>CM032449.1:94976104-95018604 GCA_019049505.1 Pachyrhynchus sulphureomaculatus | reverse complement strand
AAATTGCTGAGTACGATTTTGATACAAAAAAAATATTTTAATAATTGACAGCTGTCAAACGAACTGTCAATTTACTCAAAATGCCATTTAATCATTATTTTATCACACTAAAACACTTCAAACTTTGGCCCTTATGTTTTCGAGGTTGCTGAATACGATCCTTATACAAAAAAATATTGTAGTAATTGGCAACTGTCAAACGAGCTGTAAATTTACTCAAAATGCTATTTAATCATCACACTAAAACACTTCAAACTTTGGCCCTTATGTTTTCGAGGTCGCTGAATACGATCCTGATGAAAAAAAATATATTTTAGTCGTTAACAGCTGTCAGACGAGCTGTCAATTTACTCAAAATGCAATTTAATCATTATTTCATCAGATTAAAATATTATTCAAACATTGGCTCTTATGTTTTCAAGGTTGTTGAGTACGATCCTGATACAAAAGTAGTTTTTATGCTGAATCCAAAGAAATCATATGAAAAGACATCCACCGTGAGGTTTTTTCAAAAAACACACTTAAAGTTGCCAGAAAACTATTAAATTTAAAAAAATACCTTTTAATAAATGATGTAAAACTGTATAAACATTAAAATTATGGAACAAAACTATTATTTTGGATATTTTTAAATGTTCTGAAGCAACATTTATCATAAAAACTTAAAAAAGGTTGTAGTGTTCGTGTTTAACAAAAAATACTCATACACCACCTTTAGCTAAGCTGCGTAGCAAAATGCTGTTTAAAATAAATATTAATAAAAATTGTTTTAAATTTTATTAATATTAAGCAAAACTCGCTCACTCACTCACTCATTCACACTCTCAGTCACTAACTTCTACACTCATTCGCTCGCTCACTCACTCACTTGCTCACTCACCCACTACCTCACTCACCCACTCATATTCCCCCATATTCACTTAATCAATCTATCCACAAAATTGACTTCTAAAACTTTCAAGGGACCTTTTGTTCCTAAATACTAACACAACACTATTCCTCACGTTTTGATATGAAATTCGAATTTGAAACTCAAAAAATTACTAGAACTGATAGTTTTGTTCGAAAAGAAAAATTCTTGTTTAGTTGGTGCATTTATTTACTTAAAAGAGCATTTTACCAACCACATAGCACCCTGGTAAGTGTTAAAAGCGAGTTTTTTGTTGAAACTGAACATAAAACTTTATTTTTTATTGTCAAGTCAGGATTAAGAACTCCAAAAAAACACTTGAAATAAAAGTTTTGTTCAACATTAATAAAAATTAAAAACAATTTTTTAATTTAGCCGTTGTACATATTTATTTTAAACAGCATTTTGCTACGTAGCTTTGTTGTTAAAAATGGTTTATGCGTGTTAATCATGAACAATAAAACCTAATATTTTTCAGTTTTTTTGATAAACGTAGATTCAGAACATTTAAAGATGTCCAAAATAATAGTTTTATTCCATAATTTTAATAATTACACAATTTTACTTTATTTATTAAAATGTATTTTTGTCAATTTAATAGTTTTTCTGGCAACTTTAAGGGTGTTTTCTGAAAAAAACCCCACTATGGATGTCTTGTTTTTATGTTTTTTTTTTTGGATTCAGCATAAAAGATACTTAAGAAAAACACATGTCGCATTTAAAAGACAGAGAATTTTTTTATTTTGTATACCTGTGATATCAGCCTAATTTCAACTTAAAAAACATTTTTTTTTTAATTACTTATTTTCTCGTTTTACAACATATGTGTTTAATTTTTAATGTTTGGAAGAAAAATCACTAAAAGGAAAAACTATTTTTCTTTTCAACAAAACCTAACTCTTTCAAGAAGCTTATACGGTATAAATAGAACTGCAGGATTTGGATACAAATATATGCAATATTTTATAGAAACAATTTTGGGCAGTTTTATTTACATTTTTATACGTCGTCTTTATCTAAAATCAGCTATATTCTTAATAAAAATAATATTTGATTAAGTTTCTTTGGACCATAATGGTACTACCAAAATTTAAAAAAAATAATTTTTAGTCATTGCGCTTACTACAACTTAGCCTTATCCAGAACTATTTCCTCCTTTTTTAGGCTATAGCAGGAATATTTGACGGTCTACGAATTTTTTTAATGGCAGATTCGTATTCAGCACACAATTTTACATAGGGGTATCAAAGTCACATTTCTTTTTGTGGGGCTCTGTGTAATCTATATTTGGTCGGTGTGAAATCAAAGACATCATTTCAAGTCATAACAATGAAAAAAATATTTTGAAAAAATTTATGTACTTAGTAATTGCTATAGATAGCAATTACTATAGGTTTAAATCTTATTTTCATAGATTCAATAGCTGAGATTAACGTTTGGTAGCTGTAAAATTTCAATTCTCATATATTTGCAGCCAGCGATCCCAAAAATATTAAATATATGAATGACTTACCTCAAAATGATAAAATTAAGAATAAAAACGGTTTTTATCATTTAACATCTTAATTTCGTTGTTTTAACAGCTAATTATATAGTTGACCATTTAGGCATTTGAAAAACCCCACAAGAAAAATTTATTATTTCGACGTAAAATGCGCCAGCTAGCAGCTGTTAAAATATCTTTTCGATATCAGATTCGTATTCAACGAGCTCGAAAACATAAGCGTCAATGTTTAAATAGTGTTTTAATGTAATGAAATAACGATTAAATGGCATTTTGAGTCAATTGATAGCTCGTTTGACAGCTGTCAACTAATATTTTTTTTTGCATCAGAATCATATTCAGCAATAACATAAAGGCCAATGTTTGAAAGTGTTTTAATGTGATAAAATAATGATTAAATAGTATTTTGAGTAAACCGACAGCTCGTTTGACAGCAGTCAACTATTAAAATATATTTTTTTATCAGGATCGTATTGAGCCACCTTGAAAACATACGGGTCAATGTTTAAATAATGTTTTAATGTGATGAAATAATGATTAAATGGCATTTTGAGCAAATTGACAGCTCGTTTGACAGCTGTCAACTACTAAAATATTTTTTTTTGTATTATGATCATATTCAGCAACCAGCCAATGTTTAAATAGTGTTTTAGTACTATGAAATAGTGATTAAATGGCATTTTAAGTAAATTGACAGCTCATTTGACAGCTGTCAATTACTAAAATACTTTTCTGTGTCAGAATCGTATTCAGCAACCTCAAGAGCCCCTACTTATGTATGAGCTTCACTTGTATTTGACACTGTCAAAGAATTGAGAATTTCAAAACGTATCACACGGCATTCGATTCTGCATAAAAAAAGCTAAAATTTGAGCCCTTGTACTTTACGAAATCATTTAACCGGTTCTGACGGCAGCCATTTGCGTTTTCGTATGAAATGACATATATATATATATATATATATATATATATATATATATATATATATATATATATGCATATATATATATATATATATATATGTGTGTATATATATATATATATATATATATATATATATATATATATATATATATATATATATATATATATATATATATATATATATATATATCTATATATATATATATATATATATATATGATATATATATATATATATATATATATATATATATATATATATATATATATATATATATATATATATACATACAAACAAACCACTTAACTTGAAGGACTTTATATGACTGGTAGGTAGATACGGTTTAGGTTATTTACATCTGTTTTTTCGTTTATTGCAGTGGGCGTCAACTGAATGTGTACGGATTCGAGTATTTCTCTTTTTTTTTTGTATTTATTTCATGATTCGTAAGAGCTGTACTGTTTTTTTTTTTGTCGTATTTATGGCCTTTGATTCTATTTTCTAGATATTGGCTTGTTTGCCCGACGTATATTCCTTCGCAGTTATTACATTTGATTTCGTAGACTATGTTACTTTTTTTATTATTTGGGGTTTTGGTTTTAAGCCTGGAAAAATTGGATGAGAGCAGATTATATGATTTGTGACATAACCGAATTTTGTACTTTTCAAAAAGTTTTTTGAGTGGTTGGGATAGTCCATTTATAAACGGTAAAGCAATATATGTTTTATGGTTGTTGTTGGTTGGTTTTTTACTTATTATGGTATTGTAAAAGTTATGTATTGGTTGTTTGAAGATTTTGTTTGTAAGGTACATCGGATATTTATTAAGTGTTAATGCTTCTTTAGCTTTGGTTATTGCACTCTCTCTGTATTCTGTGTCAGAAAGCTTGATGGCTCTATCTGCTAGACCTATGATTACGGTTTTTTTTTGGGAAATTAGGGTGGTGTGATTCATAATTAAGGTATCTAGAAGACCATGTATTTTTAATATACCATTCAGTTTTTATATTTTCATTATTGTGGTGTAAAGTTACATCTAAGAAATTTATCTTATTGTTGTCTTCTGTTTCGAATGTAAATTGAATATTTTTGTGGTATCCGTTGAATTTTTTCTGACACAGAATACAGAGAGAGTGCAATAAGGGGTGCTAAGGGGTTTTCTGAGATGAGAAATCGAAATCAACTCACATAACTTTTTTATACCACTTTGTATGATATTTTTAATTAAATATTCGTATTATCCGCCTTCTTTTGTCTAAAAAAGCTCTCTTGGTAAATGTTGCTCCGAGCAACAGTTTCTTAGGTAGTGGGATGTTTATTTCCATTTTTAATTCCATTGTCAAATTTGCAAATGCGTTCCTTTACACGTGTCTTTAGTTCGCAACGCACAAAAATCATTCTGGCAATGATGTGAGATATCATATGTTCTATGACTTAACTGGCTTGTAGTAATACTGACAGAAATTAATTTTTGGCAGATATCAAACAAGTTTTAAGTATTAAGGAGAATTAATCCCTTCTCAAGCTCAGCAGTGTTTTAAATCTAGATTGTTATGGAGTAGACTTTTGGTGAGCAAAGTGATATGATTTTAGTGTTTGGTTTTTATAACGGCAACGGTCGCAAAAGTGCTCGCGTATATCACGAAAGATTTCCGTATCGTCGGACTCCTAACTATCAGACTTTTGCCAATATTGAGAGGCGACTTCGAGAAATTGGACAATTTAAGCCGATCAGGAATAGTGCTGA
This sequence comes from Pachyrhynchus sulphureomaculatus, assembly GCA_019049505.1. Taxonomy (NCBI): domain Eukaryota; kingdom Metazoa; phylum Arthropoda; class Insecta; order Coleoptera; family Curculionidae; genus Pachyrhynchus; species Pachyrhynchus sulphureomaculatus. The sequence continues at coordinate 95,013,519 of CM032449.1, read as the reverse complement.
GCGACCTTCACTAGTTAAAGCACCCGATGTTGAAGAGGAGATCCTTCAAATTGTACACGATAATCCTGGAATCATTTTTCACAAATTATTCGAGCACACATAGCGACTGTTTCGGCTTTTCACACTAAAATCCTGTTTACAGACAAAGCAAGCTTCGCTCGACGTGATATAACAGATATGCATAATAATCTCGTTTACGCTGAAGAAAACCCACATGCTGTGCAACAAAGACAGTTTCAACGCGAATTCAGTATTAATGTCTGGATGGGATTTGTCGCGAACTATTTGATGGGGCCGTTTATATTATCAAATCGACTTGATGGTGACATTTACTTGAATTTCATCCGTGAAACTATGCCTGAATTATTGGAAAACTTACTCATTAATTTACGTCACGACATGTTTTCATGCACGATGGCGCAGATAAATGGATCAGAAGAGGTAATGATGCTCCTATTCACTGGCCACTTCGTTCCCCAAAAATCCACGCGATTTTTTCCTTTGGGGTGCATTGAAATCGAAAGTTTATCAAGTTCAAATCTACAACATTGAGCAATTGTGGAATAGGATTCAAAATGCTGCTAACGCTTTACGAGAATGAAAACATTTTAAGAAGAGTACATTTAGATTTCCTGCGATGTATTAATTTATGCATCAACGAAGGTGGCGGCCATATTGAACATTTATTGCGAAACCAATACCTTCTCATTTGCGCGATTAAGCTCTTTTCGAATTTATCAATTTGTGGCTAATCTTTTATGCCCTTAGCCACTTGGCAGCAAGATCACAGTATCGAGCAGCAGCGGGAGCACTTGAAAATGCCAAATGAGATTTTGGCGAAACGTCGTGCAAATTCATTGTTAGACGAACGGATTGAAACCCGGAATTTTAATGTATTACATTCCACCATCCGTGAAAACCTCTATAGTAACATATATACGAGGCTGGTTTGAAAAGTCCGTGCAAAGTCCGAGAGATGGCACCACCGGCGCTTATCGAGGTCATGTTTAGTTACTAGCATCTCTTGAATGAACGCACACCAAGTTTCAGCCATAGTGGTCTATTTCTTTGTGTTTGGCATTCGTGTGAATCAAGGAAGTCGAGTGATTTTCAAGAAATGGACGAAAAAGAATTTCGTGTGGTGATTAAACATTACTGTATGAAAGGCAAAACGCCTCAGGAGACTAAAGAGAAGCTTGATAAACATTATGGTGACTCTGCACCTTCGATTAGAACAGTTTATAAGTGGTTTCAAAATTTTCGGACTGGCCATATGGGCACAAGTGACGCTGAACGTTCTGGGCGGCCTGTGGAGGTTACGACTCCAGAAATCATTGATCAAATCGATGATATGGTGATGGATGACAGAAGAGTTAAGGTGCGTAAGATTGCTAGTGCTGTGGGCATCTCGACTGAACGGGTACATAATATTTTGCATAAAACATTTGGACATGAGAAAGTTATCCGCAAGATGGGTGCCGCGATTGCTCACGCTTGACCAAAAACGGAATCGTGTGAAGTGTTGCAAGGATGCTTTGCAGCTGTTCCAGAAGAATCCGGAGGACTTTAAGCGTCGTTTCGTCACTGTGGATGAAACATGGATACATTACTATACTCCTGAGATCAAACAACAATCTAAACAATGGGTTACCAAGGGGGAATCTGCACCAAAAAAGGCGAAGACCGTTCCTTCGGCCGGAAAGGTTATGGCGACTGTCTTTTGGGATTCGCAAGGGATAATCCTCATCGACTATCTGGAAAAGGGTAAAACTATTACAGGTGAATATTATTCATCGTTATTGGACCGTTTAAAAACCGAGCTGCAAGAAAAACGCCCGCGATTGGCCCACAAGAAAGTCCTTTTCCATCACGACAACGCACCAGCACACACCTCAGCAGTTGTGGTCGCAAAATTAATGGAAATAGGATTCCAACTCGTTTCACATCCCCCCTATTCTCCAGACTTGGCTCTCTCGGACTACTATTTGTTCCCCAATTTGAAGAAATGGCTGGCGGGACAAAGATTTTATTCAAACGAGGAGGTGATTGCAGACACTAATGGATATTTTGCAGACTTGGACAAATCCTATTATTCGGAAGGGATCAACAAACTAGAACATCGTTGGACGAAGTGTATAAGCCTAAAAGGAGACTATGTCGAAAAATAAAAAAGGTTTACCTCAAACACATAAGTAGTTTTTATTTTTGCACGGACTTTTCAAACCAGCCTCATATATATATATATATATATATATATATATATATATATATATATATATATATATATATATATATATATATATATATATATACATACGTATATATACATATATATTTGTTAATACGGACTTCTTTGTTTTTATCTCCATCGAGATTTAAATCAACGAGGTTGCAAGTCCATTCCACTACTCAGGAATTCCTGGTTTATCAACTTTTATTGCCAGAACAGCTTTTTTATATTTTCTAGGTAATTACTCCAGACTTTAAGGCACCCTCTATGGGCAAACAAGGAATATTACTGTTTATAGATCTATCACATGATGCTAACCGTTTAGGAGGATCTGCATTAGCTCAGGTTTTTAAACAATTAGGTAGTGAAGTTCCTGATTTACATTCTGCGAAAGATTTAAGGAATGCATTTGCCGCTACCCAAGAACTTATTCGAGATGGTGCTGTTTTGGCGGGTCATGACGTAAGTGATGGTGGATTAATAGGTAAGTGTTCATAATAAAAATTAGAATTTAAGAAATAATATGGTGCCTTATGAAACTTATTAAAAGTAATTAGCGGATAACACGATAATTTTGATAATGCCTAGCTATAGTATTATCACGGTGATTACTAAGTAATTACGATTCTATTGGTCCAAAAATATAGATATGTTATATGCATAATAGGACACTTATTCTTCGAAAATGAAATATTCTATAAAAAAATCATCTGCTTTAACAAATACGATTATTTACTGAGAAATGTTTATTATGCCATGAAATATTTATGTAGAATTTAAGACACCTCTTATATTTCATATATTCATTTCCCTAATTTTATTAAATGAAATTTGTTATTTTGGCGATCTCTTTTTAGTATGTCTTTTGGAAATGTGTTTTGGCGGAATAAGTGGTATGAACGTAAATATTAAGCACAGAAATGGAAAAGCTATTCCTATACTCTTTTCAGAAGAAGTTGGCTGGGTTTTGGAAGTTTTAGAGAAAGATGTTGGACATTGTATGTCAGTTTTTCAGGTAAGAGGAACTCAATATTGGAAGTGCCAAGTAAATGACATATTTCTGCTGTGATAATTAAGAAAAGTCAGTTGATAATGGTACTCAGTTTCCGTGCGATTGCCGTAAATACCTTGACTACACTTAAAATTGCACTATGTTGTTAAATAATTTCCTTTCATCCGTCCGTTTATTTCTCGATAAATTAAAAAAAAAAAAAACATAACTCTCCATGGCATTGTTATCAGATTTTACAGTCATACTAGATAATCGCAACCCAAAATTATCATTTTCAATAATGGGCCGTTTTACTGGTAGCTATTTGCACAACAATGTCATGACCACCAAAAACAGCCACTTTAAACACTTGACTCTTCAGGGTCATTTCGGACTTACTGGCTTACTTAAGGGGGAAATGTATTTAGGCAGATGAAAATAAGTCATTTTTTATGATATTTTTTATGTGAACGTTTTATGTAACATTAATGAAATTGTAGGTAAGTTGTTGTTACTCAAGACTAAAATTAACACTTTTTTTTTTAATATTAAAAACTAACAGAGTTAAGCCCCAACTTCCAACGAGGTTGTACCGCAAGTGGTAAAATGGTGTAACCTCTAGATTTTGATCTGATTTTGATCGCGCGATCTGAAATAAACGAGTTTTTGAAAAAATGTGTTATTAACATTCATCCGGTGTGCGTGAACTCCAACAAAATTAAAATTTGCTTAAATGACATGCTTAAAAAAAAGTATGAATTTTTCTTAAAATTTTTTAGTTATTTTGCCCTAAAAAGTATTTTTTTAATGATTTTTAAAAATATTTAGGTTAAAACACGTTATTTAGATGTGTGTAAAATTAAACGAAATCGATTAAATTTTTTTTAGTTATTTATTGCACACATCTAAATATCAGTACAGAAGTATAAATGTTAGTAATAAATTTACAAAAAAAAAAACTGGTTTGTTTCAGACCAATACAGCAGAAGCTAAAGGTGACGCCCTTTTAGCGTTTGCCACATAACCTTGTTGAAAGACAGAGGCAATTTTTCAATTTTTAAAAAAATTATGTGTTACTTTTAATGTTAAGTAACAACAAAGTATACCTAAAGTTCCATTAATGTTATATAAAACGTTCACATAAAAAATATTACAAAAATTGACTCATGTTCACCTGCTTAAATGTATTTCCCCCCTTAATGAAATATAGCTGAACTATCTGTGGGACATTCACATATTGTTTAGCATATAGAGAAAATACATGCTTTATTATTTGTTTGTCTGCTAAAGGGCTTTCGCATTTGTATCAAGTTTTCAAAGTAGTGATTTTTAAATTATAACAAAGATATAATATTGTCGAAGGTTTTTAAATCTAACAATATTCGTGTCTACTTAGTGTGAAGAAAAATATTTTGGGATTTCACCTAACCCACAAAGATTCCACAAATGATTAGTAGTTCTAAAATTCAATTCACAGACATAAACGGTACAGAAAAGGTGTGAATCAACTAAACTTACTAAGGCAATATTTTAAAAAAACAAATTTTTCCTTGGGTCCCTGAAAATTATTGGTTTTACAAACTGCCCCTAGAAATTTTAGAACGGTAATTTCTCGAATACCAACATACAATTACAGTATTTTAATTTGTATTTATTTAAGAAACTATTTAAATCTAATTGACAATTGAGGAACGTTGTTATAGTCTATAGCGCAACGTATAACTAATAGGAAAACATAAGGTAACAGTACAGATACTGTAACAGAATTTAATGCGAATGTAATATTAGTAAATTAAAATTGTAATATTAGTAACTAAATAATTATGAAGTTGGCCATTTGATTTGAACTAATACCAAAGACCTACAAATGCCGCGCATGTATACACATACGTCTATGAAGTTCTGACTATGTGGTTCGCCAGCGTATTAATATAAAATAAATTTAAAAATTTAATAAATTGCTAGTTAGAAATTTAAACCTTTCAACTTGAATCTTTCAGTCTCCCCACAGAACTACCATTCTTGTATCTGATTGATACAATTTTCTTTTTTACCTTTCATTTCAATAACGACGTTGGCTTAAATTTTGAAATGTAACGATTTTTCTTAGAGAATAAAATCAATACACTCATAAATATTTTTATTTAATTTATTTAAAGTTTAAAGGTAGAAGTACCAAAAACTAATTTAAAGTTACTGTGATTTATATGCTTAGGTATGTTTGCTTTAACAAAGAGTTACTTTAGATAAAGCCAATTTTGCAATTTACACTCAACTTTTTACAGGGTTATCATGTACCGGTATTTGAGATCGGCCGTAGTGTAGAATATGGCATTAAATCAAAGATAACAATAACAGTGAATAACGCCTGCCTAGAAAGCACAGTTTTACCTTTAATGCGTATGTGGGAGGAAACCAGTTATAGATTAGAGCTACATCAAACTATTAAAGAATGTGCTGACTCTGAATTTCTGTCATTGGCCACACGGACAGGTCCTAAATACAAACTTACTTTTGATCCTGATTATGAAAGTATTTTAAAAGAAGAAAAAATACCAGTAGCCGTTATAAGAGAAGAAGGTAAGCTTCCTGTTGATTATTATCATTTTACGTATAGGTGTATACGAAAAAGTAGTGTAATTGCGACAAATATAGTTACGACACTTTACCTCTGAGGCATGGATATCTATACAGAGTGTTACGAAAATCGTTTAAGATATAAATGGTGAACTATTATAGAAAAAGGGACTGCAGAAAAGTACTAATCAATAGCGGTTCTGTTTTACAACGGAAAAATTCAGCCCTAAAGAAGCGATGAAATGAGTGGTTTAACTAGAAGTTTCATAATAAATTTAAAAAATATAATATTAAAAATTGTTATCTTCGAAATATAAAAATAAAAATTCTTGAAGTTTTACGTTTTAAAGCTATTATAACTTTAAAATTTTATCCAAAGATGAACTGTTGACATAAAATTCACTACACTAAACTAAAAATTTCACATTTTAAAAATAACTATATAACACTACTGTGTGAAAATAAGACAGGAAAAAATGCATTACCTACTAGTCGTGTAAAAAATACTTATGCAAATATCGGCCATACATGGAATCCGTTATTAGAGATCCGATCCGAAATCAATAGCCACTTCTCAAAAAAATTGGTCCGGTATCTTACTTTTCCCGTAATAATTTAGCACTGGTATTTTAGAAGGCACTTTTCAATTATAAATATTTTAAACCAGTAAGTAACTATCCAAACCAGCTGATTTAAATTCAGCAGATGATAGTTTGCATAATGTGACCGAAGATAGCAGGATGTTTATTTGGGAAATTTAGTTAAGAATTTGTGTTGACTCTTGGTAAGGAGGTAAATCACTCAGAAAACAAAGTTTAAATATGAAATAAAAATAGAAAAAAAACATTAAAGAATTTCTCTCACCTTGAATTTGATGCACTGTATCTGGCATATTTTAACTCGCACCTATACAACTTAGTGTCTTGAACCCTTGATAAGGATGTCAATCACCCCTATTCTAAGATTCAAAAGACTAAAAAATATTCACAGAGAATTAGTTCCATCTTGAGTTTGATATAAGCTATAGCTGAACCCTTGCTAAGGGTGTAAGCTACCCTTATTAGAAAATCATTAATAAAATTAATTCTCTCTCATTAAAAAACCTTAGATTTGCCACAAGAAAATTGTTAACCATTTCGGTATTACTCTTAGAATTATTAGAACAATATTTCTCAAATTCTGGTTTCATTTTTTCCAAACATGTAAGATGAACTTAATTTTTAAAGTTTTAAAATTATAAATGTATGTTATGTTGTAACTCCTATAAATAGTCATTAAGTTTTAAAATTTAGGTAAAAATTTTAACATGTGTGTGTACAGAGTTGTCATAAAACAATTGTGTTTTTTAGGAATGAAAGTAAAATAAAAAATTCTTTTGAAAATGCTCTAAAGATCAGGGCGAAATGTCAAGGAGGTGTTTCTTTTAAACAAACGAACCAAAAATTCGAAGAAACAATAAATAAATGTTATAGAAAAATAGTTCAGAAAAATTAAATTATTTATATATATATATATATATATATATATATATATATATATATATATATATATATATATATATATATATATATACATATATATATATAGCGCTTTCATAAGTTGCTTATAAAAAATCGATGACCTATTATTGTGGCACACTGTATATATGCAAAATAGTAGCAAAACCCATAATATTTATGTGTCACTTATATAAGAAAAAGTTTTTAAATTGGGGCAGTCGAAATAGTTGTCTTTTATTCTGAAACATGTTTTTTATAACTCGAGACCTACTTGATCCTCATGTGAAATTTTGTATTATTATATTATCTATTTGATTTTTTACATGTATAGGGAAACAATTCGATTAGAACCAAAATTTCAAAACCCAGTCCAATTGAATTTAACCTAATCTTAACTTGCATGAGTTTTACATTTCGTGATATACGATTACCAGTGAAATTTCCAGTATTTTATCTTTTGTGTAATAACATACTCTTAGATCAAACAACCGGACTAGGTGAATTGAAAGTCCTGGTTGATGTTGTTAAGCATAAGTAGTTTGAAAGCTATTATGGCGTTGATGAAAATACCGGTCTTAGTAGTAAGAAGCTACAATTATCGTGATTATTTTAATATACTACTAATAAAAGGTATTAGTAGTATAATAAAATTATGAACACTTTTATTTTAACCTTAATTTGATTTGAAACGATTATAATGGGCCTAGTTGTTGACTCAATTCAACAAGCAACAGTATACTAAGTAGTCTTATAAAATATGATTGGTGACAACTCAGACAAAAAAACTTTCACCCTTCTTTAATAAACGTTGCCAATATTATTTATAATATATAATTAAATATATTTCTTGCATTTATGTGACTTAGTAATAATAAAAAATATGGAGGTTATTTGTACATATATACATGCCAAACATGTCCAAAAGATTCAGCTGAATACTAATTTATTATCCAAATCAGTTTTTTAGTTAATTGTAATGTGTTTTTAATTTTCTCCAGGTATTAATAGTGATAGAGAAATGGCTGCTATTTTAGTTCGAGTAGGATTTAAGGTATGGGATATCACTATGCAGGATCTGTTAACTGAAAAGGCTAATTTGGACAGATTCAGAGGAGTAATTTTTCCTGGAGGATTTAGTTATGCAGGTAGGTAAAAAGATCAATATTCTATTTGCATAGATATTTTAGCAGTCCTGTCTGTATATAGAGTAATTAAAAGATTATCAATTTAATAATGTAGTAGATCCCATTGCATTGTATAGGATATATATCTTTTCTTAGACACTATAAGAGATAGAGAAAAGGGTTATATATAAAAGTTTTCTGATTTTAACATCATAGATAACATCAATTTTATTTAGTTAGAATGTGATCATGGTATCCCGAGAATCTTTGTCATCCATCAACTTTATTTTAAATGAAACATGCTGTTTTATCCCATATTTCAATTATACGCAAAATTCTAGAGAGGATGTCGTATGTCCAAATTCAAGTGTATTTTGATACCCAAAAACTGATGTTTTTACACTTTAAAAATTTATAAAATTCACGCTGCTCATTTTGGAACAAAACGGTTGACATTCCTATCCGCCAATTTCTGATTCCCATGTTAATGCGAATTCCGTAATTACGGTGGCAACTGAAAGTAGAGATTTTTAAATAAGGTATCAAAAAATTAGTAGTTTGTAGGCTATTTATATTGTTTATGTATAATGACGTATAGGCTAGAAACAGCAACACTAACAGTTAAAACAGCCAATAAACTTTAAACTACTCAGCGAGCATTAGAACGAATCATGTTGGGAGTAACGCATAGCGACCATTGGTAAAACGTGGAAATACATCTATGAACAAAGGACTCTAAAATGAACATGGGTAGGACACGTCGCTAGACAAGGGGTCGATAGTAAATGGACGAAACACATAATACAGGGGAGATGTAGAAGACGCAGGAGAACCGTGGGACGACTACCTAAAGATGGTTCGAGGACATAAACCAACAGAAGACCTACGTCTAGGAGTGGATATCTCGAAAACAATTGAGTTTGGAATATAACAGTACAGAATTGCGTATAATTTCGAGTAGAGTTTAAATATTTTGAGTCAAAGTATATTGTCCGAATCAGTAGTAAAAATAGTTTTTCACTGTCTCAGATTTACTACGATAAAATATTGTATGAGATGGCTTTCGGCAGTGATGAGATTTCAACTGTTATGCATTTAATTTAAAAACACGTCCTCTCGAATAATATTCTTTAGTTGTATGGGCATAGTAGATCATTTTAGGTTTAATCAAAATTGTGAATTTAAAAAAAAAACTTCTGGCCATTATTAGCCTCTCTCCCTCACCCTCCCGCCCCTCTTCAAGCTGGAATTTCGATACACAATGGTAAACATTAAAAATCTTCAGTTTTTTGTTTCAACACATCAAATACATCATTTTGTTCGGATTTTGGTGGCGAACGGTGTATGTAGGTAAGCTATATTTTTCTTTTTTTTTTTGTTAGATGTGTTGGGGTCTGGAAAAGGTTGGGCAGCAAGTATTCTTTTCCACGACAGAGTAAAAGAACAGTTTACCAGATTCTTTAATAGACCAGATACGTTTAGTTTGGGCGTGTGCAACGGCTGCCAACTGATGGCCCTCATTGGTTGGGTAGGCTCTCCGTTAACTAACGAGTTTGATATGCCTGATATAATGCTTGAGCATAATAAATCAGAACGATTTGAATGTAGATGGAGCACTGTTCACATTGAGAAATCAAAATCTATTATGTTAAAAGGAATGGAAGGATCTGCATTTGGTGTTTGGGTAAAGTATTTATATTAAGATATGGTTCGAAAATTAAATCACCAGGGTCAGTGTATTTTCCAGAATATTATCCTGTCTAGTTCCATTCTATTTACTGCCATAACTAATACTGTCGAATATTTTTCAGAGTTCACATACTTGTTTTGTTGTCACTATTTTTTAGGAAAATACATGTTAGAACATAAACAATTAAATCTTATAATGATAGACACTAAGATTTTTTTGAAGATGAAATAAAGAATTCAGTCTTATACCCGTCACATATCTCCAAAAAAATAATGTATGATTCAAGAAGGATAATATTTATTTAATATTTTATTAATTTCATATCCTTATATTTTACTAATTTCACATTTTTTAAGTAGTATCGTATATATAAATTTTTCTCAAATATTTTTGACATTATAGGTGAAATTTCTATAAATATGTAATTATTTACATATTTATGGTCCTCCGATTTAAAAAGTTACTGCTTATTTTAATTTTCATGGGAATGTACATTTATTAAAAAATAATACAGGGTACAATAACATGTTCTATTTTTAATTCCATCAGTTGCCGATCTTGAGCTAGATTTTAAATAATTAATAAATTAATTTATTTGAATTTCATTAATAATTCTCATAATCATATAATACATATTACATATATTTTTTAACAATATTTGTAATTCATTAGATATTATCTTTCCACGATCACCAAGTTGTTGAATTTTTTAGTTCTTTCAGAATATTCCAAATTTTTATATTATCTCCACAGGTATTATTCGTTTTATTTTCACAATTTTTATTTATATTGTAATTATCACATTTCTTCTTTAAGTTTTAATTGTAATAATGTTTAGGAAAATCATTTGAAAACAAAGTAAAATATATTGCCCTCAGATAAAAATATATTAATTAATTTGCAAAATATGATGGTGAGGTGTATCTGGAGAAAAGCCTATAAGTCATAATATTTTTATTAAATATTTATGAAATGCATAGACAGTATTAACTTTTAAAATTTGAGTCCACGGCCAGATAATACTATTGCAACACCAGTTAAGAAAGCCAAATTGTTAGCTGAACTGTTTGCTTCATACTCCAGGGAAGAACACCGCACACTATTCCCAACGTACTATTAAAGATGCCCTATTTTCCCTTTAAATAACGTGTCATAAAACGTACTTTAATGAAGGTAGTTGCCAAGAGAGCTTTTCACCTTGATGCCTGCCTAGAACTCAAAATATTCGAGCGTACTAACTCCCGTTTTTTGTAGGGTTATCAGCTTTTTATCTTATGGAAGAGAATTTCTTTCTTGCTAAAAATGCCCTAGGATTCAGTCGATACTGAAAAGGCAAAAATACCTTGACTAGTCGCATTGCGTTCACTAATATCGACAACTACGGAAAAGGCTAATATCAATATGGTTTTGATAGGGAAATATCAACAAGAGATCTTCTAACATATATTTGGAACATTTTTGAGAATCTCGAGCGATTACACTTGATATATCCAAGATATTCGACCGTGTTTGCCTGACGGATTGTTGGCTAAGTACTAGAAGGTTTTGTTTATGGCTTTGGTGTTTCCTCAGATAGCGTTCTTTACTAGTGATACTCCACGGGTTTCTTTCTAATACCTTCATTATTAACGCCTCTACTGCTTTGCAAATGCCAGTACACTTTTTTCTTCATTTACCTTAAACGCTGGAATATCAATTACCCATGCATATATACTCAGACAGCAGGAAGTTGTTTAACTTAACAAAAACCTAGAAAAAATTCTATGTTGGGTGACAGTAACCAAGTAAAATTTAACGCTGCAAAAACCTAGGGGCCTATTTTTCCTAAAAAAGGTAACGTTATGAAACTCTTAACTAGCTTTGCAGGGACACTCAATTTCTTTGGCATTTTCACTCAATCTTCTGGGCATTAGCTTTGGTGCAAATATATCCTAGGATGAACATGTTGCATGCATAGCAAAGAGAACGCCTAAAAGCTAGGAATATTATTTTGCACTAGAAAGCTTTATATCCTTCAAGAACTTTTAATCCTGTACAAAGCTTAAATTTAACCCACGATGGAATACTGCTCCCATGTTTAAGGGTCTTCTCCCAAACATACGCTGCATTCGTTAGTTTCTTTTCCCCTAATTGGACACTTTTATATGGAGAACTTTATCGCTTTGGAATGAGGTTCCCAGGGCTGTACAATTTGCAGCCATTCAACACCTTTACCGCACATGCGTCGCTCCTGTAGAGTTTTTAGGGACTTCACTGCAGCATGTGTGCCGTGCCCGTATTGTTAGAACTAATAGCAACTAAAAATGTTGTTACTTATAATTTTTTCGCGAAATACGCTTCTTAATAATTTTTAATAAATGAAAAATACGTTTAGGCATTGCGAAGAGTGATTTATACTCCTATATTATTAGAAATATAATTAATATAGTAATAGTAGTAGTAAGAATTCTATATATGAAATTGAAAAAAGTTAAATTATTTATGGCCTATAAAAATTGTTATTTTCATCAATTAAAGTAACAAAATTCTTTACTATTTTAGGTTGCACATGGGGAAGGAAGATTCACATTTAAAGACGATACAATTTATAAAAAAGTTAGTAAAAGAAAATCTCGTTACCATGCGATATGTTGATGATAAAGGTAAACCGACTGAAGTTTATCCTATGAATCCAAATGGAAGCATAGAAGGTCTTGCAGGTAAAAAAAATAGTAAACATTTAAGGTATAAAAATTTGCTATGCACGAAATCGTGCCATATTATTCATTTATGAAATGAATGTAACCCACTAAATACTAAAGTTTAACCTTACTAATCTTTATCCTTATGTGCAATACTAAGCGAGCTGCTTAGTATTGCACATAAGGAATGATTTCATATTTGTTTAGTCAGTATCGTAACTTGACAGCTACTGAAATATTTTGGCATCTATATGACCAACAATATATTTATACAGGAAAAGCAAAAATTATAATAATTTGTGTTTGTGTCCTACCGCTACTCTTCTAGATTAAGGAGTATGAATAAAAGAACTGTACCCGATTATAAAGCTTTCCTATTAGTTACATCATCTGTTAACTTTTGCGATGAAAGTTAATGTCGCAACCAGTCGGAGAATTAATTTTGTAATATCCCATTATACGCAATAGAAAATTATATTTATGATCTACAGAATATGTAGATCGTTTTAAATCTATTAACTCGAAATAGAGATCAACTGGATATGTGTCCGCCGACTGTTATATATGTTTCTCTATACCATTTGATGTAAAGAGCTGGTTTTTGTTTTTTTTTTATTTTATGGCTCTGGTAAACACCAAATGGCCAGCTGTATTTATATTATTAGCTTAAACTTGGGGTAATTCGCACTCATTCACACACACGCACCCAGCCGATTGACGGAATCGAACCGTCGATCACCGGTTTCATAGACAGGCTCTTAACCCACTACGCCACCGAGGCGGGCCTGATGTTTGTTATAATTACCATTATATTACTAATTTATTAGTATTTATATTCTTAATATTTTGAAGTTAAAGATATATAGACTTGCTCAAGTTTTGAAAATTATTTCATATTATTCAGGATCTTCCAAAAATTTATGGCAAAATTTCGTTGCCCTTATTAATTTAATTTAATAAAACTTTTAGGAGTCTGTTCGGCAAATGGAAGACATCTAGCTGTGATGCCCCATCCAGAAAGATGTGCTCAACCATTCCAATGGCCATACATGCCTAGAGATTGGATACATTACCAAAAGAGTCCTTGGGAAAGAATGTTTAAAAACGCATTTGATTGGTGCACATTAAACAAATTTGATACGGTTTATTACTAAAATTTTTAGAGCCTCATATAATTTATCGTTGAATTTGAATATCTTCGCATTTAATATGGTATTATAAGTAGAAATGTAACCTGTAAGATTTTTTTAGGCCTTCAACATTTTAAATGTACTTTGTTAATATTGATCATTCCTCCTAATGTCGTTAACTTTTTTTTTACAATTGTATACATTTTATAGAAAATTTATAAAATATTGTCATAATAATAGAAATGTAGTAAAAAATAAATATATTTTGTTATGTTGTGAACAACTGGTAATTCTATTAGACTTGCCCTTGAGTAATGTAGTTTTGTTTTTAAAAATGGCTTTTTATTAAAAATTCTAGGTACGTCCATTTAACGGATTAAAAATATATTCTACCGATGGGGCCCTAAACCCTTATTGTGGTAATGCTGATATAGCAAAACATTTCTACAGTATCTGTTAATTTTGAGAAAAACACAAAATGCATGAGGAGTTTTTAATTTGACTTTAAAAAAATCGTTGTAGTAGTACTGTAATTATTACGTATGTATATACAGGATATAAAAAGTTTCGCATGAATGTTCGCATTTCTTCATGTTTCAAGATCCCTAGAACTTGAATAGCCTTCCAATTTCCTTTTAATATATCATGTTATGACCATTTCAAGGTTCTACATGGAAAAATGTCAAAAATATATTTTTTTTATTATGTTTTAAAAGAAATAGTATTTACTTGTTTATCAAGTTGTATGGCGGTCCGAATTTTTGTTTCAAAATGCGCTAATAAGACGGGAGATAGTGATTCTACAATTTACAGACTACTTAGGGAAAGAAAAGTGGAACTGTTAACATTAACAAACTTAAACAATCTGCAGGGAGAAAATCATTAAATATTGATGCCTGCTCGAAAAAATACAGAAAAAAATTTGTGCATTTTATTTCAACAAGAAAATGCCAAGTCTTGATAAAGCTCTAAAAAATCGAGAATCTGTTTGACATGGGAAAGCCCAAACTGTGATAAGTACTGAAGGAAATGAATTTCCGTTGGGACAAGTAAAATCGGCAATCAATACTTATTGACAGAGAAGAAGTAATATGTTGGAGAAGACAGTATTTGTAGGACCTTAGAAAATATCACAGAAAAGGCAAAAACATTTTTTACAGGGATGAAACCTATCTCGATGAAGGACACAGTAAAAAAAAGGGAGGGGCAAGATAAAAACGTTAAGGTTCTCGTCAGCGCATTCGAAGAGGGATTAACAATCGGTTTAAAAACTCCACCCAGTAAGGGCCGCAGACAAATTATTACCCATATTAAAGGTGTTCATGGATTTATAGAGGGACGACTGCTTCAGTTTAAATCGCACTTTACGAAAGATTACCATGAAGAAATGACGGCGGGTGTGTTTGAAGAATATTTTTCTCAAATGTTAGAATTAATTTCGGAAAACTCAAAACAAACACTATGGTTTTGGACAACGCTAGTTATTATTCTCGACTGGTGGAAAAATTGTCGACTTTTTGGAAAAAAGTGATATTATAGTTTGATTGTTCCAAAAACCGATTCCTTTTAGGAATGATCTACTAAAGAAAGAACTTCTAAGAATTGCCAATGAAAAAGACTATTGACGAAATGGCTATATACCGTAGAATAATTATGCTTCGACTACCACCGCACCCCAGCAAACTCAACATATCGTTACCAAAAATTTGATTTGGAAGATTGGGTAAACGCCATAAATCAGATTATTAAAAAATAACAAAAAAAAACAGCTGTAGAACCCCTTATCATTTTAACGGATGGGCATTCGGACGACTCTTGATTTTACTGAGGACGATTTTAATGTATATTATATTTATCAATTTTTTGTTTTAAATATAAAATACTTATCTATATAGTTTCCTATGTATGTTATGTGTATGTACCTGTACCTTTAACTTATTGATTTTAAATCGCATGAGTAATTAATTAGTTTTTCTTTTCTTAAACATAACCGAGCTGAAAGCTGGTTAAGACATACCCGACATTGGCGAGCTTCGTACTAGTAAATATTCCATTCTTACACACCGACTATTTTCATTGTTATCAGTAAAGTACTACGGGGGAACGCCTATATATTTAAAAACTACCTGAAATTGCTTGGAGGATATACACTTTAAGGTATTTCTTATGAGAAGACTGAGAGAGCATTATGTTGAGAGAAAGACGCGAAATAATTTGGTTTTTAGAGTATAATGAATGTGACAACGTAGCTTCTTCCTTGCTTCCCGCTGGCGCCACACGCCATTTTGTGTTGTTTATAATAACCTTGATACTTTGACATGATATACAATTTAAATTATCTATAATTAATTAAAACGATAGTTTGGATTATTTATTAAAAATATATCAATTATTAAGTATTGATGTGAGGCACGCGTTTATTCTAGTATCTTTTAAAAGAAAGTCCGATCAGTGCAATGCATATAACCCGTAGGCTGAAAAGTTTTTGGTCTGACCCATAGATATCCCCCTTTTCAAAAAATCCGTATGATTTTTAGGAAGTACCAACCTTCAACGATACATGTCAAAATTTCATGACATTTCGATTTACAAGTTACAGTGGTTTTAGTGACACTACTTCTGATATTTTCAAAACAATGGAAAAAACGAATTTCGTGTGTTGATTAAACACTATTTTTGATGGGAAACAATACCGTTCAAGCAAAGCAATGGCTTGATAAGTATGCCTCCGCCCCTCGAAAATCACCCATCATTTACTGGTATGCTGAATTTAAACGCGGTCATAGAGATACAAATGATGCTGAACGCTCTGGGCGCCCAAATGAGGTGGTTACACCGGAAAATATCAAAAAAATCCAAAAAATTGTTTTGGATGGCCGTAAAGCCGACACCCTAAAAATATCAAAAGAACGTGTTGGTCATATTTTGCATGGGCCTGAGAAAACTCTGTTCGAAATGGGTACTGTGTTTGCACACAATGGACCAAAAACAACAACGTGTTGATTCGTGGCGCTGTTTGGACCTGTTTAAGCGCAATAAAATGGATTTTTTTCATACTACACACCGGAATCAAATCGGCAGTCAGCTGAATAGACAGCAGCCGGTAAAAGCAGCCCGAACAGTCGACTGGGAAAGTTTTGGATTCTGTAATTTTGAGATGCGCATGGAATAATTTTCATCGATTATGCTGAGAAGGGACAAATCATCAATAGTGAATATTATATAAAGTTACTGGTGCGTTTGAAGGCAGAAATCGCAAAGAAACGGCCCCAAATGAACAAGAAAAAAGTGCTCCTTCATCAACACAATGCACCATGTCACAAGTCAATGGTTACGATGGCAAAATTGCCTGAATTGAAGTTCGAATTGCTTCCTCATCCACTGTATTCTCCAGATTTGTCCTCCAGCGACTATTATCTATTCGCAGACTTCAAAAAAATGCTCGCGGAAAAGAGATTTCGCTCCAATAAAGAAGTTATCGCCGAAACTAAGGCCTATTTTGACGGAAAAGCCAAATCCTTCTACAAGAAAGGAATAGGAATGTTAGAAAAGCGTTGAACTGATTGTATCGCTTTTGAAGGAGACTACATGGGCGCCGGGAGGAGTGTGCAAAGGTGCACTTGCACTCTCCAGCCATGAAAAAAAATACACAGAAAAAGATTAAGAAATAAAACTTTTATTATTAAAGTCACTATTTGGATAAAAACTTAAGGCGTCTAGGTTGTTGTCCAAATTTGTTCAACACCTTGTCAATGAATTCAGTGTCCCCCTCTACCTTTTTTCTATAAACACTGAGCATGCATAGGCCGTTTAGCCTCGCATTTCCCATCGTTGACCAATTCCACGTCTGGACACGTCGTAACGTACTAAATGAACTTCCATACTACATGTTATCGCTGAAATAGTTAGGGCAATCTTGATTGCCTCGCCTACGGCTGGGTAAAACGAGGTGACTTGGGCAATCAAATCTGCGTATTCAACAAGGAATTCATTTAAGGCCGCATCACTCACTTCATTTGTCTTAAACCTCTCGTACCTCCGTAAAGGTTCTGTAACTAACTATGCAATACAATCTTTTGTTTGCAAATAGTGCAACAGCGTGAGCTGGCGCGGTCGCGGGCGGGTGAGTTCCCCTCCGTCCCCCATTGCATGGCACGCGAGACACCCAGCAAAGATGCGTTCCAGAGACGGATATTCAAATACCGGTGTGATTTGAATTTGACATTAATTTAATTGACATGACGTAAATGCCTAATTTTACATACCTACCTATAATTATAAGGATGCCCTATTATAATTTATATCTCATTAGTTAATAGTATAATGTGTAGATGCAGATGCACCTCCCTGAAAGTAATCCTGCCGGCGCCCATAAGACGCTGTATTGATGAATAAAGTCGATTTTGTAAAAAAAAAATGTAAGTAGCTAGACCAAAAACTTTTTAGCCTCCGTGTTATGTAATTCAAAATTTGAAAGAACGCCCGCGTCCGCGCGCGCGCAGTCTTTTTCAAGCTACGTTGCCTCAGCGAAAATTCATTTCATAAAATACATCAAAAAGTAATATCGATCTAATATTTTTGCAACAACTAAGAGGTAAACTGCCTTCATATTTTAACAAACGAAAGGAAAGTAATTTTTTTTATGTATATGTTTTTTTGTGACTTTTTACTTTTTAATGCACATACAACAAAAATTGTAAAAAATGCATGCTTTTGATCGAAGACAAAGTATGGATTCTTATATTTTACGTGTTAAATATCTGAAACTTTTACAATTATGGCACTACGGCGTGGTAAACAATCTTTATATTGGAGCAGTAAATGCAAAAATCTATATTTCTCAAAATTTCAAGCAAAACTACTTTTAACAGTTACTCGTAAGAAATACCTTAATATTTTATAATAGTAAGCAAGAAATCCGTTTTGCATTTATAAAGGTCTTGTACCGCCAATCGTTAAAGGATAGAGTATAAGTAATAAGTCGACTTTCTAAATTTAACTGTTTTAATCCAAGTTTGAGCAATTTAAAAATAGCTGTTAAAATTAATTTACTTATTTCATTAAATAGCGTATTACAACTATAACAAGAGATGGTATTTTTTGGGACCATCGACAAACGTCTTCAAATATCGGATTTAAGTAAAAAAAAATTAAGTGCTTTTCAGGGCCCATTATCTCACAAACTGCTGATATTTCACATATAGAATGGTGTACAAAAGGTATTTAGAATTTTCCATAGAATTGAAAATAGTAAAAATATCCAGATTATTTCGTTTAAAATAAAAAAGTCACGACTGTCAATTGTTGTTCTATGTAAAGTGGGCGTCTGTTTTAACAATATTATTATATAAAAATTCGTTTTGCTATCTAAAATAGTTTAATTATGACGGCACCGACCGGCATTGAATCTTCAGTCATCAGATGTATATACATAATATTATATGCATATGTGTGTATATATATATATATATATATATATATATATATATATATATATATATATATATATATATATATATATATATATATAATGTAATACTTGCGCACACTTTTCTTCGTATTATTTTGAAAAAATCGCTGTCCCCTCCTTATATCGAAAAGTACTGATCAAAAAATTCTGGAATATTCTCCACGGGGTGTAGATTGAACGAAAATTATCACGAGTGCATTACCTTTAATAATTTATCTGGTATATAAAGGTCGTCAGTAAAGATTGGAAACAAACTTTCTTGAAAACTCATTTGGGGTGTGTTTTGTGAAGTCACTGATCATTTTATATCTCCTTAACAATTTTTTTTATTTTAAAAGCAATCAACGTACGGAACACTAATTGCGCAAGTTCAACTTGCACTTGACCGGTTATATTTTAAATTACGGAGGCCTAATAAAAATCCAGAAGCGCAACCGGCGAATGTATTAAATAGGAACGCGAATGAATAAACATAAAATACTTACCCAAAAGTGTCTTCATTCTGAACACAACATGAACCATTTAGATAATTAAGAGAAAAATAAACAGTATATTTTTCATTAAAAAATTATTTATTTTGGTTGCCTTCACTAAGCAGATATAAAGGACTTTGAAGCAGTCTTAATAGCATTTGAAATTTTATTATTTACATACCCCTTGAAAATAATTTTGTAATGGTTCACAATATTTCTGATGCCTTGTTTAATATTAGTAACATTATGTTTACAACAAAGCAATATACCACATATTTTAATTATTTATACAACTCTGAAGCACAAAATTCCTATTTTTTTAAAATTTGTTTTAGCAACATTAGTGTACTTTTAATTATTTGTCAAAGAGACGTCGCAGAACTAACTTGGGTACTACTTAACAGGTGATATTTCTTAAGGGTCTGGCGCAGTGATGCATTCTTCATTTTATTTTATGATATATCGTAATTATTATAAATAGTTCTTAAAATATAAAAAAATATTGTTAAATTTTTACAGCATTCAAACGTCGAGAACCAAAAATAGATTTTACGACATTTATGGGCTTTAATAATTTCACAATACCTTTTTGAAGACCATTTTTAATAACCACGAACCTAATAAAAAAATAAATTAATGAATGAAATCTTTCTGTGCCTAATGACTATCCATACCGAATTGAGAAAACTACGAGAGCGACTGATTTTCTTTAAAGCCAATAAAATTATTTCAACAAAATTTAGTGCGTGGAGGTGAGTAATTTCCAGGAGCAATCTTAGTTTAAACCCAAAATTATTTCTAATTTTTATCTATTTGTAAGATATAACAATTATGCATTGCTAAAAAATATAAGGAGTTTATTTGTTCCAAAACTAAACAGAATATTGTCATAAAATTTTGCACATCAGGGATTAAAGTTCAAAAACACCAAATCAGGCAAAATGTGTGGTCATTCTTTTAGATCGATTTAAAACATCAAGTGTGTGTGTCTGGGATAATATTCTGAACAATTTTTGTTTCAAAGAAATGGTGTTTAGGACTAGGGCGAAAATATAATTTTTCACCAGGCAGCAGTAGGCCACGATATCTTTGCAAATACTTCGTATGTGGAGTAGTACAAAAACTTTTGTACGTGCAAGGTTTAGAAAGTGGCAGGAGCCTGCTAGAACAATTCTAAAATTTGCGTACCCGCCCTGTAAAATACCAATTTTCGACACGGAAATTAAGAGTTTATTACAAACATATTAAAATATGTTTTTTGAGTAGTTATCAACCTCTTAACTGTTGTATTATGGTATAAAAGATACATCTAATATTTTTTGTACGTACCTACAGAGTATTCCAAAGATACTTAGAGGAGCAATTTTATATATTTTTTCAATAGGACACACTTTATATTTTTGAATATTTGAATTTTACAGTCAATTCTGACTTACTATACTATAATACTTAGTTTCCGAGAGATAACACCATAAAAATGGCATGTGTCACTTTAACAAAGCTGTGACGTCCAAATAAGGCATGTAAAATCAAAATGACCTTATTATATAAATTAACATATTAATATTATTTGGATTCTATGGTCAATTCTAGGCCTATTTTATGTACATACTCTATACCTAGTTTCTAAGATAATGACATCTCAAAAACGCATTTCGCTCACATTAACAACACTGCAGCAACCAAAAAGAACATTTTATACTACAATATCTTTGATATTCCTACCTGTTTTCTTCATTATCTGCCTAAAATATTAACTTTACTGGAAGAATCAATCGGGGTCTTGCGATTAAAAATGTTTATGCTTCTGGTCAAATTTCTCTATAGTATAAAAAAATTAAGAAACAAAAGTTGTTTTGCTTTACAATACACCGATTAGATGTTATTGGATGTCACGGTGTGAAAAAAAATTACATCGACTTAAAATGTGCCTAGAATCAATTGTGGAATCCAAAAACCTCAAAATATACAAAGTATTTAGAGAAATGCAACTTTTCGACTCCCTGTATAATAAATTATATATATATATATATATATATATATATATATATATATATATATATATAAATATATACATATATATATATATATATATATATATATATATATATATATATACATATATATATATATATATATATATATACATATATATATATATATATATATATATATATATATATATATATACATATATATATATATATATATATATACATATATATACATATATATACATATATACATATATACATATATACATATACATATATACATATATACATATATACATATATACATATATATATATATATATATATATATATATATATATATATATATATATTATATATATATATATATATACATATATACATATATACATACATATATATATATATATATATATATATATATATATATATATATATATATATATATATATATATATATATATATATATATATATATATAGTCAGTCAATAAGCTTTGAAAGCGACACAAGCATCACTTAAACCAGATATTGAATTCCATTTTGAAACTTCATCTGTCATATGAACACACCTTAAATTTCAGGTCGATCTGTGAAGTCATTCATTGTTTATCAGCCGATTAAAATAGACGTGTTTGAGTATTTTTTAAAAATAGAAAAAATCGAATATCGTGTAAAGTTAGTGAAAGTGTTAAAGGAGTCTGCGCTCCCAACTGTTCATAGATGGACTCTAGAGTTTAAACGTTGTTGAACAAGCGTCAATGATGATCCACGTTCAGGACGTCCAAAAACTACAACTGAAGAAACTGTTGTGCAAATGCAACATGAGGTAATGGAAGACCGTTGATTAACCGTGGATGATTTAGCTGAGTTATAAACATCTCACATGGATCAGTACATGAGATCTTAACTAATGTTTTGGGTATGAGAAAGCTATTCACAAGATGGGTGCGGCATTTGCTGACATCGTAACAAAAACGCACTCGAGAGAAACTTTCTAAACATTTGGGTTGTTTCACAAACTGATTTTGTCCGTCGAGTTGTAACTATGAATGAGACTTGGGTTTACGGGTATGATCCTGAATTGCGACAACAAACCGCACAGTGGACTGAGCCCGGTTGTTCAGCTACAAAGCAGCCAAAGTTGTCAAAGTTTTTCAAAAAAATGGCATTACTTTTCTAGGATGCAAAAGGAATTTTGTTAATTGATTACCTTCAAACCGGTAAAACAATCACGGGAGACTAGGATTGCAACCATTTCGACCCGTTGGATAAGAAAATTCGTGAGAAAAAGCCCGGTTTGCAGAAAAAAAAATCATCTTTCATTATGACAATGTACCTTTTCACAGAGGTGCTTCGGCAACGGCAAAACTGGTCGGATTAAAGTACGAATTGTTGGAACACACACCCTATTTGCCAGATCTGGCTCCATTTGACTTCCATCTGTTTCCAAACCTCAAAAGATTTCTACGTGGGAAGCGTTTTACAACAAATGATGAGGTGATAGCATCCGTAGATGGGTATATGAAGGTCTTCCGGAAAACCACTTCAAAGATCGGGTAAATGAATTGGAAAAGCGCTGAAAAAATGTATTAGTCTTAAGGGAGATTATATTGAAGAATAAATGTATTTCGACTCATTAATTCATCTTGTTTCATTTCCGCTTTCAAAACTTATTGACTGACCTAAATATTATATGTGCGTGTATAGTATAAAATCACTCATTGGTTAAATACAACTTTTATGGAGACCCATCTTGGCCAACTGCTGCTGATGATCCCTAATTGTTACCGACTGTCTATTGAAAAAGAAAGGACAAACAAAGCTTATGCTAAATTTAAACTACTATACCACGTTCATTTATATTAGATAACACAGGTAAAATTATTTTGTAGCATCTACGGTACTTTTATTCTTAATTTTATCAGCTGGGGGAGGACCTGTGAAAGAAATATAAGAAAAAAAAACTTAAATTAATTTGTTTTCTTGTATGTTAATGTTATAAAAGAGTGTTCTGTATATTTTAAGAGAATAATAAAAACACAATGAAAAAAATTCAAAACTTGTAAAAACTAACGTTGTATTGTAACTTTGTTACTGTGTTAGTTTGTGGCACATACGTTGTTGTATTGTTACCATTTTACTAATTCTGTAAATATCGGCATTTTATTTACTTACTTACTATTTAAACTAACATAAGTAAAATTATAAATAATACTTTAACAGTTAGTTATAAAGAAAATTTTTAGATGATGTACTGAAATTTTGTGTTATATTCAAATAAAAGTTTCTACTAATCAATTTTGTGTTATATTCAAATAAAAGTTTCTACTAATCAATATACGAGATTGTTGCAACAGTAAAACTTACAAATATAATGTTAGAAATAACTTAACATTTCCTTTGATAGAACTTATGACTAATTTTTATTATATGAACAAAAATGTCATTTTATTTTATATTATTATTTAACTAGCTGAAAAAAAATATCTAATAAATAACACATATCTTACTAGTGATGAATACTATTATTTGATCTTGGTAGTGCCAATTTATAATCCAAAGCTTTTACAGAAATAAGAATAGTAACAAGTAAAAGATGCATAAATAAGAATAACTGTTTTTAATGGAATATTTTCTACACACCGGTAAATTTTTTGAAATTTTTTATCGAGAGAAAACATAAACTTCTAAGAAATCCTATGTATAAATACTTCAGATTAACAATAAACTTGTAATTTTTTATTTAAGGCATCTTCGTCTCTACGTACATGATTCAAATAAATTTGAAAAACTTCTTGTGATTTTTTTTGCAGTACCTGTTTTAAATTTTAAGTTGTACACGTTGTAGATTAATTGTTGAAAACAGAATAAATGCATCAAAATAAATTGATTAAATTAGAATGAAGAAATCGACCGTAAGATAGTTTCATCAATCTTACGCCCAACAAGCGGTAAAATAAAATAATCTCAAATTAGTTTTACTCTTACTATAAGCTTTTTATAATTTTAAAAATTAGTTGTGCCCATTCAAGTTTGACATTTTTGTCATGAAAAAATCAGTGTTACTGAGAAAAAGTTTGTAAAGAAAAGTAACTTTTTTTAACGTTATTTGCAATAAGAGGAGACTGCACCATATGCTTAAGCACTTTATACATTTAGAAATGGTATATGTAATGCACACTGATGGCGAAATTATTCATTTTGTTTTATTAGTCCCACTCAATTTTAAATAATTTACTTACTACCAATTTAGATACACCATAAACTACGTATTTTTAATCTGCTGAGAAAAAAATGTTACAAGAATTAGCTATTAAATGCTTGTTGGTACTGATTATTTAAACTTAACAGGTATATACAATCATTTACTTAGCTACACATTTAATGTATTATCGAGCTTTTTAAAATTATTACACTAGATTTATAAATTTTGAGATACAGTTATTAATACAATTCATACCCTGGAAAAGTGCAAAAGCTCATTTTATAATACTAGCTGCATTTGACTATTCTTAAATTCTTAAGAGCACAGCAATACTAAATTGTTTCTAATTTACACTTAGATAGTTTGTACAAGTGCAGCTAGTATAAAGCTAAACAGACAATTACATTGTTTTGATAACACAGGTTACTGCTGCATTTTCAGAGAATGGTTTAAATAAAGACAGAATTTAGAGTAATAAATGATTAGGAGTGAATACAAGAACTATTAATTTTCAAATATTTTTCTAATGTTAAAAGATAATTTTAATTTTGATCTTGTGTAACATCTTCGTATTATCCGATCCGATATTACTGCATACTCTCGATTTTGTCAACCTTTTTTTTTTTAAAGTTAAAAGAATTGACATTTTATTGCTATTCTAGAATGCTATGCTTAGATGCTTTTGTGCCGACAGGGGACACGCGTATTTTTAATTAATAACAATGCTAATTGTTTTCAGAAATGTGTGTTTATATTTCCTTCTGGAGCTTCTGTTAATTCCAATTCACATTTCCAGTTATAATCTATCATCGGACAGGTATAGGAGATTTGCTCGTGTTCGCATGTGTAAATCGTGTTCTTTTTTTTAATACCGTGTGATTATAGTTATATGATTTTGCAAATGGCTTTTATAGTGGCACTAGCTCGTTCGAAAAATTGTGATGGTAGAAATTCGCAGCAAAGCTTATTTGAACTTATTACAAGTGATCGGCGGTAGAGTACATCGTGAGTGAATTAGGTCACGGTTGATCATCCTAATTATAAAATAATAAGATGAGTGAATATTTGTATTATATACACACCAAAACTTTTTGAATTTAAACCATTCTCAAATATCTTCCTCTAGTACCTTAAAGGGGCTAGGTAGTTCTATCTAACACTTGGGAGTTAGTGGCGATTAAAGGTGCTTGTGACGGATAACTTCCATTTCTACAGGAGATTCGGTTTCCTTTGGGCAGAAATTTTTATCCCCTTTAGTGGCTGAAATAAAATAAAGACTATGGTAGATTCAAATGTACCTATATGTAATACACGTATGTATTATATATATATATATATATATATATATATATATATATATATATATATATATATATATATATATATATATATACATATATATTTTTATATATATATATATATATATATATATATATATATATATATATATATATATATATATATATATATATACAATACAATCCCGATTATCCGAATCGCGATTATCTGAAATCCGGCTTATCCGAAACAAAATGTTAAAAAGCAAATTGTATTCTCATTAAACGAAAAAATCCCCATTATTCGAAACAGACGATGAGTGGTTTCCTTAACGCGTCGGGGACTCCCCAACGTCTAGAATTTCACCGCTGTTTATGTTTTGGTTAGTTGACGAGTGTTATAAGTTACTCATTACGTCTATTATTATCGCAGAGGTAAGAGTTTCGTTTTAATAGATATTCTACAAAATGGAGCGTCATAATAATAAGCGTAAACGTGTTACTGTTTCCTTAAAAGAGAAACTTGAAGCAATTCAACGTTTAGATAATGGTGAACTTCTTAAAAATATAGCGAAGAATTTAGGTGTAGCCGTGAGTACTGTTTCAGAGTGGAAAAAAAATCGCGAAAAAAAATGATGTGTTTTTATCATCGCCCACACAGGCATGAAAAAGTATGAAAAGCGGTGAATACCAAAAAGTGGATGATTCTTTATTTTTATGGTTTACACAGAATCGAGAACGTGGAATACCAATTTCAAGAACAATTTTAAAACATAAGGCAGTGAGTTTAAGCGAAGAGTTGCTGGTTATTGAAGCGCCTGTAAATTTTTCTGCAAGTGATGGATGGCTAGACAGGTGGAAAAAAACACATAGTGTACGTGTAGAGAAAGATTGTCGGCTGATGTATCCGCTGCAAAAAAATTTGCAGAGAATTTTGAGCAGCTTATGAAAGAACATGGTTTACAACCAGACCAAATCTATAATTGTGATGAAACAGGCTTGAACTACAAAATGTCGCCGTCAAATACCTTAGCTTCAAAAACGGAACGTGGAGCACCTGGTTACAAACGTAGCAAAGAACGTATTACTGTTCTTGCATGCAGTAATGCTTCTGGAAGACACAAACTCCCATTATTATGTAATGGTAAGTCAGCAAATCCACGAACCTTTAAGAATATTCGTCGCAATGCTTTTCCTGTTTTGTATAAAAATGGATAAACGAGACTGGTTTTTTGGAGATTTTGTTCCCAAAGTGGAACTTTTTCTAAAAGAACATGGATATCCTAGAAAATGTATTCTGTTACTAGATAACGCCCCCACTCACCCAAGTGCGGAGCAACTTGAAAGTGGGGAAATAAAAGCAATGCTTTTGCCTCCTGCTGTAACTCCTCTCATTCGGCCTATGGATCAGGGTGTACTGGAAAATTTAAAACACAATTACAGGCGTTTGTTATTGGAGCATATTTTAGAAAAAGTAGATGAAGGTGGCAATCTTACTGATTGCCTAAAAACGATAAATTTGAAAAATGTTATATATTGAATAGCTTCAGCCTGGAATCAAGTAAAGAGTAGTACTCTGGAAAAATCTTGGTCAAAATTGATTTCACAAGAGGAGAGACGTTACGGAAACCGATGTTTGTGAATGGTTAAACAGAAGATGAAATGACTGACCAAGAATTAATTAAAAGTGTATGCAAAAATTCTAATAAAATAGACAGTGATGACGATGATGATAACGAAGTAGAAGCCACTGACAATATTCCAGTAGAAATGTCACATTCAGAAGGACTAGAGGCCCTAGAAAAAGCGTTAACTTATATAGAACAACAAGAAAATGCAATCGCCGCGGACGTTTTGCTTATCAAACGTTGGAGAGACATTGCAGCCAAAAACAAAACTAACGCAAAATGAGTGCAGTTAAAAATTACCTCATTTTTAAGACATTAAAGTTAAGAATGAAACTGTTTTATTTTCGATTTTCCGTACATATACATAAAATAAGTAAACTAGTTGTTCTATTCTTTGTTTTAATAAATACCTATGTACGTAATAGCATATCGTATAAATGCTTTTAAGTCAATCTGCAATGTTGTATTCATTCTAAACTTCTATTTTATAAAAAAATTCTTATTCCAATATTAAAAGAATTGAACTTTAAACTCGTTTTTCTTGAAACCAGGTTTTTCAAACTGTCTTTTTTTATCTCTGTTAGTTTAAATCGTTTTTTTTTAAACTTGCTTCAACCACATAAATTCTCCTCGGTTAAGCGTTGGGACTTTTTTACATACGCCATTTTTACAATAATTCGTTTTTTTTAATCGGCTACACTTAACTGAAGTCACTATAATATACTTTAGAACCCATTTGTTCTTGTTTTTCAGGTAATCATAAAGTTACATCAGACACCAGGAAGAATTTTGTTTTGCGAACCGTTATGCGGCGACTTATCATCCTCCCCATCAGATTTATACTGTGCAAGTAAACAAAAATTGACGAAAATCATCTTTTTAGCTATCACCTTGTTGAAACTCCTATAGCACATTATTATGAGGTTTAACTTGTCACTACGCACATGCATCGCTGCTGTAGGTTTCTCTGATAATAGTAGCCTAAAACCCACAGTTTTTCATAAAAAATCATAACTTCAAAAACCTACGGACAAAAAAATCCAAACTCTTGTTGAGCAAATTTAATAAGCAATGAAAACAAGTTGAAGTTAACCTCTAAATTATTTTTTTCCGAAAAATAAGATTACACAAAAGTTTTTTTTATTTGTAACACTTTTATTTATTGGCCTGCAAAATCTCAAGTTGAAGTTTTTCTAAAACCCGTAATGCACAGTTTAATGAAATTTCCTACACATCGGCAAATTTAATTAACATTTTGATTGTAGAGTACAGACGGTTTTAAATAATTTTTAGGGCGAGTATATTCGGTTGTTTACGAAAATTCAAATTCATAATGCGCAGTTTAATGAATTTTGCTAAAAATCGGTGAAATTCAAGAATATAATTTTTCGATTCTGTACTGCAGGAGTTAGACTATTTTAAATACTTACTAAATTGTAGGCTGAATATTGTTGATCAATGAGCATAATTCATTACATATTTTTCTTATATTTAATTTAACATTGGTACAATTCTCTAAAAACTTACATATGTAAGAAATGAAAAAGTATACAGAGTTGTCGATTTTATCCGAATACAATATTATGATAAACATTTTTTTAAAATTAAACTGATCTTAACTTTGTCGGTCTTCGATTTTTCGGAATTACAACTCCTTCCAAATGATCGATTATA
Source organism: Pachyrhynchus sulphureomaculatus (assembly GCA_019049505.1). Classification (NCBI taxonomy): domain Eukaryota; kingdom Metazoa; phylum Arthropoda; class Insecta; order Coleoptera; family Curculionidae; genus Pachyrhynchus; species Pachyrhynchus sulphureomaculatus. The sequence goes on along the minus strand of CM032449.1, from coordinate 94,983,874 downwards.
CACTCTCCTAGATGATACCGAGTTCTTCAGACCTTTCCAGCACTTGAAGTGTCGATCACCTTTAATAAGCTCACGAACAAGTACAATGTTTTATGCTGGTACTAGGATGGCGAATATGATTCGTTGTCGATACGTTGACTGCCTCCCTAGAACTCCTTACACAAAACAAAGTGCGAAAGGGAAGTAGTTTTTCCGACTCCAGATACGACCGCCTTTAAACATTGAACATTCCACCAATCAAGGGCAGCACTTCCGCTCACAATTCAAAAAGACTCGTTTATATTTGATTCATCCACATAATATTATGTAATACCTAATGTTAGATGTTATTCAAATAAATATTCGTTATTTTCTTGTATATATTTTAATTATTACACTGCTGTACGCCAGCCGGGTGCTGAAAATAACTATTAAATAAACGACTTGCAACTTGTTATGATTTGTGTAAATCATTTTAACAGTATCTGAAATACTATTTTTCTATTTGTGGAATAGTCGATGTTAATTTATATTAAAGAACATAATTGCAGTAATTATTATTTCTACCTTTAAAGACGTGGCCTCATCTCAAGAATCGGTACTTTTACTCTTTCTTCCTCTCAATGAACCCACAATTGATTTAAGAGCAGCACCAATGCCGCTGCCAGGAGTATTTACACTTCCACTACTACTTCCTATACCCTGTGGATGAGCATCAAGACATTTTTGGTACCTCAACTAAAAAAAAATACATATTAGTAAGCTTCTATGTAATCGCACTTGCGAGAATAAGTTTAGAACTTATTTTAATGTGCAGCTACTATACTAACTTCACATTTATTAAATTGTACGTTGGTCTAATGATATTAAAATAGACTTCAAAACGTGTGAAATTTACTGCCAGACAAAGTTAAGGGAAATTCATATACAGGGTATGTTGTATTAAATCGTGTGATAATATTTTTTACTAAACTGTTTTGAAATATTCTTTCACCATCAAACTTGAATATATAGAAATAATATAGGATACTCATATATAGGACGTCTCACAATAACAGCCGATAAAAAATAATCTTGCCATATTGCGACACATCTTATATATAATTTTCCGAGCTAAAATTTACCTTACAAGATTCTTCATATCCAAATAACTCTCCGATTACAATATTTCATTCACATTGCTCAAGATACTTTGGAGTAATGAATATAGTCAAAAAATTGAACATGCATACTTCTGAATTAGAAATAATAAGATTACTTGTGAAAAATAATTCGTTTAATTAAGACTTGGTGCCACACATACAAAAGTTATTAGTTATATTGGGAATGTGGAATCTTTGGCACAATGACACTACTCAGTATATATCACTACTACACCAAAAACTTTATTTTTGCTCCCGACGCGCGTTTCGCTAACTATGTTAGCTTCATCAAGAGCGATTATTGAGTCAATTCATCAATCATCGCTCCTGATGCAGCTAACATGGTTAGCGAAACGCGCGTCGAGCGCAAAAATAAAGTCTTTGGTGTAGTGGTGATATATACTGAGTAGAAAAGTTATTAGATCGCATTTTAGTACTCTTGGTACAAAAAGTACAATTTTATTTTCTTTTTTAAGTATACTTTGTCGTAACTCGCTGTACTTTATTGGAAATAAAAGCAAGAAAAAAGGGAAAAATTTTGGATTAAAAGTTTGAAACTTTTTTGAGTTAGTTTTACGTATTATTATATAGGGAAGATATATTCCTTATGAAGTAGATTTGCCACTGTCATGGATTTTTCAACAAGACAATGACCCAAACACACATTTCGCTTGGCCAAGAATTGGTTTTCTGAACAAAGGATTCCAGTGATGCGCTGGCCTTCACAATCACCTGATTTCAACCCGATAGAGACTCTTTGGCACTATCTGGATAAACAAATTAGGAAAAGAAATATAAAAAACCCGGGACGAACTTTGGATCGCATTAAAACAAGAATGGGAAAAAATACCACCCGATTTTTGTGCTAGGTTTATTGACTCTATGGGCAGAAGATCTCGAGCAGTGATTGACGCAAAAGGTTATCCCACTAAATATTAAAATATTTTCGACATCTTAGTCGTCTTAGTGGAATTTTTATTTTACAACAAAAATGTTCCCATACTTTTGCTTGTGCATAATTTTGTTAGGTTAAAAACTAAGCACATTTCTAATAAACAATAACTGTTTTAGTCTTCAAAATGTTTGTTAGCATGTACACGATTAATAAATAAATATTGTAATTATAAACCGTTTAAATGTTAAGACTAGACCACCCACACCACCAGCCACAAGGTTCATCTGTATCCTCTATCGACCACCAAGTGATACTAACTTTAGAACACTTTTCGCTTCTCTTGCAGACACCATCGATCATTTACAAATTAACTATCCAAATGCCGAAATTGCCATCCTGGGCGACTTTAATGTCCACAACATCAACTGGCTTAAATATTCAAATACTACCGACGAACAAGGTCGTAAAGCCGAATCATTTTCAATCAGTTGTGGCTTAACTCAGCTTATTGTCAAACCAACACGGACCCCTGATCGAGACGGGGAGTTCGCCAGTCTTCTTGATCTGTTTTTAAACACCAGTCCGGAGATTTACACGGTCAGCGTAAATCCGCCGTTAGGTTCTTCCGACCATAAACTACTTTCAACATCGAGTAGTCTACCAATCAGTGACAGAGAGGCGCCTAAACCGCGCAAGATTTGGCACTACAAATCTGCTAAATGGGAAGATCTCATGGAATATTTTCGAACTTTCCCTTGGTTAGACGTTTGTTTTCGATCCGACGACCCATCTGACTGCGCCAGGGAGGTTTCCGATGTTATTTTGGCCGGTATGGAGACTTACATCCCTTTTTCGAAGAAATGCCCTTCCAACGACAAGCCTTGGTTTGACCGAAACTGCAAAGAAGCTGTTGCTTCTAAACATCTTGCATACCGACAATGGGGTGAAAATTCTAACACCATAAATCGTAACACCTTTGTTCGTGCCAGGAACAGATGCAAAGGAATTACCGACGAAACCAAGGAGGCACACAGTCAACGGATTAGAAACAAACTTTTAGCTTGTCCCAACAATTCCAGGTCCTTTTGGTCAGTCGCTAAGGCAGTTAGTCAAAATTTCACCAAATCCACCATACCACCACTCACACGGCCAGATAATTCTATTGCAACGACACCTGTTGCGAAAGCGAACTTGCTGGCTTTGCTTCACATTCTACTGTCGATTTACAAGGAAAAACACCATAGTGCAGTCAAGGATGCCCGCTATTGTCTTTAGACAGCGTATCATAAAACGTATTTTGATGAAGCTAGACACCAAAAAGGCTTCTGGCGCTGACAGAATACCTGCCATAGTTCTCAAAAACTGCGCGAGGGAACTACATCAGTTTTCTGTAGACTTTTCAACCTATCCTACAGAAAGGGAATGTTTCCTTCCTGCTGGAAATGTGCCACAGTTCAGCCGATTCCTAAAAAAGGCAAGAAGACCTTGCCAAATAACTACCGACCAATCGCACTGCTTTCAATAATATCGAAAGTCATGGAAAAGGTTATCAATCAGCATCTTCTAAAATATCTTGAAGGATTCCACATTATTAGCGATCACCAATATGGCTTTCGTAAAAATAGATCAACGGGAGATCTTCTGACTTATGTAACACATGTTGGGATCAACGCAATTGAACACTTTGGAGAATCTCGAGCGGTTGCTCTTGACATATCCAAAGCATTCGACCGTGTTTGGCACGATGGGCTGTTGGCTAAGCTACGTTCTTATGGTATGTCTGAAAAGTCCTGTTTGTGGCTTTCATGTTTCCTCAGAGAGCGTTCTTTACGAGTGGCAGTCGACAGATTTCTTTCTAACACCTTCACTATCAACGCCGGTGTACCCCAAGGCTCCATACTGTCTCCTACTATCTTTCTCATTTGTATTAACGATCTGCTGGAAAAGACCGAGAATCCAATCTACAGCTTTGCAGATGACAGTACACTGATCTCTTCATTCACTTTGAACGCTCGGACATCGGCTACTCAGACGAATATCCGCAGACAGCCAGGAAGTCATTCAACTTAACAAAGACCTGGAAGAAATTCTATCTTGGGGTGACAGTAACCAAGTGGAATTTAACGCTACAAAAACCCAGGCGGCAGTTTTCTCTAAAAAAGTTAACATTGCTGAACCCGACAGAGTTATGTCGGGGCACTCCATTCCTCTAACATCGCCACTCAATTTGTTGGGCGTTAATTTGGGAGCAAATATGTCCTGGCATGAGCATGTTGCAGGCATAGCAAGGAGAGCTTCTCAAAAGTTGGGAATATTATTCCAAACCAGAAAGCTTACACTCCACAACAACTGTTAATTCTTTACAAAGCTCAAATTCGACCAACTATGGAATACTGCTCCCATGTTTGGAGCTCCGCTCCCACACATTCACTACATTTGTTGGATTCTATTCAGAGAAGAGCTGTTCGTCTGACTGGAGACCCGGAACTGACCGGCGGCCTTGATTCGCTGGAACATCGAAGAACGGTTGGCGACTTGAGCCTATTCTACAAGTATTTTCATGGTAAGTGTTCGAAGGATGTGGCCCGCTTAATTCCTCCCAGAGCGGTGCGTGTTAGAAGTACACGCCGCGCTAATACTTCACACCCGCATGAAGTTCAGCTTGTTACTCCTCGTACAACGCTTTTCAAGCAGTCTTTTATATGGAGAACATCATCCCTTTGGAATAATTTGTCTAGGACTGTGTTTCCCACCGAGTACAATTTACAGCGATTCGAGAACAACGTGAATCGCTTTCTCCGCACATGTGTCGCTCCTGTAGCGCTTTAGGGACTTCCCTGCAGCACGTGTGCTAGACCCATAAAAAAAAAAGAGATGAGAATTTAAATGTTTCCATACTTTTGTTCGCCACTGTATGTATATATATATGTATAGTATATGTATATGTATATATATATATATATATATATATATATATATATATATATATATATATATATATATATATATATATATATATATATATATATATATATATATATATATATATATATATATATATATATATATATATGTGTATATGTGTATATATGTATATATGCATGTCATCCTTGCTGTAAATGCCATATTTTTAAATTAATACGTTAGTGAATAGTGGCTGTTTTATTTCAGTGTCGGTCTTTGTTGTGAAAATTGTTATTTATTGTTAGATTAATTCGCATGTCCTGATGAAGATCCCAACCTAGGACCGAAATATTAGCTAAATGAATATCGTGTGAACATCTGTTGTGCCCCTTTGCCGAGTTCCCCAACTATTTTCATATATATATATATATATATATATATATATATATATATATATATATATATATATATATATATATATATATATATATGCATATATATATATATATATATATATATATATATATGCATATATATATATATATATATATATATATATATATATATATATATATATATATGCATATATATATATATATATATATATATATATATATATATATATATATATATATATATATATACATATATATACATACAGTGGCGAACAAAAGTAAGAAAACATTTAAATTCTCATCTCTTTTTTTTTATGGGTCTAGCACACGTGTTGCAGGGAAGTCCCTAAAGCGCTACAGGAGCGACACATGTGCGGAGAAAGCGATTCACGTTGTTCTCGAATCGCTGTAAATTGTACTCGGTGGGAAACACAGTCCTAGGCAAATTATTCCAAAGGGATGATGTTCTCCATATAAAAGACTGCTTGAAAAGCGTTGTACGAGGAGTAACAAGCTGAACTTCATGCGGGTGTGAAGTATTAGCGCGGCGTGTACTTCTAACATGCACCGCTCTGGGAGGAATTAAGCGGGCCACATCCTTCGAACACTTACCATGAAAATACTTGTAGAATAGGCTCAAGTCGCCAACCGTTCTTCGATGTTCCAGCGAATCAAGGCCGCCGGTCAGTTCCGGGTCTCCAGTCAGACGAACAGCTCTTCTCTGAATAGAATCCAACAAATGTAGTGAATGTTTGGGAGCGAAGCTCCAAACATGGGAGCAGTATTCCATAGTTGGTCGAATTTCAGCTTTGTAAAGAATTAACAGTTGTTATGGAGTGTAAAGCTTTCTGGTTTGAAATAATATTCCCAACTTTTGAGAAGCTCTCCTTGCTATGCCTGCAACATGCTCATGCCAGGACATATTTGCTCCCAAATTAACGCCCAACAAATTGAGTGGCGATGTTAGAGGAATGGAGTGCCCCGACATAACTCTGTCGGGTTCAGCAACGTTAACTTTTTTAGAGAAAACTGCCGCCTGGGTTTTTGTAGCGTTAAATTCCACTTGGTTACTGTCACCCCAAGATAGAATTTCTTCCAGGTCTTTGTTAAGTTGAATGACTTCCTGCTGTCTGCGGATATTCGTCTGAGTAGCCGATGTCCGAGCGTTCAAAGTGAATGAAGAGATCAGTGTACTGTCATCTGCAAAGCTGTAGATTGGATTCTCGGTCTTTTCCAGCAGATCGTTAATATAAATGAGAAAGATAGTAGGAGACAGTATGGAGCCTTGGGGTACACCGGCGTTGATAGTGAAGGTGTTAGAAAGAAATCTGTCGACTGCCACTCGTAAAGAACGCTCTCTGAGGAAACATGAGAGCCACAAACAGGACTTTTCAGACATACCATAAGAACGTAGCTTAGCCAACAGCCCATCGTGCCAAACACATATGCATATATGTATATATATATATATATATATATATATATATATATATATATATATATATATATATATATATATATATATATATACATATATGCATATATATATATATATATATATATATATATATATATATATACATATATGCATATATATATATATATATATATATATATATATATATATATATATATATATATATATACATATATATACATATATATACATATATATACATATATATACATATATATACATATATATACATATATATTCATATATATTCATATATATTCATATATATACATATATATACATATATATACATATATGTACATGTAAAATGACTTTTCTATGGGAAAATGGTTTAATAAGTATTACTGCAAACTTGAAAGCCTTAATTGTATATAATAAAGAAAATGCCTTAATGCCACTAATCTTCCTTGCATTTTCCTTCTATAGTATACTTAAATTTACTACCATGCCATAAAACATCCACATTCTTAGTTTTTTAAACATTAGCATCAAATTAAACCGTTACTTAACAGTTAATAATTGTTCCATAAAAATCAGTATCAACGACTAAACATGAACAAAGTACATGTTTCAGCAGTGACCAACTATTTATTATTTTCTTATTTGTCAATCCGCGCTAGGATTGACTAACAAGAGAACAAATTTGCACGACTTATTACAGTATTAGCGTAACATCGCGGTAAGATGCAATAAATTGTATCTCTGGCTAAGGAAAGTCTAAAGTTTAAAAGCATACCCGCCCTCTGTCAGGCGCTTTTCAGGCCACAGATCGATAGAGAAATGTCCAGCTAAGCTGGTAACAATTACCGACAGGCAGCGTGATGCTGCAGTCAAAAGGACTTAAAGACTTAGGTCTTTTTTACAACGAAAAGTTTAGTGGAGTGGTAGTGTTAATTCATAAGTTTAGACCTATTTTACTAGGTAGAGTATCGAAAAACACAAGAGACACATGTTCTTGTTATCTCCTCAAATAAGGAG
>CM032449.1:94928604-94968604 GCA_019049505.1 Pachyrhynchus sulphureomaculatus | reverse complement strand
GTTTACCGAACTCTTGGAAACATATTCTATCCCAGTACCAAGTCCAACCAAGAGAAACAATAATTCAACCATATGTTACTTCACCAACACAAACATTACAAAGAACCACAGGACCGACAACGCGCAGCCAAAGCCGAGCCTCTATTGGCCAGATCCGTCCGACCAATAGAAACACTCCCGAGTACGTAAAACCGGCGCACTCAGGGCCAGTCTCGACATTCAACGCCAAGACACCGACCAGTGATCAACGCTTTGAAAAAGATGGATGAGATTCCATCGAAACGTCAGCGAAACCGTCCATCAAGGGACTTCAAGCTAACACGGGATACCCGAAAAACCATTACTACATTTCACACCCGTGAGAACATTCGTCAAAAATATATATATATATATATATATATATATATATATATATATATATATATATATATATATATATATATATATATATATATATATATATATATAATAGATAGAGATAGATCAGTTTACCGCCAGTTCTGGATGGCTTGACCGCTGGAAAAAACGGTACGGTGTACGACAACTGACTGTATGTGGTGAAAAACTTTCTGCTGATGTGTCATCAATTGAGAAGTTTAAGTAGACCTTTAAAAAGCAAATCGAAGATTGTGGATACACGTGATCAAACCGGTCTGAATTACAAAATGTTTCCATCAAAAACATTGGCATTTCGACAGGAAAAATCAGCTCCTGGGCACAAACGAAGTAAGGAAAGATTAACTATAATGGTATGTTCTAATGCATCTGGCAACCACAAAATCCCACTGATGGTGATTTTTTTTTTTTTATGGGTCTAGCACACGTGCTGCAGGGAAGTCCCTAAAGCGCTCCAGGAGCGGCACGAGTGCGGAAAAAGCGATTCACGTTGTTCTTGAATCGCTGTAAATTGTACTCGGTGGGAAACACAGCGCTGGGCAAATTATTCCAAAGGGATGACGTTCTCCATATAAAAGATTGCTTGAAAAGCGTTGTACGAGGAGTAACAAGCTGAACCTCATACGGATGTGAAGCACCAGCGCGACGTGTATTTCTAACATGCACCGCTTTGGGAGGAATTAGGCGGGCTACATCCTTCGAACACTTTCTATGAAAATACTTGTAGAACAGACTCAAGTCGCCAACCGTTCTTCGAAGTTCCAGCGAATCAAGGCCGCCGGTCAATTCCGGGTCCCCAATCAGACGGGCCGCTCTTCTCTGAACAGAATCCAACAAATGCTGTGTATGGAGCCCTAAACGTGGGAGCAGTATTCCATAGTTGGTCGAATTTGGGCTTTGTAAAGAATTAACAGTTGTTGTGGGGTGTAAAGCTTTCTGGTTCTAAATAATATTCCCAACTTTTGAGAAGCTCTCCTTGCTATGCCTGCAACATGTTCATGCCAGGACATATTTGCTCCCAAACTAACGCCCAACAAACTGAGCGAAGATGCTAGGGGAATGGAGTGCCCCGACATAACTATGTCGGGTTCAGCAACGTTAACTTTTTTAGAAAAAACTGCCGCCTGGGTTTTTTTAGCGTTAAATTCTACTTGGTTACTGTCACCCCAAGATAGAATTTCTTCCAGGTCTTTTTTAAGTTGAATGACCTCCTGCTGTCTGCGGATATTCGCCTGAGCAGCCGATGTCCGAGCGTTCAAGGTGAATGAAGAGACAAGCGTACTGTCATCTGCAAAGCTGTAGATTGGATTCCCGGTCTTTTCCAGCAGATCGTTAATGTAAATGAGAAAGAGAGTAGGAGACAGTATGGAGCCCTGGGGCACACCGGCGTTGATAGTGAGGGTGTTAGAAAGAAATCCGTCGACCGCCACTCGTAAAGAACGCTCTCTGAGGAAACATGAGAGCCACAAACAGAACCTTTCAGACATACCATAAGAGCGTAACTTAGCCAACAGTCCATCGTGCCAAACACGGTCGAATGCCTTGGATATGTCAAGAGCAACCGCTCGAAATTCTCCAAAGTGTTCAATTGCGTTGTTCCAAACATGTGTTACATAAGTCAGAAGATCTCCTGTTGATCTATGTTTACGAAAACCATATTGGTGATCGCTAATAATATTGAATCGTTCAAGATATTTTAGAAGATCCTTACTGATAACCTTTTCCATGATTTTCGATATTATTGAAAGCAGTGCAACTGGTCGGTAGTTATTTGGCAAGGTCTTCTTGCCTTTTTTAGGTATCGGCTGAACCGTGGCACACATTTTCCAGCAGGACGGAAATTTCCCTTTCTGTAGGATAGGTTAAAAAGTCAGTCAGTCAGTTTTTGAGAACTATGGCAGGTATTCCGTCAGCGCCAGAAGCCTTCTTGGTGTCTAGCTTCATTAAAATACGCTTTATGATGCGCTGTCTGAAGACAACATCGGGCATCCTTGACTGCAATATGGGAATAGTAGGTGGTGTTTTTCCTTGGAAATCGACAGTTTGGTAAAATTTTGACTAACTGCCCTAGCGACTGCCCAAAAGGACCTGGAATTGTTGGGACAAGCGAGAAGTTTGTTTCTAATTCGTTGATTGTGTGCCTCCTTGGTTTCGTCGATAATTCCCTTGCATCTGTTCCGGGCATGAACAAAGATGTTACGATTTACGGTGTTAGGGTTTCCACGCCATTGTCGGTAGGCAATATGTTTAGAAGCAACAGCTTCTTTGCATTTTCGGTCGAACCAAGGCTTGCCGTTGGAGGAGCATTTCTTCGAAAAAGGGATGTAAGCTTCCATACCAGCCAAAATAACGTTGGAGACCTCCCTGGCACAGTCAGATGGGATATCGGATCGAAAACAAACGTCCATCCAAGGGAAAGTTCGAAAGTATTTCATGAGATCTTCCCATTTAGCAGATTTGTAGTGCCAAATCTTGCGCGGCATAGGCGCCTCTCTGTCACTGATTGGCAGGATACTCGATGTCGAAAGCAGTTTATGGTCGGAAGAACCTAACGGCGGATTTACGGTGACCGTGGTGGTTAAAAACAGATCAAGAAGACTGGCGAACTCCCCGTCTCGATCAGGGATCCGTGTTGGTTCGTCAATAAGCTGAGTTAAGCCATAACTGATTGAGAATGATTCAGCTTCACGACCTTGTTCGTCGGTAGTATTTAAATATTTAAGCCAGTTGATATTGTGGACATTAAAGTCGCCCAGGATGGCAATTTCGGCACTTGGATAGTTAATGTGTAAATGATCGATGGTGTCTGCAAGAGAAGCGAAAAGTGTTCGAAAATTGGTATCACTTGGTGGTCGATACAGGATACAGATGAGCCTTGTGGTTTGTTGAGTCGTTATTTTTAACCACATAACAAGTTTGGGGGCTCCAGAGCTTCTTCTCGTTGACAAGAGCACGTCTGCACGTCCAAGAGCTTTAAAAGTCAGAAGAGCGCATGGATGGATGCGACCTTATTTACTAACTGGTTTGAAGGAGAGTTTGTGTTATCTGTGACTAAATTTTTGAACAGAAACCGTCTTCCTATTAAAGCAATTTTATTAATGGATAATGCTCCCTCTCACCCTGGAGAAGGACGTCATGTTATCGAAATTGTTGTAAAATTTTTTCCTCCAAATGTAACCAGCATACTGCAACAATGCAAAAAAATTATAGGCCTTTATATCTTGAACATCAATGGGATGAGAAAGGTTACACTGAAAAATGTTATTTACTGGGTAAGTCAAGCTTGGGATTCTGTGCGTACTACCACTATTCAAAAATGTTGGTCAAAAGTTATTGATTTTGAGGACTATAATGACAGTGAAAATGATACTCCATTAAATGAATTAGCTTTGAAATTGAGAAGCCATGGAGAAATGTCCTGTTCAAATTTTGACAACGAGATAGAAGAAAAAGAAAAAAGTTTATTTGAATTAATGCAAAAATTAAAAGGTTGCGAAAATGTGACAAGAGAAGATCTTGTTGAATGGATTACAGCAGATGATTTAGAAGAAGAAATGAGTATTGAAGAAATAACGAATGCCTTTCGGGAAACCGAAAAATCAGATGACGATGACAATGACGAAGTGGCGGTGGATGAACAGTCTCCCACTAAGATCTCTCATCAAGAAGGTTTTGCTTCTTTGGAAAAAGCTTTAAGGTATATCGAACAACAACCAGAGGCAACCCCAACAGATTTGCTTCTTCTTAATAGATGAAGAAACATTGCAGCGAGAAAAAAAAAGAAGAAACAATATGAAACAGAAGCGCATAGATACCTATTTCACTGTTTTATAATGTATGTACCTATTTATATGTTAAAAACGTTAATACATCGGTTTAAAGTATTGGTGTTTATTTTTTTGAATGAATAAAAAACAAATCCGGATTATCCGAGTTTTCAGTTATCCGAGGAGGGTGGCCCCCACGTTACCTTGGATAACCGGGGTTCTACTATATATATATATATATATATATATATATATATATATATATATATATATATATATATATATATATATATATATAATCAGATAAATTATTAAAAATAATGCACTCGTGATTACTTTCCTTCAATCTACACCCTGTGGAGAATATTTCAGAAATTTTTTCAAAAATTTTTTGATCAGTCCTTTTTGAGATAAGGTGGGGGGACCAATTTTTGACAATTTTTTAAAAATAATACAAAGAATAGTGTGTGCAAGTATTACATTATATATATTTTTGTTTTTACAAGCTTTTTATTTGACACTCCCCTCGATGAACTGGTATTTTTTTTTTATTTTGGATTTCACCCCTCAAAACTAACCCCTTAAGTAAAAATTTAACTTTCAAAACTACACGGCTCTGATGAGGCCATCAATTCCTATATTAGAGCCAAATTTCAACTTTCTATGAGTTTCGGAGAAAATTGGGTGTGACAGACGGATAGACAGACAGACAGACCCACAGGCATCGAAGTGTTCTGTACGGAATACTAAAAATGAAAGAATTAACTGGTAACTGCTATTTTCTAGCTCAAAAATTTACAAGATAATATGTTGGACATTTCTTCACTTTCAATCAGTCAAAAACAGAATGTTACTTCTAGCCAAAATTTTAAGAATATTCTTTCACGCATTTATTTTTGTCATCTGCTACACATATAAAACTGTCTACTAGCACATATTTAAATGTATTAATACATTTAAACGTGTTTAAATTTATTGAAACGGAAAAATGTTTAAAATTTTCCCGGTTTTAGTATACTTTGAAATAAGTAGTAAATTAAATTGATATTTTCTTGTTATTTCAATTATCAATATTATTAGGATTGAGTGTACCAATTTCTTGATATCTCTCTATTTATAATGTCTTATGTAGTGAAAAAACTTATAGATCATTGTTTTTTTAATTCCGAGGAAAGGTGATACTCTCCACGTATATATTAGTGTGTAGGGTTTTTACGAATGGAAAAAATGTTTACTTGTAGGTTCGGGAGTACTTCCGTTAGTCAATGTTGTTTTTGAACAAAAAAATATTCAAGTCATGATGTAAAACTAAAGCGAACTTCAGATTTGTTTATTACGCCATTAAATTGCAGTTTTATAGACGAGCTCCTCGATACGATCTAGACAGTAGTTTTCCCTGGTATTCAATAAATAAATATTTCTAAGCAGAGATAAATTATGAAGATATTGCCGAAGAACTTGGAATCAGGACTCTTGCTGTGAAATGCATCCTTGCCTTATTCCGGTTCGTTGACGCGACCACTATGTGATCGAAACCACTATCAGAAGAGAACCATGGCGCATGGATTAAATTAACAGAAACTAATCTTTTGTGGTCGGCAAAGATTTATTTTAATAAACCTAGTATTCAGGTAATTTCGTATATCTAATCATTTAATTTAAATAAATGCTACCAGTAACCATCCGTACATTTGAAAGGTTCTTTAGCACTTTCTGCTTAATTAAAACATGGCGTAGATGATCTGTACCCTGTTTAAGTTGACATTTAAGAAAAAATGTTATTTACTTAGTTCTTCACTCATAAATACACACATATTGTGTATATCTGACTGCCCTCGTACACTACGCATTTTGCATTATTAAAATAATAAAGGGCAGAAGAAAGTCACAAAGTTTCATTACATACAACTGAGCCAAACAAACCTCCCGGAGCTTCGCTATATACATATTTACAATGTTTACACAGTTTCATAAGCAATTTTCTACGACCGAGACGAAACTATGATGTATAAAACTAGTTGATAGAGAAATTTGTGTTGTTTATCAATCTTAAAATAGCTTCGAGAACCTATGGCCAAATACAATTTAACACCACAAATATCCAGGTAGCAACTTTTTTCAAAAAATAGTTTTGCATTTAATTGGCTAAGCATTAACTTGGAAACAAATATATTTTGGCATGATCATCTACTAGAAAGCTTTTAACACCAAAACAACGTTTCATCTTGTACAAAGTTCAAATTCGCTCATTGATGGAATATTGTTTCCATGTTTGAGGCTCTGTTCTCCAACATACTGTGTCTTTGCTATATTCTATTCAGAAACGGACGGGCAATAGAAAAATCAGATTGATTATATCCTTATCAGCTCGAGATGGTGGTCATCTATATTGAATGTAAGATCCCTTCCAGGCGCAATATGTGGTTTCAATCACAAGTTATTAAAGGCTCATATGAGAATAAAACTAGACATTCCTAAAAAACAAGAAACAAGAAGATTACAGTGTCAGACAGTACTCTTTTCCAAACAATAATCAACAATAACATTCCGGAAGTCTCGGAAGATACAGATAAATCGTGGACAGATATTAAGAAGTGGATAACCAAAGCTGCTACACAATGCTCGGCAAAAATACATAAACACCGTCAAAAACATTGGATGACCGACGATACCCTTAGCTTATAAAAACAAGAAGATATATGATTTTAACAAACAACACATTGGATATCGTCAGGAATCAGATCAATCAATAAACAAATCAAGGTAGCTTGTAAAAACGACAAAAACGCATACTTGAATAATATATGTGAGGAGCTAGAACAACATGCTACAAACAATCGACCACAAGAACTTTATAAAAAAGTAAAATACCCATTAAAAAAATTCAAACCTAAAATACAAATAACTAGAGATAAGGAAGGTAGAACAGTCACCGACATGCCTGGAATCATTGACATGATGACCTATGACTCAACTCGTGGGCGACTGCATTGTCGACAACGAAGCCGCAGCAGAACAAGAACAATGTATTCTTGAATCTAAAGTCAGGAAGGCTATTCAAAGGTTAAAGAACAGAAAAGCAGCAGGTACTGTCGAAATAACTGCGGAAATAATAAAGATGATGGGAGAAACCGCCGTAACTACACTGCATCAAACTGTGTAATGTGGAATGGAAGACTGGAAGATGGCCGAAAGATTAGTGTGAAGTTGCATTTATACGCTTGCATTGCAGGAACTATAGAACAATCGCTCTGGTATCACCCGCTGCTAAGGCGTTTTCTCTGGATTCTAGGTGAAAAACCCAAAACGTTTCTGTTGCAGCTAATATCTACAAAATAAACAGGCTTTATTCCAGGAAGAGGGGCTAGATAACAAATTCTCAACATACACCAGAAAATAGAAAAACTCAGGGAATTCCAAATAACAACCTATATTTGTTTTATAGACTACTCTAAAGCTTTCGACTGCATACAATGGAACAAACGCTGGTCGATTCTAATTAGCATGGGAACACATGTACATCTTGTAAACCTTATTCGATCCCTGTATGAGAACATAAATGACAGAACTGAATTGAATAATTCTTTTTTCGATCCCTTTGACGTAGAAGCCGGCGTCAGACAGAGATATACTTACTTTTTAACATATAGTGAGGTCTGTTTTGGATGGCTGAAGTGAGGGAGTGACAATCGGTGTAAAAAAAAAGCTAAGTAACCTTAGATATGCGGATTATAATATCATACTTGCAACGTCAATACACGACCGAGAAACAATTATGGAGCGGTTTGCAATCACTAGCAAAAACTATGGATTAACAATTAACAGAGCGAAAACCAAAGTAATGATTATTAGTCGTAATGAAGATCTGTCACACATAAATGAAATTGCTGGTTTCACTGTTGTAGACCATTTCAACTATTTGGGATCCCTCATAATTAACAATGATGGCTGTAAAGCGGAGGAAAGAAGACCTTTGGCTATAGCTAGTCGCGATCAAACTCACTTAGGTCTGGAAAGATCCAGCTGTCACGAAACATAAAGTTAAGGTTGCTATCCAGCATTATGTTTTTTATAGGAACTTACGTATCAGAAATATTGACCATCAAACAAGCTGACAAAAGGAGAATCGATGCGTTTGAGATGTGGGCATTTCGAAGAATTCTCGAGTATCAAATACCGAGCACCGTATTAATGTATCTATTCTTGAAGAAGTATAAATAACCGACTTTCAAATAGAATTGATAGACGGTACCTGAAATATTTTGGTCACATTATGAAGAAAGTGGATGCCATGGAATAGCTTTTAGTAACAGAGAAGGTAGAAGATCAAGTGGACGGTCTCCAACAAGATGGTCTGATCAAGTAAGATCTCTTCTCGATATGGGTATGTACGAGTCAAGTCAGGTCGCGCAGGATCAAGATGCCTGGAAAATGAAGCAGCAACAGCATAGTATCATCGATACTCCTACTGGGGTGAAAGGTCTGAGAGAGAGATCTAAAAAAAAGCTATTGATCTGATTAAAGACCCGGAACTCACTAAAACCTTTGATTCTTTAGAACATCGAAGGAAATGTAGTGTTTAATCAATAAATCGTCACGGCCGCTTGATTTCTCCCAGAGCGGTGCGTGGGTAATACATCATATCCGTATAAAGTTCAGCTTGTCACTCCTCGTACTACTGCCTTCAAAAACTCTTATATAAAGAACCTCACCATTTTTAAGGAACTGCTCAGAACTGTTACCTACCGGGTAGAACCTGCAGCGATTTAAGACTAACGTGAATCGCCAAAAATTCTTGTAACTGGTAAAATTTTTAACACTTGCTAAATACATAGTTTATTTATTTCATTTTAAACTTTGATCCAGCTCTATATCTTAATATTTTGTTTAATCTTTTACTTTCCTTGCTAAAGGAAAGTATTGTATTCGTCAATAAATCACATTCCGAGATATTTGCTTTTCTTACGTTTTAAGGTTCCTTGATCATGAAAAATCTTGTGCAGTTTAATAATATTATGAGAAATTTTCCAAGATTTTGAGGCGAGAAAATGAGCAAATCTTAAGTATAATCATTTATAATAAAACATATAATGTGCCGAAGGGCTTTTAACCCTAAAAGGGAGATAAAAGAGTGTATTCGTATTTGTCTTATTATTGATCTCTTTCAGAGCTCTTTCAGTCAAGGAATTAAAAAAATTGCATTTTTTTTTTTCATTATTATCGTGTGAAGACATTGAAAGGAGTGGGGGTATTGTATCTTTTAAACAGTATTATGAACATTTTTCCTGGTGTTTGATTGGGATATTGAATATTTAATATAAAATAATTTTTCTATATAAAATATATACGTGTATTTCGTAATATACTTCTATTTCAGTGTTTTTGTTTTTCCATTATTTTCAATTTTAAAAGAAACACTGTATAGAAGGGATTGAAATCTGATTACACAGGAATCTAAAGAATGTTGAGTTGAATATAGGACAAGTTTTAAACAAGTAAACGATTATGTTGGCCGAAATGTACTTATAGAATAAGTAAATTATTGTATTTACTTTCCCTGCTAACAGGAAGTATCGTATTCGTGAAATAATAAACCTCCGAAATTCTTTTTAGGGTTTTCAGATGACGAAAAACATATATTTTTTTTTAACTTCCAACTTAATAATAAATAATAATAAATATCACAAAATAATAATCTGGCCACACAGTATAAAAAAGTTTTATTTTTATTTACACATCGAGAGGTTTTTTTGGCATACCTGACAATTTTTAGTGTTCCGTACGGAACACTTATAAGATCACTTCGGTGTCTGTCTGTCTGTCCGTCTGTCACACCCGATTTTTCTCCGAAACTATTTGTCATAGAAAGTTGAAATTTGGTAATAATATAGGAATTGATGGCCTCATCAGAGTCATGTAGTTTTGAAAGTTAAATTTTGACTTAAGGGGTTAGTTTTGGGGGGTGAAAACGGAAGTGAAAAAAAAATTTTTTACTAGGTAATCGAGTGTGGTGTCAAACGAAAGCTTGTGAAAACACGAGTAAAATATATATATATATATATATATATATATATATATATATATATATATATATATATATATATATATATATATATATATATATATAATGTATTACTTGCGCGCACTTTTCTTTGTATTATTTTTAAAAAATCGCGAAAAATCGCTGTCCACCCGCCTTATCTCGAAAAGTAATTACCAAAAAATTTTTAAAAAATTCTGGAATATTCTCCACGGAGTGTAGATTGAACGAAAATTATCACGAGTGCATTACCTGTAATAATTTATCTGGTATATATAAGAAAAAAAAAAACAGAAATTTCAAGGTCATCAATTTTCAGTAAAGATTGGAAATACACTTTGTTGAAAACTCATTTGGGGTGTGTTTTGTGAAGTCACCGATCATTTTATAGTTCCGTTACAACATTTTTTATTTTAAAAGCAATCAACGTACGGAACACTAATTGCGCAAGTTCAACTTGCACTTGACCGGTTATTTATCTGTATCACCCACATCTGAATTTTATTATTCGATGTACGTTGGCAGAGAACATGTGGTTTGTTTGATACGATTTTAAATGAGAGGATTTTAGCTTTTTAATCATTAAATACTTTTTTCATTATATAAACAAGTTAAATTTCTAACTTCTTTTATTAATATTTTACCATAAAGTGATTTATGTTTTTTAGTGTTAGTCAAATTTAGTGTTTATTTTATCAATAAAAAAAGCTATTGTAAGACAATACTCATAATGTTCGTTATTTTCTATAAAATACTAGGTTATTATATAGATAACTGTTACATTTCAACATCAATGCAACGTCATGAAATAATGAATTCCAAATATATAATAATATTTCATTAAAATATATAAGTATTTATATTGGAAAAAAATATTAAAACCTTGTGGTCTTTGTATATAACACAAATTTGTGCATGTTATGTCGGTACATCTGTTCTTTACCTACCTTTCTCTGAAACAGCCAAGCAGCGTAAATTTAAAAAAAATATATATATTACAATATACGTATATCTATCTTCAAAGAAGCTAACATTCGACTGCTTAAATAATTATATTTGCCATGTTATTTATACGAAGAAAAATAAAAAAATGCAATACCGTGCGTATGTACAGGGTGGTCCAAATTGGATATTTTTAAAGGTAAACTATACTATACAACTTTGCGAGGCATGGACTGAATTATGTAGATGATATATAACACTCAAAATTTTATATTCTATAGAAGCTATGTACAGGGTGGTCCAAATTAGACACTTTTAAAGGTAAACCCCTTTATCTAAAGCAGATAGACGAAAACTGATGTCGGTGTTTGAGGCTCAATTTTGATGATAAACTCAATGGTGAAAACGGCATATCGATATCTAGTACCGTTTCAGATATACAGGGTCTTTTGCAAAAATCTACATTTTGGAAAAATGGTTGTAATTCTTTTCCTATTGAAAACTTTTAATTTCTGTAAAAACTTTTTCAAAGCACTTTTTCACGTGGATTTCAACAGTGTAAGTTACATTTTTTTACAACTAATATTTAATGGTTATTAACGCAAAAATATATTTTTTAAATGGGATACCCTGTATATTTTTCCTTATGCGAATAGAGCTTTAGATTACCATTCTAAAAATATAGCACACTTTATATTTTGCTTAAATCTACTTCAAAATATAAAGGTTTTCAGTTTTTACGCGAGTTTTAAATGCACATTTTGTGAAGTAGGCTTTGGGTGGAGCGGCAATATCAATTATTTAACGATAGCAGACAAACTGTAAAAAAAATCCTATAAGTAACTCTAACAGTCATAACTACAATGAAATTTACTAAATGCTATAGTACTTTAAACTATGTAGAAAATAAAACAAAACAACAATAAAACAATTTATTCCGAGTAGAGCAATCTAAAATAAAACAATTTTCTATAAGAGATGTTCGAAATGTCGACCAGTTTCATTTACACATAGGCGGCACCTTTTCTGGACACTTCTTACCGAGTTGATTAGTTCAAGATGAGTGAGAGCTGCAAAACTTTGTATCACTGCAACTTCTAACTCTTGCCTGGTGTTTGTCGGCAATTTAAAAATTAGGTCTTTCAAACTACGAGTAAACAATTGAATTAAACCATATAGCCACTCCGTCCAAAGATGACTTCACAAAATGTGCATTTAAAAGTCGCGTAAAAACTGAAAACCTTTATATATTAAAGTAGATTTAAGCTAAATATAAAGTGTACTATACTTTTAGAATGGTAATTTAAAGCTCTATTCGGATAAGGAAAAATATATAGGGTACCCCATTTAAAACATATATTTTTGCGTTAATAACTATTAAAATATTAGCTGTAAAAAATGTAACTTACACTGTTGAAATCCACGTGAAAAAGTGCTTTGAGAATGTTTTTACGGAAATCAAAAATTTTCAATAGGAAAAGAATTATAAACATTTTTCCGAAATGCAGATTTTTGAAAGGTACCCTGTATATCTGAAACGGTACTAGATATCGATATGCGGTTTTCACTATTGAGTTTATCATAAAAATTGAGCCTTAGACACCGACATGTGTTTTCGTCTATCTCCTTTAGATAAAGGGGTTTACCTTTAAAAGTGTCTAATTTGGACCACCCTGTACATTGCTTCTATAGAAATATAAAATTTTGAGCGTTATATATCATCTACATAATTCAGTCCATGCCTCGCAAAGTTGTATAGTATTTTCATGGTGCTGCATTTTTTGTTCTTCATTATATTTCTTACTCACAATAGCAGGCTCGATTGGATTGAATCTACTAAATTTCTAAGGGTGCACCGTTAATTTCTCCAAACAAATTAGTCTGTGTCCTACGTTCAATAGACGCGAGCTACATAATTAAAGCAACTCAAAACGACATAATAATAATGAGTCGCGTTGATTTAGTCGTAGCGATACGACTAAATGAAGACAGCACATTTTAGTGTATTATGGAGTTTGTCGTTTTAGTTGTATAGCTCGCGTCATTCGTTACTATCACCCATGTAGGATGCAGTGTTAATTTGTGGCAATTAAAAGACGTTTAAAATTAGCTTTCATGTGCACAACAGTATTGAGTGTTTGATCTTTCTTATATTTATTTTAAATTGTAAAAGAGAACACAGTACAAAATATTCTTACTATTTATTAATTTTTATGATTTTTTTTGTTCTTCTTTTTCACATTTGGTCAATGTGGTTCCACGTTTGGCTGATGGGCCTAAGTCAAGTCATCACAAGCTCTATTGCCATTGCGTATTAAAGAATGACCTGACAATGTTACATGTTTTTAAAATCACTTGCTTCTGAACGTTTTTGTGTACGTTTATGTTGAGTCCTAATTGTACTAAGTGTGGTGTGAATGTTGTTGGTGTAAGGCCTGTGGCTTCTATGACGAGGGAGACAATGATGACTTTTTCTTGTTTCCATAGCCTTTTTATTTATATTGCAAGGTCTGTGTATTTGGGGATTTTTTCTGTGTATTTCGTTTGGTTCGTTGGGGGGGTTAATTTTTATTATTATTTATTATTATTATTGAGTTAGCCACACGGTTTTTGCACTACGTATACGGAAAACATTGACTCATCCCGAAATGCTTAAATATCATAAGGGCTGAACTTTGAGGGGGTTCTTTTCATGTAATTCTTCCCTGGGTAACTGACCCTGTATAGCTAGTAGGAGGATTTCAGTCTCTGGAAATATCTGTGGTGATATAAGCTAATAGTTCGACACAGCTTTGTCGACATAGCTTTGTCGACATTTTCCTGATTGGATGCCGCCCGTAAAAAGGATTTGATAACCAGACTTGTAGTTTCTGTCGGTATATTCCAAGGTGATAGTGGATTTGAACGTCCGTTAACCATAACGATGTTAAATCTTCGGTTTCGGTATAGCATGGAGGATTCGGCAAGCCTACGGAACTATGTGGGTAGGTTTATTAGCGTTATTTTTTTCACTGGCTCTCTGAGAGTAGGGTTTCTGTGCTTTTTGTGAGAAGTATTCTAATTTTTCTTGCCCAATTTTCGATGTCGGTCGTGCTTAAGTTTACAATGTAAAATGAGTAGCATGCACATTTGTTGAGTAAGTTGAATAAGTCCAAATACACGTCCTGTACTAATTATAAACTCGTCTATCAATTCAATCTTTATTGTTTGATGGTCAGTTCTTAACGCTTACTCAATACCTTATACGTACTCGATTGAACTTTTTCAAATTATTTTAGGAAGTGACAGTTGTCAAGTCCGAACTGCATTATATATCTCTAGAGAACTCCTGCATGATTTTCACCAGGTGTTCGAGTAAGTTGCTACTGGCTGCCATTAGTTTAAGGCATTCCATAATATAGATGATTTGTCCTTAAATCTTTATTGTTGTTCTTAATACCAAAACTGTACGTACTCGTAGTTAAGTCTACCCGGCTCAACAGTGCAGACAACCATAAAGAATTTAATGAATTGCCCTGAAATTTGTGTAGAGATTGTTCTTAATACATCAATTCTATAGATCTTCAGTACATCTAAAAACCACTCTTGGTATCGAATCAGGAGTTTTCTTGTAGTCCTTATAAGCAACATAAAGAGTTCTCCTATTGACATAAGTCTGGTTGCAGATAACGGAATTGATAAACAGATTGCGTCCTTAGTATATTCTTTTTGCTAAATTACGATGATACTACTGTATTTATAGAATTCGTAAATAGGCTCTGGAAGGCTATTTTTGGAGATCTTTCGGCAGAACATTGCCAACTAGAATAAACAAGTTTTGATGAGCACAACTAAACCACTTAAGTCAAAAAGTATGCATCTGGTCAGGACCAGAATTTGAGTTCTAAAACATTTTCATAATTTCATACGTCTTTTTTGTTCGGCAATGGTTCCAGTTTCATGGGGTTTTTATTCAAATGGTGTCTAGTTGATCTTCCCAAAATTCCTCTATTCCTTCTTTACTTGTTCACTGGTTTTAGTTGATTTCCCCTTAAAGATATGGCAGCCTGGAGATGCCAATATGACACAAATCTCACCAACTTAAGCAAGTAAAAATCTTCGGTCTTTAACTTAAGGCTTGCCGACTATAGAAAAATAAAGGTTAGTGTTTTTGATATGTGCAGCAAATCGATGTGTCTGTAGAACACTTCAAGTTGCATTTTGCTTCATAGGCTCCTCTGATCAAAGGCCCGAAGGATAAGAAGAATAAGAAGCTGATTCAAAAGATTATTTTGTATCAGCGGATCCTACACGATCATCTTGGCATGACAAAAGTCAGTGCAAGATGGGTACCGAGAATGTTCACGCCACTTCAAAAGCAACAGCGAATCGACGTTTCTAAGCCCTTTTTGGAGCTGTGTGGCGACGAACCTAACCTGATTTTGGACCGGATTGTGACTGGAGATGAAACGTGGGTTCATCACTTTGAGCCTGAGTCTTAACAAGAGTCGATGCAATGGCACCAAAAGGGTACACCACCCCTTAAGAAATTTAAGGTATCAGAATCGGCCGGAAAGTTAATGTCTACAGTTTTTAGGATTGTGAAGGCATTTTATTAATATATTATAATGAACTAGAGGTACCACAATTACTGGAGGGTACTACGTTTTAATATTCGAGAGATTAAAGGAAGCCATTACGGAAAAAAAACGGGGAAAATGGACCGAGGGTGTGTTGCTTTTGCAAGACAACGCATCGATTTATAAGAGCAAAGTTGCGATGGCTGCTCTACACAAATACGGGTTCGAACCATTGGTTCACTCACCTTACAATCCAGACTTGGCCCCTAGCGACTTTTATTTAATTCGAAATTAATAAGAGAAAGAAAATTTGATGACGATAATGAGGTCAAAGGGGCTATGTCGACCCATTTTAAGAGCAAAGACAAAAAATATTTTTTCGATGGCTTAGAGAAGCTAATTTCACAATCTAACAAATGTATCGAGCTCAGAGGTGATTATATTGCGCGGACTTTTAGACCTCCACTCGTATATAGCAGCCCCGTAATTCTGCCAAATTCGCCCCAGGCTCTGTATAAAGCTGTTGTTATTCTGCTGTTTTGATAACTACTTGAAGCCTTAGTGGCCCTAAAATCTACCATGTTAGGCAGAGCAAGCATTGTGTAGTGTATCGATCATAATATCGCAACAGGAACAAGCCTGAAAAAATTCTCGATGAAAAGCACGAATATATGGATTTTGAAAAGTAAACCCGAGCGTAGGTCTCACTTTTGTTTTATCTAATGTATTTAGTGATTACTTACACACCCAGATTTTAATGATGTACATTAATATTGGGCTTTTGATATTCTCAGGTGTATTTGTTATATTATCCTACATAATGTTAAATTTGGTAGACTGTACGTTTGTTTTATGAAGTCCAGAATCTTCGCCTAAGGAATTACTCCTCATGTATTTGCTGAACTTTCAGGTTGTTCCCGAAGCGTTCCCACATAACTTTCCAAAAATATGCCTTATAATCTCGTAATCTTCTGGATTCTGAATGAAAATGTTTCAATACTTTGGATGTGTTTCACATCAGAGTGCATATCTAAGGTCCATATTTAATCATCACATTGGTTCTGACTCTTGGTAGCAGTAATACAAGTTCTCCTTGACTCTGACTCCATTCGACGCGTCCTTGGCTATTGTCAGGGTCGTCATCTAAGGACATCCGCACTGCAGCTCCTTTACTTTACTCGCCGTTTTTATCGGAACGAGACTGGTTCTCAAGAGCATCTAAGTCATTGTTTCTCATAATAATGGGTTGGGTGAGTTTAAACGGTATATTAACCCAACATTTCCGACCTATAGGCCACTCTGATTAGTGGGGCCTCTTGAAATTCCCTGACTTTACCGTCTTATTTCGCTGTGATTTACGGTAGCTAGTGTCTTTAACCAGGGGAAACCAGGCCAGATATTTTATAACTATAAAATAATAAAATTATTTAATATTATTGCTATTATTATTAGTAAATGTGAAAAATATTATTTAAGCATATATTCAAATTGAACTTTTTTCAATGAAATCTTAATAAAAATACCAAACGAGAAAGTATTTAAAACTGAAGATGTTATTCATATACAGAATAAAAGTTAGATTTCAAATTTGTTAATAGAACATATTTTCCAGTAATATACCAAGTTTCCATCCTTCTTTTTTAAGATTTCTATTCGTTCCGGATGTTGGCACCCATATTATCATCACTTTATGACCTGCAGCTCTAAACAATTGAGTGATAGTCAATCAGGTTCTGAGATTCTTAAAGCAAGAAATTCGTCTTCTCCCCGTCTTCCAAATACTTTACGGCGGTATATTTTTACAGCAAGCTCATAACATGACCGAGGTACCGTACCCGTTAAAATTTTATTTCCTTTATTCATTCTCTACCAGATATTTTTGTTTGTAACCCGGTCTGTCCAGGTTTTCCTCCATTAATGCTTAAAAATTCGTTTTGACCCTGATTAATTTCACAAGTCGATTCGTTTATCATAGTATTAGCGTAGGGTTTATACGTGTACAGATTATGTTAATTTTTATTCTGAAAAAAAATATACCTTGGAAAGTCAGGGTTGTATAAAAATAACTTCATATAATAAATTATTTATTTATTAGGCAGAGACTGTTTTATTTACTTGTACTAGATATCTTGTATATTTTTAAAGATTTTACATTCCCAGTAATTTTAGGAACAGCCATTTTAAATAATTATCACCATTTTTTATTTTGCTTTTTTTTTATAAATACACTTGTAAAGATATGTTAACGAAAGTTTCAGATTCAATGAAACCGTATGTAGTAATTTTTTCTCTACATGTACTACTGAAAGCTTACAATAATATAACCAATAGTGTTTTGGTTTTTATTATTATACAAAAACACTTATTAGAATTATAAGCACTGATTGAATTTAATCTTCTTTTAAATTCTCTTAATTGCCACAAATATCTGCATCACCTAAAACTGCATAATTCACAAGAAAAATTGGGGATTGGAGACTGAAATATCGATAACAACTGTTACATTGTTGTTTTTGCTACAATTTTAGCTTAAGACCTTTAAAACGTAGAGTCTAGTATCATGAATGTAACCTAAATAAAACGTTTTTCCATATTAAGTTTTGTTTAAAAATTTTTCATAATTACTCTGAAGTGTTATATTTTCTGGAAATACACCAGAATATGCGAATTTGTCGCTAGGGCGATTCTTGCAATCCCAATTTAGATTTTTTTATATTTTCCTATATTTTATCATATTTTTATTATTTATTTAAAATTTATTATATTTCTTCCCTATTTTTGTACATAGGACACATAATTAGAAAGAACCAATAAATACAAATGTTTCAAAATGGGCAAAATAAATCTAATGAACACAATCGATGATAGTCGATTAAATTGTTGAAAGATCAACTAAGTCAACCTGCAACAGCAATAAGTAAGTAAAGGTCATAATCGCTGGAAACACTATTAGAAAGTTATTTGAAGTCCATGTTTTTTTTAAATTTTGTAATAATAAAAGCTTTGTTCTAACATAATTTACATTTCACCTCCACAAAATCACAATATATTTTTTTTTTATGGGTCTAGCACACGTCCTGCAGGGATGTCCCTAAAGCTCTACAGGAGTGATACGTGTGCGGAAAAAGCGATTCACGTTGTTCTTAAATCGCTGTAATTGTACTCGGTGGGAAACACAGTCCTAGGCAAATTACTCCAAAGGGATCCATATAAAAGACTGCTTGAAAAGCGTTATACGACGAGTATATATAATATACTTTCAATATCCCTAATACGTAGAAAAAAAGTTGATCATTTCGACTAGGTGGTTTGTACTTGTAAGAATATAAGATGAATATATATTTTATGAAATTAGGAATTGGGCCAGAATTACTTAAAGTTGATAAACACGTATTTTTAAACCTATCATCATTATCAAACATCCAGTCGCGTCCACTGCTGGACAAAGGCCTCCCTTAATCTTTGCCATTGTATACGATCCCTAGCTATAAATATATAAATAAATAAATACTATACCTATAAAATACAATAAAATGTTTTGGTACTTTAGCATCAGGTTTGAACTAAAGATTTTTCTTTTTACAATTTGAAAATTATCCACCATTCTATCATCAGTTTAAAAAAAAACTCTTAACATCAATTTTTCGACGTACTAATTTCAAAAAAATGAAACAAGCTAAAAAAAAATAATGTTTTTTTTATTAATTTTAATAAACTATGCAAATAATAAATAAAGGCTTTAGCCTATGGAGATTAGACAGAAACTAAAAAATATATTTACTTATGAGATTATAATTTTTTTGTGGATATATGTATCATTTTAAGATTTTCTTAGGGTTGCTGTACTATTTAATATCTGTTATTTTAAATAAATTATAGCGATTTAAAATACGCTATGGTTATTTTTTAACTGTGATATTTTTAATAAAACAATTAAAATTAATAAACTATCCTTAACGCCCTACGTGACTACTTTTCTTGCGTGATTTACTTTCACAAAAAAATATAACTAATATTTGTTTGTGTTAAAGAATAGTATTTTTTTGGCAATCATAAACTAAGAGTTTATGATTGCCACCGTGATTTGCTTTAGTCAAATAGTCATTATGAGTAATTTCGATTATAAATTTATGACTTCGTTTGTTAATCCACTATTATATAAAGGAAGTCCGTAGTAAATATATCCGAATGTTTAAATTAGCTGAAGCAAACTGTATTCATATGAACTCGGAAGGACTTAAAGAAAAACATGGAATGCTTTAAAAGTACAAAATAAAATGTCGACAAAAGCTATCTAAATAATAGACCAACCTATAATTATCTCGTCATATTCTGGCAAATAATTCGTTCCCCTCAAAGCAATACCTTACGATTTACGAACTTCCGAGTCTAGAAAAAGTTTCCTATTTATCTTTTTTATTAGGTGTGTGAATTAATTTTGAGGAATTTTTGGTAAAAATATCGCTTTAATTGTAAAAAAGTGGTTATAAATTGATTATTTAAAGTACTGTCCATCGCTAGCCATTACTTTCTCCCATCTTTGTGGCAGTATATGAATAATACTTCAAAAGAATGGAGACATTGTTCAGACAGGCCATACGTCATCAACCGGAACAAGTGATAATCAGAAGGAGCAATGTCTGGTGAATACGACGGGTAAGGTAGGACATCTCATTCAGGCGCTTCTACTCCTTCAACACTCGGCCCATTTGCATCAATTGTTGTCGGTAACGTTCCCCAGTAATAGTTAGGTTGGGTTGGAGTAGCTCATAATACATTATCCCCAGCTGATCCCATCAGATACACAGCATATGCTTGAAGCCATGAATATTTGGCTTTGGCGAGGATGTTGATGGTTCACCGGGCTTAACCCATACTTTTTTGCGCTTTGGATTATCGTAGCGTATCCATTTTTTATAACCAGTTACGATACGATGCAAAAAACCTTTCCGATTATGCCGATGAAGCAGTTGTTCACAGGTGAAAAATCGCATTTCAACGTCACTCACTCGGTTTAAATTCGTACGGTACCCAAATTTCTTTATCTTTAAACGTTTTCGGCTGGCCTGGATGTTCTTTATCTTCCGTGTCGAAATCACCACTTTTAAAGCGTCGAAATCAGTATTCACGTGTTTTTATCGATGGAATATGATCACCATAGGTTTCCGATAGCAATCGATGCTTTTCAGCAGCTTTTTTTCGAATTAAACCAGAAAAGTAACGCTTCTCGCAAATAGTGTTTTGTTGGCACGTCATTCAACATATTCAATGCCCAAAAAAAATCTTTATACTTCGGCAAAACAACATATACTAAAAATTAAAGTCTAATGATGGTGCTTCACCATAAATATAGCAACAGTATGTCGCGATGCGATATAATACAAGTTACGCCCTCTCTTAGAAATCCCTCAAAATTAATTCACACTCCTTATATATCATTCTCTTTAGTGGCACATTTAAGTTAAATTCATGTTTTTCTATATCCTCTTTCGAGTTGGTTAGATACAATTTTCTCAATTTGGCCTAAATACCTAGGTGGATTTTCTCTACATGATATAATGAAAATATAATGTTACTTTGTGATAGTGAAAGCTTAATAATTACACAGGACCACAAAAGTGTTGTTTCATGTGCCGAAGACTAGACCAGGTCTCTAATTCTAGGGTTCGCTAAAAACGAATTCAGTTTTAGTTTTGCTCTATCACCTCTCATTTTTTCTCTAACCTCAAAAAACGCAATTTAAGAGGTTCTGAAGACATGTATAACTACAAAACTCGGGGGAAACGTGGATTTGTGTATCAACCCAAAACCATCCAACCCCATAAGCTCAAAGGACTATGAACGAAGGTACGAAGAGAGAAGTGTGGCTCTGATGGAATCATTCATGTTCAGGTCCGTGTCATCATATATATATATATATATATATATATATATATATATATATATATATATATATATATATATATATATATATATATATGTTTGAACACCCAGGGTTATGTGGTTATATGACTACTGGTTTATTCGGTTCAAGGGTATAGGGTTATGAGGTTATAGGGTTATGGGGTTTTAGGGTTATGAGGTTATCAGGTTGTATGATTATATGAATCTGCAAGCCTAGGAATTTTGTGCTGGTGGTTTGTTCGCCTAGGGTTTTAGGGGTCTGCAAGCTGGTGGCTTTTAGGTTATTGGGTTCAAGGGTATAGGGTTAGGGGGCTATGGCGTTATGGGGTTCTATGAGTATGCTGGTTTGGCTCACTTATCTTGTCATTTGATTCATAAGATCCACATTTCCCTTGAGTTCCATGTTTATGCATGCCTTCATACATAGGTTCATGGTGTTTTGGATTTATGGGGTTATGGGGCTGGATGGTTTTGACTTCATGAAAACCTACTAACCCACAGATATACGATCTTGGTCATCTGATACATAAAATCCACGTTTCCCCCCCGAGTATTGTGGTTATACATGTCTTCAAACCCTCTAAAATAGCGGGTTTTTAGAGTTAGGAAAAAAATGAGAAGTGATAGAGCAAAACTAAAACTAAATTCAACCTCAAAACATATTGTGGTCCTGTGTTATGTTAGAAGATAATGCTTTTATCAACAGATGTTTGTCAAATCTCTGTATCTAATTAAGTGTCTGGAGCGACTATGATCTTCACTTACTTATTGGCTTAGATATGCTAATGTTTGGTGGTGAAATAATAATAAAAGTACTGCAATTTGATTTTGGAGTGGTTTTTCCAAAATATAATCCAGCACCAGATTAATTCGTTACATACTGGATTTTTAATAGAGCAGTTCAGTTTGTATTAGTTCTTTCTAATTAGTTTTCTACAACTGCACGTTTTACTTTCAAAATTGTTAGTATGGCTTTCACCAATTCCTACTTCTCAGATTCCTAATTATTGAACTTTCTAATCTAAAACGGTTTTTGTCAAGTACTTTCACTTACCGTCCATTGTCTCTGCCAACACCCCACACTCTAATGGTATGAATAGGTTGGGTGTTTAGGACTGTTAGATTTTCGGGATCAAATAACTTTAGTGCACCTTCATCTAAATCCATAAACAAATCTTTACCCTACGACACAAAAAAAAAACACAATAAGAACAAACTTTGGTTTGGTACGGTACAACACTATAGCTTTATAACATTTTTGTACGATATGTTAATCATAACAGTTTCTGTTAGTTGTTTTTATTAACATTGCAAAATGTTTTATTTTTTAAAGCTATACCGATAAAATATTCATTATCGTTAAACAGCAATTTTGTTTTTCTGTACTTATGTATTTACAATTATATTATTTATATTATTTGTTGTAAGGACGCTCCGGAGACCACCCTTAACCTACTTGTAAGAATATTTCCACAGCTTTTATGAACATAAAAATTAGGTAAAAATGATATTTACTTAATCAGTTTTTAGGGTAAGCTAGTAGCTTCTTTAATTTTTTTTTTGCTAAAAACAGTCTACATCTTTTACTCGTTGAAAAACGTATTCTATGTAGAATACCTTTTAAAACTCAAAGAGTGTGCTGTAGAGTTCTTTTGCGCAACTACAGATCCCAACTGATTCTGATTACTCAAAATATTCATGCATTTACAACCAAAAGTTGAGTAATTATGCCCTCAAGGCTACAATACAATTATCTGCCACAAGAAATAAAAACTATTAAGAGTATTCCAGGCTTCAAGTCAAAACTAAAAGATATTTTACTTAGATATAGCTACAGACGAATATTTAAATTCTAATAACTTACAAGTTACTATGTAGATTAGGATTGTTACAAACTGCAAATTTTTTGCAAATAGTGAAGTATTGTTTATCGTGAATACTCTATTATTGTTTTTGGTAATGTATTTCATGTCTAAAGAAATATAAAATTTTGTATTTTCTATTTAAAAATCCTTCCTCTTTGATAGTTTAAAGTTCTTTATATAATAGTGCATTATGACCATTCATAATTAAGAGGACACCATTTTACAACACTGTAAACAAAACAGCAAAGGGAAGATATTTATGCAACCAGAATTTGACGGAATTAACAGTACCAATCAAAACACACAATTATTTCCACCAAATTTTGGTTGCTACAAACATCTTCTCTGAGCTCTTTAGTTACAGTGCTGTGTGTAAAATATACGTCCAGACACAAAAAAATAAAGTACGAGGCTGGTTTGAAAAGTCCGTGCAAAAATAAAAACTACTTATGTGTTTGGGGTAAACCTTTTTTATTTTTCGACATAGTCTCCTTTTAGGCTTATACACTTCGTCCAACGATGTTCTAGTTTGTTGATCCCTTCCGAATAATAGGATTTGTCCAAGTCTGCAAAATATCCATTAGTGTCTGCAATCACCTCCTCGTTTGAATAAAATCTTTGTCCCGCCAGCCATTTCTTCAAATTGGGGAAC
Source organism: Pachyrhynchus sulphureomaculatus (assembly GCA_019049505.1). Classification (NCBI taxonomy): domain Eukaryota; kingdom Metazoa; phylum Arthropoda; class Insecta; order Coleoptera; family Curculionidae; genus Pachyrhynchus; species Pachyrhynchus sulphureomaculatus. The sequence goes on along the minus strand of CM032449.1, from coordinate 94,944,479 downwards.
AAATAGTAGTCCGAGGGAGCGAAGTCTGGAGAATAGGGGGATGTGAAACGAGTTGGAATCCTATTTCCATTAATTTTGCGACCACAACTGCTGAGGTGTGCTGGTGCGTTGTCGTGATGGAAAAGGACTTTCTTGTGGGCCAATCGCGGCGTTTTTCTTGCAGCTCGGTTTTCAAACGGTCCAATAACGATGAATAATATTCACCTGTAATAGTTTTACCCTTTTCCAGATAGTCGATGAGGATTATCCCTTGCGAATCCCAAAAGACAGTCGCCATAACCTTTCCGGCCGAAGGAACGGTCTTCGCCTTTTTTGGTACAGATTCCCCCTTGGTAACCCATTGTTTAGATTGTTGTTTGGTCTCAGGAGTATAGTAATGTATCCATGTTCCATCCACAGTGACGAAACGACGCTTAAAGTCCTCCGGATTCTTCTGGAACAGCTGCACACCATCCTTGCAACACTTCACACGATTCCGTTTTTGGTCAAGCGTGAGCAATCGCGGCACCCATCTTGCGGATAGCTTTCTCATGTCCAAATGTTTATGCAAAATATTATGTACCCGTTCAGTCGAGATGCCCCACAGCACTAGCAATCTCACGCACCTTAACTCTTCTGTCATCCATCACCATATCATGGATTTGATCAATGATTTCTGGAGTCGTAGCCTCCACAGGCCGTCCAGAACGTTCAGCGTCACTTGTGCCCATATGGCCAGTCCGAAAATTTTGAAACCACTTATAAACTGTTCTAATCGAAGGTGCAGAGTCACCATAATGTTTATCAAGCTTCTCTTTAATCTCCTGAGGCGTTTTGCCTTTCATAAAGTAATGTTTAATCACCACACACGAAATTCTTTTCTTTCACTCGACTTCCTTGATTAACACGAATGCCAAACACAAAGAAATAGACCAATATGGCTGAAACTTGGTGTGCGTTCATTCAAGAGATGCTACTAACTAAACATGACCTCGATAGGCGCCGGTGGTGCCATCTCTCGGACTTTGCACGGACTTTTCAAACCAGCCTCGTATGTCATTCATAACATTGTTTCCCGCCAAATCAATGATCCATATGAAAAACTGTAATGAGTAGAGTAAGGACAAGTAGAAAACACTGGACTAATTTTTAACCTTGTCGTAGGAAAAAAAACTTACGGTATCCTGCGTCCGTGCAGCGCCGCTCAAAACCTGAAAGTTCGCGAATGTTCTGCTAGTAAAACCGGTTGTGGTTATGTACCGATGTTGTCACTTACTATATATATTTGTTAATTTTAATAGCAGACAATGTGGTTATATATAACTTATTAAAGTATCAAATTTAGAAAATATTCAGCTGTTATATATTTTCTTCTCTATTAGCTAAAACTATGCACGATAGTTTTACTTCTTAAATTTTTTTAATAACATTGTCAAAGCCGGAGAACCATTAAATATTTTAAATTTTAGACATCTAACAACACTTTAATTCAACCAAATAGTAACTCATAATTTCCAGTCGCCCTTCCTTGAGTCCACTATTAACTTTGGATCGCCTTTAGTATTCAACGGTGAAATCATGGTAACGGATCCATCGGTTCTTGAGTAATTTATTACAGTGGAGATTTGGTAAACCAGGGATAAAATATATGTCAGCTACTAGCTGAATGTGGCCTATCATAGATAGGCACTGAAAAGTAGAAGGGACATGAGAAAGAAATAAAACGAGCGATTCAAAAGAAATACAACTAACAGCATCAAGTACTTAGGCCTCCACTACGACAAGCAGCTAGAATGGGTGGACCAGGTTACCGCCTCCACCAAGAAAGGCAACCAACTTCTCAGCAAGCTCTACCCGTTCCTCAAGTTCAGCAACAAGTTGACAATCTACAAGATGATTATCCGAGCCGGTTTGACCTACTTCAGCCCAGCATGGTGCTAGCTGTCACGCTCCCGCAGATCCACCCTCCAGTCCGTTTAAAACAAGACCCTCCGTATCATCGGCAAAGCCCCATGCTTTGTCTGCAATACCCAGCCTCACCGAGACCTCCAGATGCCAACAATCCGAGAATTTATAAGCAACGTTCAACTCAAATTCCTGGACAAAGCCACGAACCACAACCCTACGGTCAGAACCACCTACCGCCCTCCTCCCAAGGCCCTCGGATCCCATGCCACCGGATTAGCTTAAGTTAATCTTATTTAATTTTAAGTTTAACCTTAAGTCTATGTTCATATCTTAAGTTCAAATATCTTAAGTTTTCTGTTCATGAAATATCTTAAGTTCTCTCAAACATTTATATAAACTCCTTACCTAGGCTAAGTTAGTTAGGTCCCTAACATGTATATATATTAAGATCCAATATGTATATTATGTTTCTGTAACCAAAATGTATAATAGTAATAGCGTAAAGCTACCTAATTAGCCAATAAATTAACAGTACAGTGTACAGTTACATGAAAACAAGAGTGTGCGAAGGAAGGCCGTATGTCTGTAAACAGGGCTAGAAATTAAGCAGTTATTCGTACGATGGATAATGGTGCGTACGGTGACGTCATCGAAATGGTGACAAACAATCTCGTTAATCACCACCATACTTACTGGCAGTAATCGGTAAGCAGTTCTAAGGACCGGTCAGTAGGCAGCGGTGGCGTTTTGCACACCTCGTGTGTGCAAAACTGTGGAAAGTCTTTCGGGACTGGTACCCACGACTGCGAAAAGAATGGCAGCTCAAGATGCGGATGGGAAATTTGAAAGCCAATTTTCTATGTTTCTCACAACTCTTTGGATGGATTACAACCCGTAGCTTTATAGTAACTTATTATAGCAAGAATGATGATGGAATAGGAAAGTTAGACCCGACACGCATACTTCCCAAAAAATTATGTTAGTGTTAACTTCACATTAATAAACTCAATTTACACTCCTTAAGATTATCTCGCTGAAATATTCCGAATACTTTGTTTAATGTACTAAAGTAGATAAAGATGAGTCTTATAGAATATTATGTATATACTATACAGAAGTTGTATAATTGCTTCTAAAAACTTTTGTAAAGCAGATATGCAGCAAAAATGCTATAAAGCTAATTTGTTTATAATAGTTTTATAGATATTCTTATAGAAAAAATAAACTTTTAAGAAGCAGTTTCTTAATTTGGCTGCAAGAATATTCAATCACAATATAAAATTACAGTAATTTTGCATTTTACAACAAAACTAAGTTACGCGGAAATTTAATATACCTTTTTGTCTACTCATCGCATCTATAAAGCTTTTATACATTCTAATTAAACTAAAATTTGTTTGATATTAATATATCAAAAAAAACTTACATCGCCCCATCGGCCAACAACATCTAAGAGATCATTTTTGCCCAATGATAAATCAACTATACATTTATTCACCGCTTTGCTACTCCGTTCAGGTGTAAGATCTTCCTCAGCAATTTCTACCCATCCTAAAGATCTGACTGCAAATCTAATTGGCCTCTCTTTAATTTCTTGATCTGGTTTAGATGGAAAACTTCTTCGCCTAAAAATCAAAGTTATTTTCTTAAATTGATTTAACAGATCAAAATTCAATATTAGATCATATATCGAATGAGTTTTTTTTTGCTTTTTTAGTAATTTAAAATACACAAAGTACACGTTATTTTTGTTTCTGTAAAATCTTGTACTGCATAGGGCACCATGTCTCCTTTCAACACACCCTCTGGCTTGCATAGTATCTCTATTTATAAAATTGTAATATGTTATGCTTCCTGAGTAACATTTGAAGAGAATTATTCAGTTTTAAAACGCTTAAACATAGATATTTTTAAAATTAGAGTAAAAAATAACAAATGATGCAGTCCACCATAATTACAAGAGATCTCTGCTTTTACAATTTTACTCGTGTCGTAAACTCAATTTTTTTAACTTTAATTGCCACCTACGAAAATAACTTGCATTTTCATATATGTTTTCTCAGATCAACATAAATCCGCATTATTCTGTAGTTGTAGATGACTCTTAGGAAAAGCGTTTAATATTTTAATTCTATAAATACACACATATACTTCTAGAACGACACATAATTGCACCTTTAACGCGAAACTGATTATTAGTTAGCCAAAATTTTACTTGCTACTGACTGTAACAATGTTACACTTCAATATTCACTTCCTAGTTGTTTGTGAGCATATTTTTACTATTTATTTATTTTCTCAATTTTCATTATAGTAATAGCTCAAAATTCGCAAAACTGCAATTTTTAAGACAAATAATATTTTTTCATTTTCTCTCAAAAAGTCTAAAGCTCACAGTTTAGATGTTTTTGTTAGTCTAAAATTGTAATTCGGAAATAGTGTTTAATTTGCATAGGTATTAATAAAAATATTTAATATTAAATATAGAAATAAATTTTCATTTTGAGAATTTACCCTCTTCTATTTTTTTTCGTACTAGTTCACTAGATATAAAATATTATCTAGCTATAATTTTTCTAGCGGTGAAATCGTACCACCGACTTCTTTCGCACTACTGAATTTGCATATTTCGTACGATTTTTAAAGTAAAAACCGGTCAAGGGCAAGTTGCACTTGCGCAATAAGTGTTCCGTACGTTGATTACTTTTAAACTAAAAAATTTTATTACGGAGGTATAAAATGATCAGTGACTTCACAAAACACGCCCCAAATGAGTTTTCAACAAAGTTTGTTTCCAATCTTTACTGAAAACTGATGACCTTAAATTTTTTTTTTTTTTTTGTATACTAGATAAATTATGATAGGTAATGCACTCGTTATAATTTTCGTTCAATCTACATCCCGTGGAGAATATTCCAGAATTTTTTCAAAATTTTTTGATTAGTACTTTTCGATATCAGGGAGGGACAAGGATTTTTCACGATTTTTTAAAAATAATACAAAGAAAAGTGATGGTCAGAGGCTGCTAAGAATCTCCGGGTCAGTCACAAAGATATGTACATGGAACGTAAGAACATTATATCAAGCAGGAAGGGCACATAACGTAATTCAAGAAATGAAAAGGATGAACATAAAGATCATAGGCATCAATAAAATGAGGTGGCCAGGAACAGGACAAGTATCAAATCTACTTTTCAGGAACAGCCACAAACGAACACCAATGTGGAGTAGAATTTATTGTCGAGGAGTCAATACAAAGATGTGTTTCCAACTTCACACCTACTCTTATATCGGGAAGAGTAGCACTGTTGCAGATTAATACAAGCCCAGTACCAACCAATATCATTCAGATCTATGCTCCCACAGCAGATAAAAGCGAGGAAGAAATAGAAAACTTCTATGAAGAACTGTTGAATACATACAGGGGACTTCCAAAGCAGCACGTGACGATAATAATGGGCGACTTCAATGCGAAAATTGGTCAGGGACTAGCAGGAGAATGCATCGGTCCTTATGGATTGGAGAGAGAAATGAGCGGGGAGATAGGGAATATGTTTGCGACTGAGGAACAATTGGTACTACTCAATACATTCTATAAGCTACCACCAAGACGGCTATACACATGGAAAGCATCAATGAATTCCACCAACCATGTGGTTAGAAATCAAATAGACTTTATGTTAGTAAACAAGAGATACCGAAATTCCTTTGTTTCTGTCAAAACTTACCCGGGAGCCGACATAATGTCTGACCACAATCCACTAGTAGGCGCAATAAAAATGAAAATGAAGAAGATCAATAAAAAAAAAAACTATTAAGAAATAAAAACACGGAAGTTAGAGTACCTGGGCCATATAATGCGTAATGAGAAGATATATGGATTACTACAAGAAATACTGCAGGGGAAAATTCCGGGTAAACGTGGCCCGGGACGCAGGAGGATCTCGTGGTTGAAAAATCGTAGAACGTGGTTTTCGGTAACAACCACCGCGCTTTTCAGAGCAGCCGTAAATAAAATTACAATAGCCAGAACGTTGGCGATCGTCCGGACCGGATAGGCACCAGAAGAAGAAGATATATATATATATATATATATATATATATATATATATATATATATATATATATATATATATATATATATATTATATATATTCTGAAATCTAACTTATTTTTCTGAAATTCGTAAGAGGTTAGATAGTTCTTATAGCTCAAGGTCCACAAAATTCTACATTTTTTTACTGTGCTTATTAATGTTTCTGCACAATTACACTTTATTTGTTGTGACAGGTTATAATTTTTGCCAAATCCAACCACTATATGGCGCGAGTCGCGCGTCCAATCGTAGTAATTCAAAATCCACATTAGATACGTGTCGCGTCTACGTAGGACACCTCTATACACATGTATTGTTTCGATCTTGTCGCTCGCAACGCGCCACCTGCGTCGCTCGCATGGTACAGCTTACGTAGGACAGCATTAGCATTATTATACAAATTATTAAATAGCAAATGACAAGTTGCCAAATATTTACTTAAACAAAGGCATTGCCATCAAATGTTAGGGAGCAATTTAAATATTTAGAATTTAACGTATTTTTAATTTTCAAGTTTTTATTTAAATTAAATCTGTTACTTTTTTTTACTTTCGCTTCAAATTAAATTATTTTAATTATTTTCGCACTGGTTTTTTTCGGTTTAGGCTGGAAAGTAGCGTTAAACTTAGCTGAATAGTTTGAACTTAATTTGCTTAATGGGTTTTGGAAATCATGGCTGATTTCTGTGAATTTCCAGTTACATAACTATATAAACAATTCTGATTATTTGTGTCTGAACCAATGAACAACGTGGTTTCTTTTCTATGAACTTCGTAGTAGACGCTGTGTAGCAACGGTTCTTTGTTAAATTGGATTCCCTGATTTTTCTTCTTCTTCTTATTCTGTAAACTTTCAGCACCAGGATTTTGCCATAATATTGCTTAAACATTTAATACACTCAATTGACTTAATAAGGTTAAAAATACCGCAAAGTACACACATTTAGAGTTAATTTTGTTTATTTTACAATTAAAAAGCAAGAAAATTATCGTAACTTTTTTTTGTGATTCATATCTACCATCAGAGCGCGTTTCAAGAGACAAAAAAAAAGAATTTCTTCTTTCTTTGTATAATTAATCATATCAGCCCAGAATGCGGTCCATCCAGTTTTGAATGATGCGACTCCCTGGAAACATATCTATCATTTATAAATGATATGGCACGCAATATGTTACGAAATAAATAACGGTTTTGTGCTCGAAAATATTATTATACTTTTTTAAGCCCCTTTTATTTTCAATAAATATGATGATAGTATATACCTCTTGGTTAATTAAAGTTTTCTTTCACTTAAAATACTTTAAAGCCGGAGATATCCATGTTTTATTAGAAGAAACTGTATTGCAACATATTGGTTTTTATATTATAACAGAATAACAACCTATTAGAACATATCCTAATTATATAGAATATTAAATTACATACTTAATGGCTAGCTCCTCCTTTCTCTTGCGATCGTCAACTTCTAAATCCAGTGCGGAACTTGTGCTACTTCTAGTGACTGTCAAAGAATCGAATGACGATATAAAATCACTTTCTTTAAAACCCGACTTAGAATCAGATTTTTCTTTATCACAATCAAGGGGAGGCATTTCCCTTTGTATGGTTCCACTTTTGATGTGCCAGTAATAGGGACCATCATTATCTAAATGAAGACTTTTTAAATATTATCCGTTTATAAATTAGTCGCAAGGGCTTGAAAAGTATATATAACTCTATTATTACTTCGAGTATGTATATTAGGCAACAAGTCTCTAAAATAGCACTTTTCATGCTAAGATGACAATTCAAAGCAGCACCAGTAGACGACTGTTATAAATAACACAAACCTGAAGAGTATATCACACGCCCGTTACACACTATACTTCTACGACTACGTTAGATGTGCATATACCATATCATCATTAAACGGCGAGTAAGTGCATCTCATAGTGTGTAGTAAACACTTTTTTATAGCAGTTGTAAAAATTTGTTATTTATGTAACAATGTATTTTTCTAGTTTGTATAATCTCATAGGATATTGAAATCGTACGTAAAAATATATTTTCCACTTAGTGCGGGAAAAACTACTTGCACAAATTGATCAAAAAGTGATAATTGAAAATAAATATATTTATTTACATGATAGCTAATTGGGTTTTAATAAAAATAATTATCTATTTTTTTACTTTATTTTTAAAACTTTATCATAAATAATATTGATAAACGATGCGAAAAACTTTTTAAAATTTATTTACAATTATGTAATTATAAATAAATTAAAATTTATAAAATTTTAAAAAAGCGCCACGATTGGCTGTCATGTTTGTAACGTCACTATGTTAAATTATTTTCACGTAAGTATTGTCAACAGCTTCTATCTGTGTATATACTGTCAAAATTATTGAAGTATGCTATATTTTGTTATATTTGTTAAAAATGTAAATGTAAAGAAGAAAGGAAATATTTTTATTAAATATAATTAAATTATTTGTAGGATGTCACGCGAAAGTTACTGTAACAAGGCTATAGGTTTTATGTTCAACTTAAAGGCAAAAATGATTATTATTATTTTATTATTTATTTATTAAAATACTTACATCGAAGTGATCTTCACAACAGAAAAAATTTGATGTTGTTTTAGGATTAATACGTCGTGCTGCTTGAAACCATTGATTTCGACGTTTAACATCTTGTGACACATTTAAAAACATTTTTTTTCGGGAGTTGTTTTTGTAGTATTCGTACAAAATGGTACGAAAAAGGCACGATAACTTTTTAGATTAGACATTTTGAATAAATTTATCAATACACTAATTATAATAATAAGAATAAATTGATTGAAAACTAAAATATTCGTATCAGCTGTGTGTGATGTTGGGGAAAAATAAACATTGTGACATCACAGGCGCTCGGGATTTTTCGGCGCGTCATTGATAATAAGTTTAAAAATTTATTTTCAATTTGATATAACTTTTTAGTTATAACGAAAAAGAAAAATAAAAATAGTTTTGTTGTCTTTCCATTTATGACAAAAAAAATTTTTGTTTAAAATCCTAATTTACACATTGAAACATTATGCACTAAAATGGTCTCAGCAAAACGTTGATTAAAGCGATACATGTTAGTTTGTTTGACATTACATAAAAGACATTGTTAATTTCGATTTTTTTATTTAGATGATAAAATGAAAAAATCAAATATTACCTTCCTTTTCTTATTGGATGTCGTGACCTACCCCTGATTTACAAAAAACCAGCTGTTAACCAGAAACGCGCAGCTGGTAACTTAACACGTTGACTGCCAACTACGAGATAACTCGTAGATTGCGTTCTTTTCTCGGACGCCAACTACGAGTTATCTCGTCCTGTTTTTACTTGCCATTTTTGTGCAGCTACGATTAAACTCGAAATATATCAGTGCTAATCTCGATAGATGGCTTCTGGGAAAAGAACGAAAAAATCAATGCTGGCTTGCATGAACAGAAAATTTATTAAAAAATGAAAAAAAATATAATTATAAAAATTAGTTAAAATTCAAGAAATAAAATAATATTTTATTGTTTGTGGAACTTCTTAAAACAATCTTCCACACAAAGGGCTGGCTTCTCTTTACAGGCTGGACAGAAATAACGCGTTTCTCGGCGTTTTTTTGCTTGGGTACATATACGACATGGCTTTGTCGGACGCTGTTTTTTTTTCGTAGGTGGTAGACTCTCTAAATAATGGAGCTCTTGCAATTTAATTTTTTTCGAAACTGGTTGAATCTCTTCTCCAATCAACGCGACGACGAATTCTTCTCTGAACTTTATCAGTTTTATTTTAGAAGATGTTATTTTTTGAAAAATTTTGTGAGCATTGTGTATATATATCTCTATAATATGAATGAAACCTTTTTGGGCCATCTAATAGTCTTTCTTAGAGATGAGTAGTACGAAAGCATTTGATCTGATCGGTCAATGCCAGACATTCCATTATTATAATCTCGAATTATATTCGGTTTCATACAAATTTTTCCATTGCGATTGGGCACCTCTACCATTTCAACAGCATGCATGTTTGAAATACTAAGGACATCTCGTTTGTCTTTCCATTTGCATACAGTAACAGGACCATTTTGCTGCCAAATACACTCTCCTTTTTTCAGTTTACGATTTACCACATCTCTGGGGTTTCCTTTTCTGTTATTTCGTAAGGTTCCACACACATAAGTTTTTCGTGTATTTTAGCAGTTTTGTAAGAGTAACAGAATTATAAAAATTATCCATGTAAACCGTGTATCCTTTATCGAGATAGTCCTCAAGTAAATGTAAAACAACGTCAGTACTGTGACCTACATTATTGTCAGTTTCCTCAGATTTTCCGCTGTAAATCTTTATTTTCATTACAAGACCGTCGGACTCATATAGTTCATACAGTTTGATACCATATTTGTGTTTTTTATTTTTAATGTATTGGCGGAAAAGCAATCTTCCCCGCCATAGCATCATGGATTCGTCAATACAAATATTTTATCTGGTACATAGTTTTCATGCATAATATTACTGAAATGATTTAGTATTGGTCTCACCTTGTATAATCTGTCGGCAGATGGTATTGAGTTATCAACCAAATGAAAATAACGAAGTAACAACTGGAATCGATTTCGACTCATATGTGAGCGCCAAAAGTTTACATTATATAGCTTGTTTGTGCTCCAGTAATGTTCAATTGATGGAAAAGTACAAGGTCCAATTTGCAACAAAAGTCCAATAAAAACTTTCATCTCTGCAGCACTGATGTCTTCCCACTTTGATAACCTATTAGATTTTTTTATTTCTTTGCGTTTTTTTTCAATTTCTTGCGCAGCATATAAATTAGTTTGTTCCACCAGTAATGCAAGAAATTCATCCGAAAAAAATAAGTCCACCAGCGTTTGTACTGTAAAATTTGTCGTATCCAATTTCACACCAACATTTTCTTGGAAAATAAAATAATTCAGGATTTTGTTGAATTTCTGTCCACAAATCCTCATTCGCATTTGATGTTGTTGCTTGGGAATCATCGTCATTATCTTCAAATTCGGGATCAACTTCAGGTTCGGAGACGACTTCGTCTTCACTATCACTTGAATCTCAGAAGGTTCATAATCGCTACTGTCGTTACCATCCTCGCCAAAAATCCCGTCAAATTCTGAATCACTTAGATTTGCGTAGTACTCAATTTCATTTTGAGTCAGTGGTCTTTTCTTATTCATATTGCGTTCTTGATAATTTAATTATAACAATAATTATAAAACAAAACACTCAAGAAAGACGTAATGTGATGCACTCGACAATTTCTGAGATACTACTGGCGAATATGGACGCGTATCTATGATTCAGCTTTAGAGAAGCGACAGGTCGAAGCGTGTCTGTGCGTGTCTGCGTGCGAATTAACTCGTAGTTGGCTTCCGCGAAGAGATTTCTGTTACAGAAGCCAACGAGATAATTCGTAAGACCTTTTTTTTAAAAAAAATACATTTTTTATGCTTTTTGATGATAACTATGCACTAGAATTAGAGTTTTTAATAATATAATGTGATTAAATCAAATTGTCATTTTAGGTCAGATTTCTGGAAATTGCCGTGGCAGTCAACGTGTTAAGTATCTTTAAGTTTTCTTAAAAATTAGTGAACTCGCAAATGTTGCGTTTTTAGAGACAAATAAATATATTAAATATGTAACTATGATTAAAATTGCCGAACTAAGAACATTTTTATAAATACCTATTTGTTATAATAAAAGTTGGATAACAATGAAGCCCTAAAAACAATTGCTTTAATAAAATAACTTCGTAGTGATTAGATTAGTAGCGTTATTTTAATGCTACTGCCAAATAGTAAAAAGTGTATCTAATACAAATAGTAAATATTTCAAAAACTATTGAAAACCAGCATCTATGATTATATATATATTATATATATATATATATATATATATATATATATATATATATATATATATATATATATATATTAAGCATTTATTGTCTAACAGAACTACATCCATTTACAAGACAATTTGACAATAAGTGAAAAAAGTATCAGACCTAATTAAGTCATAATAATAATTATTACAAAATTAAACAACTACATACCACAAATACTGCTCAGCCATCCATCGCACAATAAGGAAAGTAATGCTAAATAAAAATTTTGGATCATCTCAATAACCTGTTCTTGAAGAGTCCAAGCAATTGAGGAAGTAATAAAAATGGAAAATATCAATGTTATGCAATGTTCATTATAAAAGGCCATTGCTCGGTAAAGTAGTGATTTTAATAGAAAATTATTATGTGGAGTACACACAATAAAAGTCGAGGGGGATCTCATTGTACGACCAGGCACGTGCAACATGATTTGGGACAATAACTCAGGGCAATCAATAACTGACCTCATAAGTTTTGCCTGAAAACTCATAAGTAAGTAGTTCCTGCGTCGCCAGCAGTGATGGTATCTCAAATCTTTCCAGCAAGCCCTCATGGGCACAGCCTCTAGGGGGAAAGGACCATCAACTCTAAATGCTAAAAATTTAAGGAATTTCCTCTGTATGCCTTCTAATTTCTGGATATAACAATTGTATATTGGGTTCCAGACCATAGATCCATACTCAAGTTTGAGCGGACATAACAGAAGTAAAGTAGTATAAGTGTTTGAATATTTGTAAAGCTTTTAGCATTGCGCAAATAAAACCCAACTCCTTAAACGCCTCTGAGCAAATGCTGTTGATATGAGTGTCAAAAGCAAGCTTGGCATCATAAGTAATCCCCAAATCCCTAACAACAGAACACACCGCTGAAGTTGCGAACCGTTTAAACTCGTAACTGTAATGAATACTTGACTTATTGGAAAAGGTCATGGCGTAACATTTTTTGATTTTCTGCGGTAAGTTGTTATGTTCACACCATAAATTGATTCTTTCTAGATCCGCCTGCAATCCGGATTAGATCATCCGCGAATAGGAGCACTTTACTGGAAATATCAGAGATTGTCATTAATAAAGAGAGAGAAAATCAGAGGAGCCAAATTGCTTCCCTGTGGTGCACCACTCATTGCTGTGAAACTCGCAGACTTGTGACCGCGAATTTCGACATACTGAGCTCTACCAGTGAGATGGAAGCAAAAAAAACTGAGCAAGTTGTTATCAAATCCCATGTATCAATTTTTGCTAGGAATAATTCGATGATCTACCCTGTCAAAGGCCTTCGAAAAGTCCGTATAGAGCGTATCAACCTGCTGGCGCTTATGCAAATGCCTCACTTAGGTATTGGGTGAAACAAGTTAGGTTAGTAATAGTACTTCGTTTGCAAATAAAGTCATGCTGATTGGATGTAATCAGTTGGGCTGCCTGGGTGCTAACAAGCTCGTACACTGCGGTCTCAAAGACCTTCGCAATGGCAGACAAGATTGATATTGGCCTGTAATTTGAAATTTCGGTGGAAATTGTCCTTTTTAAAGACAGATGTGATTCGTGCTTTCCTTCCAAATGTTTGAAAAAAATATTAGTTTTAAGAGAAAGATAAAAGCGAGCGGTTCCAAGAAGGCGGAAATGCAATCCCTCACTAAGAAGCATGCAATTTTATCAGGGCCCTGAGTCTCTTAGAAGCATTCAAGATCTCGTAACACGAGATATTTTTAAGACTTATGAGTGTACTGGTATTTGGTAAAAGAGTGTCAGGTTCTTGAAGGGACGGACCAGTATAAACACTACTAAAAAAAATTAGCCAAACACAATTTTATATATATCGACATACTGAGATGTACCAGTGAGATAGGAAGCAAAAAAAACTGAGCAAGTTGTTATCAAATCCCATAGTATCAATTTTTGCTAGGAATAATCGATGATCAACCCTGTCAAAGGCCTTCGAAAAGTCCGTATAGAGCGTATCAACCTGCTGGCGCTTATGCAAAGCCTCACTTAGGTATTGGGTGAAAACAAGTTAGGTTAGTGTATATATATATATATATATATATATATATATATATATATATATATATATATATATAGGATTTTTATCCGTTTGAATAGAAACTATTGCTGAACCAAAAGGCCCTACGAAAACGATGACTATCAGTACCGATGAAATATTAAAAATAAATAATTCAGTTGAAAATTAATAAAACCTGAAACTGAATGGTTATCAGCCATTTGAATTAGTTATTGATACTAATTTATACTTATTGATCAACTGTTGATGACAATTAATACAATGCTCTGAAAAAAGTTTTTTCTTACTTCATGTTTTTCCCAGCCTGGCGGTAATGAGTTCTGGCTCCAATCTTGATCTGGAGTAATAACATCATTGCACTTTTCTGGTGAAGAGGTTTTATTGCTAAATTTTTTTAACCGGAACGGCATACAGATCATTATTAATTCCTCCCACTATATGGGATATGTGATCTTCATTTTTGAGAAGCCATTTTCTCGCATATACTAAAAAAAAAGATAAATATAGTTTTTCTCTCTTAAGTGTGAGAGAGTACAGTAGCATGACGGAATTTTATACCCCAAAAATGAGACAATTATATATTAAAAGTAATTCTTTATTTATACCTCTGATGTTTCTGTGTAAGCGATAAAGGTAATATCTTAACAGTATCTTAAAATATGGAGGGAAAATTTTTACAATTTTTCTTACTAAACATTTTGCACACATTGCGGTAAATATTTGAATTGAATTTTCATTAAAGGGTACTATATATACACATATAAATATATTTGCTATACATTAACTAGATATTTCTATACCTAAAAATGATTAAAAATTTTCCTTGGAAATTAAATTTCAAAATCTTTAAAAAAAATTTGGAAAACCGTTTACTCAAAACTTTTTAAATCGGAAAAAACTATATAGAAAGCCATTACTTGCTAGCTAAAAATTATTTTTAAAATTTACTACGATTAAAGGACCTCCTGAATTTAACACAGTAATCAAAATTTAAAAAGAAATATTTTGGGATTACCGTCATGCTACTGTACTATGCTAAATAATGTCAGAACAGTTAAATTACATACTTATCCAAATAGTTGTGCTATTATTTTTGTCCCTTTCAACTGTACCATTATTTCCATTCCATTCAATATTCCTATAAAAGATTATATAGATAAGACGGAACTTATTTAGTAATGGCAAATATTTAAACGGGAATTAAAAAAAAACAAAACAAAAGATATATATTTTTTTTTTAACAAAAGGTTTTAATGAAAACACTATATTACTAAATATAGTCACTTCGCCAAATACAGCCCATATAAAAAGGTACTATTAGAATCTCGGCGTCACGATGTCAGTGCCATCGTAATAAGGATCTAATACTATTATTTTTGTCTGTTTCTATTACCTTCCTTCTTACATTTGCATAAAACCGAAATCGTTTTGCAAGAACAGTAAGCAGCTGCACACCAACCTGCGCGGCCCTAGTTCCGTGGTATCGTTTCAGCTGTGCTGTCTGCAAGGTGCAGTGAAATACAAATGTATGTTTCGGCAATTAAATAAGCTATACTTTGTTGAAGTAAATTATTTTAGTGAGTATGTATATGTATATATATGTATATGTATATATATATATATATATATATATATATATATATATATATATATATATATATATATATATATATATATATTATATATATATATATATATATATATACAGGGTGCCCCATATGTATGGAATAATGATTACACAGCATTTATTAATCATCAATCAAAAAAATGTTTAACTAACAGTTATAGGGTGTTATAACGGCGCATATGCTGACGTTGACAACAAAATGTTTTATAAACTCCGCCAATTCGAAGAAATTACGCCATCTTGATTTTTTTAAATGGAAAGCTCTGTATATTATTTATTTTTGAGTCCTACTAAAAATTCTAGATATTATTTGTCGAA
>CM032449.1:94915431-94928504 GCA_019049505.1 Pachyrhynchus sulphureomaculatus | reverse complement strand
ATAAATATAAATATATACATTATATTTATACATATAATATATACAGTATAATATACATATATATATATACCTATATATATATTATATATAAATATATAAATATATATATAGTATATAATATATATACGATACATATATACATATATACATATACCTATATAACAAGATACATTTACATATTTACATAATACATATTATACTATATATAATCATATATATATATATAAGATATATATATATATATTATATATAATATATATAATAAAATATATATATATATATATATTTATATAAAGTCAGTCAATAAGCTTTGAAAGCGACACATCGCATCACTTAAAACCAGATATTGAATTCCATTTTGAAACTTCATCTGTCATATGAACACACCTTAAATTTCAGGTCGATCTGTGAAGTCATTCATTGTTTATCAGCCGGATTAAAATAGGACGTGTTTTGATATTTATAAAAATAGAAAAAATCGAATATCGATGTAAAGATAGTGAAAGTGTATTAAAGGAGTCTGCGCTCCCAACTGGTTCATTAGTTGGACTCTAGAGTTTAAAACGTTGTTGAACAAGCGTCATGATGATCCACGTTCAGGACGTCCAAAAAACTAACAACTGAAGAAACTGTTGTGCAAATGCAACAAGAGGTAATGGAAGACCGTTGAATAACCGTGGATGAATTAGCTGAGTTAATAAACATCTCACATGGATCAGTACATGAGATCTTAACTAATGTTTTGGGTATGAGAAAGCTATTCACAAGATTGGGTGCGGCATTTGCTCGACATCGTAACAAAAACGCACTCGCAGAGAAACTTTCTAAACATTTGGGTTGTTTCACAAACTGATTTTGTTCCGTCGAGTATGTAACTATGAATGAGACTTGGGTTTACGGGGTATGATCCTAAATTGCGACAACAAACTGCACAGTGACTGAGCCCGGTTGTTCAGCTACAAAGCAGCAAAAGTTGTCAAAGTTTTTTCCAAAAAAAATGGCATTACTTTTCTAGGATGCAAAAGGAATTTGTGGTAATTGATTACCTTCAAACCGTTAAAACAATCACGGGAGACTAGGATTGCAACCATTTGGAACCCGTTGGATGAGAAAATTCGTGATTGAAAAAGCCCGGTTTGCAGAAAAAAAAATCATCTTTCATCATGAGTGGGGGACAATGCACCTTTTCACAGAGGTGCTTCGGCAACGGCAAAATCTGGTCGGATTAAAGTACGAATTGTTGGAACACACACCCTATTTGCCAGATCTGGCTCCATTTGACTTCCATCTGTTTTCCAAACCTCAAAAGATTTCTACGTGGGAAGCGTTTTACAACAAATGATTAGGTGATAGCATCCGTAGATGGGTATATGAAGGTCTTCCGGAAAACCACTTCAAAGATCGGGTAAATGAATTGGAAAAGCGCTGAAAAAATGTATTAGTCCTTAAGGGAGATTATATTGAAGAATTAATGTATTTCGACTCATAATTCATCTTGTTTCATTTCCGCTTCAAAAACTTATTGACTGACCTAACTATTATATGTGCGTGTATAGTATAAAATCACTCATTGGTTAAATACAACTTTTATGGAGACCCATCTTGGCCAACTGCTGCTGATGATCCCTAATTGTTACCGACTGTCTATTGAAAAAGAAAGGACAAACCAAAGCTTATGCTAAATTTAAACTACTATACCACGTTCATTTATATTAGATAACACAGGTAAAATTATTTTGTAGCATCTACGGTACTTTTTATTCTTAATTTTATCAGCTGGGGGAGGACCTGTGAAAGAAATATAAGAAAAAAAAACTTAAAATTAATTTGTTTTCTTGTATGTTAATGTTATAAAAGAGTGTCTGCTGTATATTTATAAGAAATAATAAAAACACAACTGAAAAAAATTCAAAACTTGTAAAAACTAACGTTGTATTGTAACTTTGTTACTGTGTTAGTTTGTGGCACATACGTTGTTGTATTGTTACCATTTTACTAATTCTGTAAATATCGGCATTTTATTTACTTACTTACTATTTAAACTAACATAAGTAAAATTTATAAAATAATACTTTAACAGTTAGTTATAAAGAAAATTTTTAGATGATGTACTGAAATTTTGTGTTATATTCAAATAAAAGTTTCTACTAATCAATTTTGTGTTATATTCAAATAAAAGTTTCTACTATCAATATACGAGATTGTTGCAACAGTAAAACTTACAAATATAATGTTAGAAATAACTTAACATTTCCTTTGATAGAACTTATGACTAATTTTTATTATATGAACAAAAATGTTCATTTTATTTTATATTATTATTTAACTAGCTGAAAAAATATCTAATAAATAACACATATCTTACTAGTGATGAATACTATTATTTGATCTTGGTAGTGCCAATTTATAATCCAAAGCTTTTTTACAGAAATAAGAATAGTAACAAGTAAAAGATGCATAAATAACGAATAACTGTTTTTTAATGGAATATTTTCTACACACCGGTAAATTTTTTGAAATTTTTTATCGATGAGAAAACATAAACTTTCTAAGAAATCCTATGTATAAATACTTCAGATTAACAATAACTTGTAATTTTTTATTTAAGGCATCTTCGTCTCTACGTACATGATTCAAATAAATTTGAAAAACTTCTTGTGATTTTTTTTGCAGTACCTGTTTTAAATTTTAAGTTGTACACGTTGTAGTTTAATTGTTGAAAACAGAATAAATGCATCAAAATAAATTGATTTAAATTAGAATGAAGAAATCGACCGTAAGATAGTTTTCATCAATCTTCCGCCCAACAAGCGGTAAAATAAAATAATCTCAAATTAGTTTTACTCTTACTATAGCTTTTTTATAATTTTAAAAATTAGTTGTGCCCATTCAAGTTTGACATTTTTTGTCATGAAAAAATCAGTGTTACTGAGAAAAAGTTTGTAAAGAAAAGTAACTTTTTTAACGTTATTTGCAATAAGAGGAGACTGCACCATATGCTTAAGCACTTTATACATTTAGAAATGGTATATGTAATGCACACTGATGGCGAAATTATTCATTTTGTTTTATTAGTCCCACTCAATTTAAAATAATTTACTTACTACCAATTTAGATACACCATAAACTACGTATTTTTAATCTGCTGAGAAAAAAATGTTACAAGAATTAGCTATTAAATGCTTGTTGGTACTGATTATTTAAACTTAACAGGTATATCCAATCATTTACTTAGCTACACATTTAATGTATTATCGAGCTTTTTAAAATTATTACACTAGATTTATAAATTTTGAGATACAGTTATTAATACAATTCATACCCTGGAAAAGTGCAAAAGCTCATTTTAATACTAGCTGCATTTGACTATTCTTAAATTCTTAAGAGCACAGCAATACTAAATTGTTTCTAATTTACACTTAGATAGTTTGTACAAGTGCAGCTAGTATAAAGCTAAACAGACAATTACATTGTTTTGATAACACAGGTTACTGCTGCATTTTCAGAGAATGGTTTAAATAAAGACAGAATTTAGAGTAATAAATGATTAGGAGTGAATACAAGAACTATTAATTTTCAAATATTTTTCTAATGTTAAAAGATAATTTTAATTTTGATCTTGTGTAACATCTTCGTATTATCCGATCCGTTATTACTGCATACTCTCGATTTTGTCAACCTTTTTTTTTAAAGTTAAAAGAATTGACATTTTATTGCTATTCTAGAATGCTATGCTTAGATTGCTTTTGTGCCGACAGGGGACACGCGTATTTTTAATTAATAACAATGCAAATCGTTTTCAGAAATGTGTGTTTATATTTTTCCTTCTGAAGCTTCTGTTAATTCCAATTCACATTTCCAGTTATAATCTATCATCGGACAGGTATAGGAGATTTGCTCGTGTTCGCATGTGTAAATCGTGTTCTTTTTTTAATACCGTGTGATTATAGTTATATGATTTTGCAAATGGCTTTTATAGTGGCACTAGCTCGTTCGAAAAATTGTGATGGTAGAAATTCGCAGCAAAGCTTATTTGAACTTATTACAAGTGATCGGCGGTAGAGTACATCGTGAGTGAATTAGGTCACGGTTGATCATCCTAATTATAAAATAATAAGATAAGTGAATATTTGTATTATATACACACCAAAACTTTGAATTTAAACCATTCTCAAATATCTTCCTCTAGTACCTTAAAGGGGCTAGGTAGTTCTATCTAACACTTGGGAGTTAGTGGCGATTAAAGGTGCTTGTGACGGATAACTTCCATTTCTACAGGAGATTCGGTTTCCTTTGGGCAGAAATTTTTATCCCCTTTAGTGGCTGAAATAAAATAAAGACTATGGTAGATTCAAATGATTACCTATATGTAATACACGTATGTATTATATATATATATATATATATATATATATATATATATATATATATATATATATATATATATATATATTATATATATATATATATATATATATATATATATATATATATATATATATATATATATATATATATATAATATATATATATATACAATACAATCCCGATTATCCGAATCGCGATTATCTGAAATCCGGCTTATCCGAAACAAAATGTTAAAAAGCAAATTGTATTCCCATTAAACGAAAAAATCCCCATTATTCGAACCCACAGACGATGAGTGGTTTCCTTAACGCGTCGGGGACTCCCTAACGTCTAGAATTTCACCGCTGTTTATGTTTTGGTTAGTTGACGAGTGTTATAAGTTACTCATTACGTCTATTATTATCGCAGAGGTAAGAGTTTCGTTTTAATAGATATTCTACAAAGTGGAGCGTCATAATAATAATAGCGTAAACGTGTTATTGTTTCCTTAAAAGAGAAACTTGAAGCAATTCAACGTTTAGATAATGGTGAACTTCTTAAAAATATAGCGAAGAATTTAGGTGTAGCCGTGAGTACTGTTTCAGAGTGGAAAAAAAAATCGCGAAAAATGATGTTTTTTATCATCGCCCACACAGGCATGAAAAAAGTATGAAAAGCGGTGAATACCAAAAAGTGGATGATTCTTTATTTTTATGGTTTACACAGAATCGAGAACGTGGAATACCAATTTCAAGAACAATTTTAAAACATAAGGCAGTGAGTTTTAAGCGAAGAGTTGCTGGTTATTGAAGCGCCTGTAAATTTTTCTGCAAGTGATGGATGGCTAGACAGGTGGAAAAAAACACATAGTGTACGTGTAGAGAAAGATTGTCGGCTGATGTATCCGCTGCAAAAAAATTTGCAGAGAATTTTGAGCAGCTTATGAAAGAACATGGTTTACAACCAGACCAAATCTATAATTGTGATGAAACAGGCTTGAACTACAAAAATGTCGCCGTCAAATACCTTAGCTTCAAAAACGGAAGGTGGAGCACCTGGTTACAAACGTAGCAAAGAACGTATTACTGTTCTTGCATGCAGTAATGCTTCTGGAAGACACAAACTCCCATTATTATCTAATGGTAAGTCAGCAAATCCACGAACCTTTAAGATATTCGTCGCAATGCTTTTCCTGTTTTGTATAAAAATGGATAAACGAGACTGGTTTTTTGGAGATTTTGTTCCCAAAGTGGAACTTTTTCTAAAAGAACATGGATATCCTAGAAAATGTATTCTGTTACTAGATAACGCCCCCACTCACCCAAGTGCGGAGCAACTTGAAAAGTGGGGAAAAATAAAAGCAATGCTTTTGCCTCCTGCTGTAACTCCTCTCATTCGGCCTATGGATCAGGGTGTACTGGAAAATTTAAAACACAATTACAGGCGTTTGTTATTGGAGCATATTTTAGAAAAAGTAGATGAAGGTGGCAATCTTACTGATTGCCTAAAAACGATAAATTTGAAAAATGTTATATATTGAATAGCTTCAGCCTGGAATCAAGTAAAGAGTAGTACTCTGGAAAAATCTTGGTCAAAATTGATTTTCACAAGAGGAGAGACATTACTCAGAGGCAGAAACAGAAGATAATGAAAGTTTTATATCAAATTATTACAAGAATATCAGGATGTAAAAGTGTTACGGAAACCGATGTTTGTGAATGGTTAAACAGAAGATGAAATGACTGACCAAGAATTAATTAAAAGTGTATGCAAAAATTCTAATAAAATAGACAGTGATGACGATGATGATAACGAAGTAGAAGCCACTGACAATATTCCAGTAGAAATGTCACATTCAGAAGGACTAGAGGCCCTAGAAAAAAAAAAAGCGTTAACTTATATAGAACAACAAGAAAATGCAATCGCCGCGGACGTTTTGCTTATCAAAAACGTTGGAGAGACATTGCAGCCAAAAACAGAACTAACGCAAAATGAGTGCAGTTAAAAATTACCTCATTTTTAAGACATTAAAGTTAAGAATGAAACTGTTTTATTTTCGATTTTTCGTACATATACATAAAATAAGTAAACTAATTGTTCTATTCTTTGTTTTAATAAATACCTATGTACGTAATAGCATATCGTATATAATGCTTTTAAGTCAATCTGCAATGTTGTATTCATTCTAAACTTCTATTTTATAAAAAAATTCTTATTCCAATATTAAAAGAATTGAACTTTAAACGCGTTTTTCTTGAAACCAGGTTTTTCAAACTGTCTTTTTTTATCTCTGTTAGTTTTAAAATCGTTTTTTTAAACTTGCTTCAACCACATAAATTCTCCTCGGTTAAGCGTTGGGACTTTTTTACATACGCCATTTTTACAATAATTCGTTTTTTTTAATCGGCTACACTTAACTGAAGTCACTATAATATACTTTAGAACCCATTTGTTCTTGTTTTTCAGGTAATCATAAAGTTACATCAGACACCAGGAAGAATTTTGTTTTGCGAACCGTTATGCGGCGACTTATCATCCTCCCCCATCAGATTTATACTGTGCAAGTAAACAAAAATTGACGAAAATCATCTTTTTAGCTATCACCTTGTTGAAACTCCTATAGCACATTATTATGAGGTTTAACTTGTCACTACGCACATGCATCGCTGCTGTAGGTTTCTCTCTGATAATAGTAGCCTAAAACCCACAGTTTTTCATAAAAAATCATAACTTCAAAAACCTACGGACAAAAAAATCCAAACTCTTGTTGAGCAAATTTAATAAGCAATGAAAACAAGTTGAAGTTAACCTCTAAATTATTTTTTCCGAAAAATAAGATTACACAAAAGTTTTTTTTATTTGTAACACTTTTATTTATTGGCCTGCAAAATCTCAAGTTGAAATTTTTCTAAAACCCGTAATGCACAGTTTAATGAAATTTCCTACACATCGGCAAATTTAATTAACATTTTGATTGTAGAGTACAGACGGTTTTTAAATAATTTTTAGGGCGAGTATATTCGGTTGTTTACGAAAATTCAAATTCATAATGCGCAGTTTAATGAATTTTGCTAAAAAATCGGTGAAATTCAAGAATATAATTTTTCGATTCTGTACTGCAGGAGTTTAGACTATTTTAAATACTTACTAAATTGTAGGCTGAATATTGTTGATCAATGAGCATAATTCATTACATATTTTTCTTATATTTAATTTAACATTGGTACAATTCTCTAAAAACTTACATATGTAAGAAATGAAAAAGTATACAGAGTTGTCGATTTTATCCGAATACAATATTATGATAAACATTTTTTTAAAATTAAACTGATCTTAACTTTGTCGGTCTTCGATTTTTTCGGAATTACAACTCCTTCCAAATGATCGATTATACACTCTCCTAGATGATACCGAGTTCTTCAGACCTTTCCAGCACTTGAAGTGTCGATCACCTTTAATAAGCTCACGAACAAGTACAATGTTTTATGCTGGTACTAGGATGGCGAATATGATTCGTTGTCGATACGTTGACTGCCTCCCTAGAACTCCTTACACAAAACAAAGTGCGAAAGGGAAGTAGTTTTCCGACTCCAGATACGACCGCCTTTAAACATTGAACATTCACCAATCAAGGGCAGCACTTCCGCTCACAATTCAAAAAGACTCGTTTATATTTTGATTCATCCACATAATATTATGTAATACCTAATGTTAGATGTTATTCAAATAAATATTCGTTATTTTCTTGTATATATTTTAATTATTACACTGCTGTACGCCAGCCGGGTGCTGAAAATAACTATTAAATAAACGACTTGCAACTTGTTATGATTTGTGTAAATCATTTTAACAGTATCTGAAATACTATTTTTCTATTTGTGGAATAGTCGATGTTAATTTATATTAAAGAACATAACTGCAGTAATTATTATTTCTACCTGTAAAAGACGGGGCCTCATCTCAAGAATCGGTACTTTTACTCTTTCTTCCTCTCAATGAACCCACAATTGATTTAAGAGCAGCACCAATGCCGCTGCCAGGAGTATTTACACTTCCACTACTACTTCCTATACCCTGTGGATGAGCATCAAGACATTTTTGGTACCTCAACTAAAAAAAATACATATTAGTAAGCTTCTATGTAATCGCACTTGCGAGAATAAGTTTAGAACTTATTTTAATGTGCAGCTACTATACTAACTTCACATTTATTAAATTGTACGTTGGTCTAATGATATTAAAATAGACTTCAAAACGTGTGAAATTTACTGCCAGACAAAGTTAAGGGAAATTCATATACAGGGTATGTTGTATTAAATCGTGTGATAATATTTTTTACTAAACTGTTTTGAAATATTCTTTCACCATCAAACTTGAATATATAGAAATAATATAGGATACTCATATATAGGACGTCTCACAATAACAGCCGATAAAAAATAATCTTGCCATATTGCGACACATCTTATATATAATTTTCCGAGCTAAAATTTACCTTACAAGATTCTTCATATCCAAATAACTCTCCGATTACAATATTTCATTCACATTGCTCAAGATACTTTGGAGTAATGAATATAGTCAAAAAATTGAACATGCATACTTCTGAATTAGAAATAATAATATTACTTTTGAAAAATAATTCGTTTAATTAAGACTTGGTGCCACACATACAAAAGTTATTAGTTATATTGGGAATGTGGAATCTTTGGCACAATGACACTACTCAGTATATATCACTACTACACCAAAAACTTTATTTTTGCTCCCGACGCGCGTTTCGCTAACTATGTTAGCTTCATCAAGAGCGATTATTGAGTCAATTCATCAATCATCGCTCCTGATGCAGCTAACATGGTTAGCGAAACGCGCGTCGAGCGCAAAAATAAAGTCTTTGGTGTAGTGGTGATATATACTGAGTAGAAAAGTTATTAGATCGCATTTTAGTACTCTTGGTACAAAAAGTACAATTTTATTTTCTTTTTTAAGTATACTTTGTCGTAACTCGCTGTACTTTATTGGAAATTTAAGCAAGAAAGAAAGGGAAAAATTTTGGATTAAAGTTTGAAACTTTTTTGAGTTAGTTTTACGTATTATTATATAGGGAAGATATATTCCTTATGAAGTAGATTTGCCACTGTCATGGATTTTTCAACAAGACAATGACCCAAACACACATTTCGCTTGGCCAAGAATTGGTTTTCTGAACAAAGGATTCCAGTGATGCGCTGGCCTTCACAATCACCTGATTTCAACCCGATAGAGACTCTTTGGCACTATCTGGATAAACAAATTAGGAAAAGAAATATAAAAAACCCGGGACGAACTTTGGATCGCATTAAAACAAGAATGGGAAAAAATACCACCCGATTTTTGTGCTAGGTTTATTGACTCTATGGGCAGAAGATCTCGAGCAGTGATTGACGCAAAAGGTTATCCCACTAAATATTAAAATATTTTCGACATCTTAGTCGTCTTAGTGGAATTTTTATTTTACAACAAAAATGTTCCCATACTTTTGCTTGTGCATAATTTTGTTAGGTTAAAAACTAAGCACATTTCTAATAAACAATAACTGTTTTAGTCTTCAAAATGTTTGTTAGCATGTACACGATTAATAAATAAATATTGTAATTATAAACCGTTTAAATGTTAAGACTAGACCACCCACACCACCAGCCACAAGGTTCATCTGTATCCTCTATCGACCACCAAGTGATACTAACTTTAGAACACTTTTCGCTTCTCTTGCAGACACCATCGATCATTTACAAATTAACTATCCAAATGCCGAAATTGCCATCCTGGGTGACTTTAATGTCCATAACATCAACTGGTTTAAATATTCAAATACTACCGACGAAACAAGGTCGTAAAGCCGAATCATTTTCAATCAGTTGTGGCTTAACTCAGCTTATTGTCAAACCAACACGGACCCCTGATCGAGACGGGGAGTTCGCCAGTCTTCTTGATCTGTTTTTAAACACCAGTCCGGAGATTTACACGGTCAGCGTAAATCCGCCGTTAGGTTCTTCCGACCATAAACTACTTTCAACATCGAGTAGTCTACCAATCAGTGACAGAGAGGCGCCTAAACCGCGCAAGATTTGGCACTACAAATCTGCTAAATGGGAAGATCTCATGGAATATTTTCGAACTTTCCCTTGGTTAGACGTTTGTTTTCGATCCGACGACCCATCTGACTGCGCCAGGGAGGTTTCCGATGTTATTTTGGCCGGTATGGAGACTTACATCCCTTTTTCGAAGAAATGCCCTTCCAACGACAAGCCTTGGTTTGACCGAAACTGCAAAGAAGCTGTTGCTTCTAAACATCTTGCATACCGACAATGGGGTGAAAATTCTAACACCATAAATCGTAACACCTTTGTTCGTGCCAGGAATAGATGCAAAGGAATTATCGACGAAACCAAGGAGGCACACAGTCAACGGATTAGAAACAAACTTTTAGCTTGTCCCAACAATTCCAGGTCCTTTTGGTCAGTCGCTAAGGCAGTTAGTCAAAATTTCACCAAAATCCACCATACCACCACTCACACGGCCAGATAATTCTATTGCAACGACACCTGTTGCGAAAGCGAACTTGCTGGCTTTGCTTCACATTCTACTGTCGATTTACAAGGAAAAACACCATAGTGCAGTCAAGGATGCCCGCTATTGTCTTTAGACAGCGTATCATAAAACGTATTTTGATGAAGCTAGACACCAAAAAGGCTTCTGGCGCTGACAGAATACCTGCCATAGTTCTCAAAAACTGCGCGAGGGAACTACATCAGTTTTCTGTAGACTTTTCAACCTATCCTACAGAAACGGAATGTTTTCCTTCCTGCTGGAAATGTGCCACAGTTCAGCCGATTCCTAAAAAAGGCAAGAAGACCTTGCCAAATAACTACCGACCAATCGCACTGCTTTCAATAATATCGAAAGTCATGGAAAAGGTTATCAATCAGCATCTTCTAAAATATCTTGAAGGATTCCACATTATTAGCGATCACCAATATGGCTTTCGTAAAAATAGATCAACGGGAGATCTTCTGACTTATGTAACACATGTTGGGATCAACGCAATTGAACACTTTGGAGAATCTCGAGCGGTTGCTCTTGACATATCCAAAGCATTCGACCGTGTTTGGCACGATGGGCTGTTGGCTAAGCTACGTTCTTATGGTATGTCTGAAAAGTCCTGTTTGTGGCTTTCATGTTTCCTCAGAGAGCGTTCTTTACGAGTGGCAGTCGACAGATTTCTTTCTAACACCTTCACTATCAACGCCGGTGTACCCCAAGGCTCCATACTGTCTCCTACTATCTTTCTCATTTGTATTAACGATCTGCTGGAAAAGACCGAGAATCCAATCTACAGCTTTGCAGATGACAGTACACTGATCTCTTCATTCACTTTGAACGCTCGGACATCGGCTACTCAGACGAATATCCGCAGACAGCCAGGAAGTCATTCAACTTAACAAAGACCTGGAAGAAATTCTATCTTGGGGTGACAGTAACCAAGTGGAATTTAACGCTACAAAAACCCAGGCGGCAGTTTTCTCTAAAAAAGTTAACATTGCTGAACCCGACAGAGTTATGTCGGGGCACTCCATTTCCTCTAACATCGCCACTCAATTTGTTGGGCGTTAATTTGGGAGCAAATATGTCCTGGCATGAGCATGTTGCAGGCATAGCAAGGAGAGCTTCAAAAAGTTGGGAATATTATTTCAAACCAGAAAGCTTTACACTCCACAACAACTGTTAATTCTTTACAAAGCTCAAATTCGACCAACTATGGAATACTGCTCCCATGTTTGGAGCTCCGCTCCCACACATTCACTACATTTGTTGGATTCTATTCAGAGAAGAGCTGTTCGTCTGACTGGAGACCCGGAACTGACCGGCGGCCTTGATTCGCTGGAACATCGAAGAACGGTTGGCGACTTGAGCCTATTCTACAAGTATTTTCATGGTAAGTGTTCGAAGGATGTGGCCCGCTTAATTCCTCCCAGAGCGGTGCGTGTTAGAAGTACACGCCGCGCTAATACTTCACACCCGCATGAAGTTCAGCTTGTTACTCCTCGTACAACGCTTTTCAAGCAGTCTTTTATATGGAGAACATCATCCCTTTGGAATAATTTGTCTAGGACTGTGTTTCCCACCGAGTACAATTTTACAGCGATTCGAGAACAACGTGAATCGCTTTCTCCGCACATGTGTCGCTCCTGTAGCGCTTTAGGGACTTCCCTGCAGCACGTGTGCTAGACCCATAAAAAAAAAAGAGATGAGAATTTAAATGTTTCCATACTTTTGTTCGCCACTGTATGTATATATATGTATATGTATATATATATATATATATATATATATATATATATATATATATATATATATATATATATATATATATATATATATATATATATATATATATATATATATGTATATATATATATATATATATATATATATATATATATATATATATATATATATATATATATATATGTGTATATATGTATATATGCATGTCATCCTTGCTGTAAATGCCATATTTTTAAATTAATACGTTAGTGAATAGTGGCTGTTTTATTTCAGTGTCGGTCTTTGTTGTGAAAATTGTTATTTATTGTTAGATTAATTCGCATGTCCTGATGAAGATCCCAACCTAGGACCGAAATATTAGCTAAATGAATATCGTGTGAACATCTGTTGTGCCCCTT
>CM032449.1:94832931-94905431 GCA_019049505.1 Pachyrhynchus sulphureomaculatus | reverse complement strand
TAACTTAGCCAACAGTCCATCGTGCCAAACACGGTCGAATGCCTTATATATGTCAAGAGCAACCGCTCGAAATTCTCCAAAGTGTTCAATTGCGTTGTTCCAAACATGTGTTACATAAGTCAGAAGATCTCCTGTTGATCTATGTTTACGAAAACCATATTGGTGATCGCTAATAATATTGAATCGTTCAAGATATTTTAGAAGATGCTTACTGATAACCTTTTCCATGATTTTCGATATTATTGAAAGCAGTGCAACTGGTCGGTAGTTATTTGGCAAGGTCTTCTTGCCTTTTTTAGGTATCGGCTGAACCGTGGCACATTTCCAGCAGGACGAAAATTTCCCTTTCTGTAGGATAGGTTAAAAAAAAGTCTACAGAAAACTGGTGTTAGTTCCCTTGCACAGTTTTTGAGAACTATGGCAGGTATTCCGTCAGCGCCAGAAGCCTTCTTGGTGTCTAGCTTCATTAAAATACGCTTTATGATGCGCTGTCTGAAGACAACATCGGGCATCCTTGACTGCAATATGGGAATAGTAGGTGGTGTTTTTCCTTGGAAATCGACAGTTTGGTAAAATTTTGACTAACTGCCCTAGCGACTGCCCAAAAGGACCTGGAATTGTTGGGACAAGCGAGAAGTTTGTTTCTAATTCGTTGATTGTGTGCCTCCTTGGTTTCGTCGATAATTCCCTTGCATCTGTTCCGGGCATGAACAAAGATGTTACGATTTACGGTGTTAGGATTTCCACGCCATTGTCGGTAGGCAATATGTTTAGAAGCAACAGCTTCTTTGCATTTTCGGTCGAACCAAGGCTTGCCGTTGGAGGAGCATTTCTTCGAAAAAGGGATGTAAGCTTCCATACCAGCCAAAATAACGTTGGAGACCTCCCTGGCACAGTCAGATGGGATATCGGATCGAAAACAAACGTCCATCCAAGGGAAAGTTCGAAAGTATTTCATGAGATCTTCCCATTTAGCAGATTTGTAGTGCCAAATCTTGCGCGGCATAGGCGCCTCTCTGTCACTGATTGGCAGGATACTCGATGTCGAAAGCAGTTTATGGTCGGAAGAACCTAACGGCGGATTTACGGTGACCGTGGTGGTTAAAAACAGATCAAGAAGACTGGCGAACTCCCCGTCTCGATCAGGGATCCGTGTTGGTTCGTCAATAAGCTGAGTTAAGCCATAACTGATTGAGAATGATTCAGCTTCACGACCTTGTTCGTCGGTAGTATTTAAATATTTAAGCCAGTTGATATTGTGGACATTAAAGTCGCCAGGATGGCAATTTCGGCACTTGGCTAGTTAATGTGTAAATGATCGATGGTGTCTGCAAGAGAAGAGAAAAGTGTTCGAAAATTGGTATCACTTGGTGGTCGATACAGGATACAGATGAACCTTGTGGTTTGTTGAGTCGTTATTTTTAACCACATAACAAGTTTGGGGGTCCAGAGCTTCTTCTCGTTGACAAGAGCACGTCTGCACGTCCAAGAGCTTTAAAAGTCAGAAGAGCGCATGGATGGATGCGACCTTATTTACTAACTGGTTTGAAGGAGAGTTTGTGTTATCTGTGACTAAATTTTTGAACAGAAACCGTCTTCCTATTAAAGCAATTTTATTAATGGATAATGCTCCCTCTCACCCTGGAGAAGGACGTCATGTTATCGAAATTGTTGTAAAATTTTTTCCTCCAAATGTAACCAGCATACTGCAACAATGCAAAAAAATTATAGGCGTTTATATCTTGAACATCAATGGGATGAGAAAGGTTACACTGAAAAATGTTATTTACTGGGTAAGTCAAGCTTGGGATTCTGTGCGTACTACCACTATTCAAAAATGTTGGTCAAAAGTTATTGATTTTGAGGACTATAATGACAGTGAAAATGATACTCCATTAAATGAATTAGCTTTGAAATTGAGAAGCCATGGAGAAATGTCCTGTTCAAATTTTGACAACGAGATAGAAGAAAAAGAAAAAAGTTTATTTGAATTAATGCAAAAATTAAAAGGTTGCGAAAATGTGACAAGAGAAGATCTTGTTGAATGGATTACAGCAGATGATTTAGAAGAAGAAATGAGTATTGAAGAAATAACGAATGCCTTTCGGGAAACCGAAAAATCAGATGACGATGACAATGACGAAGTGGCGGTGGATGAACAGTCTCCCACTAAGATCTCTCATCAAGAAGGTTTTGCTTCTTTGGAAAAAGCTTTAAGGTATATCGAACAACAACCAGAGGCAACCCCAACAGATTTGCTT
Organism: Pachyrhynchus sulphureomaculatus; assembly: GCA_019049505.1. Classification (NCBI taxonomy): domain Eukaryota; kingdom Metazoa; phylum Arthropoda; class Insecta; order Coleoptera; family Curculionidae; genus Pachyrhynchus; species Pachyrhynchus sulphureomaculatus. Next base: position 94,903,170 of record CM032449.1, on the reverse strand, counting down.
CTTCTTAATAGATGAAGAAACATTGCAGCGAGAAAAAAGAAGAAACAATATGAAACAGAAGCGCATAGATACCTATTTCACTGTTTTATAATGTATGTACCTATTTATATGTTAAAAACGTTAATACATCGGTTTAAAGTATTGGTGTTTATTTTTTGAATGAATAAAAAACAAATCCGGATTATCCGAGTTTTCAGTTATCCGAGGAGGGTGGCCCCCACGTTACCTTGGATAACCGGGGTTCTACTATATATATATATATATATATATATATATATATATATATATATATATATATATATATATATATATATATTATATTATCAGATAAATTATTAAAAAAATAATGCACTCGTGATTATTTTCCTTCAATCTACACCCTGTGGAGAATATTTCAGAATTTTTTCAAAAATTTTTTGATCAGTCCTTTTTGTGATAAGGTGGGGGGACCAATTTTTGACAATTTTTTAAAAATAATACAAAGAATAGTGTGTGCAAGTATTACATTATATATATTTTTGTTTTTACAAGCTTTTATTTGACACTCCCCTCGATGAACTGGTATTTTTTTTTTATTTTGGATTTCACCCCTCAAAACTAACCCCTTAAGTAAAAATTTAACTTTCAAAACTACACGGCTCTGATGAGGCCATCAATTCCTATATTAGAGCCAAATTTCAACTTTCTATGAGTTTCGGAGAAAATTGGGTGTGACAGACGGATAGACAGACAGACAGACCCACAGGCATCGAAGTGTTCTGTACGGAATACTAAAAATGAAAGAATTAACTGGTAACTGCTATTTTCTAGCTCAAAAATTTACAAGATAATATGTTGGACATTTCTTCACTTTCAATCAGTCAAAAACAGAATGTTACTTCTAGCCAAAATTTTAAGAATATTCTTTCACGCATTTATTTTTGTCATCTGCTACACATATAAAACTGTCTACTAGCACATATTTAAATGTATTAATACATTTAAACGTGTTGAAATTTATTGAAACGGAAAAATGTTTAAAATTTTCCCGGTTTTAGTATACTTTGAAATAAGTAGTAAATTAAATTGATATTTTCTTGTTATTTCAATTATCAATATTATTAGGATTGAGTGTACCAATTTCTTGATATCTCTCTATTTATAATGTCTTATGTAGTGAAAAAACTTATAGATCATTGTTTTTTAATTCCGAGGAAAGGTGATACTCTCCACGTATATATTAGTGTGTAGGGTTTTACGAATGGAAAAAATGTTTACTTGTAGGTTCGGGAGTACTTCCGTTAGTCAATGTTCTTTTGAACAAAAAAATATTCAAGTCATGATGTAAAACTAAAGCGAACTTCAGATTTGTTTATTACGCCATTAAATTGCAGTTTTATAGACGAGCTCCTCGATACGATCTAGACAGTAGTTTCCCTGGTATTCAATAAATAAATATTTCTAAGCAGAGATAAATTATGAAGATATTGCCGAAGAACTTGGAATCAGGACTCTTGCTGTGAAATGCATCCTTGCCTTTTTCCGGTTCGTTGACGCGACCACTATGTGATCGAAACCACTATCAGAAGAGAACCATGGCGCATGGATTAAATTAACAGAAACTAATCTTTTGTGGTCGGCAAAGATTTATTTTAATAAACCTAGTATTCAGGTAATTTCGTATATCTAATCATTTAATTTAAATAAATGCTACCAGTAACCATCCGTACATTTGAAAGGTTCTTTAGCACTTTCTGCTTAATTAAAACATGGCGTAGATGATCTGTACCCTGTTTAAGTTGACATTTAAGAAAAAATGTTATTTACTTAGTTCTTCACTCATAAATACACACATATTGTGTATATCTGACTGCCCTCGTACACTACGCATTTTGCATTATTGAAATAATAAAGGGCAGAAGAAAGTCACAAAGTTTCATTACATACAACTGAGCCAAACAAACCTCCCGGAGCTTCGCTATATACATATTTACAATGTTTACACAGTTTCATAAGCAATTTTCTACGACCGAGACGAAACTATGATGTATAAAACTAGTTGATAGAGAAATTTGTGTTGTTTATCAATCTTAAAATAGCTTCGAGAACCTATGGCCAAATACAATTTAACACCACAAATATCCAGGTAGCAACTTTTTTCAAAAAATAGTTTTGCATTTAATTGGCTAAGCATTAACTTGGAAACAAATATATTTTGGCATGATCATCTACTAGAAAGCTTTTAACACCAAAACAACGTTTCATCTTGTACAAAGTTCAAATTCGCTCATTGATGGAATATTGTTTCCATGTTTGAGGCTCTGTTCTCAAACATACTGTGTCTTTGCTATATTCTATTCAGAAACGGACGGGCAATAGAAAAATCAGATTGATTATATCCTTATCAGCTCGAGATGGTGGTCATCTATATTGAATGTAAGATCCCTTCCAGGCGCAATATGTGGTTTCAATCACAAGTTATTAAAGGCTCATATGAGAATAAAACTAGACATTCCTAAAAAAACAAGAAACAAGAAGATTACAGTGTCAGACAGTACTCTTTTCCAAACAATAATCAACAATAACATTCCGGAAGTCTAGGAAGATACAGATAAATCGTGGACAGATATTAAGAAGTGGATAACCAAAGCTGCTACACAATGCTCGGCAAAAATACATAAACACCGTCAAAAACATTGGATGACCGACGATACCCTTAGCTTATAAAAACAAGAAGATATATGATTTTAACAAACAACACATTGGATATCGTCAGGAATCAGATCAATCAATAAACAAATCAAGGTAGCTTGTAAAAACGACAAAAAACGCATACTTGAATAATATATGTGAGGAGCTAGAACAACATGCTACAAACAATCGACCACAAGAACTTTATAAAAAAGTAAAATACCCATTAAAAAAATTCAAACCTAAAATACAAATAACTAGAGATAAGGAAGGTAGAACAGTCACCGACATGCCTGGAATCATTGACATGATGACCTATGACTCAACTCGTGGGCGACTGCATTGTCGACAACGAAGCCGCAGCAGAACAAGAACAATGTATTCTTGAATCTAAAGTCAGGAAGGCTATTCAAAGGTTAAAGAACAGAAAAGCAGCAGGTACTGTCGAAATAACTGCGGAAATAATAAAAATGATGGGAGAAACCGCCGTAACTACACTGCATCAACTGTGTAATGTGGTATGGAAGACTGGAAGATGGCCGAAAGATTAGTGTGAAGTTGCATTTGTACGCTTGCATTGCAGGAACTATAGAACAATCGCTCTGGTATCACCCGCTGCTAAGGCGTTTCTCTGGATTCTAGGTGAAAAACCCAAAACGTTTCTGTTGCAGCAAATATCTACAAAATAAACAGGCTTTATTCCAGGAAGAGGGGCTAGAGAACAAATTCTCAACATACACCAGAAAACAGAAAAACTCAGGGAATTCCAAATAACAACCTATATTTGTTTTATAGACTACTCTAAAGCTTTCGACTGCATACAATGGAACAAACGCTGGTCGATTCTAATTAGCATGGGAACACATGTACATCTTGTAAACCTTATTCGATCCCTGTATGAGAACATAAATGACAGAACTGAATTGAATAATTCTTTTTTCGATCCCTTTGACGTAGAAGCCGGCGTCAGACAGAGATGTACTTACTTTTTAACATATAGTGAGGTCTGTTTTGGATGGCTGAAGTGAGGGAGTGACAATCGGTGGAAAAAAGCTAAGTAACCTTAGATATGCGGATTATAATATCATACTTGCAACGTCAATACACGACCGAGAAACAATTATGGAGCGCTTTGCAATCACTAGCAAAAACTATGGATTAACAATTAACAGAGCGAAAACCAAAGTAATGATTATTAGTCGTAATGAAGATCTGTCACACATAAATGAAATTGCTGGTTTCACTGTTGTAGACCATTTCAACTATTTGGGATCCCTCATAATTAACAATAATGGCTGTAAAGCGGAGGAAAGAAGACCTTTGGCTATAGCTAGTCGCGATCAAACTCACTTAGGTCTGGAAAGATCCAGCTGTCACGAAACATAAAGTTAAGGTTGCTATCCAGCATTATGTTTTTTATAGGAACTTACGTATCAGAAATATTGACCATCAAACAAGCTGACAAAAGGAGAATCGATGCGTTTGAGATGTGGGCATTTCGAAGAATTCTCGAGTATCAAATACCGAGCACCGTATTAATGTATCTATTCTTGAAGAAGTATAAATAACCGACTTTCAAATAGAATTGATAGACGGTACCTGAAATATTTTGGTCACATTATGAAGAAAGTGGATGCCATGGAATAGCTTTTAGTAACAGAGAAGGTAGAAGATCAAGTGGACGGTCTCCAACAAGATGGTCTGATCAAGTAAGATCTCTTCTCGATATGGGTATGTACGAGTCAAGTCAGGTCGCGCAGGATCAAGATGCCTGGAAAATGAAGCAGCAACAGCATAGTATCATCGATACTCCTACTGGGGTGAAAGGTCTGAGAGAGAGATCTAAAAAAAAGCTATTGATCTGATTAAAGACCCGGAACTCACCAAAACCTTTGATTCTTTAGAACATCGAAGGAAATGTAGTGTTTAATCAATAAATCGTCACGGTCGCTTGATTTCTCCCAGAGCGGTGCGTGGGTAATACATCATATCCGTATAAAGTTCAGCTTGTCACTCCTCGTACTACTGCCTTCAAAAACTCTTATATAAAGAACCTCACCATTTTTAAGGAACTGCTCAGAACTGTTACCTACCGGGTAGAACCTGCAGCGATTTAAGACTAACGTGAATCGCCACTTCCGAGCCCGTGTCGCTCTAACAGCGATTTAAGGATTTCCATGCAGGGAGCGTATTGTTTTCACAAAAAAACAAAATGTATTTCCATTTTTTGACACGTCTGAAAGAATTTCGAGTTTGTGATATCCCTAATGGATCCACGACTTTATAATTTCGAGTTTTGGACAAAAAAATTCTTACTTTACCTGCTGTGCACAGAGTAAGTTTGGATCAGTTTAATTTTGCATAATAAGATATCGTCGGAACGAAAATTGCATTAAACACGTCATGCCCCTCTATACAAATGAAAAAACTCTTTTTAATCACAACGGTCTCTGTATTCGCATCCTGGTCCCTCGACATGCCATTTGATTGTGGAAATGTTTGAATATACTTCGTCTCACCAACTTTCAAACTTTATACTATACTATATACGTTTAAAATAAACTTTTTTTCAATCGAAAAAACAAACAAAATGTCGAATCTGCAGTTGATTTTTTTTACTGTAACTCTTTAGATTGGAAATAATAAAAAAATTGATGAGTTATGGATTTTATGCTTAATATTTATTCATGTACGGGAGCTGAGAAGCGATAAGCTTTTAAGCCAAAAATTCTTGTAACTGGTAAAATTTTTAACACTTGCTAAATACATAATTTATTTATTTCATTTTAAACTTTGATCCAGCTCTATATCTAAATATTTTGTTTAATCTTTTACTTTCCTTGCTAAAGGAAAGTATTGTATTCGTCAATAAATCACATTCCGAGATATTTGCTTTTCTTACGTTTTAAGGTTCCTTGATCATGAAAAATCTTGTGCAGTTTAATAATATTATGAGAAATTTTCCAAGATTTTGAGGCGAGAAAATGAGCAAATCTTAAGTATAATCATTTATAATAAAACATATAATGTGCCGAAGGGCTTTTAACCCTAAAAGGGAGATAAAAGAGTGTATTCGTATTTGTCTTATTATTGATCTCTTTCAGAGCTCTTTCAGTCAAGGAATTAAAAAAATTGCATTTTTTTTTTCATTATTATCATTGTGAACGTGGGAAGACATTGAAAGGAGTGGGGGTATTGTATCTTTTAAACAGTATTATGAACATTTTTCCTGGTGTTTGATTGGGATATTGAATATTTAATATAAAATAATTTTTCTATATAAAATATATACGTGTATTTCGTAATATAACATACTTCTATTTCAGTGTTTTTGTTTTTCCATTATTTTCAATTTTAAAAGAAACACTGTATAGAAGGGATTGAAATCTGATTACACAGGAATCTAAAGAATGTTCAGTTGAATATAGGACAAGTTTTAAACAAGTAAACGATTATGTTGGCCGAAATGTACTTATAGAATAAGTAAATTATTGTATTTACTTTCCCTGCTAACAGGAAGTATCGTATTCGTGAAATAATAAACCTCCGAAATTCTTTTTAGGGTTTTCAGATGACGAAAAACATATATTTTTTTTAACTTCCAACTTAATAATAAATAATAATAAATATCACAAAATAATAATCTGGCCACACAGTATAAAAAAGTTTTATTTTTATTTACACATCGAGAGGTTTTTTTGGCATACCTGACAATTTTTAGTGTTCCGTACGGAACACTTATAAAATCACTTCGGTGTCTGTCTGTCTGTCCGTCTGTCACACCCGATTTTCTCCGAAACTATTTGTCATAGAAAGTTGAAATTTGGTAATAATATAGGAATTGATGGCCTCATCAGAGTCATGTAGTTTTGAAAGTTAAATTTTGACTTAAGGGGTTAGTTTTGGGGGGTGAAAACGGAAGTGAAAAAAAATTTTTTTACTAGGTAATCGAGTGTGGTGTCAAATGAAAGCTTGTGAAAACACGAGTAAAATATATATATATATATATATATATATATATATATATATATATATATATATATATATATATATATATATATATATAATGTATTACTTGCGCGCACTTTTTGTATTATTTTTAAAAAAATCGCGAAAAATTGCTGTCCACCCGCCTTATCTCGAAAAGTAATTACCAAAAAATTTTTAAAAAATCCTGGAATATTCTCCACGGAGTGTAGATTGAACGAAAATTATCACGAGTGCATTACCTGTAATAATTTATCTGGTATATATAAAAAAAAAACAGAAATTTCAAGGTCATCAATTTTCAGTAAAGATTGGAAATACACTTTGTTGAAAACTCATTTGGGGTGTGTTTTGTGAAGTCACCGATCATTTTATACTTCCGTTACAACATTTTTTATTTTAAAAGCAATCAACGTACGGAACACTAATTGCGCAAGTTCAACTTGCACTTGACCGGTTATTTATCTGTATCACCCACATCTGAATTTTATTATTCGATGTACGTTGGCAGAGAACATGTGGTTTGTTTGATACGATTTTAAATGAGAGGATTTTAGCTTTTTAATCATTAAATACTTTTTTCATTATATAAACAAGTTAAATTTCTAACTTCTTTTATTAATATTTTACCATAAAGTGATTTATGTTCTTTAGTGTTAGTCAAATTTAGTGTTTATTTTATCAATAAAAAAAGCTATTGTAAGACAATACTCATAATGTTCGTTATTTTCTATAAAATACTAGGTTATTTATATAGATAACTGTTACATTTCAACATCAATGCAACGTCATGAAATAATGAATTCCAAATATATAATAATATTTCATTAAAATATATAAGTATTTATATTGGAAAAAAAATATTAAAACCTTGTGGTCTTTGTATATAACACAAATTTGTGCATGTTATGTCGGTACATCTGTTCTTTACCTACCTTTCTCTGAAACAGCCAAGCAGCGTAAATTTAAAAAAATATATATATTACAATATACGTATATCTATCTTCAAAGAAGCTAACATTCGACTGCTTAAATAATTATATTTGCCATGTTATTTATACGAAGAAAAATAAAAAAATGCAATACCGTGCGTATGTACAGGGTGGTCCAAATTGGATATTTTTAAAGGTAAACTATACTATACAACTTTGCGAGGCATGGACTGAATTATGTAGATGATATATAACACTCAAAATTTTATATTCTATAGAAGCTATGTATAGGGTGGTCCAAATTAGACACTTTTAAAGGTAAACCCCTTTATCTAAAGCAGATAGACGAAAACTGATGTCGGTGTTTGAGGCTCAATTTTGATGATAAACTCAATGGTGAAAACGGCATATCGATATCTAGTACCGTTTCAGATATACAGGGTCTTTTGCAAAAATCTACATTTTGGAAAAATGGTTGTAATTCTTTTCCTATTGAAAACTTTTAATTTCTGTAAAAACTTTTTCAAAGCACTTTTTCACGTGGATTTCAACAGTGTAAGTTACATTTTTTTACAACTAATATTTAATGGTTATTAACGCAAAAATATATTTTTTAAATGGGATACCCTGTATATTTTTCCTTATGCGAATAGAGCTTTAAATTACCATTCTAAAAATATAGCACACTTTATATTTTGCTTAAATCTACTTCAAAATATAAAGGTTTTCAGTTTTTACGCGAGTTTTAAATGCACATTTTGTGAAGTAGGCTTTGGGTGGAGCGGCAATATCAATTATTTAACGATAGCAGACAAACTGTAAAAAAAAATCCTATAAGTAACTCTAACAGTCATAACTACAATGAAATTTACTAAATGCTATAGTACTTTAAACTATGTAAAAAATAAAACAAAACAACAATAAAACAATTTATTCCGAGTAGAGCAATCTAAAATAAAACAATTTTCTATAAGAGATGTTCGAAATGTCGACCAGTTTCATTTACACATAGGCGGCACCTTTTCTGGACACTTCTTACCGAGTTGATTAGTTCAAGATGAGTGAGAGCTGCAAAACTTTGTATCACTGCGACTTCTAACTCTTGCCTGGTGTTTGTCGGCAATTTAAAAATTAGGTCTTTCAAACTACGAGTAAACAATTGAATTAAACCATATAGCCACTCCGTCCAAAGATGACTTCACAAAATGTGCATTTAAAAGTCGCGTAAAAACTGAAAACCTTTATATATTAAAGTAGATTTAAGCTAAATATAAAGTGTGCTATACTTTTAGAATGGTAATTTAAAGCTCTATTCGGATAAGGAAAAATATATAGGGTATCCCATTTAAAACATATATTTTTGCGTTAATAACTATTAAAATATTAGCTGTAAAAAATGTAACTTACACTGTTGAAATCCACGTGAAAAAGTGCTTTGAGAATGTTTTTACGGAAATCAAAAATTTTCAATAGGAAAAGAATTATAAACATTTTTCCGAAATGCAGATTTTTGAAAGGTACCCTGTATATCTGAAACGGTACTAGATATCGATATGCGGTTTTCACTATTGAGTTTATCATAAAAATTGAGCCTTAGACACCGACATGTGTTTTCGTCTATCTCCTTTAGATAAAGGGGTTTACCTTTAAAAGTGTCTAATTTGGACCACCCTGTACATTGCTTCTATAGAATATAAAATTTTGAGCGTTATATATCATCTACATAATTCAGTCCATGCCTCGCAAAGTTGTATAGTATTTTCATGGTGCTGCATTTTTTGTTCTTCATTATATTTCTTACTCACAATAGCATGCACATTGGCTCGATTGGATTGAATCTATTAAATTTCTAAGGGTGCACCGTTAATTTCTCCAAACAAATTAGTCTGTGTCCTACGTTCAATAGACGCGAGCTACATAATTAAAGCAACTCAAAACGACATAATAATAATGAGTCGCGTTGATTTAGTCGTAGCGATACGACTAAATGAAGACAGCACATTTTAGTGTATTATGGAGTTTGTCGTTTTAGTTGTATAGCTCGCGTCATTCGTTACTATCACCCATGTAGGATGCAGTGTTAATTTGTGGCAATTAAAAGACGTTTAAAATTAGCTTTCATGTGCACAACAGTATTGAGTGTTTGATCTTTCTTATATTTATTTTAAATTGTAAAAGAGAACACAGTACAAAATATTCTTACTATTTATTAATTTTTATAATGATTTTTTTTGTTCTTCTTTTTCACATTTGGTCAATGTGGTTCCACGTTTGGCTGATGGGCCTAAGTCAAGTCATCACAAGCTCTATTGCCATTGCGTATTAAAGAATGACCTGACAATGTTACATGTTTTTAAAATCACTTGCTTCTGAACGTTTTTGTGTACGTTTATGTTGAGTCCTAATTGTACTAAGTGTGGTGTGAATGTTGTTGGTGTAAGGCCTGTGGCTTCTATGACGAGGGAGACAATGATGACTTTTTCTTGTTTCCATAGCCTTTTTATTTATATTGCAAGGTCTGTGTATTTGGGGATTTTTTCTGTGTATTTCGTTTGGTTCGTTGGGGGGGTTAATTTTTATTATTATTATTGAGTTAGCCACACGGTTTTTGCACTACGTATACGGAAAACATTGACTCATCCCGAAATGCTTAAATATCATGAGGGCTGAACTTTGAGGGGGTTCTTTTCATGTAATTCTTCCCTGGGTAACTGACCCTGTATAGCTAGTAGGAGGATTTCAGTCTCTGGAAATATCTGTGGTGATATAAGCTAATAGTTCGACACAGCTTTGTCGACATAGCTTTGTCGACATTTTCCTGATTGGATGCCGCCCGTAAAAAGGATTTGATAACTAGACTTGTAGTTTCTGTCGGTATATTCCAAGGTGATAGTGGATTTGAACGTCCGTTAACCATAACGATGTTAAATCTTCTGTTTCGGTATAGCATGGAGGATTCGGCAAGCCTACGGAACTATGTGGGTAGGTTTATTAGCGTTATTTTTTCACTGGCTCTCTGAGAGTAGGGTTTCTGTGCTTTTTGTGAGAAGTATTCTAATTTTTCTTGCCCAATTTTCGATGTCGGTCGTGCTTAAGTTTACAATGTAAAATGAGTAGCATGCACATTTGTTGAGTAAGTTGAATAAGTCCAAATACACGTCCTGTACTAATTATAAACTCGTCTATCAATTCAATCTTTATTGTTTGATGGTCAGTTCTTAACGCTTACTCAATACCTTATACGTACTCGATTGAACTTTTTCAAATTATTTTAGGAAGTGACAGTTGTCAAGTCCGAACTGCATTATATATCTCTAGAGAACTCCTGCATGATTTTCACCAGGTGTTCGAGTAAGTTGCTACTGGCTGCCATTAGTTTAAGGCATTCCATAATATAGATGATTTGTCCTTAAATCTTTATTGTTGTTCTTAATACCAAAACTGTACGTACTCGTAGTTAAGTCTACCCGGCTCAACAGTGCAGACAACCATAAAGAATTTAATGAATTGCCCTGAAATTTGTGTAGAGATTGTTCTCAATACATCAATTCTATAGATCTTCAGTACATCTAAAAACCACTCTTGGTATCGAATCAGGAGTTTTCTTGTAGTCCTTATAAGCAACATAAAGAGTTCTCCTATTGACATAAGTCTGGTTGCAGATAACGGAATTGATAAACAGATTGCGTCCTTAGTATATTCTTTTTGCTAAATTACGATGATACTTTTGTATTTATAGAATTCGTAAATAGGCTCTGGAAGGCTATTTTGGAGATCTTTCGGCAGAACATTGCCAACTAGAATAAACAAGTTTTGATGAGCACAACTAAACCACTTAAGTCAAAAAGTATGCATCTGGTCAGGACCAGAATTTGAGTTCTAAAACATTTTCATAATTTCATACGTCTTTTTTGTTCGGCAATGGTTCCAGTTTCATGGGGTTTTTGTTCATATGGTGTCTAGTTGATCTTCCCAAAATTCCTCTATTCCTTCTTTACTTGTTCACTGGTTTTAGTTGATTTCCCCTTAAAGATATGGCAGCCTGGAGATGCCAATGTGACACAAATCTCACCAACTTAAGCAAGTAAAAATCTTCGGTCTTTAACTTAAGGCTTGCCGACTATAGAAAAATAAAGGTTAGTGTTTTTGATATGTGCAGCAAATCGATGTGTCTGTAGAACACTTCAAGTTGCATTTTGCTTCATAGGCTCCTCTGATCAAAGGCCCGAAGGATAAGAAGAATAAGAAGCTGATTCAAAAGATTATTTTGTATCAGCGGATCCTACACGATCATCTTGGCATGACAAAAGTCAGTGCAAGATGGGTACCGAGAATGTTCACGCCACTTCAAAAGCAACAGCGAATCGACGTTTCTAAGCCCTTTTTGGAGCTGTGTGGCGACGAACCTAACCTGATTTTGGACCGGATTGTGACTGGAGATGAAACGTGGGTTCATCACTTTGAGCCCGAGTCTTAACAAGAGTCGATGCAATGGCACCAAAAGGGTACACCACCCCTTAAGAAATTTAAGGTATCAGAATCGGCCGGAAAGTTAATGTCTACAGTTTTTAGGATTGTGAAGGCATTTTATTAATATATTATAATGAACTAGAGGTACCACAATTACTGGAGGGTACTACGTTTTAATATTCGAGAGATTAAAGGAAGCCATTACGGAAAAAAAAACGGGGAAAATGGACCGAGGGTGTGTTGCTTTTGCAAGACAACGCATCGATTTATAAGAGCAAAGTTGCGATGGCTGCTCTACACAAATACGGGTTCGAACCATTGGTTCACTCACCTTACAATCCAGACTTGGCCCCTAGCGACTTTTATTTAATTCGAAATTAATAAGAGAAAGAAAATTTGATGACGATAATGAGGTCAAAGGGGCTATGTCGACCCATTTTAAGAGCAAAGACAAAAAATATTTTTTCGATGGCTTAGAGAAGCTAATTTCACAATCTAACAAATGTATCGAGCTCAGAGGTGATTATATTGCGCGGACTTTTAGACCTCCACTCGTATATAGCAGCCCCGTAATTCGGCCAAATTCGCCCCAGGCTCTGTATAAAGCTGTTGTTATTCTGCTGTTTTGATAACTACTTGAAGCCTTAGTGGCCCTAAATCTACCATGTTAGGCAGAGCAAGCATTGTGTAGTGTATCGATCATAATATCGCAACAGGAACAAGCCTGAAAAAATTCTCGATGAAAAGCACGAATATATGGATTTTGAAAAGTAAACCCGAGCGTAGGTCTCACTTTTGTTTTATCTAATGTATTTAGTGATTACTTACACACCCAGATTTTAATGATGTACATTAATATTGGGCTTTTGATATTCTCAGGTGTATTTGTTATATTATTCTACATAATGTTAAATTTGGTAGATTGTACGTTTGTTTTATGAAGTCCAGAATCTTCGCCTAAGGGAATTACTCCTCATGTATTTGCTGAACTTTCAGGTTGTTCCCGAAGCGTTCCCACATAACTTTCCAAAAATATGCCTTATAATCTCGTAATCTTCTGGATTCTGAATGAAAATGTTTCAAGACTTTGGATGTGTTTCACATCAGAGTGCATATCTAAGGTCCATATTTAATCATCACATTGGTTCTGACTCTTGGTAGCAGTAATACAAGTTCTCCTTGACTCTGACTCCATTCGACGCGTCCTTGGCTATTGTCAGGGTCGTCATCTAAGGACATCCGCACTGCAGCTCCTTTACTTTACTCGCCGTTTTTATCGGAACGAGACTGGTTCTCAAGAGCATCTAAGTCATTGTTTCTCATAATAATGGGTTGGGTGAGTTAAACGGTATATTAACCCAACATTTCCGACCTATAGGCCACTCTGATTAGTGGGGCCTCTTAAAATTCCCTGACTTTACCGTCTTATTTCGCTGTGATTTACGGTAGCTAGTGTCTTTAACCAGGGGAAACCAGGCCAGATATTTTATAACTATAAAATAATAAAATTATTTAATATTATTGCTATTATTATTAGTAAATGTGAAAAATATTATTTAAGCATATATTCAAATTGAACTTTTTTCAATGAAATCTTAATAAAAATACCAAACGAGAAAGTATTTAAAACTGAAGATGTTATTCATATACAGAATAAAAGTTAGATTTCAAATTTGTTAATAGAACATATTTTCCAGTAATATACCAAGTTTCCATCCTTCTTTTTAAGATTTCTATTCGTTCCGGATGTTGGCACCCATATTATCATCACTTTATGACCTGCAGCTCTAAACAATTGAGTGATAGTCAATCCGGTTCTGAGATTCTTAAAGCAAGAAATTCGTCTTCTCCCCGTCTTCCAAATACTTTACGGCGGTATATTTTACAGCAAGCTCATAACATGACCGAGGTACCGTACCCGTTAAAATTTTATTTCCTTTATTCATTCTCTACCAGATATTTTTGTTTGTAACCCGGTCTGTCCAGGTTTTCCTCCATTAATGCTTAAAAATTCGTTTTGACCCTGATTAATTTCACAAGTCGATTCGTTTATAATAGTATTAGCGTAGGGTTTATACGTGTACAGATTATGTTAATTTTTATTCTGAAAAAAATATACCTTGGAAAGTCAGGGTTGTATAAAAATAACTTCATATAATAAATTATTTATTTATTAGGCAGAGACTGTTTTATTTACTTGTACTAGATATCTTGTTACTTGTACTAGATCTATTGTATATTTTTAAAGATTTTACATTCCCAGTAATTTTAGGAACAGCCATTTTAAATAATTATCACCATTTTTTATTTTGCTTTTTTTTATAAATACACTTGTAACGAAAGTTTCAGATTCAATGAAACCGTATGTAGTAATTTTTCTCTACATGTACTACTGAAAGCTTACAATAATATAACCAATAGTGTTTTGGTTTTTATTATTATACAAAAACACTTATTAGAATTATAAGCACTGATTGAATTTAATCTTCTTTTAAATTCTCTTAATTGCCACAAATATCTGCATCACCTAAAACTGCATAATTCAAAAGAAAAATTGGGGATTGGAGACTGAAATATCGATAACAAACTGTTACATTGTTGTTTTTGCTACAATTTTAACTTAAGACCTTTAAAACGTAGAGTCTAGTATCATGAATGTAACCTAAATAAAACGTTTTTCCATATTAAGTTTTGTTTAAAAATTTTTCATAATTACTCTGAAGTGTTATATTTTCTGGGAAATACACCAGAATATGCGAATTTGTCGCTAGGCGATTCTTGCAATCCCAATTTAGATTTTTTTATATTTTCCTATATTTTATCATATTTTTATTATTTATTTAAAATTTATTATATTTCTTCCCTATTTTTGTACATAGGACACATAATTAGAAAGAACCAATAAATACAAATGTTTCAAAATGGGCAAAATAAATCTAATGAACACAATCGATGATAGTCGATTAAATTGTTGAAAGTCAACTAAGTCAACCTGCAACAGCAATAAGTAAGTAAAGGTCATAATCGCTGGAAACACTATTAGAAAGTTATTTGAAGTCCATTTTTTTTTAAATTTTGTAATAATAAAAGCTTTGTTCTAACATAATTTACATTTCACCTCCACAAAATCACAATATATTTTTTTTTATGGGTCTAGCACACGTCCTGCAGGGATGTCCCTAAAGCGCTACAGGAGTGATACGTGTGCGGAAAAAAGCGATTCACGTTGTTCTTAAATCGCTGTAAATTGTACTCGGTGGGAAACACAGTCCTAGGCAAATTACTCCAAAGGGATGATGTTCTCCATATAAAAGACTGCTTATAAAGCGTTATACGACGAGTATATATAATATACTTTCAATATCCCTAATACGTAGAAAAAAAGTTGATCATTTCGACTAGGTGGTTTGTACTTGTAAGAATATAAGATGAATATATATTTTATGAAATTAGGAATTGGGCCAGAATTACTTAAAGTTGATAAACACGTATTTTAAACCTATCATCATTATCAAACATCCAGTCGCGTCCACTGCTGGACAAAGGCCTCCCTTAATCTTTGCCATTGTATACGATCCCTAGCTATAAATATATAAATAAATAAATACTATACCTATAAAATACAATAAAATGTTTTGGTACTTTAGCATCAGGTTTGAACTAAAGATTTTTCTTTTTACAATTTGAAAATTATCCACCATTCTATCATCAGTTTAAAAAAAAACTCTTAACATCAATTTTTCGACGTACTAATTTCAAAAAAAAAAATGAAACAAGCTGAAAAAAAAATAATGTTTTTTTTATTAATTTTAATAAACTATGCAAATAATAAATAAAGGCTTTAGCCTATGGAGATTAGACAGAAACTAAAAAATATATTTACTTATGAGATTATAATTTTTTTGTGGATATATGTATCATTTTAAGATTTTCTTAGGGTTGCTGTACTATTTAATATCTGTTATTTTAAATAAATTATAGCGATTTAAAATACGCTATGGTTATTTTTTAACTGTGATATTTTTAATAAAACAATTAAAATTAATAAACTATCCTTAACGCCCTACGTGACTACTTTTCTTGCGTGATTTACTTTCACAAAAAAATATAACTAATATTTGTTTGTGTTAAAGAATAGTATTTTTTTGGCAATCATAAACTAAGAGTTTATGATTGCCACCGTGATTTGCTTCAGTCAAATAGTCATTATGAGTAATTTCGATTATAAATTTATGACTTCGTTTGTTAATCCACTATTATATAAAGGAAGTCCGTAGTAAATATATCCGAATGTTTAAATTAGCTGAAGCAAACTGTATTCATATGAACTCGGAAGGACTTAAAGAAAAAAACATGGAATGCTTTAAAAGTACAAAATAAAATGTCTAATGATGGTGCTTCACCATAAATATAGCAACAGTATGTCGCGATGCGATATAATACAAGTTACGCCCTCTCTTAGAAATCCCTCAAAATTAATTCACACTCCTTATATATCATTCTCTTTAGTGGCACATTTAAGTTAAATTGATGTTTTTCTATATCCTCTTTCGAGTTGGTTAGATACAATTTTCTCAATTTGGCCTAAATACCTAGGTGGATTTTCTCTACACGATATAATGAAAATATAATGTTACTTTGTGATAGTGAAAGCTTAATAATTACACAGGACCACAAAAGTGTTGTTTCATGTGCCGAAGACTAGACCAGGTCTCTAATTCTAGGGTTCGCTAAAAAACGAATTCAGTTTTAGTTTTGCTCTATCACCTCTCATTTTTTTCTCTCCTCCTCAAAAAAACGCAATTTAAGAGGTTCTGAAGACATGTATAACTACAAAGCTCGGGGGAAACGTGGATTTTGTGTATCAACCCAAAACCATCCAACCCCATAAGCTCAAAGGACTATGAACGAAGGTACGAAGAGAGAAAGTGTGGCTCTGATGGAATCATTCATGTTCAGGTCCGTGTCATCATATATATATATATATATATATATATATATATATATATATATATATATATATATATATATATGTTTGAATACCCAGGGTTATGGGGTTATAGGGTTATGGGGTTTTAGGGTTATGAGGTTATCAGGTTGTATGATTATATGAATCTGCAAGCCTAGGAATTTGTGCTGGTGGTTTGTACGCCTAGGGTTTTAGGGGTCTGCAAGCTGGTGGCTTTTAGGTTATTGGGTTCAAGGGTATAGGGTTAGGGGGCTATGGCGTTATGGGGTTCTATGAGTATGCTGGTTTGGCTCACTTGTCTTGTCATTTGATTCATAAGATCCACATTTCCATTGAGTTCCATGTTTATGCATGCCTTCATACATAGGTTCATGGTGTTTTGGATTTATGGGGTTATGGGCTGGATGGTTTTGACTTCATGAAAACCTACTAACCCACAGATATACGATCTTGGTCATCTGATACATAAAATCCACGTTTCCCCCGAGTATTGTGGTTATACATGTCTTCAAACCCTCTAAAATAGCGGGTTTTTAGAGTTAGGAAAAAAATGAGAAGTGATAGAGCAAAACTAAAACTAAATTCAACCTCAAAACATATAAGAGACCTGGTCTAGTCTTCGTATTAAAAAACATTTTTGTGGTCCTGTGTTATGTTAGAAGATAATGCTTTTATCAACAGATGTTTGTCAAATCTCTGTATCTAATTAAGTGTCTGGAGCGACTATGATCTTCACTTACTTATTGGCTTAGATATGCTAATGTTTGGTGGTGAAATAATAATAAAAGTACTGCAATTTGATTTTGGAGTGGTTTTTTTCCAAAATATAATCCAGCACCAGATTAATTCGTTACATACTGGATTTTTAATAGAGCAGTTCAGTTTGTATTAGTTCTTTCTAATTAGTTTTCTACAACTGCACGTTTTACTTTCAAAATTGTTAGTATGGCTTTCACCAATTCCTACTTCTCAGATTCCTAATTATTGAACTTTCTAATCTAAAACGGTTTTGTCAAGTACTTTCACTTACCGTCCATTGTCTCTGCCAACACCCCACACTCTAATGGTATGAATAGGTTGGGTGTTTAGGACTGTTAGATTTTCGGGATCAAATAACTTTAGTGCACCTTCATCTAAATCCATAAACAAATCTTTACCCTACGACACAAAAAAAAAACACAATAAGAACAAACTTTGGTTTGGTACGGTACAACACTATAGCTTTATAACATTTTTGTACGATATGTTAATCATAACAGTTTCTGTTAGTTGTTTTTATTAACATTGCAAAATGTTTTATTTTTTAAAGCTATACCGATAAAATATTCATTATCGTTAAACAGCAATTTTGTTTTTCTGTACTTATGTATTTACAATTATATTATTTATATTATTTGTTGTAAGGACGCTCCGGAGACCACCCTTAACCTACTTGTAAGAATATTTCCACAGCTTTTATGAACATAAAAATTAGGTAAAAATGATATTTACTTAATCAGTTTTTAGGGTAAGCTAGTAGCTTCTTTAATTTTTTTTTTTGCTAAAAACAGTCTACATCTTTTACTCGTTGAAAAACGTATTCTATGTAGAATACCTTTTAAAACTCAAAGAGTGTGCTGTAGAGTTCTTTTGCGCAACTACAGATCCCAACTGATTCTGATTACTCAAAATATTCATGCATTTACAACCAAAAGTTGAGTAATTATGCCCTCAAGGCTACAATACAATTATCTGCCACAAGAAATAAAAACTATTAAGAGTATTCCAGGCTTCAAGTCAAAACTAAAAGATATTTTACTTAGATATAGCTACAGACGAATATTTAAATTCTAATAACTTACAAGTTACTATGTAGATTAGGATTGTTACAAACTGCAAATTTTTTGCAAATAGTGAAGTATTGTTTATCGTGAATACTCTATTATTGTTTTTGGTAATGTATTTCATGTCTAAAGAAATATAAAATTTTGTATTTTCTATTTAAAAATCCTTCCTCTTTGATAGTTTAAAGTTCTTTATATAATAGTGCATTATGACCATTCATAATTAAGAGGACACCATTTTACAACACTGTAAACAAAACAGCAAAGGGAAGATATTTATGCAACCAGAATTTGACGGAATTAACAGTACCAATCAAAACACACAATTATTTCCACCAAATTTTGGTTGCTACAAACATCTTCTCTGAGCTCTTTAGTTACAGTGCTGTGTGTAAAATATACGTCCAGACACAAAAAAAAATAAAGTACGAGGCTGGTTTGAAAAGTCCGTGCAAAAATAAAAACTACTTATGTGTTTGGGGTAATAGGATTTGTCCAAGTCTGCAAAATATCCATTAGTGTCTGCAATCACCTCCTCGTTTGAATAAAATCTTTGTCCCGCCAGCCATTTCTTCAAATTGGGGAACAAATAGTAGTCCGAGGGAGCGAAGTCTGGAGAATAGGGGGATGTGAAACGAGTTGGAATCCTATTTCCATTAATTTTGCGACCACAACTGCTGAGGTGTGCTGGTGCGTTGTCGTGATGGAAAAGGACTTTCTTGTGGGCCAATCGCGGGCGTTTTTCTTGCAGCTCGGTTTTCAAACGGTCCAATAACGATGAATAATATTCACCTGTAATAGTTTTACCCTTTTCCAGATAGTCGATGAGGATTATCCCTTGCGAATCCCAAAAGACAGTCGCCATAACCTTTCCGGCCGAAGGAACGGTCTTCGCCTTTTTTGGTACAGATTCCCCCTTGGTAACCCATTGTTTAGATTGTTGTTTGGTCTCAGGAGTATAGTAATGTATCCATGTTCCATCCACAGTGACGAAACGACGCTTAAAGTCCTCCGGATTCTTCTGGAACAGCTGCACACCATCCTTGCAACACTTCACACGATTCCGTTTTTGGTCAAGCGTGAGCAATCGCGGCACCCATCTTGCGGATAGCTTTCTCATGTCCAAATGTTTATGCAAAATATTATGTACCCGTTCAGTCGAGATGCCCACAGCACTAGCAATCTCACGCACCTTAACTCTTCTGTCATCCATCACCATATCATGGATTTGATCAATGATTTCTGGAGTCGTAACCTCCACAGGCCGTCCAGAACGTTCAGCGTCACTTGTGCCCATATGGCCAGTCCGAAAATTTTGAAACCACTTATAAACTGTTCTAATCGAAGGTGCAGAGTCACCATAATGTTTATCAAGCTTCTCTTTAATCTCCTGAGGCGTTTTGCCTTTCATAAAGTAATGTTTAATCACCACACGAAATTCTTTTCTTTCACTCGACTTCCTTGATTAACACGAATGCCAAACACAAAGAAATAGGCCAATATGGCTGAAACTTGGTGTGCGTTCATTCAAGAGATGCTACTAACTAAACATGACCTCGATAGGCGCCGGTGGTGCCATCTCTCGGACTTTGCACGGACTTTTCAAACCAGCCTCGTATGTCATTCATAACATTGTTTTCCCGCCAAATCAATGATCCATATGAAACTGTAATGAGTAGAGTAAGGACAAGTAGAAAACACTGGACTAATTTTTAACCTTGTCGTAGGAAAAAAAAACTTACGGTATCCTGCGTCCGTGCAGCGCCGCTCAAAACCTGAAAGTTCGCGAATGTTCTGCTAGTAAAACCGGTTGTGGTTATGTACCGATGTTGTCACTTACTATATATTTGTTAATTTTAATAGCAGACAATGTGGTTATATATAACTTATTAAAGTATCAAATTTAGAAAATATTCAGCTGTTATATATTTTCTTCTCTATTAGCTAAAACTATGCACGATAGTTTTACTTCTTAAATTTTTTTAATAACATTGTCAAAGTCGGAGAACCATTAAATATTTTAAATTTTAGACATCTAACAACACTTTAATTCAACCAAATAGTAACTCATAATTTCCAGTCGCCCTTCCTTGAGTCCACTATTAACTTTGGATCGCCTTTAGTATTCAACGGTGAAATCATGGTAACGGATCCATCGGTTTCTTGAGTAATTTATTACAGTGGAGATTTGGTAAACCAGGGATAAAATATATGTCAGCTACTAGCTGAATATGGCCTATCATAGATAGGCACTGAAAAGTAGAAGGGACATGAGAAAGAAATAAAACGAGCGATTCAAAAGAAATACAACTAACAGCATCAAGTACTTAGGCCTCCACTACGACAAGCAGCTAGTATGGGTGGACCAGGTTACCGCCTCCACCAAGAAAGGCAACCAATTTCTCAGCAAGCTCTACCCGTTCCTCAAGTTCAGCAAAAGTTGACAATCTACAAGATGATTATCCGAGCCGGTTTGACCTACTTCAGCCCAGCATGGTGCTAGCTGTCACGCTCCCGCAGATCCACCCTCCAGTCCGTTTAAAACAAGACCCTCTGTATCATCGGCAAAGCCCCATGCTTTGTCTGCAATACCCAGCCTCACCGAGACCTCCAGATGCCAACAATCCGAGAATTTATAAGCAACGTTCAACTCAAATTCCTGGACAAAGCCAGGAACCACAACCCTACGGTCAGAACCACCTACCGCCCTCCTCCCAAGGCCCTCGGATCCCATGCCACCGGATTAGCTTAAGTTAATCTTATTTAATTTTAAGTTTAACCTTAAGTCTATGTTCATATCTTAAGTTCAAATATCTTAAGTTTTCTGTTCATGAAATATCTTAAGTTCTCTCAAACATTTATATAAACTCCTTACCTAGGCTAAGTTAGTTAGGTCCCTAACATGTATATATATTAAGATCCAATATGTATATTATGTTTCTGTAACCAAAATGTATAATAGTAATAGCGTAAAGCTACCTAATTAGCCAATAAATTAACTGAAGTACAGTTACATGAAAACAAGAGTGTGCGAAGGAAGGCCGTATGTCTGTAAACAGGGCTAGAAATTAAGCAGTTATTCGTACGATGGATAATGGTGCGTACGGTGACGTCATCGAAATGGTGACAAACAATCTCGTTAATCACCACCATACTTACTGGCAGTAATCGGTAAGCAGTTCTAAGGACCGGTCAGTAGGCAGCGGTGGCGTTTTGCACACCTCGTGTGTGCAAAACTGTGGAAAGTCTTTCGGGACTGGTACCCACGACTGCGAAAAGAATGGCAGCTCAAGATGCGGATGGGAAATTTGAAAGCCAATTTTCTATGTTTCTCACAACTCTTTGGATGGATTACAACCCGTAGCTTTATAGTAACTTATTATAGCAAGAATGATGATGGAATAGGAAAGTTAGACCCGACACGCATACTTCCCAAAAAATTATGTTAGTGTTAACTTCACATTAATAAACTCAATTTACACTCCTTAAGATTATGTCGCTGAAATATTCCGAATACTTTGTTTAATGTACTAAAGTAGATAAAGATGAGTCTTATAGAATATTATGTATATACTATACAGAAGTTGTATAATTGCTTCTAAAAACTTTTGTAAAGCAGATATGCAGCAAAAATGCTATAAAGCTAATTTGTTTATAATAGTTTTATAGACATTCTTATAGAAAAAATAAACTTTTAAGAAGCAGTTTCTTAATTTGGCTGCAAGAATATTCAATCACAATATAAAATTACAGTCATTTTGCATTTTACAACAAAACTGAGTTACGCGGAAATTTAATATACCTTTTTGTCTACTCATCGCATCTATAAAGCTTTTATACATTCTAATTAAACTAAAATTTGTTTGATATTAATATATCAAAAAAAACTTACATCGCCCCATCGGCCAACAACATCTAAGAGATCATTTTTGCCCAATGATAAATCAACTATACATTTATTCACCGCTTTGCTACTCCGTTCAGGTGTAAGATCTTCCTCAGCAATTTCTACCCATCCTAAAGATCTGACTGCAAATCTAATTGGCCTCTCTTTAATTTCTTGATCTGGTTTAGATGGAAAACTTCTTCGCCTAAAAATCAAAGTTATTTTCTTAAATTGATTTAACAGATCAAAATTCAATATTAGATCATATATCGAATGAGTTTTTTTTGCTTTTTTAGTAATTTAAAATACACAAAGTACACGTTATTTTTGTTTCTGTAAAATCTTGTACTGCATAGGGCACCATGTCTCCTTTCAACACACCCTCTGGCTTGCATAGTATCTCTATTTATAAAATTGTAATATGTTATGCTTCCTGAGTAACATTTGAAGAGAATTATTCAGTTTTAAAAAACGCTTAAACATAGATATTTTTAAAATTAGAGTAAAAAATAACAAATGATGCAGTCCACCATAATTACAAGAGATCTCTGCTTTTACAATTTTACTCGTGTCGTAAACTCAATTTTTTAACTTTAATTGCCACCTACGAAAATAACTTGCATTTTGATATATGTTTTCTCAGATCAACATAAATCCACATTATTCTGTAGTTGTAGATAACTCTTAGGAAAAGCGTTTAATATTTTAATTCTATAAATACACACATATACTTCTAGAACGACACATAATTGCACCTTTAACGCGAAACTGATTATTAGTTAGCCAAAATTTTACTTGCTACTGACTGTAACAATGTTACACTTCAATATTCACTTCCTAGTTGTTTGTGAGCATATTTTTACTATTTATTTATTTTCTCAATTTTCATTATAGTAATAACTCAAAATTCGCAAAACTGCAATTTTTAAGACAAATAATATTTTTTCATTTTCTCTCAAAAAGTCTAAAGCTCACAGTTTAGATGTTTTTTATTAGTCTAAAATTGTAATTCGGAAATAGCGTTTAATTTGCATAGGTATTAATGAAAATATTTAATATTAAATATAGAAATAAATTTTCATTTTGAGAATTTACCCTCTTCTATTTTTTTTCGTACTAGTTCACTAGATATAAAATATTATCTAGCTATAATTTTTTCTAGCGGTGAAATCGTACCACCGACTTCTTTCGCACTACTGAGTTTGCATATTTCGTACGATTTTTAAAGTAAAAACCGGTCAAGGGCAAGTTGCACTTGCGCAATAAGTGTTCCGTACGTTGATTACTTTTAAACTAAAAAATTTTATTACGGAGGTATAAAATGATCAGTGACTTCACAAAACACGCCCCAAATGAGTTTTCAACAAAGTTTGTTTCCAATCTTTACTGAAAACTGATGACCTTAAATTTTTTTTTTTTTTTTTGTATACTAGATAAATTATGATAGGTAATGCACTCGTTATAATTTTCGTTCAATCTACATCCCGTGGAGAATATTCCAGAATTTTTTCAAAATTTTTTGATTAGTACTTTTCGATATCAGGGAGGGACAAGGATTTTTCACGATTTTTTAAAAATAATACAAAGAAAAGTGATGGTCAGAGGCTGCTAAGAATCTCCGGGTCAGTCACAAAGATATGTACATGGAACGTAAGAACATTATATCAAGCAGGAAGGGCACATAACGTAATTCAAGAAATGAAAAGGATGAACATAAAGATCATAGGCATCAGTAAAATGAGGTGGCCAGGAACAGGACAATGCCTTGTGGACAAGTATCAAATCTACTTTTCAGGAACAGCCACAAACGAACACCAATGTGGAGTAGAATTTATTGTCGAGGAGTCAATACAAAGATGTGTTTACAACTTCACACCTACTCTTATATCGGGAAGAGTAGCACTGTTGCAGATTAATACAAGCCCAGTACCAACCAATATCATTCAGATCTATGCTCCCACAGCAGATAAAAGCGAGGAAGAAATAGAAAACTTCTATGAAGAACTGAATACATACAGGGGACTTCCAAAGCAGCACGTGACGATAATAATGGGCGACTTCAATGCGAAGATTGGTCAGGGACTAGCAGGAGAATGCATCGGTCCTTATGGATTGGGAGAGAGAAATGAGCGGGGAGATGGGGAATATGTTTGCGACTGAGGAACAATTGGTAATACTCAATACATTCTATAAACTACCACCAAGACGGCTATACACATGGAAAGCATCAATGGATTCCACCAACCATGTGGTTAGAAATCAAATAGACTTTATGTTAATAAACAAGAGATACCGAAATTCCTTTGTTTCTGTCAAAACTTACCCGGGAGCCGACATAATGTCTGACCACAATCCACTAGTAGGCGCAATAAAAATGAAAATGAAGAAGATCAATAAAAAAAAACTATTAAGAAATAAAAACACGGAAGTTAGAGTACCTGGGCCATATAATGCGTAATGAGAAGATATATGGATTACTACAAGAAATACTGCAGGGGAAAATTCCGGGTAAACGTGGCCTGGGACGCAGGAGGATCTCGTGGTTGAAAAATCGTAGTTTTCGGTAACAACCACCGCGCTTTTCAGAGCAGCCGTAAATAAAATTACAATAGCCAGAACGTTGGCGATCGTCCGGACCGGATAGGCACCAGAAGAAGAAGATATATATATATATATATATATATATATATATATATATATATATATATATATATATATATATATATATATATATATATATTCTGAAATCTAACTCATTTTTCTGAAATTCGTAAGAGGTTAGATAGTTCTTATAGCTCAAGGTCCACAAAATTCTACATTTTTTTACTGTGCTTATTAATGTTTCTGCACAATTACACTTTATTTGTTGTGACAGGTTATAATTTTTGCCAAATCCAACCACTATATGGCGCGAGTCGCGCGTCCAATCGTAGTAATTCAAAATCCACATTAGATACGTGTCGCGTCTACGTAGGACACCTCTATACACATGTATTGTTTCGATCTTGTCGCTCGCAACGCGCCACCTGCGTCGCTCGCATGGTACAGCTTACGTAGGACAGCATTAGCATTATTATACAAATTATTAAATAGCAAATGACAAGTTGCCAAATATTTACTTAAACAAAGGCATTGCCATCAAATGTTAGGGAGCAATTTAAATATTTAGAATTTAACGTATTTTTAATTTTCAAGTTTTTATTTAAATTAAATCTGTTACTTTTTTACTTTCGCTTCAAATTAAATTATTTTAATTATTTTCGCACTGGTTTTTTCGGTTTAGGCTGGAAAGTAGCGTTAAACTTAGCTGAATAGTTTGAACTTAATTTGCTTAATGGGTTTTGGAAATCATGGGCTGATTTCTGTGAATTTCCAGTTACATAACTATATAAACAATTCTGATTATTTGTGTCTGAACCAATGAACAACGTGGTTTCTTTTCTATGAACTTCGTAGTAGACGCTGTGTAGCAACGGTTCTTTGTTAAATTGGATTCCCTGATTTTTTCTTCTTCTTCTTATTCTGTAAACTTTCAGCACCAGGATTTTGCCATAATATTGCTTAAACATTTAATACACTCAATTGACTTAATAAGGTTAAAAATACCGCAAAGTACACACATTTAGAGTTAATTTTGTTTATTTTACAATTAAAAAGCAAGAAAATTATCGTAACTTTTTTTTGTGATTCATATCTACCATCAGAGCGCGTTGCAAGAGACAAAAAAAAGAATTTCTTCTTTCTTTCTTTGTATAATTAATCATATCAGCCCAGAATGCGGTCCATCCAGTTTTGAATGATGCGACTCCCTGGAAACATATCTATCATTTATAAATGATATGGCACGCAATATGTTACGAAATAAATAACGGTTTTGTGCTCGAAAATATTATTATACTTTTTTAAGCCCCTTTTATTTTCAATAAATATGATGATAGTAGATACCTCTTGGTTAATTAAAGTTTTCTTTCACTTAAAATACTTTAAAGCCGGAGATATCCATGTTTTATTAGAAGAAACTGTATTGCAACATATTGGTTTTATATTATAACAGAATAACAACCTATTAGAACATATCCTAATTATATAGAATATTAAATTACATACTTAATGGCTAGCTCTTCCTTTCTCTTGCGATCGTCAACTTCTAAATCCAGTGCGGAACTTGTGCTACTTCTAGTGACTGTCAAAGAATCGAATGACGATATAAAATCACTTTCTTTAAAACCCGACTTAGAATCAGATTTTTCTTTATCACAATCAAGGGGAGGCATTTCCCTTTGTATGGTTCCACTTTTGATGTGCCAGTAATAGGGACCATCATTATCTAAAATGAAGACTTTTTAAATATTATCCGTTTATAAATTAGTCGCAAGGGCTTGAAAAGTATATATAACTCTATTATTACTTCGAGTATGTATATTAGGCAACAAGTCTCTAAAATAGCACTTTTCATGCTAAGATGACAATTCAAAGCAGCACCAGTAGACGACTGTTATAAATAACACAAACCTGAAGAGTATATCACACGCCCGTTACACACTATACTTCTACGACTACGTTAGATGTGCATATACCATATCATCATTAAACGGCGAGTAAGTGCATCTCATAGTGTGTAGTAAACACTTTTTTATAGCAGTTGTAAAAATTTGTTATTTATGTAACAATGTATTTTTCTAGTTTGTATAATCTCATAGGATATTGAAATCGTACGTAAAAATATATTTTCCACTTAGTGCGGGAAAAACTACTTGCACAAATTGATCAAAAAGTGATAATTGAAAATAAATATATTTATTTACATGATAGCTAATTGGGTTTTAATAAAAAATAATTATCTATTTTTTTACTTTATTTTAAAACTTTATCATAAATAATATTGATAAACGATGCGAAAAACTTTTTAAAATTTATTTACAATTATGTAATTATAAATAAATTAAAATTTATAAAATTTTAAAAAGCGCCACGATTGGCTGTCATGTTTGTAACGTCACTATGTTAAATTATTTTCACGTAAGTATTGTCAACAGCTTCTATCTGTGTATATACTGTCAAAATTATTGAAGTATGCTATATTTTGTTATATTTGTTAAAAATGTAAATGTAAATAAGAAAGGAAATATTTTTATTAAATATAATTAAATTATTTATTTGTAGGGTGTCACGCGAAAGTTACTGTAACAAGGCTATAGGTTATGTTCAACTTAAAGGCAAAAATGATTATTATTATTTTATTATTTATTTATTAAAATACTTACATCGAAGTGATCTTCACAACAGAAAAAATTTGATGTTGTTTTAGGATTAATACGTCGTGCTGCTTGAAACCATTGATTTCGACGTTTAACATCTTGTGACACATTTAAAAACATTTTTTCGGGAGTTGTTTTTGTAGTATTCGTACAAAATGGTACGAAAAAGGCACGATAACTTTTTAGATTAGACATTTTGAATAAATTTATCAATACACTAATTATAATAATAAGAATAAATTGATTGAAAACTAAAATATTCGTATCAGCTGTGTGTGATGTTGGGGAAAAATAAACATTGTGACATCACAGGCGCTCGGGATTTTTCGGCGGGTCATTGATAATAAGTTTAAAAATTTATTTTCAATTTGATATAACTTTTTAGTTATAACGAAAAAGAAAAATAAAAATAGTTTTGTTGTCTTTCCATTTATGACAAAAAAATTTTTTGTTTAAAATCCTAATTTACACATTGAAACATTATGCACTAAAATGGTCTCAGCAAAACGTTGATTAAAGCGATACATGTTAGTTTGTTTGACATTACATAAAAGACATTGTTAATTTCGATTTTTTTATTTAGATGATAAAATGAAAAAATCAAATATTACCATCCTTTTCTTATTGGATGTCGTGACCTACCCCTGATTTACAAAAACCAGCTGTTAACCAGAAACGCGCAGCTGGTAACTTAAGTATCTTTAAGTTTTCTTAAAAATTAGTGAACTCGCAAATGTTGCGTTTTTAGAGACAAATAAATATATTATATATGTAACTATGATTAAAATTGCCGAACTAAGAACATTTTTATAAATACCTATTTGTTATAATAAAAAAGTTGGATAACAATGAAGCCCTAAAAACCATTGCTTTAATAAAATAACTTCGTAGTGATTAGATTAGTAGCGTTATTTTAATGCTACTGCCAAATAGTAAAAAGTGTATCTAATACAAATAGTAAATATTTCAAAAACTATTGAAACCAGCATCTATGATTATATATATATATATATATATATATATATATATATATATATATATATATATATT
Organism: Pachyrhynchus sulphureomaculatus; assembly: GCA_019049505.1. Taxonomy (NCBI): domain Eukaryota; kingdom Metazoa; phylum Arthropoda; class Insecta; order Coleoptera; family Curculionidae; genus Pachyrhynchus; species Pachyrhynchus sulphureomaculatus. The sequence continues at coordinate 94,874,125 of CM032449.1, read as the reverse complement.
AAGCATTTATTGTCTAACAGAACTACATCCATTTACAAGACAATTTGACAATAAGTGAAAAAAGTATCAGACCTAATTAAGTCATAATAATAATTATTACAAAATTAAACAACTACATACCACAAATACTGCTCAGCCCATCCATCGCACAATAAGGAAAGTATGCTAAATAAAAATTTTGGATCATCTCAATAACCTGTTCTTGAAGAGTCCAAGCAATTGAGGAAGTAATAAAAATGGAAAATATCAATGTTATGCAATGTCTCATTATAAAAGGCCATTGCTCGGTAAAGTGGTGATTTTAATAGAAAATTATTATGTGGAGTACACACAATAAAAGTCGAGGGGGATCTCATTGTACGACCAGGCACGTGCAACATGATTTGGGACAATAACCCAGGGCAATCAATAACAGACCTCATAAGTTTTGCCAGAAAACTCATAAGTAAGTAGTTCCTGCGTCGCAGCAGTGATGGTATCTCAAATCTTTCCAGCAAGCCCTCATGGGCACAGCCTCTAGGGGGAAAGGACCATCAACTCTAAATGCTAAAAATTTAAGGAATTTCCTCTGTATGCCTTCTAATTTCTGGATATAACAATTGTATATTGGGTTCCAGACCATAGATCCATACTCAAGTTTTGAGCGGACATAACAGAAGTAAAGTAGTATAAGTGTTTGAATATTTGTAAAGCTTTTAGCATTGCGCAAAACAAAACCCAACTCCTTAAACGCCTCTGAGCAAATGCTGTTGATATGAGTGTCAAAAGCAAGCTTGGCATCATAAGTAATCCCCAAATCCCTAACAACAGAACACCGCTGAAGTTGCGAACCGTTTAACTCGTAACTGTAATGAATACTTGACTTATTGGAAAAGGTCATGGCGTAACATTTTTTGATTTTCTGCGGTAAGTTGTTATGTTCACACCATAAATTGATTCTTTCTAGATCCGCCTGCAATCCGAGGTGGTGCTTATGGTATTATCCGGGGGAGTTTTAGATCATCTGCGAATAGGAGCACTTTACTGGAAATATCAGAGACTGTCATTAATAAAGAGAGAGAAAATCAGAGGAGCCAAATTGCTTCCCTGTGGTGCACCACTCATTGCTGTGAAACTCGCAGACTTGTGACCGCGAATTTCGACATACTGAGATCTACCAGTGAGATAGGAAGCAAAAAAAACTGAGCAAGTTGTTATCAAATCCCATAGTATCAATTTTTGCTAGGAATAATCGATGATCTACCCTGTCAAAGGCCTTCGAAAAGTCCGTATAGAGCGTATCAACCTGCTGGCGCTTATGCAAAGCCTCACTTAGGTATTGGGTGAAACAAGTTAGGTTAGTAATAGTACTTCGTTTGCAAATAAAGTCATGCTGATTGGATGTAATCAGTTGGGCTGCCTGGGTGCTAACAAGCTCGTACACTGCGGTCTCAAAGACCTTCGCAATGGCAGACAAGATTGATATTGGCCTGTAATTTGAAATTTCGGTGGAATTGTCCTTTTTAAAGACAGATGTGATTCGTGCTTCCTTCCAAATGTTTGAAAAAATATTAGTTTTAAGAGAAAGATAAAAGCGAGCGGTTCCAAGAAGGCGGAAATGCAATCCCTCACTAAAAAGCATGCAATTTTATCAGGGCCCTGAGTCTCTTAGAAGCATTCAAGATCTCGTAACACGAGATATTTTTAAGACTTATAAGTGTACTGGTATTTGGTAAAAGAGTGTCAGGTTCTTGAAGGGACGGACCAGTATAAACCCTACTAAAAAATTAGCAAACAAATTTTAGATATATCGACATACTGAGATCTACCAGTGAGATAGGAAGCAAAAAAAACTGAGCAAGTTGTTATCAAATCCCATAGTATCAATTTTTGCTAGGAATTGGGTGAAACAAGTTAGGTTAGTATATATATATATATATATATATATATATATATATATATATATATATATATATATAGGATTTTTATCCGTTTGAATAGAAACTATTGCTGAACCAAAAGGCCCTACGAAAACGATGACTATCAGTACCGATGAAATATTAAAAATAAATAATTCAGTTGAAAATTAATAAAACCTGAAACTGAATGGTTATCAGCCATTTGAATTAGTTATTTGATACTAATTTATACTTATTGATCAACTGTTGATGACAATTAATACAATGCTCTGAAAAAAGTTTTTTCTTACCTTCATGTTTTTCCCAGCCTGGCGGTAATGAGTTCTGGCTCCAATCTTGATCTGGAGTAATAACATCATTGCACTTTTCTGGTGAAGAGGTTTTATTGCTAAATTTTTTAACAGGAACGGCATACAGATCATTATTAATTCCTCCCACTATATGGGATATGTGATCTTCATTTTGAGAAGCCATTTTCTCGCATATACTAAAAAAAAAGATAAATATATTTCTCTCTTAAGTGTGAAAGAGTACAGTAGCATGACGGAATTTTATACCCCAAAAATGAGACAATTATATATTAAAAGTAATTCTTTATTTATACCTCTGATGTTTCTGTGTAAGCGATAAAGGTAATATCTTAACAGTATCTTAAAATATGGAGGGAAAATTTTTACGATTTTTCTTACTAAACATTTTGCACACATTGCGGTAGATATTTGAATTGAATTTTCATTAAAGGGTACTATATATACACATATAAATATATTTGCTATACATTAACTAGATATTTCTATACCTAAAAATGATAAAAATTTTCCTTGGAAATTAAATTTCAAAATCTTTAAAAAAAATTTGGAAAACCGTTTTACTCAAAACTTTTTAAATCGGAAAACTATATAGAAAGCCATTACTTGCTAGCTAAAAATTATTTTAAAAATTTACTACGATTAAAGGACCTCCTGAATTTAACACAGTAATCAAAATTTAAAAAGAAATATTTTGGGATACCGTCATGCTACTGTACTATGCTAAATAATGTCAGAACAGTTAAATTACATACTTATCCCAAATAGTTGTGCTATTATTTTTGTCCCTTTCAACTGTACCATTATTTCCATTCCATTCAATATTCCTATAAAAGATTATATAGATAAGACGGAACTTATTTAGTAATGGCAAATATTTAAACGGGAATTAAAAAAAAAACAAAACAAAAGATATATATTTTTTTTTAACAAAAGGTTTGAAAACACTATATTACTAAATATAGTCACTTTGCCAAATACAGCCCATATAAAAAGGTACTATTAGAATCTCGGCGTCACGATGTCAGTGCCATCGTAATAAGGATCTAATACTATTATTTTGTCTGTTTCTATTACCTTCCTTCTTACATTTGCATAAAACCGAAATCGTTTTGCAAGAACAGTAAGCAGCTGCACACCAACCTGCGCGGCCCTAGTTCCGTGGTATCGTTTCAGCTGTGCTGTCTGCAAGGTGCAGTGAAATACAAATGTATGTTTCGGCAATTAAATAAGCTATACTTGTTGAAGTAAATTATTTTAGTGAGTATGTATATGTATATGTATATGTATATGTATATATATATATATATATATATATATATATATATATATATATATATATATACAGGGTGCCCCATATGTATGGAATAATGATTACACAGCATTTATTAATCATCAATCAAAAAAATGTTTAACTAACAGTTATAGGGTGTTATACGGCGCATATGCTGACGTTGACAACAAAATGTTTTAAACCGCCAATTCGAAGAAATTACGCCATCTTGATTTTTTTAAATGGAAAGCTCTGTATATTATTTTATTTTTGAGTCCTACTAAAAATTCTAGATATTATTTGTCGAACATACCATGTGTCTAAATTGAACTATTTTGGAATTATTGTTAATTGAAATTTAAAATAAAAAAAAAAGTCAAAAAACTATTAATACAGTCGACTTTGGTAAACTTTGGTTTCAAATGACCCTATAAGAAAAATCGAGTGGTGTAAGGTCGGGACTCCTTGCAAGCCATTCTCTTCTGCCTATCCATCGATTAGGAAAAATCGCATCCAAATATCTACGAACATTGATTTCATAGTGAGGAGGTGCTCCGTCCTACTGATACCACAGATTCCTGTTAGGGGTATCCAAATTATTTTCAGATATTTGGAGGCGATTTTTTCTAATCGATGATTAGCAGAAGAGGTTCTGTAAAATGACCTGCAAGGAGTCCCGACCTTAAGCCACTCGATTTTTTTATGGGGTCATTTGAAAACCAAAATTTCCCGAAGTCAACCTAAAACTGTAGAAGATTCACAACAAAGAATTCAGTATGAAGTAGCATAGATCACCCCGGATTCTCTGCAAGACTCTGTTCAGGCTGTTTATGGCAGATTGGGACATTGCCTCGTTGCTAACGGTAGACATTTTCAGCAATTGTTACCTTAAAAATAAATCTAGAGTATTAATTAATACTTTTTTATGTCTTTTTTTTATTTTAAATTTCAAATGACAAAAATTCCAAAACAGCTCAATTAGACATAATATCTAGAATTTTTGGTTGGACTCAAAAATAAAATAATATACAACAACTGACAATTTTAAACATTTTATTGTCAACGTCAGCATGTGCACCGTATAAGACCTTATAACTTTTATTTAAACATTTTTTTGATACACTGATTAATAAATGCTATGGAATCATCATTCCATACATGCGGGGCACCCTGTATATATATATATATATATATATATATATATATATATATATATATATATATATATATATACACGATACGATAGTATACATTAAGTATTACATTCAACCATCCGTGAAAAACCTCTATTGTAACATATGTATGTAAATATGTATATATATATATATATATATATATATATATATATATATATATATATATATATATATATATATATATATATATATATATATATATATATATATATATATATATATATATATATATATATATATATATATATATATATATATATATTATATGGTGAAATACAATGCATCAAAATTCTCAATACTGTCGTATCGAATAGCAGCAGCAGCAAGAGCACTTGAAAATGCCAAATGAGATTTTGGCTAAACGTCGTGCATACACATCGTTCGACGAACGGATTGACACCCGAAATTTTAATGTATTATATATTATTTAATGTATTATATATTAAAAATAAAAAATTTCACTTCTGAGGTTATTTTACTCAGAAACTGCATACACTTGTATTTGTCTCCTCTTTAACTTGGTAACCTCAAGAACATCTTTGCAGTTATCTTTTTTTAATTTCACAAAGTTATCTAGGGGTCATCATGGATAAGAAACTGACTTGAAAAGAACACATAAAAGTAAAATAAACAAGGATACGAATGTCCTGTGAGCCTTTTGATGTTCTTGGGGACTGCAGCCGGGAATACCACAATGGATATACACTGCTGGCATAAGGCCACACCTCTTATATGGACTCCTGGTGTGGTAGCCTATAACTGAGAGAAAATGGGTTAAGCTCAAGCTGGAGAGAGTGAAACTCTTGAGCTGCCTTTACATTACGGGTGCTATGAGAATAGCATCTATCAAAGAGATGGAGGCTCTGTTGAATGAAAAGTCTGAAGCAGTGTGGGAAGCTTAAAGACAGCTTGCCCTAGGGCGTCTGAATACGGAAGTCCTAGGATATCGGAGTATAGGGATCATACCACAAGAATCATTTTTTAAGGAGAGAATTTATCTGGTACACAGATAGACATTTCTCAGATGTTACAATTTACAAAAATGGTTAACTGTGTGTAACATAAAACATGTCTAGAATCGACTACAGAATCCAAATAATCACAGTGTATTGATCCTGCCTTTTAGAGACATTTTGTACGTTACAAATTACTTTATGTACTCCTGTGCACACGTTTAATTTTGACTGTTGTAGCTTTTTTCTGTCCTTTGTATTTCAAGAATTGTCAAAAACGATGCTCTTACTAACTCACTCAATATTATAGGGGTTTTATTGGTTTAAGATGACCCAAATTTAAGATTTAATTATAATATTATGATTGATGAGTTATTAGAATCCGTTGCGTCCACAAGGCAAGGGAAGTTATTATCGATACGCGTTATCTTTATAAGAGCGAATAGCTGAGTTAGTTCAGGGTATTAGAAAAAGCTAAAAATTAATTCACCTATATAAGTTTCAGTCCATATCTCCGAATGATGAGAAACCGAGGCATACATGCAAAATAATAATACAGAAATATGGATTTATTTTTACTAACAGATAAATATTTTATGGCATGGCAAAGATTACTTTTTAAAAAGAAAACAGTATAACGAAAAAAAAAACAATAGGTACCTTCTATTATCTACCAAATTAGATGGTGCTAATGGTCCTGTCGATATATCAACACCCATCGATTCAACATCTAAAGCAGCATATGTTTTTCTTCCAGTTGTGCCGTTAACTGAACTTGTTACACCAGTGTGTCCCATATTGCAAATATCATCCAATTCTTGGTAAATGTCTTCGTAAATGTTGTCTGTGTTTGAATTAAGAGCGTCGTCTAAACGCTTTGAAGGTCCTAAATGATAGTTTGGATTCTCATAGCTCAGTAGTCCATTTTCTAAAAATGCCCAAGGTTAAGTATGTAGTACGTAACTAAACTCTACAGGATAAGTCCTGCTGACAAGGTAGGATACTTTACTAACACTCCATAACGTAGGTGGACAATTTGATATTTTGATTATTATTTTAAAAGTATAAATTGTCACTAAAATTTAGCTGCTGACATGCAGTACTTTCTTTACATATTGTCGTCGAGTATTTACCCATTGGCAAAATCTGTTTATTTAATTGCTATACACCGATATATTTAATTATGGAATGGTACCATTCATTATCCTTATTTATCATTAACAAATCAAGACCTATCTATGAAGCGCGTGCGCCTAAGAACATGGTATCTATCATTTATTATTTCGATTTATAGATTTAAAATAAACATTAGCATAATTTATATTCAAAGGGTTTGAAGAAAGACCGATCATTAACCCAGTACATCCCTCGTAAATATAAGCTTTAAAATAAATACTCCCTCTCATCTTTACCTACTTTCTGTTATCGATCTCCACCCCGTTCCCCTGATATGAAATCGCTGAAAAACTATTTGACTTTGAAATAGATATCTGATTTCATTTGGAAATTACCGTTCCAACAGAGAATTGAAAACCATGTTTCTCATGATCCAGAAACGTAAAGAAATCTTGGAGGGCAACTTTTTCACCAATAGAATACTTTCTTAGCAAAGAAGGCAAAAAAGAATTATTATATTGTAATTTTTTTCATATGCATAATGGACATGAGAAAAGTTAGTTATATGCCGACAATTTAAATTTTCCCATTCTCTTTCATTTAGTATTGTAGCTGAGAACGGCACCAAAAACCCTGAAAATGATATAAAACATTGTATATTCAAAGCTATTTCCTCCAACTGCTGTGCACTCACTCCCTCGTACTCTGTATACACCGATTAAGCTTAAATTGAACACATGTTGCCATTCCGAAAGAAAATAATTATATCAGTGAAATTCTCCAAAATATATATTGATTTGAACAATATCACTCAAAAACTAGATTAAATAATGTAGGTATGTCAAATTAATATATTATTTTGTTTAGAATTTACACTGGGAACAGAGACAATCACAGACAATCTATATTCATACATAAAAATATGTTTCCCGTAAGAATAAATACAAACATTTCGAAAGATGCTTGCTTTATGTTCGAAAAGTGAGTAACAATAAAAAAGTTAAATATTTTGAAAAGAAAAAAAAACGAGCCCTTAGTTTCAGGTTTTGATTTTACCAAATAAATATCGTGTCAGTAGCTTCATTTTATTGTTTAGGGGTTGATAATTTATAACTAATCTCAAAATACCGACTTAGTTTGTTGATCAGTAATATAACCTAATTCAAGACTAAAATTCCATAACATATCGTAAAAGAACCTGAGTATATATATATATATATATATATATATATATATATATATATATATATATATATATATATATATATATACATATATATGCATAGCACACGTTATGCAGGGAAATTCCTAAAGCTCTACAGGAGTGTCGCGTATGCGGTTGGTTTTGAATCGCTGTAAATTGGCCATTAGACAAATCATTCCAAAGGGATGAGGTTCTCCATATAAAAGATTGCTTGAAAAGTGTTGTACGAGAGGTGACAAGTTAAACTTCATACGGATGTGAAATATGAGCCCGACGGATATTCCTATCATGCGCTGCTTTGGGAGGAATTAAGCAAGGTACATCCATCCAACACTTTTCAAGAAAATACTTGTCGAATAGTCTCAAGTCGCCAACCATTTTTCAATGTTCCAAAAAATCAAGTTTGCTGGTCAGTCTTCTTGGAAGCAGAGCCCATACATGAGTATGGGATCAGTATTTCATTGTTGGTCGAATTTGAGCTTTGTACAGTTTTAACAGTTGGTGTGGAGTGTAAAGCTTTCTAGTTCAAAATAATATTCCTAGCTCTTTGCTATGCATGCAACATGTTCATGCCAAGACATATTTGCTTCCAAATGGACGCCCAGCAAATTGAGTGACGACGCTAGAGGAATGGAGTGCCCCGACATAACTATGTCGGGTTTAGCAACGTTAACTTTTTTAGAAAAAACTGCCGCCTGGCTTTTCGTAGCGTTAAATTCTACTTGTTTACTCTCACACCAAAATATAATTTCTTCTAGGTCTTTGTTAAGTTGAATAACTTCCTACTGTTTGCGGATATTTGCATGAGTAGTCGATGTTCAAGTGTTCAAAGTGAATGAAGAAATAAGCGTACTGTCATTTGTAAAGTTGTAGATTAGATTCCTAGTCCAGCAGATCGTTAATGAAAATGGGAAAGAGAGTATGGAGCCTTGGGGCACACCGGCATTGACAGTGAAGATGTTAGAAAGAAATCCGTCGACTGCCACTCGTAAATAACGCTCTTTGGGGAAACACAAGAGCCATAACCAGAACTTTTCAGACATACCCTAAGACCTTAGCTTAGCCAACGCTCTAGTGCCAAACACGGTCGAATGCCTTGGATATATCAAGTGCAGGAGCTCGAGATTCTCCAAAGTATTCAATTGCGTTGTTCCAAACATGTGTTATATAAGTTAGAAGATCTCCCGTTAATCTTTATTTACGAAAGCCATATTGATGGGCGTTAGTAATATCCAATCCTTCAAGATATTTTAGAACATGCTGATATACAGTCAGTCCAAAAAGTCTCCATACACCACCTGCTTTCTATACTATTTTTCTGTCATGTTTAACTGATTAATTGGAACTATGAGAAAACATGTTTAATATTTGAAACTTAACCAACGAGGATTAGTATTAAAAACAACTACGGAACATTTTGTTTAGAAGTTACATCATTGTTATAAAAATGTAAACAAAATTAATGTCAAAAAAATACAAGAACTGTATTGAAAAAACACGTTATAATCAGCCGTATTTTATCAAGCTATCTACTGCTCGTTAAACTAAAAACAAATGAATAATTTTCAGCCATACTTTATAATCTGTCACGTGTTGCTAGTAATTTTGCAGTGGGTTTTCAAAGTAGTATTAAAAATGAGCGAGAGAAATTGTGAAATTTCATTTCAAGTTCGAAAGATCATAATTGATTTGTGGAAAGATGGAAAATCGTACACAAATATACGAAAAATTGTTAAAAAGTCGTATGCTACTGTTCAGTGCATTGTAAACTAGTATAAATCAACGGGTTCCTATAAAATACGACCACGCTCCGGTCATCCCAAGGAACTGACTCCACGTGAAGAAGCCAGTATTGTTAGATAAATAACATATAATTATAGATGCCAAGAAAAGTGCACCAAAATTAAAAGAAGAAGTACGGGATCTATTTTCGAAAAATGTTTGTTCACAAACAGTGAGAAATTGTTTACACTGGGCAGGCTGCAAGGGATGTGCAGGCAGGAAGAAGCCGTTAATTTTGGAAGCTAATTGCAAAAAGCGGTTAGCTTTTGCTAGGGAATACGTTGCCAAACCTCCTGAATTTTGCGAATCCGTAATCTTTAGTGATGAAACTAAAATTAACCTTTTCGGGTCTGATGGCAGAACTAAGTTTGGAGACAGAAGAATACCGCATTCGATATTAAAAACATTTGTTCTACGATGAGACAAGGGGCTGGCAGTGTTCTGCTCTAGGGATGCATGTCCGCTGAAGGGGTTGGAAATTTACATTTTATTAATGGTACCATGGATCAGCATGTTTATCTGAATCTTTTGGGAGACAATTTAAGAGAAAGTGTCCACAAATTAGCACTCGAAAAAAGATACATTTTCCACCAGGACAATGATCCGAAACATACCGCAAACTTGGTGCGAGAATGGATGATCCATAATGTACGACAGCAGCTTCATACTCCTCCGCAATCACCCGATGTTAACTCCATCGAGCATTTATGGGAGGAACTTAAACGTTCGCAAACAATATGTTTTAAATATGGAAGAATTAAAAAACAGAATATTGAATGAATGAGAGAACATGCCAGTAGAAGTACTAGAAAGCTGGTTGCAAGCATGACAAAAAGGTTACAGGAGATTATTAAGGCCAACGGCGGTCCCACTAAATGTTAGTTAAAGTTGTTATTTTCCGTTAAACTCCGCCAAACTATTATTGGTAATTGTTAAGTGTATGGAGACTTTTTTGACATTAATTTTGTTTACATTTTTATAATAATGATGTAACGTCTAAATAAAATGTTCCGTAGTTGTTTTTAATTCTAATCCTAGTTGGTTAATTTTCAAATATTATTTTAAACATGTTTTCTCATAGTTCCAGTTAATTAGTTAAACATAACAAAAAAATAGTATAAAAAGCAGGTGGTGTAGGGAGACTCTGCACTGACTATATATACAGGATAGCATGAAATAATGATACCACAGCATTTATTAATCATTGTATTAAAAAAATGTTTAAATAAAAGTTATAGGGCGTTATATGGAGCACATATTGACGTTGACAATAAAATGTTTCGAACTGTCAGTTCGAAGAAATTACGCCATCTTTGTTTTTTTTAAACGGAAAGTCCTGTAAACTATTTTATTTTTGAGACCTACTAAAAATTCTAAATATTATTAGTCTAACATATTATATATTTAAATTGAACTGTTTTGGAATTATTGTCATTTGTGTGCTCCGTCCTGTTGCTACCATAGATTCCTGTCAGGGGTAGGGATTTGTGGACGTCATATCATTGGTCCCTTTTTTACCGTTACTCCAAGAGCAAGTTATTCCAATTTGTGCAGGTCTTTTTCCCAATGAAAATAATTTGGATACCCGTAACAGGAACCTGTGGTATCAAGAGGACGGAGCACCTCCCCATTATGAAATCAATGTTGGTAGATATTTGGATGCCATTTTTCCTAATCGATGGATAGGCAGAAGAGGTGCTGTAGAATGGCTTGCAAGAAGTCCCGACCTTACACACTCGATTTTTCTTATGGAGTCATTTGAAAACCAAAGTTTACCAAAGTCGACCTGAAATTGTAGAAGGTTTATAACAAAGAATTCAATATGAAGTAGCATAGATCACCCCGGATTATCTGCAAATCTCTGTTCAGGCTGTTTATGACAGATTGGGTCACTGCCATCTAAATTTCAAATCACAATAATTCCAAAACAGTTCAATTTAGACATATGGTATGTTAGACAAATAATATCTAGAATTTTTTAGTAGGATTCAAAAATAACCCCATTTAAAAAAATCAAGAAGGCGTAATTTCTTTAAACTGACAGTTCAAAACATTTTATTGTAAACATCAGCATATGCGCCGTATAACACCCTATAACTTTTATTTAAACATTTGTTTGATACACCGATTAACAAATGCTATGGAATCATTATTCCATACATATGGAGCACCCTGTATATATATATATATATATATATATATATATATATATATATATATATATATATATACCAAGATCAAAGAACCTTACACTCAATAATATATATATATATATATATATATATATATATATATATATATTTATTTCTTTTTTATTTTACGTGTTCTTGGAATTAGATCATTCTATTCTCGGATTTGTTATATATTTATTAACGTTTCGACCTTCAGAAGAGGTCTTCTTTAAAATCTGCTCTAATAATATATATATATATATATATATATATATATATATATATATATATATATATATATATATATATATATATATATATATATATATATATATATATATATATATATATATATATATATATATATATATATATATATATATATATATATATATATATATATATATATATATATATATATATATATATATATATATATATATATATATATATATATATATATATATATATATATATATATATATATATATATATATATATATATATATAATGATTGAAATGAGAATATCCAAAAGATATAGTCGCAAAATCGTACAAGTCTATGCACAAACCATCGACCACGAAGAGGAGAAAATTGAGGAATTTTATGAAGAAATAAATACTGCCCTTAAATCCAGTTCAGCATATTACACGCTAATAATTGGTGACCTGAATGCCAAAATCGGCGTAAAGCAAGTGGAAAATGAACATGTCGTAAGCCCTTACGGCTCAGGAATGAGGAACACTAGAGGACAACTGTTAATAAACTACGTTAACGAAAATAACCTCAATATCATGAATACATATTTTAAGAAAAAAGAAGGTAGAGATAGAAAAGCCCAAACGGAATAACAAATAACGAGATCGATTATATAGTGTGTAATAAGAGGAACATATAGTATATAATATTAGATAAACAGGTTATCAATAGGTTCAAAATGGGAAGTGATCACCGAATGGTTCGGGCAAAAATAAATTTTAAGACAAGAATGAAAACTTAAACACAGGAAAAATGTGTATATATCTATATATATATATATATATATATATATATATATATATATATATATATATATATATATATATATATATATATATATATATATCGAAGAACATGAAATCAAAGAGGACACTTCATTTCTCAACGAAATTAATAGAAAAATCGTTCACCGTATCGTATAATCTGCGAAAGAAACAAAACACGGTAGCATGTGAAAATAACTTAAAAGCGATATAAGGAAATGTATTACAAGAGATGTACGAAACGATAACAATGAGAAAATTGAAGAAACTCTGGAAAACAAGAAGGGTATAAAACTTTTACAAAGGTCATTAAATAAAGGACAACTGCAAATAACAAAATTAGTAGATGAGAACAACCAAATGATAATTCAAACGAATGAATGAACTAAGAATGAATATTCTACAAGGACCTTTACGAGAGTAAAGTAGAACCATCACCAGACAAAGGCGGGTCAGTTCGAATACGAGTAATGGATGAAGGATCTGAAGATGTTCCCAACATAACAATATACCAAATACAAGATTCTTTAAATAAAATGGCAAGAGGAAGAGCAGCGGGTGAGGACGGCATACTTGTCGAGATGTTGCAACAGGGCGGAGAGTATTTTTTGAGATAAAGGGGAGGACAGCGATTTTTCGCGATTTTTTAAAAATAATACAAAAAGAAAAGCGTGTATCAATATTACATTATATATATTCTTGAACTCGTGTTTTTAATAGCTTTCATTTGACACCCAACTCGATGACCTAGTAAAATAAAATTCTTTTACTTCCGATTTCACCCCTAAAAACTAACCCATTAAGTTAAAATTTTATTTTCAAAACTACACCGCTCTGATGAGGCCATCAATTCCTATATTAGTACCAAATTTCAACTTTCTATGTCAAATAGTTTCGGAGAAAATCGGGTGTGGCAGACAGACAGACACCGAAGTGATCTTATAAGTGTTCCGTACGGGACACTAAATGAATTAACCAACTATAGATCAATCAACCTACTATCCGTAATGTATAAATTATTTATGAAAATAATAACTGCGATATTCACAAAGAAATTGGATGCTTACCAACCGAGAGAACAAGCCGGATTTAGAAAAGGCTTTAGTACACTGGACTACCTTCAAGTAATAAGAACCTTAATAAAAAGTATAATTTTAAATTTGGGTGATCTTTGTGGATTACGAGGAAGCGTTTGACTCCCTTCAAATCTGGGCAACATTAAATAGTTTAAGTAACTGTAGTAGTATTGACAGCAGATATTCGCATATATATATATATATATATATATATATATATATATATATATATATATATATATATATATATATATATGTATATATATATATATATATATATATATATATATATATATATATATATATAAATGCAACATTTCAGATAGTATTGAAATAAAACACCAATAAGATTAAAAGGGGAGTACATCAAGGGGACACCATCTCGCCGAAATTGTTTACGTTGGCGCTAGAAGATCTTCCATGGGCAAGTAAGGGTATAAATATAGGAGAGCAACTCAATTATTTGCAATTAAAGATTGATCTCACAAAATCAAAAATATAGATGGACTTTGCCGAAGACGTTGGAAAAGAAACAGAACCAATATATGGACAGAGCCGTACTATATATAAATGGTTTTATGACATCAAGAAAAGGAAATAACTCATGTACTACTTATACTTATGTATAATATTTAAAGCCAGATGTTTAGATGACTTATTACATCAAATTTAAGTTTTTTAGATGAGTTAGAACCCTGTGAGATAGAGATTTGCACTCTAGTCTAAACTTCTTCTGAAGATGGCAACATGGTTAGCGAAACACGTATCTATGACGAAAAATCGATTTAGTAAGTAAGAAAACAATATTTCTAATATTCTGATGTTGTATGTAGTATTAACCTTTACTGAGATTTACCTCCTAACACAGTTTAAATATTTTATGCTGTTGTGACAGAATTATTCGTCACTGGGTTTAATGAAATTTTGTATACAGATAGAACCAAAAGAATAAGTAATTAATAATATTCACCTTAAAGGGGTAAAAATTAACAATAAAATTTTGCAGAAAACCACATATTTGACTATATTGGAGGAAGTAGAGGCAATATTAAAATGATTCAAAAATCGTTGGCGACGTTTTGGCATCCCCAACCATATTACTGATAAACTGAAGGTTTTATTACGACTTACTACATAAGATCTAAGAAAATCATATTTTATATTTATATTTATCTGTGTAGATTCACTACGAAGTGGAGCTACAATTTATTCCTTAATGTACCGCTACAGTGTATTTTCTTCTGTATTTCCGCAACCACATCTGATATTGAAATGAAACAACATGAAAAGGCTATTCAAATGTAAAAGATAATTAACTCTAAAAAATAAAATTGAAGGGCAATTTTTACCTCTAACAATGTCAAATTTCGATAATCTAAGACGATCAGTTATTTCTAAGTTGTTTTATAAAATACATGTTTGCAAATTAACAATACTTTTTCAACACTAAATAATTTTAAAACACTAAAACAATCAACGTTATTTTCCTTTTAATTAAAAATAACATATGTTATTGAAGTTTGGAAGATAAGTGCTTTATATATAAAATATCTAAAATCTTTTGTTAATTGTCAATTAAAATATCCAGTAAAACCAGTACCACGCCCATATTATATTTTATTACAATAAAAATAACGTTGAACAATTTGTAGACGCTGTGCCGGGCTAAGTCTTTCCATTATGAATTGTCAAACACTACTGAACAGGAATGACACTTCAGTTGACACGACGCATGCGCAATCTGCAATTAAATCCCCATCACAAAAAGTACCTCTAAATGAATCACCTTTTATATATATATATATATATATATATATATATATATATATATATATATCTATATCTATATATATATATATATATATATATATATATATATATATCTATATATATCTATATATATATCTATATATATATATATATATATATATATATATATATATATATATATATATATATATATATATATATATATAATCATGTGCTTTAAAAAAAAATCAGGCAGTTACTTCACTATTTAATGACCCTTGACAAGATTAGCATTAAATAGAGAAGTAACTGCCTGATTTTTTAGTGTTCCGTACGGAACACTTATAAGATCACTTCGGTGTCTGTCCGTCTGTCACACCCGATTTTCTCCGAAGCTAATCAGAGCCATGTAGTTTTGAAAGTTAAATTTTGACTTAAGGGGTTAGTTTTGGGGGGTGAAATCGGAAGTGAAAAAAAAAAAATTTTTTACTAGGTAATCGAGTGTGGTGTCAAATGAAAGCTTGTGAAAACACGAGTAAAATATATATATATATATATATATATATATATATATATATATATATATATATATATATATATATGTAATACTTGCGCGCACTTTTCTTTGTATTATTTATAAAAAATCGCGAAAAATCGCTGTCCACCCGCCTTATCTCGAAAAGTACTTATCAAAAAATTTTGAAAAAATTCTGGAATATTCTCCACGGGGTGTAGATTGAACGAAAATTATCACGAGTGCATTACCTTTAATAATTTATCTGGTATATAAAAAAACAAAAATTTCAAGGTCATCAGATTTCAGTAAAGATTGGAAACAAACTTTATTGAAAACTCATTTGGGGTGTGTTTTGTGAAGTCACTGATCATTTTATACCTCTGTAAAAAAAAATTTTATTTGAAAAACAATCAACGTACGGAACACTAATTGCGCAAGTGCAACTTGCACTTGACCGGTTATTTTTAAAGCACATGACGAAAATAAAATAAAAAATAGTTATAGGTTAAGATAATTTTTCATCAAATTGCGGTGATCAACCAGTATATTTATCCGATTGCTATTTGTCATACAGCAACAAAAATATGAATTATAATATTTTTAGGAGATTTTTGTTAGTGGACAGTATTCTAGTCGGAATTTGTTCCACGATTTCTAGAGCTCGAAGTAGTTAGTTCTCTTCGTTAATGTGCCGTAACCTTATAGAAAAAGCACTAAATGTTGTTTCTGTTACTAAGTCTACCGATCTAAGAAAATAACGAACCAATCACGAATAGCACGAAGATGTGCGTTTCGCAGAAACTTTCAACAGCTATTGCCGCATGAGTAGAATATTCGAAGTATTTGAGCACATATTACTGCAACAACAAACTTAGTAAGGAAGTAGTACCAAGTTCCTGACCTCAAAAAGTAATAAAGATAGAAGGTAGAGAAAATGGCAAGAAAAAATATAAATAAAGTAAAAACCCATACAGTAAGTGACAAGGAAATAATGGTAATGATCTAGAAGAAATACTACCTTGGGCAGTTTTGGTCCACAAGATGATTGCGTCAGTGATTGGTTGGAAAAATTTTAGCTGAGATAGGCAGATTGTTCTCATAAATATATATCAAATGTTTATAGTTAATGCAAATTATGTAGTTGTTTTAGGGAAAGACCTTTTCGCGTTCTTTTTACTAAAATTGAGAATCAATGGAAATTATTGTGAGCCCTATAAATGATGCCTCGGTTACTTTAGCCGTTAGTGCCACATACATTAGAACTTTAACTCAACTTTCAGCCTTTTGCGGAAAAAACTTTTACAATATCGAATATAAGTAGCAAAAGCTGCACTTTACATGTTGAATAAAGACCAGAATATATACGAATACGGGAATATTATTCAGAAAATAATAAACAGGATGGTAAGATGTTTTAAAAAATTGTACAAAAACTCTATGGCAATAGGCATATTTTCTTGTAAATTGGACATCAAAAGGATCATAATTTTAAGAAGGAAAAACAAAATGTTAGTATAATTCGTAATGACAAGAAAGTGATTTTCTTAGAGAAAAACATATAACTAATATAACAACAAAAATATATTAGTATTTATCAATTTTGGCAGTATTACCAAAGACTGCCAAAATTGATAAATTTTGGCAGTCTTTGGTGTCAGTGTTATAAACACTGACAAAAAAGTCAGTGTTTATAACACAGTCAGATGTTATAAACACATCTGACTTTTTTGTCAGATGTGTTTATAACATCTGACAAAAAAGTCAGATGTTATAAACACTAGAATTCGTTGTACTGATAATACTTTCAGGATTTTTGGGCACATAAAACGCCAATTGACTAAATACTTTTAAAATGACAAATTTTGGTAGCAGATAAGTTAAATAAAAAAATTCTGTGAATACTTGACAAACTTCTCGAAATATAACATATGACATGCCCTCGGCCGTCATAAACTTGATATAAGACTGCTCCTATTCCATATCCGGATGCGTCAGTTTGAAGAATAAATTCATGTTCACAATTTGGACAAGTCAAAATTGGAGCTAAAATTAAAACTTTTTTTTTGAAAGGCCTAGTCACAGTCTTTATCCTAACTAGCTTTGCACCTTTACAAAGTAATTTTGTGAAAGGTGATATCGACTGAGAAAAATTTGGCACAAAACGGCGATACCAAGGTAACATTCCAAGAATTCTGTGAATTTCAGTTACTGATCTACTGGAATACCGTGCCGTGTAATGAATCAGTTAATTAATTTATCAATTACATTATTGCTCCAGATTTTGATAAGCATACATAAGGATGGTCTAACTTAAAGTGGGAAAAAAAAGTAAATTTTATTGAAGTACGATAGAATTTACTTTTTTCCCACTTTAAGTTAGACCATCCTTATATAGGCGATCATAAACGATTTGCAAAATTTCTATATGCTTATCAAAATCTGGAGCAATAATGTAATTAATAAATTAATTAACTGATTCATTACAGTTATTACCAAATAAACTAAAGCCGATTACTTGTTTTAGCCATCTCTATTAAATAGAGGCAATATCAAACTAAATAACAGCATTTTTTGGCTCTGTATAATTAGTTCAAAATAATAGGACTCCGATGACGCCACATATCATTTTTGAGGAACGTCGCGAAACTGCAAAGAACTGTGAAATATGTGTCGAACTATTTATGCTTCATACCATACACAAACACGTTGTTTGTGAAGGTAATTAGTACAGAATGCAAAATGTTTTGAAGTTTGGCTGAATTTTGATATTTTCAACATTGCTCCGTCTGACAATAATATGTAACTGCTAAAATACTGTATATATACATGTTACATATGTATTTTGAAAAATACTATATGAACCATAACATAAAATCATTTGAATAAATTTAAACATTAACTTCGAACTATCTCGTAAACTAAACTGGCCGACAAAAAAAAAACTTTTGTAAAAATACTGAGACCTGAGTAGTATATTTCTATGTATTTGGAGTTGCCGAACACGAATCTGAAGTTCATTTTGCTCCATGGCGTCAGGATTTTTTTTCCTGACCTCAAAAACCACCTAAAAAATGGACTAAAATGCTGTTTAATGGTAAAATAGAGACTCATTGCAAAAAATACTTAAAAAATGAGCTACGACCATGAAAGAGATGCATTATTTCGAAAGTTTTTCTCTAAAGAAGATTCTCTTGTCTACTGTAATTATGTTGCAGTGCTAATTAACAAATTAGGTGGAATTGCTAGTGACTGGCGTTTATTCATAGAGTCGTCCATAAGAAGCTCAAAAGCAGTATTATTGCATAATGGCAATAAATATGCACCCGTCCCCATTGCTTACTCTGTTACAATAAAAGAGAGTATCACAATCTCGCTTTTGTCCTAAAAAAGTTAAAATATGATGAGCATCAATGGCTTCTGTGCAGTGATTTGAACAGCAAAGTGACTACACTAAATTTCCATGTTTCTTATGTGAATGGGACAGACAAGCTAGATTGCAATATTATATAAGAAAGGAATGGCCCAT
The DNA here is from genome assembly GCA_019049505.1 of Pachyrhynchus sulphureomaculatus. Classification (NCBI taxonomy): domain Eukaryota; kingdom Metazoa; phylum Arthropoda; class Insecta; order Coleoptera; family Curculionidae; genus Pachyrhynchus; species Pachyrhynchus sulphureomaculatus. The sequence continues at coordinate 94,854,333 of CM032449.1, read as the reverse complement.
TAAAAACACCTTACAGCCAAGAGTAAAAAATGTTCTGCAACAAAATTTGGTGCAACCTTCAAAAGTATTGCTTCCCCTACTACATATAAAGCTAGGTTTAATGAAAGTCATGAATAGCGTAACATTTGTATATTTATTTTCCAAAACTCTCTGAGGCTAAAATTAAAAAAGGCGTATTTGATTGGCCTCAAATTAGGTTGCTATTGCACGACAGTGCATTTGAAAATATTACGACGAATACAGAAAAGAAAACATGGAATAGTTTTAGAGAAGTTGTTACAAAATTTCTAGAAAATAAGAAAGACCCGGACTACAAAAAAACTGTCGGTAATTTGATCGAAAACTTTAAGGATGTAGGATGCTTTATGAGTTTTTCCTTGATTCCCATATAGACTATTTTCCTAAGGACCTTGGTGACTTTAGCTAGGAACAAGGAGAAAGGTTTCATCAGGATATCAAGGAAATGTAAAATCGATATCAATGTGTTTAGGATGAGTATATGATGGCAGATTACTGCTGAAATTTGAAACGAGACACAAACAACACTTACAAAAGAAAAGGAATTAGAAGATTTTTTGAGCATAAAAGACAACAGTCTAAAAAGTAAAATATTTCGTCAAATGTTTAGTAGCATAAAAATAATTATTTTGAAATAACAAATTTCTTCTTCTTCCTTCTTCATTGTAGGCACAGTTGCCTAATCTTTCTTCATAGCTTGCCTAATCGTAATTGATGGTAAAGTTATCGCTCCATCTTTTCCGTGGCCTTCTCGCACTTCTTCTTCCCACTGGTGATTTATCGCGTGCAATTCTCACGATTCTTTCTTGATCCATTCGGTCTATATGTGCGTTCCACTCGCGTTTTCGTTCGAGGATCCACCTGTTAACCTCTTCCACCTGACATGCTCGTCTAATGTTGTCATTTCGCTCCCTGTCCAACATAGTCTTTCCGGCTATTTTTCGTAAGACTTTCATTTCGCATGTTTCAAGTATCCTTTTAGTTTTTATTGTGTCTGGCCGGGTTTCTGCTGTGTATGTCATTATTGGTCTTATGACAGTTTTATAAATTCTTGACTTGGTCCTGATTCGGAGGTGTTTGTTGTTCCATATAGTGTCATTCAGGCACCCGGCTACCTTCAATGCTTTGTTTGTTTGTTGTCTTACTTCTGATTCGACATCCCTCTGTCCAGAAAGCTCAATACCCAAGTATTTGAATGTCATTTCTTGCTGGATAATTTGGTTGTCAACAACGAGTTTAGATCTGATGGGTGTTTTAGATGTCGTCAAGCTTCTTGTTTTAGAGGCAGATATTATCATATTAAGAGATTTGGCTGCAGACTTGAAGTGGTGTAGTAGCCGTTGTAGGTCGTCCTCGTTCTCCGCCACCAGTACTGCATCATCAGCGTAACAACGGATTGTGATATTTCGATCTTGTACCCTTTTAGTTGGTGGATTTGTCTTATGATCTGATCCATTACCACGTTGAATAATAGTGGGCTCGGAGAGTCACCCTGTCGGATTCCTTTTTCTACGGGTATTGTTCTGGTTAGTTCTCCATCGATTCTGGCCAGCACCTTGTTGGCGCTATATATGTTTTCTATGACTCTGATTAGGTTGTAGTGTACTTGTCTGTTATATAGTAAGTGTACATCATCTTGTAGCTGGACTCGGTCAAATGCCTTCTGGAGATCTATAAAACACATGTATGCAGGTTGATTATATTCGATGGATTTTTCTGCAATTTGTCTTATAACGAAAACTGCATCGGTGCACGATCTTCCTGTTCTAAAACCTTGTTGCTCATCTGACAGGAATTCATTTTATTGGTAATTATTTTAGTTATTAGTTTCAGTGTGGTATTGAGTAAGTTTATGGCTCTATAGTTCTCTGGCAGTTTTTTGTCTCCCTTTTTAAACATGAGGATGGTGACGCTCGTCCGCCATTCGTCTGGTATTCTATGGTGCGCGAAGATGTCCTTGGCCAATTGGGTTATTTGCTGAACGAGATGCTGCTCCCCATATGCAACAAATTTCTATATGATTGAATTTTATTAAATTTAATTGATATTTTTGTTCCTCCTAAGAATACTGTAGACGGCAAAAAAGTCCTGAGAAACATGATACCTCCGCGTGGTTCTGGATGGGTAACGCTAAAATCACTAGATGCATCTCACTTAGCCTGCAAAGACTTCGAAATTAACAGAAAAAAAGTATAACCTTAATAGTTTGTATCCGACATTTTGCATCGTCCCCCACGAAAACCTCTAAGATGGGAATAATTAAATCTCATTTTATAAATTTTGTGTCCGCCATTTTGTATCCTCTATTTTGTAGCCGTCATCTTTGACTTGAGAATTTAAATATTCTAACCTCAAAGTTTCAATACTCCCAAAAGCTCCCGAATAAAAAGATTTAACCCAAGAAACTACCCTGAAGGATTTTTAAACAGTTCTTTAAGCATTTATGGTCGTAGCTCATTTCTTAAGTATTTTTTGAAGTTAGAAAGGAATTCTTACAACAGAGTGCGTTTTTACGTTGATTTTGAACTCAGTATCCCAAAAAACCTAAGACTATCTGCATTGAGTCTCTATTTTACCATTAAAGCGCATTTTAGGTGTTTTTTGAGGTTAGAAAAAAATTCTGACGTGATGGAGCAAAATGAATCTAAAATTTGTATTCAGCGAGTCAAAATACATAGGGATGTACAACTAAGGTTCCAGTATTTTTCCAAAAGTTTTATTTGTCGACCTCATATGATGGGATTGCTAGGCCCACAAGAACTTTTAATTGCGAAGTCTAGATCTACACTATAGCCAAAATTGGGGCTAATTTCCCGAAAGCCATTGTTGATAAGAACATGGTAGGAGTCTTTGTTGGTGCAACCGACCTTAAGTATTTTTAGTCTGTGGGTATAAAGGCACTGTATTTATTCTATATCACTAATCAGAAAATCCTAGTGTGAAAAAACTTATTCTGTAACTGTTGCTACTTCTATTGTTATAAAGAATAGCTACTATCAGCTTTAAATAATATTACAGCACAGTTTTTTTAGAGAAATTATCTTTTTTAAATAAATATAACTTTTACTATGGTTGCCCTTTACCAAGGAAAATATCCTCGTCTGGGGGGTGTTGAGCGGCACTTAGAGCGGCCATGCCACGTACAAGTACCAGCAGCGAAGTGTAGGGTGATCTACACACCGCTAAATCGGGTGAGATGAGAGTGCTATTTACGTGACAATTTAAAAGAGGGGAGCCACGTAACTCGCCGCAGAGAAGCATGCCCACGGGGCAAAAACAATTGTGATCGGGTGGTCGTTTGGATTACCTGGAAATAAAAAAATATAAATTACTCTGAATACAGTCAACTGAAAAACAAAAAAAATGATAATCAGATATGTTAGAACAATTACAAAAATATTAAACTACTCTATTGACTAAGTTATTCCAAATATAATACTAAACATGGTCAACTTAGGATATTTTATATGGAGATCCATTGCACATATAAGGTACCAACGCATGAGTTATACTACAGGAACAAACGAACACACCATGCGTTGCTTTGATAAAAGCACAAGTACTGACAAAGAAACCACTGAGACGGGAATCACTCGCCGCCTAGACCCACCACCATCAATCCCAAACGCAACCGACGAAGTATTTAATCAGAAACTCCCGCAACGACAAAGAAATCCCAACAGCACAAAACCAAAATTTAAACGGCAAATAAGAATAGAAAACCAAATCAACAACATCAGGAGATATCTAGGACACCTTACCCAGTTTATCAACGGGAACGTGTCCAAACGAGTCACGCAGAGTATAAACAAGATCAAGTCCGGGTCTCCCAACAGAACACTGCCAGAAATCCTGGATACTCTGAAACAAAAATTATCCGTATATGCCGCAAGACTTCGTAGATACAAAGAACCAAATGAGAGGAAAGATACCAACAACATCTTCCGAAGAAGCCAAACACAGTTCTACCGGAAAACTATGCACAGCAAACAGACAGCGGTGACCGAACCATCAAACAAACAAGAACTCGCAGATTATTGGAAAAGTATCTGGTCAGAACCCAAACTACCCAATAATAACACCCCCTGGATCAAAGCCAAAGAAGGCAAAGATAAACATGTGACAGAACAGGAAAATTCCACATTAACTACTGTGGGACCAAAGAGCATGATGAGGCGCCTGGATGCAAGAAGTTCCGGAGGTAGAATGGCCCCCCGTTCGGATCTCCGGGTAGGGGCTGGTTCGGAGGCGTCGACTTGCAGACATCATAATTTTAAGATAGATTTTTGCAACATACGAGGTATAAACTCGAACATAAATTCAGTGCATCAACACCTGCAATCAGATAAACCTCATGTACTCGCTCTATGTGAAACCAAGGTCAGTCCATCGACCAGCACGGTCAACTATCTTTATCCTGGGTACGACTTCTATTCCCGATTTAGGCGTAACTTTGGAATCTGTCTTTTTGTCAGAAGCGACCTGTCTTGTCAACGAGAAGAAACTCTGGAGCCTCCAAACTTTGATGTTATGTGGTTAAAAATAACGACTCAACAAACCACAAGGTTCATCTGTATCCTGTATCGACCACCAAGTGATACCAATTTTCGAACACTTTTCGCTTCTCTTGCAGACACCCTCGATCATTTACAAAGTAACTATCCAAGTGCCGAAATTGCCATCCTGGGCGACTTTAATGTCCACAATATCAACTGGCTCAAATATTCAAATACTACCGACGAACAAGGTCGTGAAGCTGAATCATTCTCAATCAGTTATGGCTTAACTCAGCTTATTGATGAACCAACACGGATCCCTGATCGAGACGGGGAGTTCGCCAGTCTTCTTGATCTGTTTTTAACCACCAATCCGGAGATTTACACGGTCACCGTAAATCCGCCGTTAGGTTCTTCCGACCATAAACTGCTTTCGACATCGAGTATCCTGCCAATCAGTGACAGAGAGGCGCCTAGGCCGCGCAAGATTTGGCACTACAAATCTGCTAAATGGGAAGATCTCATGGAATACTTTCGAACTTTCCCTTGGATGGACGTTTGTTTTCGATCCGATAACCCATCTGACTGTGCCAGGGAGGTCTCCGATGTTATTTTGGCTGGTATGGAAGCTTACATCCCTTTTTCGAAGAAATGCTCCTCCAACGGCAAGCCTTGGTTCGACCGAAAATGCAAAGAAGCTGTTGCTTCTAAACATATTGCCTACCGACAATGGCGTGAAAATCCTAACACCTTAAATCGAAACATCTTTGTTCATGCCCGGAACAGATGCAAGGGAATTATCGACGAAACCAAGGAGGCACACAATCAACGAATTAGAAACAAACTTCTCGCTTGTCCCAACAATTCCAGGTCCTTTTGGGCAGTCGCTAAGGCAGTTAGTCAAAACTTTACCAAATCCACGATACCACCACTCACACGGCCAGATAATTCCATTGCAACCACACCTGTTGAGAGAGCGAACTTGTTGGCTGAACTCTTTGCTTCACATTCTACTGTCGATTTCCAAGGAAAAACACCACCTACTATTCCCATATTGCAGTCAAGGATGCCCGATGTTGTCTTCAGACAGCGCATCATAAAGCGTATTTTAGTGAAGCTAGACACCAAGAAGGCTTCTGGCGCTGACGGAATACCTGCCATAGTTCTCAAAAACTGTGCAAGGGAACTAACACCAGTTTTCTGTAGACTTTTTAACCTATCCTACAGAAAGGGAATATTTCCGTCCTGCTGGAAATGTGCCACGGTTCAGCCGATACCTAAAAAAGGTAAGAAGTCCCTGCCAAATAACTACCGACCAGTTGCACTGCTTTCAATAATATCGAAAGTCATGGAAAAGGTTATCAATGAGCATCTTCTAAAATATCTTGAACGATTCAATATTATTAGCGATCACCAATATGGTTTTCGTAAACATAGATCAACAGGAGATCTTCTGACTTATGTAACACATGTTTGGAACAACGCAATTGAACACTTTGGAGAATCTCGAGCGGTTGCTCTTGACATATCCAAGGCATTCGACCGTGTTTGGCACGATGGACTGTTGGCTAAGTTGCGCTCTTATGGTATGTCTGAAAGGTTCTGTTTGTGGCTCTCATGTTTCCTCAGAGAGCGTTCTTTACGAGTGGCGGTCGACGGATTTCTTTCTAACACCCTCACTATCAACGCCGGTGTGCCCCAGGGCTCCATACTGTCTCCTACTCTCTTTCTCATTTACATTAACGATCTGCTGGAAAAGACCGGGAATCCAATCTATAGCTTTGCAGATGACAGTACGCTTGTCTCTTCATTCACCTTGAACGCTCGGACATCGGCTGCTCAGGCGAATATCCGCAGACAGCAGGAGGTCGTTCAACTTAACAAAGACCTGGAAGAAATTCTATCTTGGGGTGACAGTAACCAAGTGGAATTTAACGCTACAAAAACCCAAGCGGCAGTTTTTTCTAAAAAAGTTAACGTTGCTGAACCCGACATAGTTATGTCGGGGCACTCCATTCCCCTAGCATCGTCGCTCAATTTGTTGGGCGTTAGTTTGGGAGCAAATATGTCTTGGCATGAACATGTTGCAGGCATAGCAAGGAGAGCTTCTCAAAAATTGGGAATATTATTTAGAACCAGAAAGCTTTACACACCACAGCAACTGTTAATTCTTTACAAAGCCCAAATTCGACCAACTATGGAATACTGCTCCCACGTTTGGGGTTCCGCTCCCAAACATACACTGCATTTGTTGGATTCTGTTCAGAGAAGAGCGGTCCGTCTGATTGGGGACCCGGAATTGACCGGCGGCCTTGATTCGCTGGAACATCGAAAAACGGTTGGCGACTTGAGTCTGTTCTACAAGTATTTTCATGGAAAGTGTTCGAAGGATGTAGCCCGCTTAATTCCTCCCAAAGCGGTGCATGTTAGAAATACACGTCGCGCTGGTGCTTCGCATCCGTATGAGGTTCAGCTTGTTACTCCGCGTACGACGCTTTTCAAGCAATCTTTGATATGGAGAACATCATCCCTTTGGAATAATTTACCCAGCGCTGTGTTTCCCACCGAGTACAATTTACAGCGATTCAAGAACAACGTGAATCGCTTTTTTTTTCCGCACTCGTGCTGCTCCTGGAGCGTTTTAGGGACTTCCCTGCAGCACGTGTGCTAGACCAATAAAAAAAAAAAAAAAAAAAAAAAAACCTTTATTTATGTCATATGATGTACAGGGTGGTCCAAATTGAACCCTTTTAAAGGTAAACCTCTTTATCTAAAGGAGATAGGCGAAAACTGATGTCGGTATCTGAGGCTCAATTTTTATTATAAATTCAATATACAGGGTGTTTTTCAAAAATCTGCATTTTGGAAAAATGTAATTCTTTTCCTATTGAAAATCTTTAATTTCTGTAAAAATATTCTCAAAGCACCTTTTCACGTGGATTTCAACAGTGTAAGTTACATTTTTTTACAACTAATATTTTAATAGTTATCAACGCAAAAATATATTTGTTAAATGGGATACACTGTATGTTTTCCTTATCCGAATAGAGCTTTAAATTAACATTCTAGAAATATAGCACACTTTATATATTGCTTAAATCTACTTCAAAATATAAAGGTTTTCAGTTTTTACGCAAGTTTTAAATGCACATTTTGTGAAGTAGGCTTTGGACGGAGCGGCAATATCAATTATTTACCAATAGTCAATATGTAAAAAAAATTCCCAGAAGTAACTCTAAGAGTCATAACTACAGTGAAATTTACTAAATGCTATAGTACTTTAAACTATGTAGAAAATAAAACAAAACAACAATAAAAGAATTTATTTCGAGTAGAGCAAACTAAAACAAAATAATTTTCTATAAGAGATGTTCGAAAGGTCGACCAGTTTCATTTACACATAGGCGGCACCTTTTCTGGACACTTCTTACCGAGTTGATTAGTTCAAGAGGAGTGAGAGCTACAAAACTTTGTATCACTGCGACTTCTAACTCTTGCCTGGTGTGTGTCGGCAATTTAAAAACTAGGTCTTTAAATCTTCTCTAGAGATAGAAGTCCATAGGTGGTAAATCCGGTGACATTGCCGGCCAACAGTTCAAACCTTGGTTGGCTATCCATCTCTGAGAGGTGAGTGTTCCTTTGTAAATAAATCCAAATCTGCCTTGATTTCTTTGCTCCACAACTAAATGAGGATTTTCTTGTGCCCACGTATAGGAATTGTAATGGTTAAAAATACCTGCATTGCTTAGAGAGAGAGCGAGAGAGAGAGAGCGAGAGAGCGAGAGAGAGAGAGCGAGAGAGCGAGAGAGCGAGAGAGCGAGAGAGCGAGAGAGCGAGAGAGAGAGCGAGAGAGAGAGCGAGAGAGAGAGCGAGAGAGCGAGAGAGAGCGAGAGAGCGAGCGAGAGAGCGAGCGAGCGAGAGAGCGAGCGAGCGAGCGAGCGAGCGAGCGAGCGAGCGAGCGAGCGAGCGAGAGAGAGAGAGAGAGAGAGAGAGAGAGAGAGAGAGAGAGAGAGAGAGAGAGAGAGAGAGAGAGAGAGAGAGAGAGAGAGAGAGAGAGAGAGAGAGAGAGAGAGAGAGAGAGAGAGAGAGAGAGAGAGAGAGAGAGAGAGAGAGAGAGAGAGAGAGAGAGAGAGAGAGAGAGAGAGAGAGAGAGAGAGAGAGAGAGAGAGAGAGAGAGAGAGAGAGAGAGAGAGAGAGAGAGAGAGAGAGAGAGAGAGAGAGAGAGAGAGAGAGAGAGAGAGAGAGAGAGAGAGAGAGAGAGAGAGAGAGAGAGAGAGAGAGAGAGAGAGAGAGAGAGAGAGAGAGAGAGAGAGAGAGAGAGAGAGAGAGAGAGAGAGAGAGAGAGAGAGAGAGAGAGAGAGAGAGAGAGAGAGAGAGAGAGAGAGAGAGAGAGAGAGAGAGAGAGAGAGAGAGAGAGAGAGAGAGAGAGAGAGAGAGAGAGAGAGAGAGAGAGAGAGAGAGAGAGAGAGAGAGAGAGAGAGAGAGAGAGAGAGAGAGAGAGAGAGAGAGAGAGAGAGAGAGAGAGAGAGAGAGAGAGAGAGAGAGAGAGAGAGAGAGAGAGAGAGAGAGAGAGAGAGAGAGAGAGAGAGAGAGAGAGAGAGAGAGAGAGAGAGAGAGAGAGAGAGAGAGAGAGAGAGAGAGAGAGAGAGAGAGAGAGAGAGAGAGAGAGAGAGAGAGAGAGAGAGAGAGAGAGAGAGAGAGAGAGAGAGAGAGAGAGAGAGAGAGGGGAGAGAGAGAGAGAGAGAGAGAGAGAGAGAGAGAGAGAGAGAGAGGGAGAGAGAGAGAGAGATGAGAGAGAGAGAGAGAGAGAGCGAGAGAGAGCGAGAGAGAGAGAGAGAGAGAGAGAGAGAGGGAGAGAGAGAGAGAGAGATATGAATGAAAGGGTTCTTCTTTATGAAAAATCTCCACCCCAGGTCATCAATTTTTAGTTCAATATGTGAAGAACAAGTTTTTTGGAGTTCCAGTGCAAAAGATAATAAGAAAATTAATGTTAAAATTGTATGCTTTTTCAGAATATAGGCCGATGGAAGTTTTTTTAAGTTTAGCAATATTGGAAAATTTTACTTTTTTCTGTTGAAAAAATAATCTGAAATAGTAAAGATGAACTACACTTGAAGCTAAAGAAATAATATACGCCATCAGTTTTCTATCTAAAATCACATTTCCGTGAAAAATAAATATTCAACTTTTATTATAGTTTACCGATACAACGGCACAGTATAAATAGATCTAAAGATAGTTTTAACATCTACAATAAAGCATATTAACTTAAAGAAATACTTAGCCTCATACAAACACAGTCTATACACATACAGAAAATAAAAATACTTCCAGGTAACCTATTATCGCATTGACTATATATTATATTACAGGCTTAAAACGATTTAATCCGTAGACAGTTTAAATATCCAAGCTATTAGTCATTTTAAGGACACTAATTTTGTTGTCGGATGTTATCGGATGTTATTTATTGGTGCAACGTAAAAGTTACTATAAAGTTATTTAACTGTCATATGTTATTGTTAACTGTAACACTGACTATTAATATGTTCAAGTTTCAATAGTTTTTTGAGCATTTGTAGTTCACACATATTCGGCACCGCACGTTCAAAAGGGCTGGTGAATGACAAAATTTGAAATGTTCGAAATGAGAATATATACATATTATCATCTAAAGTTTGAATGTCCGACGGAATTTTTAATTAAAACTAAAAATACATACAGAATAAATTTGTGTGAAGTGATTTCTTTAGTTAAGCAGCGCAAAAATAGGTAGTCTTGTATTATACCAAAAAATTTGGAATTTCGCTTTATCTGTCCGAATTATCCAAAAAAAAATTCATAATCTATATTGCCCAATAAAAAAAAACTACTCCATTGTTCTATCATACAGTTTTTATGTAGTTTAACTCATTGTCCTATGTTTTACTTGTGTCTGATGGTTAGTTTTGGTTTCCTGGCATCTACACATGCCCTTAGACCTACAGATAGCAACCTTCTCTTCACAACGGTAGTCGCGACTGGATCAACATGCGTTTTAATTAAAGCACTGGTAATTTGAGGATCAGTTAAGGATCGATTTCATTTATGCATCACAGTCGATGAGAGAGGCCGGTTCTGAATCAGGAAGTCCCCCTAACTTAACTTTTCGTTTGGTAAGAACTGTAAGTGTACTAGGTGTGCCATCTATAGGTATAATATGAAAGCTCTGCTTGCAGTTTTTAATATCAATATCTTAAACAACAGCCCTCTGTCATCTGTCACATGTTATTTGTCACCTGTCATCTCTAAGATTAGGTCATGTGAAATATTTTAAAATATTTAATTTAAAAAAAAAAAGTCTGGTAAAGAGTCGAATACGGATATACGATTTCCGATATCCATACTGAAAACCTAACCGCCTATACAGCAAACAATAGTATTTCCATATTTTTTGTAGGCTACCCAACAAGTTCCACTTCCTTAGGTTCATCTAAATTAATTATACCATATTCATTCTGTTTAGAAGTACTTGGTAAATTATCTCTTATAAACGCACTTCTAAAATGTGGAATTTTCAGTTGTTCAGCATATTTTGCAATGCTAATATTGGATAACGGTTGATTAGGTAGGAAGTTTTTTTTTATTTTCTTTAAATATACGAGGCTGGTTTGTCCGTGCAAAGTCCGAGAGATGGCACCACCGGCGCGTATCGAGGTCATGTTTAGTTAGTAGCATCTCTTGAATGAACGCACACCAAGTTTCAGCCATATTGGTCTATTTCTTTGTGTTTGGCATTCGTGTGAATCAAGGAAGTCGAGTGTGATTTTCAAGAAATGGACGAAAAAGAATTTCGTGTGGTGATTAAACATTACTTTACGAAAGGCAAAACGCCTCAGGAGACTAAAGAGAAGCTTGATAAACATTATGGTGACTCTGCACCTTCGATTAGAACAGTTGATAAGTGGTTTCAAAATTTTCGGACTGGCCATATGGGCACAAGTGACGCTGAACGTTCTGGACGGCCTGTGGAGGTTACGACTCCAGAAATCATTGATCAAATCCATGATATGGTGATGGATGACAGAAGAGTTAAGGTGCGTGAGATTGCTAGTGCTGTGGGCATCTCGACTGAACGGGTACATAATATTTTGCATAAACATTTGGACATGAGAAAGCTATCCGCAAGATGGGTGTCGCGATTGCTCACGCTTGACCAAAAACGGAATCGTGTGAAGTGTTGCAAGGGGGAATCTGCACCAAAAAAGGCGAAGACCGTTCCTCTCCGGCCGGCCGGAAAGGTTATGGCGACTGTCTTTTGGGATTCGCAAGGGATAATCCTCATCGACTGTCTGGAAAAGGGTAAAACTATTACAGGTGAATATTATTCATCGTTATTGGACCGTTTGAAAACCGAGCTGCAAGAAAAACGCCCGCGATTGGCCCACAAGAAAGTCCTTTTCCATCACGACAACGCACCAGCACACACCTCAGCAGTTGCGGTCGCAAAATTAATGGAAATAGGATTCCAACTCGTTTCACATCCCCCCTATTCCCCAGACTTGGCTCCCTCGGACTACTATTTGTTCCCCAATTTGAAGAAATGGCTGGCGGGACAAAGATTTTATTCAAACAAGAAGGTGATTGCAGACACTAATGGATATTTTGCAGACTTGGACAAATCCTATTATTCGGAAGGGATCAACAAACTAGAACATCGTTGGACGAAGTGTATAAGCCTAAAAGGAGACTATGTCGAAAAATAAAAAAGGTTTACCCCAAACACATAAGTAGTTTTTATTTTTGCACGGACTTTTCAAACCAGCCTCGTAGTACATATCCAGTCTTATATGATATAGACCATCTCCTTTACTTTTCCCAAGAGAAGTCACTTAAAGAGGTTCATTACGTCTTTTTGCTTCTTCTAGTTTCTCTTTCGCTGCACGTCCATCATTTACGGCCATTACGACACCGGCTGTGCCACCACTCAAGGCTTCTATTGCGCTGCTTTTGATGCCACTTTTTGATTTCATTCTTGTTTTTCTTTTTCTTCTTCCTTCCTCATCTTTTTCTTCTGTTTCAAATTATTACTATTACAGGTTTTACTCACACCCATACCAAGTTTTCGCTTAGCTTTGATTGCAGTGGTTAAAATCACCTAAATTCGAATCTTTAACTATAGCTCGTTCCTGTAATACTTTAACTGCTTTGTGACGTTTATTTATATTTGTTGAATTTGAATATTCAATATTGTGCTATTTACAATATTCATCTATTTTATTTTCCGCGAGTCAATCTTTCTTTAAGATTAGTTCCAGGTCAGCAATATGAGTACTAGACATCCGCACCTCATGAAGTACTCATTAGTACTAAGATCAAGCATAAATAAACATTCATTTTAAGATGAAAAAGGAAAAACATAAATATTACCAATTTTGATATATGTGATTATCCTGAATCTTCAAAACGTCACAGCGAATTGCTACCAAATTCAATTACAGAAGTTATTTGTGGACCCAACAATGTAGGGAAGAGTAACGTAATGTTAACTTTATTAATTGATACAAATGGTTTAAGATTGTATTGTATATTTATACACCATATCAAGAAAAGCATAGATTTTTAGAAAAAGTACCTGATGTGAGCTACTATGCATTTAGCAATAATGATATGGTAATAAGGCCTGAAGATATCAACACACACTGTATTCTTATTTGATGATGTCGCTTGTGAGAAGCAGGAAAAGATAAGAAATTACTTTTAAATGGGTAGACATAAAAAGGTAGATTACCTTTGTCAAACTTACTCAAAAATATCACAACAGCTAATTCGAGATAACGAAATATGATTATTTTATTTAAGTAGCATGTGTATAGCGATCATCTAAATACTGATATGTCACTTAGTCACAAAGAAAAATATGGATTTTTGGATATTATGAAGGATAATGAAATAAGTAAGGGTAAATACAGAAGTAAATTTGATACCTATATAAGCCCTTAACCCATCAAGCAATTATTAGTATATAATACGTAGCTAAAAGAAGCAAAAGTCATGTGTAGAGTTATAAGTGAACGTGATAAATTAATTAAACAAAAAATCCTTAATGCGGCAAATACCATTAGAAAAAAATACTTATCCTTGAAACTAGAAGGTAGTAAGTCTGTAAAGTATAACCGGTACATTCAACCATCAAAATATGTTCCTACGAAGTTAAATAAAAAACGTTCGATGTCCGGTCTAAGTAATTCAGAATCTGTTGGTACTAAGTTAAATAAAAAGCATCCATTGTTTGTTTCAAATAAAACAGGTTTGGGGTACACCAAAAGACCTAAAGGATATGTGTATTTACGATGATGGACATGAGTTAGTTGACAAATTAACTAAACTGAACGCCCCACAGGAAGCTGGAAATGGAAATAATATCAATGAAATTGTCAATATACTATATTAGAGGAATTGAGGGAGCTTCAAGTAATTGAATTCATATAAACATACTTAGAACTAATTTTATCACAAGTATTTCAATTATGAACAAGTTCGGACGTTCCATGTCCGCTAGTCGTAAACCATTGCAAATTATACACAATCAATCAAATTTATCCCTAACTAAATAATTTGAAAGACCCAACAGAAACACATGATATGGCTACTAAGGCACACATTGACAGTCAATTAATAAATATTACAAATTCTGTTAAATTAATTAAAGATGAACTTAAGGAGGAGATTGTTAACATAGATCAGCGAATTGCTACATTAAGGAATCGTATTGATACTATAATAACAGACGGGGATTTGGAAAATCAAATGTTGTACATAATATCACGTGTAGAGAAGCTTCAGAAGTTTGCAGCTACTGCTAACAGACGTATCGTTACCGAATTTATTTTTAATCATCCATATTATACCGAATAAAAAAAAAATAAATATATATATATATATATATATATATATATATATATATATATATATATATATATATATATATATATATATATATATATATATATATATATATATATATATAAATATATAAAGCCTGAAAATGCATTATAATTTAAAAAGTTGATTGGGTAACAACAATGAAAGTTAAAAATCAGCTAAAATTATAGATGTTAGACAACAGGTTGTTAGAAAGCTACACAAATTCGCTCGAATAAAATTGAAACGGGTATGTATTCAGTACGGGTTGGATGGTACGTTTGCAATCGAGTTAGCTCAACTAGACCAATACAGTCGTGAAAATAAGGCTAATAATTATATTATGATTATCATCATTCTACATTTCTTTGGATTGTTCAACTAAAATCTAAATCAGCGAAAGAGGATTCAAATGCTGTAGACGTTATATTCAAAAAATCTGGTAGAATCCCGAAGAATCTTATCTCAGATCACGGGAACGAATATTACAACACATACTTTCAAAATTTAATGAAGAAATACACTATAAATCACTATAGTACATTTGGCCCACTAAAGGTTTCTATAGCAGAACGAGCAATTAAGGGAAAATTATTCAAGTTGTTTACGTTAAATGATAACTATAAGTAGGTGGACATGTTATCCATTATCACAGATACGTATAACAAAACATTCAACAACTGTATGAAAGTAATAAAAAGAATAAGAAACAATTACTGGACACTGTCTATAGTCATTTAAAAATTGCTGAAACACCGAAATTTAAAATCGGTGATATTGTACGTATAAGTAAATACAAGCATGTATTTCAAAAAGGCTATATTCCAAACTAAAATTATTAAAGTTACTATTAGATCTCCAAGAACTTATTTATTAGAGCATATGAATGGACATCCCATTAGTGGCAGATGTAGGATAGATGTTGGTTTGGTCACATGATCTGACCCGAAACAGATTCAGACTAGTTCATCAGATCAATCGAACGCACCTCTCATACATCGCTGCTCTGTGATGTTGAATCTGTATACAAATAATTCGTTTTTATTCTTTTCCAATGAACTCTCACACCACTTATATTACATTAATATTTTTAAGCTAACTCTCTGTCTGACAACCTGTACTTGTGTTTATCTAACTGTCTATCCATATGTCTATCTGTAAGTATTATCTCATATTACATGTTAGGGGGATTTTTGTATAAGTCGAACCTAAATAATGGGTCAGTTCAAACAGAACAATGTATATATTATAATACCTTTTTCAATTAGAATTATATATAATATTTCTTCAACAAATTTATTATTTTTATTTCAAATTTGTTTTAATAATTATTCGCCATTTTGTCAACAATTAACTCTGGTATACTGATGATATATATCACATTGTCAGATCCAATATAATCCTAACGTAAGCGATGAGCTCTTAGAGCTGGTCTGTGATTGGCACAAATTGTGACGTTATACATAAATACAGGGTTTTGCATTTTTTACATGCTTTCCGATAAGCCGGTTTGAGTTATTTTCAAACTACCATTTTATAATGATAGATGCTTGTTTGGTCACATGATCTGTCCCGATTCTGATTCAGAGTAGTTCATCAGATCAATCGAATATATCTCTCATTCAATGCCGACCTGTGATTGGTTTAAAATTCATATGACGTCATACATAATTGCAATTCTATTTTTTTTACATGCTTTCGGATATACTGGTTTGAGTTATTTTCAAACTTCCGTATTATACCGACAGATGATGGTTTGGTCACATGATCTGACCTGAAGCTGATTCAGAGTAGTTCATCGGATCAATCGAACACACCTCTCATACAACAATGCATGACGATGAAAATTTTTCGTACGACAGGTTATTAACAGTCTTTTTCAGAGGCTTCATTGAATCAGTTGTATAGGCGGTTACATTTTCAGTATGGATATCGAAAATTGAGGGTTCCTGTCCGAGTCTTTAGCAGACTTTCTTTTTTAAATTAAATATTTTAAAACATTTCTCATTCGCATGACCTAATTTTACAGGTGATAGGTGACAAATGACAGGTGATAGATGACAGGTGGCAAATGACATGTGACAAATTTCAGATGACAGGTGACTAATGACATGTGGCAGATAACAGAAGGCTTAGGGGTTAATTAGGATATTGACATTAAAAACTGCATGCAGAGTTTTCATATTATACCGATAGATGGAGCACAGAACACTTACAATTTTCGCCAAGCCAAAAGTTAGGTTAGAGGGACTTCCTGATTCAGAACCGGCCTCTATTATGTACTCATCACTGTGTTGGACTGATCTTCACGTTCTGTTGTGGCTTTAGGCCGACCAGGTCTTCATGGGTTCGTGTTACTTGTTTTCTTTGCAGGGTATAGTGTATGCCTTTAATTCAAAATACCCAGTTTTTTTTAGATTTGTCGCCCTCTACAGCCTTCTTAATGAAGAGTACGACTGCTTTCTTGGCGAACGAAGTTTCTGACTAAACAACCGTATGAATAATGTAAAGCGCGACAAATTTAGAGATGCGTCAGTACAATCGCTAAGATCTTACTAAACGTGAAGCTATTTATTAAACTCCTCCAATGTAAGTAATCAGCCCGTTTGGGACCGGGAAATGACACACGTGAACATCGGAAATTGACAATAATAAAAATTGTAAGAAAAATGCATGAAAACGCTAATTGTGATTACATCAGGTAGCAGAGAGAGACAGCCAATATTTATTGCGAATTATTTGTTATAAATTTTATTATTGGTTTACTTTTTAATTTAGAATAGTTATTGCCTCCAAACTTGTGGTATATAAAAAATAAAATTTTAAAAAAAAGCTTATCTTTAGGGTAGAAATATCTTAAGCTATTATTTTCCCAACTTGAAAGCCAATCAGTTAGTTATCTAATCGGCCAAGAGATGATTAATTGGTCAAATTTAGTGAATTCAGACTCTTAAGGAACTCAGGATATCAAGCTTTTTGTGCAGTTCAAGAGTCTTGCGGGAGGCGTCGTTTAATTTGTAATTCTTATTCTATATATCACCCGTCCTATTTCGATTGAAGTTAAGGCCTAGCATAGGTCATTTAATTTTCCATACAACATGATATGAATTTTTATATTAAATCAACACATAGACTAATAAAGTGTATTTATTATCACTCACAGTGTTGAATCACGATGGAGAAAAAATATATTTCCAGAAAAACTAGTAACAGTTAAATCCCATAGTAAGATAAATACTTTTTACTGATAAATTGAAAATCAATAAAATATTGATTCCAAAAATGTACAGCCGACATTTCAAAATGACGAATGTTCTTTTCTCGATTTTTGTACTTATAAAGTCTATAATTTAAACTCTTGATAACTTATTACAGAACAATAAAAGACTACGTAAGAGTTTTATCCGATCGATTTATTATTCGGCGCAGGAAAATCGTTTTTAAAAACACGCAATAAATTACTTATTCTACAGGTTACTAATGCGACAAGAAGTCAATTGGTAATGAGATTTTATATTATTATGGAACTAAAATCATTTTTATAATTTTTACATTCAACATTTTAAAATATGTATATATACATATATGTACAATTTTATATCATTAACTAGATAAAATAATAAAAACCGGTCAAGTGCAAGTGGGACTTGCGCAATTAGTGTTCCGTACCGTGATTGCTTTTAAAATAAAATAAAATCCTTACCTAGGCTAAGTTAATTAGGTCCATGACATCTTAAGTTTAAATATGTATTTTCACGTTTTTTCTTAATCAATAATGTATAATAGTTATAGCATCTTAGCTACCTAATAGCCAATAAATCAATCTAGCTCAATCTAGAATCTAGTAATAAAAGTGTAAAACAATACTAAAAATATGAAATATTTTAATTTAATACGAAAATGTTGACAGATTTATAGATATTTCAATTTTACATGAACATAAATGTTTTCCGTCTTGCGGGGGGGGGGGGGGGGGGGGGGGGGCGTAAAGCAGAGGTTCCCAACCTTTTCTGGACCACCGCCTCCTTTACAAGAAAAAAAAAATTCCAACGCCCCTCTTCCATAATAGTAATTAGACCAAATATTAAAATATAGTTGCATATTATCTATACCTATTTTATATATCTATCTATCTATTAAGAATCACAAAGTAGAAATAAATTAAAACGACCATCAAATGTAGTAAAAAATTGTTTGTTAAAAATTTTGAGGCTGATGAAGTTTTACCAGTTGGTAATGTCGAGTTCCAATTTTGTTAACATCAGTCGCAAATTGCCACATTCAGTGATGTGTAGTCTGTTTCTTTTCTTAGAGAGTGAATTATCTCCTGCACTGAACCCACGCTCAGTCAAATATGATGAAAGAAAAGCAATTACAAATTTCTGTACTCTTGGCCACAATCCAGGGTAGAGAGCTGATATTGATTTTCGAAGCCAGAACTCTTGGTATCTATTTCTAAATTTTACTTCTAGTCGTTCGTTAGTTGTGAGTTCTACGAGTTCCTCTTCTAAATTTGATGATTCTGCTGTATCTGCATTTGCGAAAGAATCTAAAACCCATCTCGGTATATTCATGTTTAAAATATCCTGGAATCACTCCGTAAAATCAGCATGAAGAACGTCCAAGTGTTGGCAGTAAGTAAGTGAATCTTCCTGTTTTCCATAGACTGCTGATAATGTGGAAAAGTCGCTGTACTCACCTCTACCTAGACTTCGTTTGAACAGAAGTTTTCCCACAAAAGCAGCTATGACGTTTTTTGTTTTAAATTAATTCAACTCATCACCTTGCAATTGTAAATTGACTGCAGTAAATATTTTAAACAGGTCTGGCAAATAAGCGACGTCATTTTTGGATGTAATCAGGTTTTCGCGCAGTTTTTCGTCTCTGTTTTCAAGGAAGTCCACTACTGAGTCAAACAGATTGAAAAAACGATTCAGACAAATACCTCTCAAGCCAACGAACTTCTGTGTGCAGCAGCAAGCGATTGTAATCTTCATAAGTTTCACTACAAAGTTGGCCAAATAATTTGTCATGTAATGAATTGCTTTTAATCTTATTGACTGCTCTAATAACGTAATGAAGCAACGTATGCAGGCATTAATTAAGATTTTTAGGAACCAAATGCTGACGTTAAATAACACAATGTACAGCGAGTACATTTGGTACCGCAGCGAGTACATTTGGTATGCGCTATGAAACCCTTATGACGCCCCGTCATTGCTGGACAGCTGACAAAAATATTATGAATAGGAATGAATCTTGAAAAAACTTGTTCATGGTATTAAATATCAATTCTCCCTTTGTATCGGTTTCCAAATTTTTAGCAAAAAACTCTTGACAAATTTTTTCTTCTTTTATGAATCAAACGTATGATAAAAGTAGTGCTTTGTTATTTGGTAGAGTTGATTCATCGAGTTGAATGGAAAATTTGCAAGTCTTTAAGTAATCTGCCGCTGCTGCTACATGATATTTCAACGTCTTTAGCGATTTCATCTATGCTTTTTTGCACAGAATTATTACTCAGAGGAATTTTTCTGATGACATTTTGAAATACAAAATTTGTCACGGTTTAAATAAATTAACTTTTCAGATTTATAGATAGTTATAAAAATAATAGCTTAATGACTTCCATCACGTCACTTACGAATATTGATTATTGGCGAAGCACACAAAAATAATAAAACATTCCTAGAGCTATCCCTACCTTTTATAAATTTGATTTTGTGCACGCATCAACTTGTATGCCTTTGCTCGTTTGCGATGCCGGTGCACTTACTCTGTAAACAAGTCATTACAAGCTTCCATATTTTTGTCGAAACATGCTTGATTGCGTGACTCCCGTCTTTGCTCACCAACTTGCAAAGACTTGCCACAATACTAAACCGAATTAGGTATACGTATACCTAATGGTAATTTATTTTTTAATGCATATTTACACGATAACAATAAGATAAAAATTTTAGATACCTAGATAAAATATTTATTCATGAAAACAATAGGTAGCTTCAAAGTGTTTTATTATATTAATTTCCTAAATAGGTAGGTACGTCACGGCCGCCCCCCTTGACGGTCTTAAGCCCCCCCCCATCTCTGGACCCGCTTTCGTCCCCACGAAAGGGTCCAGTGCTCACTGGGTGAGCGGTACCGCCCCAGACGAAATAGAGACTGTTCCCCTAATAAATTTCGTTTTAGAGGAATCTATTCTTTCCCACAACGCACATAAATACACAAAATTCAGATATTCATGATGCTCCTTAAAACCACTTTTGAAATAAGTTGATTTATACGTCACTTAGACATTTCGCAATGTTATATAAAAATGAGCGTTTAAAAATGTCCCTGCAGTGTGAAAAAGAACGATTGTTACGTTAATATTATTTTTTGCTCTTTAGGTAACGTTGTTATTGCAGTAAACTGATTAGAATGAAGTAGAAATATGTAGTTTTATTCTTAATTGAATTCCTAGAGTTAACCAACCTTTTATGTCTTTTGTAAAGTTCTAATTACGTGAATTGAATTTTTAAACGTCTATTGAATTACTTAATTTAATACCTATAAATGCACAATATGGAGTCTTTCATTTTCGCAATTTATATATGAAGTTGAATTTGAATTCTCATATTTTTACATAAGTACAGCCTGTATATATATATATATATATATATATATATATATATATATATATATATATATATATATATATATATATATATATATATATATATATATATATATACCTATGAAACTAAATGCTTTATCGTCTGGAGATGAAGTATAATATGTATTACAATGAACCTTGTATCTTAGCATATGGTGATTATATTATAGAAGTATAACTGTTTAACAACGTATTACCATATATTTTTGTGTTGGGCGTGCAAATGTAGATCTAAATTATTTGTTGCCATTTTTGTTTTTCCATTTCCATTTTTTAAAACAAATTCGTTTAATGGCATCTTTGTGGTCAGTTAGTCGTGACAATTGC
>CM032449.1:94734095-94832831 GCA_019049505.1 Pachyrhynchus sulphureomaculatus | reverse complement strand
TCATGTACTAAAATAAATGGTTTAAATAAAATTCAGAATAAATAAATAATATATAATTCGAAGTTAGAAACGGCCCGACTACACGATATTAGACGAATCCTCTTCGTTGAAAGATCTATGTCTCTGGGCCCATGAAAAGCGTATCTTTTAATTCTTCTCCACTGGCCAGTTTTTTTTCTAGCTTTACAGCCTTTGAGCCCTCTCATTTTAAAGCCTTCTTGTCACTATTCGAGCAGAAATTTTCTTGCTAATATCTTCAGAAAAATCAGTATATAGCTCAGAAGACGTCTTCTTGAGATTTTTCCAAGAAATAAGTATCAACTACCGGTCTTCTCTCGCGTTTGCAATGCATTTTCAACAACTTTAAGTTTTTGTGCGTTACTGCCTTTGTAAAACGATTCATACTATATATCACCGTACTGTGGGTACATTTGATTATTTTTGCGTTGTCTGATTTATTGTTTCTACTTTCTAAAAGAAATTGTGTTTTCCTAGGTTTTTCTCAATCAAATTCAAGCTTTTTTGACATTTTCATATAAAAATACACTTAACTTTTAGTTAATGAACTGATTATTAACGATATGTACACTACTAGATCTCCAAGGAAACTAAATAATTACAACTAATAAAAACATATCAACCCTTGTCGCCTCTCAAGAATTTGTTCTTGTTTTTTCAATGGGATATAAACATAAGTGCGGTAAAAAATAAGAGACATTTAGTTTCTAAGAACTGAAGGGGATGGCAAATACTTTTGACCAATACTGTACACGTCAATGAGTTTCCTGCTATGTAAATCCTTCAGAATTTAATTACATTTATTTTGGCGCACCATTTCAGTGCTCAACAGCTAAACTATCCCCTATTTTTTTTTAGCTGCTTCCTATAGTGTGATTGTCAATACAAATTGGCTTTACCGTATCCGACTAACAAAAATCAGACTAATCAAAAAGACTTTAGACGTTTACAGTAATTCGAAAACTGTCAGTTAATTTTTTTATTTTTTTTAATAACATATAAACAAACCCTCAAGAAATGCTACTTAACGGTAGCGATAATATCGGAGTTTAATGACTTATTTAAATTAGCTGGTAGACTGAATTTCAGGGCAGCAATTCATTTTTTAAATAATTTCAAAATGGTTTATTTCTTTAATCATTAAAAATAGGCTATATTTAGCGAGGGGTTATTTTAATGAGTACCAACACACTCTCCACAATAAATATATTACTTGGCTGACTTGTTATTTATCATATCTCTACGCTATTTAATCTTATATTCTTGTTTTGAAAACCAAACTCGACTGTAGGCTAACCAGCATGTATCTTAAGACTCTTAATAGTGGTAACAGATTTAGACTTACACATAACTGTCATATTGACTGATTGATATATTTTTAATTTTCAAAATTACAGATTTGTTTTTTCTTTATAATTGCATTCTTAAGATTTACATCAACTGGTAATTTTGTTGATTTACAGTATTGCATACTAAATTTAATTCTTTATGTGTCTGATATATATACTATTTAAACTATACCCTTATGGAGATTTTAGGAT
Source organism: Pachyrhynchus sulphureomaculatus (assembly GCA_019049505.1). Classification (NCBI taxonomy): domain Eukaryota; kingdom Metazoa; phylum Arthropoda; class Insecta; order Coleoptera; family Curculionidae; genus Pachyrhynchus; species Pachyrhynchus sulphureomaculatus. Next base: position 94,831,272 of record CM032449.1, on the reverse strand, counting down.
ATAACAAGGCTCAAAAAATTGTTTAACATGCCGTAGATCTTTCGTCTTGAAATAACTTTATCGTCATTGTATAGGTTTGACAACTGACTGAATATTTGTCTTTATTAATGTGGCATATCTGAAGAAACGAACGATTTTTGTAATTAGACTCACGCCCCAATATTTCCACATTAATGAACGAATTGATGACTCATCTTCAAATGGTGATCCACTGCAGAATATTTGCTTTAGCTACTGCGATCTTTGTCCAAGTATGTTGTGTAAGTACAAGGACAGTCAAAACAGGAAACTGTACACACCACATTCTTATCAAATATAAACCTTTGTTTAATGTTACTGAATAAACCAAAAATGCTTAAGTTATTTTATTTCACTATTTTGATGTGGGAAAGTCTTGAAAAATTGAAACTATTCTGCCAGTCAAATTTCATATAAAAGGCTTTTGTATTTAACTCGATGAAACACTTCCTCAATGGGGCTATCATAAAAACCAAAATTAAAAAGAAGCGTGTTTTGATTTCCGTCGTTAGTAAAAATGTGTCAAATTGTATTTACATTGATATTTATGAAACCGGTATTTCCCTATTTTTCAGGGTTATTATCGTATTGTATTTTTGGTAAGATGATTTAAGAAGTAATTTAAAAATCCTTTAGAGGCAGTAAGTTTTTGATGCCAATCTAGAATAATTTTATTGTCAATACCCGTATGACTCGAGTGTCCAGGAATGGAACAGTATTGTTTTCTACCGCCAATGTGAACTGTAATTTATTATTAAATGTATTGAACGTTCTCTACACACATTTGGCTAGTACGGCACATTATTCTATTTGGTTAGTATTTATTTTAAAATATATTACATATAAGAATTGCAGATGCACTTGGACATTCTAAAATCGATATGTGCTGAATCTTAGAAAATCAAAAAGATACTGTGTAGATCATACAATACATCCCTCTAATGCAGCTAAAGGAGGAAGCGCACTAATAGTGAAAGCAAATATTATAAAGAAACAAAAACAGAGACAGAGCAAATACAAGTTGCATCTGCGACCATATATTGTAATAAGCAATCAATTAGGATAGCTTCTATATACTACCCGCCAAGATATAATCTCAAAAACGAAGATTTTACAACGATATCACGAAATCTTGAAAGATTTATATTAGGAAGAGACTTCAACGCAAAACATACGTACTGGGGATCAAAACTGATTACCACAAATTGGGTATGCGTTAATAGAGAATTAGATAACAGAATTAGACTAAATGTCAATTTAAGAACAATAGAACTAGATGCAAAAGCAAAAAACACTAAATGGTGATATACAAGAGGCAATATCTCTGAGTACAAAACCAATAAAAAGCAAAATAGCTAGAAATAACTATCCAGAGAAAAAAATAAGAAACCTGGTAGCTAAAAAAATAAGGCTAAGAAGACAATGGCAATAAAACAAAACAGCCAGTAATAAAAAATAATTTAACGCAGTCGGAAGTGGTCAAAAAAAATTAAGAATAAGACAATAAATTCTTACTTAAAGACTGACAAATAAGGAAAACACAGTACTTTCTATGGAAAGCTACTAAGGAAATTAAAAGGCCAATAATGTAGAACTCAACCAAGAGGAAGCATGCCTCTGCGTTGACCACCTAGAAAATACTTTTAAACCAAATAAATCACTAACACACCTACGCCCCTGCAAGAATCTAAAAATGTTAACACACCTACAGAGATAACGGCAGAAATTAAAACAAATATTAATTTTCAAAAAGCGCCAGGTTATGACTTGATAACTGCCAAACTAACCAATCTGTTTAATGCATCGTACAGATTAACATATATACCGAGATGCTGTAAAGATAGCAGACGCTATTATGGTTCCTAAACCTGGAAAACTAAATAATGAAATCTCCGTATAGGCCAATTTCACTACTACGAGTGATATTAAAAGTATATAAAAAGCTACTCAAAAAACAGGCTAAAACCGATCATTGAAGAGAAGTGTATAATCCAACCCGTCAATTTGGATTCCGAGAAGAACACTCAACAATAGGTCAAGTTCACAGTCTAACTAACATTCTAGAAAAACCACTTGAAGAAAGTAAGCAGTATTCCTGGCAGTTGCCCAGGCTCTTAACAAAAACACCAAGAATTACAACATAAGCTAGAAAAGCTTCTACGAAAACAATACAGTTTTTTACTGAAATCACACATCGATTAAAGGTTATACAGAATTAAATGCGAAGATGAGTACTCAGATTTCAGATCAATTAAAGCTGGTGTACCACAGGACAGTATTCTGGGTCCACTGATGAATTTGTTATACACTTATGACATATCACCACTTTTGCCGATGCCACCGGTATATTGGTAGTTAAGAAAACTGAATAAAAAGCCAATGAAAAACTTCAAGAAGCTTTGAGTAGAGTTAATACGTGGACAAAACGTTAGCGTATTAAACTCAACGAAAGGAAATCAATCCATATCAACTAGTCGCACAAAACAGAACCAACAACTCTTTAACAATCATACAATCCCGTCTGCAACCACAGCTATGTATCTAGGTATGAACTTAGATGCAAAGCTAAAATGGAAACAACACGTCAATAAGAAAACGGAGGTATTAAATCTTGATTATAGAAAAATGTATAGGTTGTAGAAATTCCGAACTGTCTGTCAATTGATAATAAATTAGTTATATAAAACCACGTCCTAAAACCAGTTTAGGCATATGGCATCCAACTGTGGGATGTGCTAGTTCAAGCAACATAGAACTCACTCAGAGAATTCAAAATAAAGGACTAACAGGAATTATCAATGCCCGTACAGTGGCCTAGGTGTGAAAATAGTTGCTAACGAAATGAGAAGAGTTGCTCAAAGCCATGCAGAACGACTCCATAATCACGCCATCATTGAAGCAATCCAACTGATCGACCAACGTAGAATATTGAGAAGGCTCAAACCTTTTAGGCTAGTGTAGTGGGTGCAAAAAGCAGAGCATTGTGCGTGTGTAATGCATCTAGCTAGGAAAAAGCTGAGGAACACTAGTGGGTAACGTTAGCTTAAGACTTTAGACATACACTACCGTCAGAAAGTATTTGCCCACCTAGTTATTTCAGCCTCAAGACAACAAAAACCCAGATAATATATATTTTTTTAATTTTAATGAATATGAATATTTATTTTCACATTATTTACAGTCTAGAAAATCAGAAAAATATTCATGATTTTCCAGGATTTTTCTCTATCTATCTCTATTATCTCATCTACGTGACCTCCTTTGTTTTTAATTACCGCATTACAGAGTTTCGGCATTCTGTCCAGTAGTTTCTTCAGTTCTTTTAATCCATTCTGTTTGTAAAAGTTCCCACAAGTAATTTTTTGATATTGGATAGAGTTTTCGAATACACCTGTCCAATTGGTCTCACAGCAATTCGCTGCGGTTCAAATCGGGTGATTGTGAAGACCAAGTCATCACTTCCAGGACGTCATCGGATTTCCATTGGTCTAAAAGTTCTCTAATTTGTTTAGCAGAACGTTTAGGGTCGTTGTCATGCTGAAAAATAAATTTCCCCTGAAAAATAGCTCTTCCAGAAGGAAACATTTGAGTTAGCAAAATTTCTTGATACTGTTCTTTTCGCATGATTCCTTCTGTCCTAAAGATTTTTCCAACTTTACCGTTGCCAAAACAACCCCAAACAATTACTGAACCTCCACCATGTTTTAATGTAGGCTTCCAACATCCTCTCTCCAGCTGACCGCCGCACGTAAACTCGTCGATTTGAACCGAAAATTCCGAATTTAGATTCGTCGGTCCAAGAGACGGAATTCCATTGTTCTGATGTCTAATTTTCATGTTCTCGGGCCCATTCTAATCGTTTACGTTTATTCATTTGCCTCACTGCAATTCTCCCGTGTAGTCCACCTTCTGCTAACCTGTTCTTCACGGTTGTCACGCTGATGGGGATCGGCCGCTCCAGGTTTACTTGAGCCATGATTTCTGTGTCGTTTTTCGAGGCCTTCCTGAACGTTTTTGGTTGGAATTCTATCTCCCGCAGAGAATTTTTTACGATGTAGTCCACCGTTCTCCTTGGCATCCGCATATCACTCGCGATTTGTCGATACGAGTGACCATTTTGATGTCTTGCAATTATCAGAGCCCGATTTTCAACGGAAAGTTCTTTCGTTTTTGGCATTTTCACAAAACAATTGAGCCTGTATCAATGACAAAATACTGTCTGCGAATGGTTAATTTCCAAAAGGGCAATGGTATTTATAGCATAGTTTTTATCATAAAATGTCACTAGGAATTTCCATAATCCCTAGAAACTTGAAATGAGTTCTTACTTCAACTTCTCAGATATCGCCTCAAAACGATTATCGTGCAAAACTTGGAAATGTGTTCTAATTGGTTTTTAATTTGTGATTTCACCAAAAGGGCTTATCTAAACAATTTTATGATGGACACTTGTTAAGAACAATGAAAGTTACCTAATATAATAAAAGGGTATTAGGTATTAAATTTATTATTTTAGTAATTAGGTATTAAATTTTGACAGTTACATACATTGAAATTTCTAAGTGGGCAAATACTTTCTGGCGGTAGTGCATTAGAAAAGTATTGCTAGTTAATCCGACGTTAGGGGTCTGAGTCATATTTATTTCGGACTCTTCTCATAATAACTCAATAGCAGTTAATAAATAAAAACACATAAACAAACCAAAGAATGACTTTCGTTCCCTATACAAATCTAAAGTTATTTTAAAAAATGTGACCGTCTTAGTAACACCTTTTAAAGAATGTTAAGTGTGTCTTCGTTTCAACCCACACATGTAAGTTTATATATATTTTTGTGTGTATTTTTATTATTTTCACCTTCTACATTGTATTATAAGTTTAAGAATTTTATATATTTATAATTAAAAAAAAATTGTGCGTCCTATTGAATATCCAAAACAGAAGATTTCAATTTTTAGATGAACTGAAGAAGCCTAAAAATTAGGCGAAACGTTTTCAATAAACTTCTAACTAGAACGTGATGTAATTTCTCTATCCTTAAAACAAAAGAACCATAAAGCCCAAGAAATTGAATATATATATATATATATATATATATATATATATATATATATATATATATATATATATATACATACATATTTATTTATATAATTATTATACTGTAATTTTCTGGTGCTCGTTTCAAAATATTTGATGCTTGCAAGGTTTTCAAGATGCTATTTTGGCGCTATTCAGATGTTTTTGGTTTTACGTCTAAGCGAAAAAATATTAGCTCAAATAATATTTTACTAAAATAAACTAAATCAACTAATTAAAAATGATTCCTTGAGTTCAGTTTAAAAAATAAAGTAATTCATATTCTTTATTATTAAGAAATGTAGATATTTTATATCAAGCCCCGACCTGCCTAGTCTTCAATATATATATATATATATATATATATATATATATATATATATATATATATATATATATATATATATATATGTTATTTATTCTAGGTTCATTCTCTATGTCGTCGTTTAGAAGTGAAATATTCCTTTGAAAAATCTAACATTCAACAATTCTGACGAAGTGTAATTATTGATCTCTGGCATAACCTTTAAATCGAGAAAATATCATTTTCCCCATAAGACTAACGCTGCAAGAAAACACGGTTTTAATATTGTGAAATAAATTAAAGTCTTAGACTCAATCTTAGGTCCATTTGCTATAGCGTGATGTCGAATAGAAGTTACAACTTTTGTTTTTTTCTTTGTGTAATTAATAAGTTAATCATTGCTATTAATAAATAGCACAAACTACAAAATTCGTTTAAATATATTTATCTACCAAAATATTTTAATTAATATTCGATGTATAAACATGTTCAAAGATAAAATGTAACAATCTATGAAATTAAACATGTTACCCGCTTGGACTTTTCAATGACTTCACACAGGTCAGTTATACGATTTCCATGGCTCACTTTGACTTACCCAAACGGCAGTATTGATTCCACATTAGGCAATTTTTCGACTTGTAACAAAAGAATAGCGAGCCAATAGCTGTAATAGCTCCCAAAATTTAAATTAACTACACTAAAAAATGCTTATAATTTATTTCCAAATGCAATAACTATTAGATTAAGCTTATTAAAAAACTCTCAACAATGCAAATGGCGAATGAAATAAAAATTTGTAGGACGGATACTAGACACCCGTACAATCGTCTAAGGGGTGGAAAAGCTAGACTAAGGGTAATTTTCGCTGCTCACGGAACCGTCGGCGCAGACCTCAAACGACTATTGATTTTTCCTAGAAGCGTCGCAAAATGACTTATTTTCAGGGTTGGCCGAAGGGGGAAAATTTGGAGGAAGTAAGGAAGCAAAGAAACAATTCTTTATTGTGTAACCTAATTAATAAATAAAAACTCGAGAGAAAAAAAGAGGTAATATAGAGGAAAAGTTAATGGATAGGTGGTTAACAGTAGCTCTAATAATAAAATATTCAATACAACTTCACCTAAAAAAAGAGTTATGAAATTGAAAATAACATTACTTTCCAAACATACACTTTTTGTAGAGATGCTGTAAGGTTAATCTACAAGCTGTCAATAAAAAGTAACTTTTGCTTAAAAGAAGCTCGTTATGACATGTTTATTCCTACAGGTATTTTAACTAGTCTAGTATTTGTACTAAAAAATGTTTTTTTTTCGATATTAGTTTTCTCGTGAATTTTGCCAAAAATGATCAAATAATTTTTGGTGTACTCCATATATCGAGATACTTTAATTATAAACAAAATAACAACTTACTGTGTTATGAAGTCCCTATCAGGGGCTACACTACGTGAAATGTGAAAAGTATGTACCAAAATATTTTATAAAATTGGCTTAATTGTGCGCCTTCGACTATATACACTGGTGAGCAAAAAAATCGAATCAAACGATTTTGTTTCATTTAACACCGTTCCTTGAATTTAATTTTAAAACAGTGGTATTAGTTTTGACATCATTAGAATGCTGATTTTCTACTCTTTCCAATAATACCAAAAATATTTGGTTTTCAAAAGAGTTTTACTGATTAGAACGGTTTTCACTCAATAGAACCGTTATTGTTCGCTCAGCAACGTACTCGTTGCGCGCTATTCATCCCTATAAAAACATATACAACTTCATTTTCCCATCATTTCTTTATTGGACCTTGAACCGTCAACATTTCTTCTATATCTGTTCACTAATTACGTCATCGGAAAATGGATTCCTCCCCGGAAAAAACCGCACAAGTCATTGCCCTATTGCAAGAAGGGCATAGCCAACGTATAGTCGCTGCGCAATTGCACCTGAGCTAGAGTCTACAAACGTTACCACGGTTTTTTTTATGGGTCTAGCACACGTGCTACAGGAAAATCTCTAAAGCGCTCCAGGAGCGGCATGCGTGCGGAAAAAGCGATTCACGTTGTTCCTGAATCGCTGTAAATTGTACTCGGTGGGAAACACAACGTTGGGCAAATTATTCCAAAGGGATGATATTCTCCATATAAAAGACTGCTTGAAAAGCGTTGCACACGGAGTAACAAGCTGAACCTCATACGGATGTGAAGTATTAGCGCGACGTGTATTTCTAACATGCACCGCTCTGGGAGAAATTAAGCGGGCTACATCCTTCAAACACCTTCCATGAAAATAGAACAGACTCAAGTCGCCAACCGTTCTTCGATGTTCCAGCGAATCAAGGCCGCCGGTCAGTTCCGGGTCTCCAATCAGACGAACAGCCCTTCTCTGAACAGAATCTAACAAATGCAGTGTGTGTTTAGGAGCGGAACCCCCAAACATGGGAGCAGTATTCCATAGTTGGTCGAATTTGAACTTTACAAAGAATTAACAGTTGTTGTGGAGTGTAAAGCTTTCTGGTTCGAAATAATATTCTCAATTTTTGAGAAGCGCTCCTTGCTATGCCTGCCAATGTGGCATGGCATGAACAATGTTCATGCCAGGAAATATTTGCTCCCAAATTAACTCCCAACAAATTGAGTAACGATGCTAAGGGAATGGAGTGCCCCGACATGACTATGTCGGGTTCAGCAACGTTAACTTTTTTAGAAAAAACTGCCGCCTGGGTTTTTGTAGCGTTAAATTCCACTTGGTTACTGTCACCCCAAGATAGAATTTCTTCCAGGTCTTTGTTAAGTTGAACGACCTCCCGCTCTCTGCGGATATTCGACTGAGTAGCCGATGTCCGAGCGTTCAAAGTGAATCAAGAGATAAGCGTGCTGTCATCTGCAGCCCGTTAATGTAAATGAGAAAGAAAGTAGGAGACAGTATGGAGCCTTGGGGCACACCGGTGTTGATAGTGAAGGTGTCGACCGCCACTCGTAAAGAACGTTCTCTGAGGAAACATGAGAGCTACAAACAGAAGAGTGGCTCTTTTACACGGAGACCAGGATCAGGAAGAAATACCTCGGAGCGAATAGACCGCTTCATTGTCAATACAACTTACAAATTGTCACTTGCCCGGAGTTGACGTCCAGCAGGAGCTCCGACAAGTTCATGGTCGGGCTGTCAGTCATTGGACTGTCAGAAGAAGACTTAACGAAGCTAACCTTATTCCGAAGAAACCAGCTAACGGATCCAAATTGACAGCAACTCATCGACAAGAGATTGTCCCAGAACATGTCGACTGGACCTTAGAGCAATAGCGTTCGGTTTTATTCTCTAACAAGTCCCGAGTGTGCCTACATGGCAATGATAGAAGAAGACGAGTCTATTAGAAGGCCTGGGGAGCGCTATATGCAGTGTTGCATTACTGAAACGATCGCCTACGGGGGAGGTTCTGTCATGGTGTGGGGAGGCATTTCACTGGATACGAAAACCGATTTAGTTTTCGTGACTGATGAGACTCGTAGCGGTGGATAAACTGCTCACCGGTACATCGAGGAGATCCTGCAGGAACACGTCGTTGCTTACGCTGGATTTGTTGGCAATAGCTTCGTGCTAATGAACGACAATGTGAGGCCACACACTGCTGCATCGATGTGTCAATACCTGGAGGAAGTGGGAATATCCACATTAGACTGGCCTGCGCGGAGTCCTGACCTCAACCCAATCGAGCACATGTGGGGTGAAGTCAAAAGAAGAGTTTGAGCCAGAAATCCAACCCCGGCATCGCTGAGGAAATTAAAGGTTAAGATGGAAGAAGAGTGGGGAAGAATCTCAGACAGTGGTGAAAAAGCTCACCCGCTCCATGAAAACCCGACTGAAGGGCTATGGAGGGGAATACAATATATTGATTTTGTTTTTATCAATAAATTTAATTGTTAAACTTAAAATTTGTTTAATTTTTCCTTTCTCTTACCCCTATTATCTATCCTCGTTTTAATCAGTAGAAAGCATAAGGTATGCTGTGGAATTTGGTATCACCTGAAAGAGAATACAATGGGCTTTCCGTCAAAATATATGAACACTAAATTCTAGGATCCGTCTTAAATGAAGCCAAATTGTTTGAGTCGATTTTTTTGCTTACCAGTCTATGTTAATAGTTCATACGATTTATACAAACAAAATCAATAAACATTAAACTAGAAAAGTATATATACATAGTTCTGAAAACGCTAAAAGTCAATATTTTGTGGAGAAAATGCGTATGATTTTTAAAGTTGTGTTAATTTTACCTTTAAGAATTTATACCAATTCTTTGGTTATAATAATAAAGTAAGAATTCGTTAGTTTAGTGTTATACATTTACTTTTTACTGCAAACTTCAATAGACGTATAATATAGAGTATTCCATTAGTTTGAAATTTGTTTAAGAGTCTATCGAAATCAAGCAATTTCGAATGTAACCGTGGTGTTGCTATATTTCTCATTCAATCAATATTTTTATTGTCTAGCCCTAATACAGAGCGAAAACATTAACTACCAGTAAACGCCAGTTTTACTGAGATCAAAAAAAAAAAAACATTTTTATGCCTACAATCGGAAAAGAACAACTTTAATTTTATTCCATAGAAAATACTTTGGCTGGCAAGTAAGCCAGTCTATCCCAAGGATTCTGGGGGGGGGGGGGGGGGAATAAAAACTTGTCGAAGAAAAGAAAGAAGCACCATGAAAACAGAGAAAGGAATCTGAAAATTGTGACTTACAATGTACGCATATTAACATCGGAAGATAAAATTCTTGAATTAGGAGGGATAAAAAATATAAAATGGGATATCCTCGCAATGTGCGAAGTAAGACTCACTCAAATCAGGACACGTAGTGTATTACTCAGGGAACGAAGACAAGAACGTTGAGGACATTGGATTCATGATAAACAGAAAACACATACAAAATGTCGAAACTACGAAATATCAGGTGTACAAGTATGAAATGCGGATTTCAGACAACAGATGGTGCACCAATGCAGTTTGTGCTATAAAGATTTGACACTGCGCCATTTTGTTGTGTCATCCACAAGTGTTAGACGCACGAGTTATAAATTGGAAAAGTGTGTGCATAGTGTTGTATTGTTGTGTTCAATATGTCGAAATTTATACCGAACAAAGAGCATTCGCGGACATTAATTTTTTGTTTTCATTTGAAGAAAACTGCTGTTGAATCATACCGATTACTTCGAGAAGCTTATGGTGAACATGCTCCATCGCAAGATACGTGTGAACGATGGTTTCGGCGGTTCAAAAGTGGTGACTTCGATGTTGCAGACAAGGAATGTGGAAAACCGCCAAAAAAATACGAAGATGTGGAATTGCAAACATTGTTGGACGAAGATGATTCGCAAACACAAAAACAAATCGCCGAGAAATTGGGCGTTAGTCAACAAGCTGTTTCCAATCGGCTACGAGAGATGGGAAAGATTCAGAAGCCGGTAGAGGGGTACCACATGAGTTGAACATCAGGCAAATGGAAAAGCGCAAAAACACGTGTGACATTTTGCTCGCTCGGTACAAAAGGAAGTCGTTTTTGCATCGTATAGTTACAGGAGATGAAAAGTGGATTTATTTTGAGAATTCCAAGCACAAAAAATCATGGGTAGACCCAGGCCCACCATCCCCATCGACCGCAGAAAGACGATGCTCTGTGTTTGGTGGGACCAGAGGGGCTTGGTCTATTATGAGCTGTTAAAACCTGGGGAAACGGTTAATACTAAACGTTACCAATACCAATTGGCCGATTTGAACCGTTCGCTGCTTGAAAAAAGGCCAGAATACCGAAAGAGGCAACACAAAGTCATTTTTCTTCATGACAATGCTCCACCACATACGGCAAAACCAGTTCGCGACACGTTGGAAGCACTCAGCTGGGAAGTTCTACCCCATGCGGCTTACTCACCAGACTTGGCTCCTTCCGATTACCACTTGTTTGCATCGATGGGTCACGCACTTGCTGAGCAGCGCTTTGGTTCGTACAAAGATATGAAAAAATGGCTCGATGAATGGTTCGCAGCAAAAGGGGAAGATTTTTACTGGGGTGGTATTCACAAATTGCCGGAAAGATGGGAATAATGTATAACAAGCGATGGAGCATACTTTGAAAAAAGCACTTTTTATCATTCTTCCGAATTTAACATGTTTTTTTAGAAAAAAAATCTTGTTACACCTGGTATATATCAGATCGAGTAGCATATGTAATACTAAAATTGAGCAATAGATATCAACTGAAGATCATAGTGGCATATGCACCCACCACAGACCAATCAGATGACGAAATAAATGTCTTTTATGACGACGTCAAGGCTGCGATAAAGGAACTTTAACGCAAAGGTGGGCATAAAATCGGAAGAAACAGAGATAATATTGGGTAAATTTGGCCTAGGGCATAGAAATCAACGAAAAGACTAATAAATTTTTTACAAGAAAACAATTTATACTTGATGAACAGCTTTTTCTATAAAAAACCTAGTAGAAGAAGGACGTGGGTGAGCTCAGACGGACATACGAAAAACGAGATAGATTTCATCATAACTGATAAAAAAATTTTGGCCTCTGAAGTCACGGTCTTAAACCAGTTATAGATCGGTAGCGATCACAGACCAGTAAGGGCCTCACTAAAAATAAATATCAGGAAAGAAAGGTCAAGGATGGTGGGAAGAAAGAGGGGGGTCAAATGGCAGGACCCAGAAAATACAGAAACATTTGAGAAGACCATAACCGAAATGTTAACAAGCACAGAGACAATAGAGGTGAATGAGTTGAATAAGATAATAACAGAGACTCTAGTAAAAGCAACCAACGAACACTGCCCCAAACAGAAAAGTGAGGATAAACTCAGTAACTACACCAAAGGGCTAAAACAACAGAGAAGACAACTGACCAAAAGAAATCCCAGCATTCAGGAACTAAGAGCTACGAACAAAGAAATCTCAAGGGACATCAGAAAGGACATAAGAAACTACAACAAAGAACATATCAAACAAACAATTGAAGAGAATAAGAGTCTAAAAGTCCTTAGAAGAAAATTAAATACAAGCAGAAACCAAATTATAAAATTTAAAAACACCAAAACCATATCGAATAGAAGAATTTTATAAAGAACTCTACCAGAGCCAGCAGAAGATGCAAAAAAGGCCCAAAGAAACAACGAGAGAAGGGGGGAGTAATGAACCAAGGCTCCGAAGAATTGCCAAGTATCACCAAGGAAGAAATAGAGAATGCATTAAAAAAGATGAAAAACGGTAAAGCACCCTGGGACGATGGTGTTGTAACAGAGGCTGTTAAGCTTGAGGGCAGGGTCCTCTTTGGGAAACTACAGGAGTTGTTTAATCTATGCCTATTCAACAGCATAATCCTAAATGAATGGAACAACGTTTTAATGATCCTAATATATAAAAAGGGAGAACCCACGGATATTCAAAACTATAGACCTATAAGCCTTTTGTCTCACCTATACAAACTCTTCATCAAAATAATTACCTACAGATTGGAAAATAAATTGGAAATGTATCAGCCAATAGAGCAGGCAGGTTTTCGCTCGGGCTTTGGAATGAGCGACCACCTGCTAGCACTAAAAACACTAATAGAGAAAACGATAGAGTATAACCGACCTCTGGTACTCGTATTTGTGGATTTTCAAAATGCCTTCGACACCGTTGAGGGCGATACCGTAATTAAGGCTCTTGCTCAATGTCGGGTCGACTATAGATACATTCGTTTAATTCATAAAATCTATAAGAACTTAACTGCTAGTGTGCAACTACACTAGGCAACCCGCAAATTCCTACTGGAAAGAGGCGTCAGACAGGGGGATACAATGTTGCCCAAGCTTTTCATCACCATCTTAGAATTTGCTTTCAAAACACTGGATTGGAGTGGGGTGTAAGCATCGACGGGAGAATGATGAATAACCTCCCGTTTCGCGGATGATGTTGTTCTCATCGCCGACAATCTAAGGGAAACCGAGGAAATTCTCAACGAACTAGCCCAAGCCACTAAAAAGGTGGGACTACAGATAAACAGAAGAAAAACCAATCTCATGACAAACCTAGTCCTCGAAGGAACAATAAAACTGGATATAGAAGAGGTCGAGAAATATAGATACCTGGGACATGATGTCAAAATCACGAGAGACAACCAAACAGAGGAGATAAAAAGGAGAATTGGACTAGGTTGGGCCGCCTATGGCAGATTGAGAGACTTATTCGGAAGTGAAATCTCTATAAGTCTTAAAAGAAAGGTGTACGATCAATCTGTACTCCCAGTCATCACATCCGGATCGGAAACGTTAACACTCACAAAAAGAAACGTAAGAATATTGAGAACATCACAAAGGAAAATGGAGAGATCAATACTAGGCATAAAACTTATAGACAGGATAAGAAATAAAGAAATACGCAGAAGAACGGGAGTACAAGACATAATAAAAACAATAACGCAACTCAAGTGAAGATTTGCGGGTCATGTAGCACAACTCACGCTAGGTGGACGAAGAGACTGTTGGAGTGGCGGCCTCGTGCGGATAGGAGAGGCCGGGGTAGACCACCAATTCGGTGGGGCGATGATATAAAAAGAGTGAAAGCGAACTGGGTACAACTGGCCCAAGCTAGAGATTCCCGGAGAAATTTGGAGGAAACTTATGTCCAGTAGTGGAGTGAAGAGGCTGGAGGATGATGATGATGAGGGGTCGTATCGAACGATCACTCCAAGAGTCATAGAATGGAGGAAGTTTAGAGTAACTGGTCCTCATGAAACACTCCACTTTCACTTGCTGGCTCCAAGCGTCACACCCCAGTTCCCTATATTGACTTAAGAGGCTAAACCAAGTGAGGGTAGTCAGATATGACGAAAAAAATGATATAGGGCAGCAGCTGTATAATAACTAGGTTGAGGCTGTAGAAAAATGATTTTCAAATAGGCTCAACTTCAGGTATTCTCAGGCGACAAGCAAATGATGCTCTAATCGGCTGGGAGGCTGCGATGAGGAAGGTAACGGAAAATCACCTCATTAAATTCTTCCTAGTTATACGTGTATTACCATGGCTGAGAAATCAAAAAACATGGCCCTCAGTCCTGCGCAGATCTTGAGTGATCAAAGGGTGCTAAGAATCTCCCGGTCAGTCCTGAAAATAGTTACATGGAATGTCAGAAGTATCTTTGCAATAGGCAAATTTGAAAACTGGAAATGAAACATCTCGATTTGGACATACTAGGAATAAGTGATGTACGGTGGCCAGATGCAGGCAAACATCTTATGAAAAACGGAACTATGTACTACTCAGGAAATAACGATAACTCTCATACATACGGAGTGGGCATCTTGGTCACTAAAAAGATAAACAAGTGTATAGGTAACTTTACTCTCTATTCTGACAGAATTATTTTTCTTCATCTTCAAACGGAACAAGAACTTGTCAACTTTATACAGATGTATGCTCTCACAGCCAAGAAAGATGACGACGAAATAGAAAAATTCTACTCCGACCTTGACGAAATTTTAACATCGTTAGAAAGCTATCATGTAACCATTATAATGGGCGACTTTAATGCCAAAGTAGGGCAGGGTAGGGTAAACTCAGTTGTGGAAAAGTATGGCTTAGGAACAAGAAACGAACTGACGACTGATTAGTTCAATTCTGTCAAAGCGAAGACTTTGTAATTGCAAATATCCTTTTCAAGCCACCTACACGTGGAAATTCTTATGGATGGAAAGAATAAAATAGTCAGAAATTAAATTGACTTTATACTGATAAGGCAACGCTTTCGTAATTCAATTATCTGAGCGAACACATACCTTGGAGCTGATATTAGATCCGACCACAACCCAAGATACCACTAAAGTTCAAAAAGAGAAACAGACAACAAAAAACAAATTGACGTACAAAGACTGAAAGACTCAGAAACAAAGATTAAGACAGCAGATTCATTAAATCAAAACATATATACCATAAAACAGGTGAACGAAGACACAATGATACCAATCTAAAATGGGAACATCTAAAGCAAACAATAATAAAGACAGGACAAGAATATCTAAAACCTGCAAAGAGAAGACACAAAAAATGGATGACGGAGGAAATATTAGCGCTTATGAACGAAAGGAAGGCCAACAAAAACCAAAATGCTGCGTATAAAACTATAGACAGACTAATAAAAACAAAAATAAGAGTAGCAAAAGAGAATGACTGACTGAACAGTGTGAGGAAATTGAGAAACTGGACAAAAAGTACGACTCAATGAACGTTCACAAAAAAGTAAAGGAAATAGCAGGAAAGAGAAAATCAAATCAGCCGAGACAGCTTAAAGATAAAAACGGTACACTTATAACTGACCTAAATAAAAAAATGTTGTTCCAAATATGTTGTAGGGTCCCTAGTAACTGGCTTGTAGGTGTCGTCTTGTAGAATGGTTTCCATTTTTGTTATGTAGTCTTCGGTATTTAGGACCACTGTGGTATTGCCTTTGTCTGCTGGTAATATGGTGATGTTTTTGTTTTTCTTGAGCACTTGAAGAGCTTATAATTAACACAGTCCTTATGTTTGTTTATGTGACACATTTCAAGAAAAAGCCGATCCTTGTAATCATTTACTCTCTCCAAAACTTCCACATTGGTAAAATCGAACTGATGTCCCGTTTTTAAAACATGTTCAACTAAGGCACATGACCTCTCATTTATTCGACAATCGCTTTTGTGTTGTGTTATTCTTTGTTTTATCCACTGTGATGTCTCTCCGATATAACATGAAACACAACCCAAACAGGACAACTTGTAAACTACATTGGTGTTATAAAGTAGAGGAGGTTTCTGTTTGAGTTGGCTACTGAAACTGTTATATTTAGTTATTTTAATGTGTCGGAAATCTTTGAAGATGGAAACCACTGAATCTGACAATCCGCGCACAAATGGCAACTTCTTATATCTGAGAACATTGTGAGTTTCCTCTGTAGGGCCATCAAAATGTGTTTTGGATACCCATTGTTGGAAAAAATATTATATAATTTGGTCACATTGGCAGACAGGTAACTCTTGTCGTTAATATGTGATATTCTATTCTTCATTGCTATCAAGCTATTATATTTTTGGTTCATAGGGTGATTTGAAAAATAATTAATAAACCTGTTGGTTTCTGATACCAATTCAAAATTAACACATTATCATCAGTTCTAATGATCTGTGTATCCAAAAAAGGGATACTACCATTATTCTCATGCTCGATGGTAAATTGCAAATGACTGTTGAAAGAGTTAAAAGTATCTAACATTTTTTTAGCACAAATCCGCAGGTCCCGAACAAATGATATCGTCCACGTATTTATAAATGAATGGGACATCAAACTGAAGTTGTGCCAATACCACATCAAGCAACTGATCTAAAACTATATTGGCTAACACGGGACTTATGGGAGATCCCATTGGGGTTCCAAATATTTGTTTGTAGAATTTATTGTTGAACCCGAAATATGTGTGTTCTAAAATGAATCTTATGAGTCTCATGAAATTGTTACTTGACCACATAGTGTGCGCTTCAATCAACAACCACTTGTCTTACAGGATTTTTAAAACCAGATCAATAGGAATGTTGGTAAATAAGGAGACCACGTCCAACGATATCAACACATAACCTTGTGGTAATCGCAACCCATCTATCTTGTTTACAAAAGAGAAAGTATCTTTTATATTATAATCTGTAATGTCTGATAGAGCATTTGTTAAAATATTAGACAGGAATTTTGAATTGTTATAAGTAGTGGCATTAATTGAGCTTACAATTGGTCTTAAAGGTATGTCGGGTTTATGTACTTTTGGAGGACAGTACAATTTGGAGAAATGTGAATTATAAACTGACAGGTGTTTTGCGACTCCGACACTTATTTAGTTGTTTGTTTTAAGTTCCTTTATTAAGTTGTTATATGAAGCCTGTATTGTTGTATGTATATATATATATATATATATATATATATATATATATATATATATATATATATATATATATATACTTTTTTATTTTTTTCTTCTTGGGGACGTGTTTCTTGATTAGTTTGGGCAAAAATTGATTTGGTAAAATTATATTTTCTGTCAATTTGGTGTTGGTTTATTATCATGAACATTTCGACCATATTTGGTCTTTATCATTATTATTGACTTCTCCGATTTCATCATAATTAACAGACAAAGCACTTTCAAAAAATTCACATTTTTGTCACTAAAAACAGATCAAAAATCATATTTATTCCCTGCAGGACATAGCTGTACAAAGAATATAACAGAGAATATAAGTTTTGTTATATTCGCTGTAAAGCTATGTCCTGCAGAAAATAAATATAATTTTTAATCTGTTTTTGGTGACAAAAATATGAATGTTTTCAAAGTGCTTTGTCTGTTAATGTTTTTAAACTTTTAATTATGATGAAATCCTCTTTTTAGAATAAGTAAATAATACTGATGAAGATGAAATGTGGCCGAAACGTTTATAATAATAAACAAACACCAAATTGACAGAAAATATAATTTTATCAAAATCAATTTTTGCCTAAATTAATCAAGAACCATATTCCCAAGAAGTAAAAAAAAACAAAAAAGAATTTTTAATATATATATATATATATATATATATATATATATATATATATATATATATATATATATATATATATATATATATATATATACGTATGCTTCAATCGCCCATGAAAAAAACACCCAGTCTGAGGTTCTTTAGATCACGAAAAAAAGATATTTCGAATTTTCGATGTTTACTCTATTTTTGATTATGTTGCCGCGATAATTGCCAAGCAAAAAGAGATATGAATTTAAAATTTGGTACACTTATAGTACTTACAATACTAAACAAACTTAGAGTTTTGAGTAATATTGCTAGGGTGAAAGGGGTGGCGATCGATAAATTTTGTTGATCCAATCTTAACAGAATTAACACAGAGAAATTTCTTTTGATAAATTTAATTTCTTTCAATCTCGCATATATGTTAGGAGACATATCGTGTAGTATTGAGGTATCTCCCAAGCTGCGTTTTCTTTTAGTTTATTGTAAATTCTGATTGCAAATCATGTTTTAATACCAAGTTGTATACATTCGACTTTTGAACACAGACTCAAAATCTTTATCTTGTTTATAGTTTAAGCCAGGTATGGTTTAAAGGATTTTAAGAGCTTGACTACATTATTGTTTATTTTAACTATAACCTGTTTGTCTAGTTTAATAACATTTGTGAGATTTGGCGTTTTTAATTTGTACACTTGGCAGGATCAATTATTAGACGTAAAATAGATGGTGCCAACATAAAAAAACCCAACATACTCAGCAGTGTTTTGAAATAACTAATTATATCATCCCCTAATATGGCGCTAATCACCAGTTTCTAGGTAACCAAGACTCGGCAAATCCGGATTTTATCCCAAGCCACAGTGTTAAGAGGTATTTTATTTTCAGTCGGGTTTAGGCTGTTAAACAAAACGCTTGCACGTTACATATGTTGTTAAATTAGCTTTAGGTGTTAAAAAGAGTTTTTTTTTAAACAAATAACTTCTCCAAGGAATTTCAATTGGCGCAGTTGGTAGCATATTTAAAATCATCGTATTGACTGTATATATTCAGTTTTTAACGTTTAATTGAATATCGGACTGTTGGTGACTGATTTACGGTGGTGTTAGTGGAAAGACAATGTTGTTCGGAAAATCAATCAAAGATCAATCGTCCAGCCGATGAAAAAAAGGTATTAGTGCAGTGCCATCAATCTGGAAATAAATCAAGGACGTCATTCGACGACCTGCCACATTAACCAATTGAACGAGGAAGATTGAAGGAAGCATAGTTCATTTTGCGAAAAGTTGTACTTTTGGAGAAGAACAAGCATTGCCCACTCAGAAAACAACTTTCATAAGAATTTTTTTAAAAAAGCTTTAAGCCTACGTCGTTTTAGCAGTGTAAAGGCAGTCCATTCATGTATCATCCGACAATACCATATTTGCTTCGAAGAACCTAGGCTATACGAAACAATCTCAATATTCTTACAAAAGTGCTTTGAATGGCACTACATTAAACATAAATTTAAAAGATCCACTAAAAAGTTGATTGACATAACAAACAAGCGGACATAAAAGGAATAATTAAAATTTTCACGAAAGCAAAAGTAACCACCTTGGAATGGAATTGAGGAAATAGTGGAGGCAAATGCCGTAAAATTTTCATGATTTTTAGAAATTTTTGGGTACAGCTTGGAAATGTATTATTAATGTAAACGAGTTTTCTCAGTCTAATTTTGACCGCAAAGCCTTCTATTTTAATACATTTTTTCACATTTTAACTCTTTCGGCTCACTCTTTCTTAAATATCTCAGTTCCTATTCATTGTTATGCGACAGAAAAAAAATCATTTTACTTGTAATAAAACTGCCCAAAAAACTGTGTAGATTGCCTTAAAAAATATTAAGTACAGGGTGAGTCAACGATAGAGTAAAGTTCATTATCTCGTTTGTTTCGGGAATGACGAAAAAATGTTAAATACAATAGTTTTAGAGAATGTTAAGGTGCACAGTTTAAAATTATTTTTGAGTATACAGGGTACTTCGAAAAAGTGTGGCCGATATAACATATATTTTTTTTAAATGGATTATCCTATTTTCTAATTTATTTTTAAATTCTGCGTAAAATTTTATAACTTTTTTATTAATAATGTTATATACCTAAACCTAGTAGTTATTCTAATATTTCAATTTTTTTTTAAAAAAATCTAGTTTTCAGTTTTGTCAAAAATTGCCAGTAGCGCCATTGTTTCTGAAGGTGGAATACTCATAAATGGTAGGGGCGTTTTATAGAGATGAAAAAAAAGATATATGTAAAGAAATTTAAGTTAGATGCTACAGGATGTTCAAAATAAATTTATACATTTCGACTATTTTAAATTGAAAAATCTCAAATTTTTTAAATGGTACGCCCTGTATATTATTATTTTTCTGGTAGATTTTACAAAACCCTCCAACTTTTATTATGTATGTCATATACCTATTTCTAATAGTTTTCGATTTATTATGAATTTTTCAATTTTTACCCTTGTTTTTAATACACTTACGCTATTCTGAAAACATAAACAAAAGTTAATAATTATGACGTAATAAATATTCAAAAATATGCCCGTCTACTTGAATACACATGTTTAGTCGTTTTATTACATTTTCCTTCACTTTCCTTAGCATAAAGGGCGTTATTGTCCTGCACGCATCCCGTATCCTATTTTCCATATCTACTGGTGTTGTAAGGGGATTCACATAAACACGATTTTTAATGTAGCCCCACAAAAAGAAGTCCAGAGGTGTCAAGTCACATGATCGACGGGGGCACTGAATGAATCCATCCCTACCGATCCATTTCTGTGAGTAACGATCGCTTAAAAATTTCAGAACTTCCCGGTGGTAATGAGCAGGAGCTCCGTCTTGTTAAATCTACATTTATTCCCTTTCAAAGTTATCAACTTCTTCGAGAAGCTGGGGTAATTCGTTTTGCAAAAAATTTAGATATCTAGGGCCGTTAAGCGGTTCGCGGAAAAAATATGGACTAATAATTCGAAAATTTAATAGTCCACACTAGCCATTAAGCGACCAATGGTTTTGGTCTTGAACTTCCCAGACCCAAAATGGATTAACTGTTGAATAATAATGCATATTATGGCCATGCTCCATTACTACGAAAAGTAGCTTCATCAGAAAATATTATTATTACGAGGCTGGTTTGAAAAGCCCGTGCAAAGCCCGAGAGATGGCACCACCGGCGCGTATCGAGGGCATGTTTAGTTAGTAGCATCTCTTGAATGAACGCACACCAAGTTTCAGCCATATTGGTATATTTCTTTGTGTTTGGCATTCGTGTGAATCAAGGAAGTCGAGTGATTTTCAAGAAATGGACGAAAAAGAATTTCGTGTGGTGATTAAACATTATTTTATGAAAGGCAAAACGCCTCAGGAGACTAAAGAGAAGCTTGATAAACATTATGGTGACTCTGCACCTTCGATTAGAACAGTTTATAAGTGGTTTCAAAATTTTCGGACTAGCCATATGGGCACAAGTGACGCTGAACGTTCTGGACGGCCTGTGGAGGTTACGACTCCAGAAATCATTGATCAAATCCATGATATGGTGATGGATGACAGAAGAGTTAAGGTGCGTGAGATTGCTAGTGCTGTGGGCATCTCGACTGAACGGGTACATAATATTTTGCATAAACATTTGGACATGAGAAAGCTATCCGCAAGATGGGTGCCGCGATTGCTCACGCTTGACCAAAAACCGAATCGTGTGAAGTGTTGCAAGGATGGTTTGCAGCTGTTCCAGAAGAATCCGGAGGACTTTAAGCGTCGTTTCGTCACTGTGGATGAAACATGGATACATTACTAGACTCCTGAGACCAAACAACAATCTAAACAATGGGCTACCAAGGGGGAATCTGCACCAAAAAAGGCGAAGACCGTTCCTTCGGCCGGAAAGGTTATGGCGACTGTCTTTTGGGATTCGCAAGGGATAATCCTCATCGACTATCTGGAAAAGGGTTAAACTATTACAGGTGAATATTATTCATCGTTATTGGACCGTTTGAACACCGAGCTGCAAGAAAAACGCCCGCGATTGGCCCACAAGAAAGTCCTTTTCCATCACGACAACGCACCAGCACACACCTCAGCAGTTGTGGTCGCAAAATTAATGGAAATAGGACTCGTTTCACATCCCCCCTATTCTCTAGACTTGGCTCCCTCGGACTACTATTTGTTCCCCAATTTGAAGAAATGTCTGGCGGGACAAAGATTTTATTCAAACGAGGAGGTGATTGCAGACACTAATGGATATTTTGTAGACTTGGACAAATCCTATTATTCGGAAGGGATCAACAAACTAGAACATCGTTGGACGAAGTGTATAAGCCTAAAAGGAGACTATGTCGAAACATAAAAAAGGTTTACCCCAAACACATAAGTAGTTTTTATTTTTGCACGGACTTTTCAAACCAGCCTCGTATATTATCGGCCTCTATTGCTCCATTCATGGTGGTACAAAAGTGTACTCGTCATTCAAAATCACGGTCTTGAAGTTCTTGGTGTAGTTCCATATGAAAGGGATGATACTTGTATTTTCTCGTGGTGCGATTAGCAGTAGACTGGGAAGTGTCAGATAAGGCAGCTAGTTGACGGCTGCTGACCTTCAACATGAAGTAAAATCTCCATTTCTTTTTCCTCATTGGTAGCATTCTGGTTTACTACTTTCCGTTTCGTATACTCAACGCTACCACTACCATCAAACCGTTCCATTAAGCACTAAAAAGATTTTCTAGATGGTATATGTCTATTAGGGTACTTCGCTCCGTAAAGCCTTACTGCCAAAAGACAATTTTTTCCTGCCTCGCCCAGTATATAAACCATATCAATTAATTCATTTTTAGGAAAATCCATAACTATTCCTTTATACATCACTTACTACAACAAATTAAACCATTTTTACTTGCTTAATAGACATGTTAAAATTTGACAATGCCTACATTTTTGTTTTGTATTGGCAACTATGATGTTATAGCGTAAGTGTATTAAAAACAAGGGTAAAAATTGAAAAATTCAAAATAAATCGAAAACCATTAGAAATAGGTATATGACATACTTAATAAAAGTTGGAGAGTTTTGTAAAATCTAACAGAAAAAATAATAATACAGAGGGTGTGCCGTTTAAAAAATTTGAGATTTTTCAGTTTAAAATAGTCCAAATGCACAGATTTATTTGTAGCATCTAACTCAATATATCTTTTTTTTCCTCTTTATAGAACGCTCGTACCAATTATAAGTATTCCACCTTCAGAAACAATGGCGCTACTGGCAATTTTGTACAAAACTGAAAACTAGTATTTTTTTAAAAAAAATTGAAATATTAGAAAAACTACTAGGTTTAGGAATATAACATTATTAATAAAAAAGTTATAAAATTTTACGCAGAATTTAAAAATAAATTAGAAAATAGGATGTTCCATTTAAAAAAACCATGTTATATCGGCCACACTTTTTTGAAGTACCCTGTATATTCAAAAATAATTTTAAACTGTGCACCTTAACATTCCCTAAAATTATTGTATTTAACATTTGAGCACACACAAATGAGATAATGAACTTTACTCTATCGTTGACTCACCCTGTACATAATCTAAAAAAAGTATTTGCTACGGCAAATTGAAAAATTTTACGGGTAACTTCCGTTCAATTCAATACTACGGCTTCAAATTGTAGGAAAATATAGCTTTTATATTAACAAAAAAATGTGCCAAACCTTGTTAAAAAATATTAAAGAGGCATGGTCAAAACTCGCATTTTGGTCCAAATCTTATGAATTTTTCGTGTGGGCAAAAGGTGGTAGGAAGCTTTTTTTTTTAATATGCGAAATTTTATACTTCAAGATGGTTAGAAGGAAAAATAAAGAATATACTATCTTATTTTTAAATTTTTTCATTACGAAAAATGTACTTTTTTTCGCTTTTGCTCTAGAAAAGGTTCATTCTCTTTATTTCTTTTCAATATTTTATCCTAAATATAACATGAAAAAGTGATTTTAAAACAAATACTACCTATTTTACAATAATATTATGATTTAGATAACAGAAACGTATTAACTATTACTATTTTAATGTTAAAATAATAGTAATATGATATAGAAGTTTAAAAATAAAACAACATTAAAAAAAAAGAATATTTGGAATTAAAGGCATTACCTACTTATACCTAAACATAATATAAGGTAATTTGAAAATTACCACATAGTGCCTCGACGCCACGCTTTGAATAAGTTGTAATGCTAACAATCTTCGTAAATCTACAGATGGCACCTGTATCGCAAGAATCAAACATTTCATCGTAGTAAGTCGTATCGTAGTATGTATACTGCAGTTCGTGGACAGCATTTATTTTCAGAGATATGCTAACATCTCTCTATTTATTTTACGTATATGTCTTGTGTATTCTTTAACTCATTAAACATTTCAGAATATTACAGTTTTGTGATTTGTAATTATATATTTTGTTAATAAGATTTTATTATGTTTAAGAAATGTAATACATAGGCTGAAAAGTTTTTGGTCTGACCCACAGATGTCGCTCTTTTCAAAAAAATCCATATGATTTTTAGGACTTACCAACCTTCAAACGATTCGTGTCAAAATTTCATGACATTTCGATGACTAATTTACAAGTTACAGTGGTTTTAGTGACGCTACTTTTGATATTTTCAAAACAATGGAAAAAATCGAATTTCGTGTGTTGATTAAACACGACTATGCTGAGAAGGGAAAAATAATCAGTAGCGAATATTATATAAAGTTATTGGTGCGTTTGAAGGCAGAAATCGCAAAGAAACCGCCCCGAATGAACAAGAAAAAACTGCTCTTCCATCAAGACAATGCACCGTGTCACAAGTCAATGATTACGATGGCAAAATTGCATGAAGTTCGAATTGCTTCCTCATCCATCATATTCTCCAGAATTGGCCCCCAGCGACTATTATCTATTTGCAGACCTCAAAAAAATGCTCGCGGGAAAGAGATTTGGCCCCAGTGAAGAAGTTTCCGCCGAAACCGAGACCTATTTTGAAGGCAAACACAAATCCTTTTACAAGAAAGGTATAGAAATGTTAGAAAAGCGTTGGACTAATTGTATCGCTCTTGAAGGAGGATCCACCGAGTACAATTTACAGCAATTCAAGAGCAACGTGAATCGCTTTTTCCGAACACGTGCCGCTCCTGTAGCGCTTTAGGGACCTCCCTGCAGCACGTGTGCTAGACACATAAAAAAACAATATCGTTAATTAAAGTCGAATTTTGCAAAAAAGTGTTTTAAGTAGCTAGACCAAAAACTTTTCAGTCTACGTGTTATATAGTGTATATTAAACTATCCAAGTGATTTTGTGATCAAATTAAAAACACATCTTTATGAAAAATTTTTGACTCTGAACAGTTTCTTTGTTTGCATTATTTTAGTCCATTTTTGTTTCGTTGTATTTTTTTTTTTTCTGTAATCTAAATCATAATTTTATCGTAAAATAGGTAGTATTTGTTTTAAAATAACTTTTTCATGTTTTTTTTTTATGGGTCTAGCACACGTGCTACAGGGAAGAAGTCCCTAAAGCGCTACAGGAGCGACACTTGCGTGGAAAAAGCGATTCACGTTGTTCTTGAGTCGCTGTAAATTGTACTCGGTGGGAAACCAGTCCTGGGCAAATTATTCCAAAGGGATGATGTTCTCCATATAAAAGGCTGCTTGAAGAGCGTTGTACGAGGAGTAACAAGCTGAATCTCATACGGATGTGAAGTATTTGCGCGACGTGTACTTCTAACATGCACCGCTCTGGGAGGAAATAAGCGGGCCACATTCTTCGAACACTTTCCATGAAAATACTTGTAGAATAGGCTCAAGTCGCCAACCGTTCTTCGATGTTCCAGCGAATCAAGGCCGCCGGTCAGTTCCGGGTCTCCAATCAGACGCACAGCTCTTCTCTGAATAGAATCCGACAAATGCAGTGTATGTTTGGGAGCGGAGCCGCAAACATGGGAGCAGTATTCCATAGTTGGTCGAATTTGAGCTTTGTAAAGAATTAACAGTTGTTGTGGAGTGTAAAGCTTTCTGGTTCGAAATAATATTCCCAACTTTCGAGAAGCTCTCCTTGCTATGCCTGCAACATGTTCATGCCAGGACATATTTGCTCCCAAATTAACGCCCAACAAATTGAGTGACGATGTTAGAGGAATGGAGTGCCCCGACATAACTATGTCGGGTTCAGCAACGTTAACTTTTTTAGAAAAAACTGCCACCTGGGTTTTTGTAGCGTTAAATTCCACTTGGTTACTGTCACTCCAAGATAAAATTTCTTCGAGGTCTTTGTTAAGTTGAATGACTTCCTGCTGTCTGTGGATATTCGTCTGAGTAGCCGATGTCCGAGCGTTCAAAGTGAATGAATAGATAAGCGTACTGTCATCTGCAAAGCTGTAGATTGGGTTCTCGGTCTTTTCCAGCAGATCGTTAATGTAAATGAGGAAAAGAGTAGGAGACAGTATGGAGCCTTGAGGTACACCGGCGTTGATAGTGAAGGTGTTAAAAAGAAACTCGTCGACTGCCACTCGTAAAGAACGCTCTCTGAGGAAACATGAGAGCCACAAAGAGAACTTTTCAGACATACCATAAGAGCGTAGCTTAGCCAACAGTCCATCGTGCCAAACACGGTCGAATGCCTTGGGTATGTCAAGAGCAACCGCTCGAGATTCTCCAAAGTGTTCAATTGCGTTGTTCCAAACGTGTGTTACATAAGTCAGAAGATCTCCTGTTGATCTATTTTTACAAAAGCCATATTGATGATCGCTAATAATGTTGAATCCTTCAATTTTAGAAGATGCTGATTGATAGCCTTTTCCATGACTTTCGATATTATTGAAAGCAGTGCGATTGGTCGGTTGTTATTTGGCAAGGTCTTCTTGCCTTTTTTAGGTATCGGCTGAACTGTGGCACATTTCCAGCAGGAAGGAAATATTCCCTTTCTGTAGGATAGATTGAAAAGTCTACAGAAAACTGGTGTTAGTTCCCTCGCATAGTTTTTGAGAACTATGTGTCAATTTAATTGAAAAAAAAAACTCATGATCAGTAGTGTCTCAATTTTTTTTCTTTTAATGTAAAAAACAATTTTTTAAATATGAATACTATTAATTTAAAATGTATATCTATCTGTTTCTTAATTAAATAAATTACAAAATTCACATCTGAAATAATCTTAGATTAAAAATTTCTATCTCACTCATACTATGGTCTCCTAAAAGTTAACTTATTTTGAAGATCATAATATCTACAATTGAACTAAAACTTTTACCGTATCATTTTGCCGGTAAAGCCTTTAAGTTCGATTGTTTTAACGTTATAAAAAGAATAACGTTATAAAAAAAACTATTCGATAATAGTTATTTACATATTAAGTTGGAACGTGATATTTTGCAGGATGAGTAAGATTAGGAGTCCTGCTGCTAATCCAACCATCAACTTCTAGTTACAGTTCTTCGTATTAAACTCAAAGCTTCTCAAAAAAATATAAAGGTGCAACGAATGAAGATACGAGGCATGTTTTTTAAGTAAGTACCGTTTTGGAATTAAAAAAAGACGTGCAAAGATATCGCTATAATTTTATTTTTACATGAAAGCCTGTACCTTAATCTACTTTTCTACATAATTTCCGTGAATATTGAGGCACTTGTCATAACGTGGCACCAGTTTTTGAATACCCTCCTCATAAAATTCTGCCGCCTGAGAAAAAAGTTCTCGGTCACAATGCGATACAAAACACTACGAGAATATTGAGGAAAGCAGTCGCACAATGATGAAATTGTAAAGCGTCTGTTTTCTCTCACCTTTTCGTCCACTTTCTGCACCAAATCTTCATTAACGACCGAAGGACGCCCACCCGTTCTTCATCATGCACATTTGTGCGGCCATCTTTAAATGCTCTCACCCATTTCCTTACCATTCCATCACTCATAATGTTTTGTCCGTAAACTTCACAGATCTCACGATGAATATCGATCGGTTTTACGCCTTTAGCACTAAGAAATCGTATAACAGCCCGTACTTCACAATCGGCGGGACTTACGATTGTCGGAGGCATCTTAAACACTCAGTAAACAACGTATACAATGAAGAATCAGACTGTAATGGCGTCAGTGCGTAGACATGAGATGTAGGTTACCAGCGCGCATGCGCGGAACGCCGACCGTATCGCTGCGGCGGCGGAATCGCAAAACGGTACTTACTTAAAAAACATGCCTCGTATATCCTCCAAAAAAACAACAATTTACGGAACTAGTAAATAAAAATATCCGAAATATCCAGTATAATGAAGATCCGGGAAATAATGAAGAGATGTGGAACAAAATGAAAACATCGATAAAAGATGCCCACGAAGAAATAGCATCCCAAAGAGTAAGAAATTGTATTAAAAAATCTTGGATGTCTGCAGAAACATGGCAACTTATAGAGCATAGGAAAAACGTAAAGAAAACTGGACTAAACGATGATCAGTAGATAAAAGAGTACCAAGATTTAAACCGACTTATACAGAAGAACTGCAGACAAGATAAGAATACATATCTCAATAACCAATGTAAAGAAGTACAAGCATATGCAGAGAAAAATCAAGTTAAAGATCTTTTTAAAAAAATTAAAGAGACAGATAAGGATTTCAAACCTAAAACTTGGGCAATCGAGGATAAAAATGGAACACTGCTTACAGAGAAAGAAAGAATAATAGACAGATGGAGAGAATATTGTGAAGACCTTTATTATAATGCACAAGAACAAGACATACACCAACAGATCAATACCACGCAGCAAGAACCTGAAATAATGAGGAGTGAAGTAGAGGATGCTGTTAAGAAATTGAAAAGCAATAAGGCACCTGGCTACGATGACATCACGGGAGATATTCTTAAGGAACTAGATCATGACACAGTGGGGATGATCTATAAAATATGTAATAATATCTGGAAAACTGGAATATGGCCGAAAGATTGGACGACCTCTATAATAATACCACTACATAAGAAAGGCTCTACCCGTAAATGTAGTAATTATTGTACATTATCTCTATTATCACATCCAAGTAAGGTAATGCTACATATCATAAATAATCGTTTAAGATATTATGTTGACCAACAAATCTCTAGAAAACAAGCGGGATTCGTTAAAGGACGAGGCACAAGAAATCAGATTGTTAACATAAGACAATTGATAGAGAAATGTAGAGAGTATAATGTGTCTATGGTAATATGCTTCATAGACTATAATAAGGCTTTTGATTTTGTCAACTGGAAAAGGCTTTGGGAGGTACTAGAGCAAATGGGTGTTCCTTATCATCTGATTAAATTGGACAGCACTGCAGTGGTGAGAATAGACAATATAATATCCGACCAGTTTCATCCTCGCCGAGGTGTAAGACAGGGCTGTGTTTTGTCTCCTACATTATTTAATGTTTATGGTGAATTTATAATGAGAAATGCGTTGAATGAATGGGATGGTGGAATCCTAATAGGAGGTGAGCGAATAAACAACTTGCGCTACGCTGATGATACCACCATATTTGCAGCGACTGAGGAAGAGATGGCTACATTTTTAAATCGGATAGAGCAAGAAAGTAAGAAACTAGGTCTGACCATAAATAGGGACAAAACGAAGCTGATGATAGTCGATAAGTCTGACCAAATAGTAAGATCCGACTTACTCAATGGCATTGAGAGAGTAACAACCTTTGTATATCTAGGATCATCCGTAAGCAGTATGGGAGGATGCGAGAATGAAATAAAAAGAAGAATATCCCTAGCAAGAAATGCTATGACGAGACTTACTAAGATATGGAAAAGTCCGTACATAACTAAAGGAACGAAATTAAATCTCGTACAGACCTTAGTATTTCCAATATTCTTATATGGTGTAGAATCCTGGACACTTAGAGTAAAGGAACGTAAATCTATTGATTCCTTTGAAATGTAGTGCTCTAGGAGGATGTTGAGAATATCCTGCACCGCCAGAAGAACTAATCAATCTATACTGAATGAACTAAATGTAACTGTAAGGTTATCATCACTATGCATGAAAAGAATTCTTCAGTATTTTGGACATGTAGCTAGAAGGCCAGGCAATAATGTAGACCGGCTAATAATAATGGGAGAGGTCCAGGGTAAAAGGAGTAGAGGCCGCTCGCCAACAAGATGGTCAGATCAAATAAAACAAGTTATGGATCAATCACTCCATGTATCGTTGCACTTCGCAGAAGATCGAGAGAAATGGAGAGAAATAGTGAACAGAACAGTGAAGTCATTCCAGAGAGAACACGACCCTCAAGACTGAGAAAACGAATAGAGAGAGAGAATACTACTCGTTCTTATTTCTTCTTTCTTCAAATGTTTAATTAAAATGATTTTGTATGATGAGATATTTACATTTCAAATTAGAAATGTTTGAAATGAACACCAAAAAAAAACAAAAATCGCTCAACGTAAAACATAAAACGCTATAATTCGCGGATATATCAATAGTATTCTCCTCGGCACAGAAGGTTCTTAGTTAGTATCAAAATTAATATATTTGTTATTACATCAACTATTTAATATTTATTCATTAATAAATATCATCCAGGAATCTGAAACATATTTGCAATATAATTTTCATAATTACTTACTGGTAAACAATAATAACGGTATATTTCATCGATTTTTAAAATTATAATTATTAAGTAAAATTAACTATTACATGGATGAGTTTGGCTTTAATTAGTTTAGTTTAAGTTCAGACTTGTACCATATAATTTTATTTTGGCACGTAAAAAAGAATTAAATAGATATTGCGACACAATAGTTTTATTTATTATTATATTATATATTATTTATTATATTAGTGCAGGGGTCGGCAAATCGCGGCTCTTTCAAGAAACAATTGCGGCTCTTCCAGTTCCCTTAAAAAATAACCGGTCAAGTGCAAGTTGAACTTGCACAATTAGTGTTCCGTACGTTGATTGCTTTTAAAATAAAAAGTGTTGTTACGGTGGTATAAAATGATCAGTGACTTCACAAAACACACTACAAATGAGTTTTCAACAAAGTTTGTTTCCAATCTTTACTGAAAATTGATGACCTTGAAATTTTTGGTTTTTTTTATATACCAGATAAATTATTAAAGGTAATGCACTCGTGATAATTTTCGTTCAATCTACACCCCCTGCAGAATGTTCCAGAATTTTTTCAAAATTTTTTGATCAGTACTTTTCAAGATAAGATGGGGGGGGACAGCGATTTTTTAAAAATAATACGAAGAAAAGTGTGCGCAAGTATTACATTATTTATATATACATATATATATATATATATATATATATATATATATATATATATATATATATATATATATATATATATATATATATATATATATTTTACTCGTGTTTTCATAAGCTTTCATTTGACACCACATTCGATGACCTACTAAAAAAATTTTTTTTTCACTTCCGATTTCACCCCCCAAAACTAACCCCTCAAGTCAAAATTTGACTTTCAAAACTACGCGACTTTGATGAGGTCATCAATTCCTATATTATTACCAAATTTCAACTTTCTATGACAAATAGTTTCGGAGAAAATTGGGTGTAACAGACAGACAGACAGACAGACGGAAGGACAGACAGACAGACACCGAAGTCATCTTATAAGTGTTCCGTACGGAACACTAATAACTCAAGCGGACAGACACGAAGTCCGCGCGTACACATAAACAAGAGACCTCGCTGTACGGCCGCGATTACGCGCACATGTCAGGTCTAGTTAGCGTGTTGCTTTTGTTTCACAAAACACGTGCGTTTCATTTTGTCGGTTGTCGTAGCTTAAAAAACACCTAATTTATATGTTGTATAGCAGGGCTGTCAAGGTCATGCACAGTTCGAGCCAATTTCGGAGGTAACGCCTCCCCGCTGCCCCCACCACTGCTGCTGCCGCCGTTCGCGCAGACTCAGGAGCGGTTATGAGACATAGGAGGAGCGCATTGTCTTTGGTAAGCGGCCGAGCCGCGATCGGCGGCTCAGCCGCTTAACGTCTAGCAGTGGTGGGGGCAGAGGGAGGCGTTACCTCCGAAATTGGCTCGAACTGTGCATGACCTTGACAGCCCTGTTGTATAGCAAGTAAGACATCGTAAATCATGGGACACTTAGTTGTATTTTTGTAAATGAGTTGTCTCTGTAATTTAAGTCTCAAAAAATTAATTATTGTAGTGAACATATAGGTTGAAGTGGACTGAATTATTATAAAGTGAAGCCATATTTTACAAGTATGTATGCCTGTGGTAAAATTAATTTAGTTGGTTAATTTCTTGTGATATTTTTAGCATAAAATGCTTAGATATACTTGCTTTTTATATGCATTTCTATATATGCTGCTCTTCCTACACGATGTTAATTTTAAGCACTTGGATAAACAAATAGAGTGACCAATCTCTGACATTAACCGT
Organism: Pachyrhynchus sulphureomaculatus; assembly: GCA_019049505.1. Lineage (NCBI taxonomy): Eukaryota > Metazoa > Arthropoda > Insecta > Coleoptera > Curculionidae > Pachyrhynchus > Pachyrhynchus sulphureomaculatus. Next base: position 94,798,790 of record CM032449.1, on the reverse strand, counting down.
AAAAAAGCGTATCCACTTTTTGAATATGACGACGTAGGTTTGCAAAAAATAAACATTTTCAAGTAAACATATATTTATCTCTCGTACACTAGTTCGCTAGCCTCACGGCGTTACGTCGATTAGATGTTTCTAAATTCCCTGACTTTTTCCGGTTTTCCAGAAAATGGCCACACTGTCTCATCTTTTAACTACAATTATTTTAGGTTTAATATTGATGCGTAATATAATAATATAACAATTTACCTGTTTCAGAAAGCTTTCTAAATCTGCCGACGACGTGGCTTCATCAAAAAAGAAAAGAAAAACAGAAAACGAATTTCTTCGTGAATGGACGGACTCGTATGCTTTTATTCGGAGTCATGATGGCCTTCCGACCTGTCTTATCTGTCAAGAAAAACTGACCCATAATAAAAAGTCAAATCTGGAAAGATATTTTATAAATTAATTGGATATTCCGAAATAAAATTTCAGAATATGGTGTTACTTGATTGGTCACAAGTCGAGAAATTTGCACATGCAAAATGACCAACAAAGATCCCATGAATGCTATATATTCCATGCCTTTCCTCCTACAACTATAGCTTCTGAGCCTATACTCTTCATCAGGTAGGCTTTAGGCAACGGTATCGATCGTGAAGATCCGAGTACCATGGAGAGTCGAGTTGGAATGACTCGCTGGCTTATAGCAATAATGGTACCTTAAATAAACGAGATACTACTCGTTGGACAAGATACAGACCCTTGCGCCATCTGTTGAGATTTTCGAACTTCGAAAAACTGCTCAACTATATAAACCTAACATTGTTAGGAAGGATAAACTAAATTGATATTCCGAAATAAAATTTCGGAATATGGTTTGTTACTTGATTGATCACTACAACATAAAGTCGAGAAATTTGCACATGCAGATATTTTATAACCAAACGTGATTCTTTCGCAAGAAAATATCGTGTGGGTGACGCAAGAATGAAAGCTGTTGAAGAACTTCAGAAAAAAAACTCAGGTGTCAAGTTCCATGTTGCATAATTGGGCACAATCCATGAATAGCGTAAATATGGCTATTTTTAAAATTTCGCTAGAAATAGCTAAAAGAGGAAAACCATTCATTGGTGACTTTATTAAGGAGTGTTTTATAAAAGCGTCTGAAGATCTGTTTAGTAATTTTAAAAACAAAATTGAAATAGCAAAAAAAATCAAAGACAACCCACTGTCTGCTAAAACAGTACAAGACTGAACTGCCAAAATGGCCTTAGATGCCAACAACAGTTAAAGGACGTTAAACTGACTTCGGTAATATCAATTGCTGTGGACGAGTCTTGCGACATAAAAGACACAGCGCAAGTAGCACTAATTGTAAAGTTTGTCTCATCTTAAGGCCCTAAGGAAGAATTATTAGGATTGCTGCCACTAGTCGGACAAACTCGCGGGGAGGACATTGCGAATACTGTACAAAAATACCTAGAAGACAATGGAATCAGTGAGAATACAATTGTTTCCATTGCAACTGATGGAGCAAAAAGGGATAAACAAAGAATTCATTCCAATTTTAAATGATTATGAAATCCTTTCTTTTCATTGCATAATTCACCAAGAAGCGCTTTGTGCACAATCCTTTCCAAAAGAAATAGTTGACGTTAGGAACTTGGTTATTAAGATTACCAACATCATTTTAGCTAAGGCACTCTATCATCGCTAGTTTAAACACTTACACTGGCCTACACACATTTTGGTGCCTAGGACTTTAGACCTGATTTTAAGTATGTCTGATAAGGTGATGACAAAAATGTTACTGGTTTTTTTGTATCAGCTCTGTATGAGAGAAAAAAAATGCATTCTTACAAAAATATGGCTTTATTTTAACGTTCTACATGAAGAAATTGTTTTTTAAATGATTTTTTAGAGTGAAATTGTCTTGGGCAATCTCGCGTAAGTCCCTAGCAATAATCTGCCATCATATGAACGTCCCATCTGCCTTGTTTTTATATCTTGGTGGAAACGTTCTCCTTATTCTTCGTTCAAACATCCTAGGTTATGTTGAAAATGATCTATATGACTATTAAGGTACTGTATTTTTATGCTCATATGATTGCCTAAATTTTTAAAGTGATGAAGCCTTGTAATTTCCGAGGAAATTTTGTACAACCGCTACAAAAGATTTCCACGCAAGTCGTTCAACTTCAGTCATAGAGGTCTCAAAATTAGTGAAATCTTTAATTAATCGACGTATTTGGGGTCCATCAAAAATGCCTGCTTTTAGTTTTTCAGTACTTTGCACAATATTCACTTGAGAAGGATTCTTCAATTTCTTCATCCTGAAATTGTAGTAGCTGATGAAAAACTGGTATTGGAACGTTTTCTGAATGGGGTATTGGTCTTCTTGCTGGAGAAATATTGGGATATTTCCATTTATGACGATTGGTTTTATTGATGCCCACTATATTTGTCATTCAGAAGTAACAGTCGTCGTGATGATTTTATTGTTCTTTCCAAATCATGTGTACTCCAAATTTCACAGATTTACGTGTACCTTTCTCCCATTGTCACAGATGTCAATGTACATTTTACATACACTATGAGACACCCACGCTTTATCTTGATTGCGAATTTCCATACTGAAGTAAGCAAAATACAAACGGATCACAGTATCTGTTACCAATTTTCGCTGATCTTTCAAAATATATTCACCACAAATGTAACAAAACTTATCAGGATCGTTAACACAACGTCTTAACTTACTAGCCATTATGAAATACTAAGATTAATTTTATCAGTGTTATTGTAAAACTTGCTGTTTTCGAATAAGATTACCTTCCTTATCAACTATAGATAAAAACAGAGCTGCACCAAAACAACATATTTTTTTTGTAGACTTGTGTTACTAGATGAAATGAATAACCGTACTCAGTCTTACTTATGCATAATAAGGTGCGATGGCTTTCACAGGGCAATGTTTTAAAGCGTTTAGCCTTATGTCTGCAAGAAATTAATATGTTCTATAGTAATAAAGGCACTGATCATCCTGAATTAAATGAAGATAAATGGCTACAGAAGTTTTATTTTATGACTGTCGTTGCAATGCAACTCAGCGAACTAAACCTAAAGCTTCGAGGAAAAGGAAACACTGCATTTTCATTACTGGAAGAAGTAGTTTGTTTTGAAAATAAATTGCTTCTTTTGGCCGAAGATATGGAGATGGGCACATTATTACATTTCAAAACCTTAAAGAATTATTGAGATGGAAACAGTACTTCTATTGACACCAGTTACTTCACAAGAACGATCAAAGCAATGAAGGATGGCTTTGCTGAACGATTTGATCAGTTTAAAATAAATAAGCCTACCTTAGCTTTCATTGAGAACCCTCTCAAGGCAAACAGCAAAGAACTAAATTTTGCCCCGTTTGACATTAACACTGGTTCCTTTCAAATACAATTACTAGATTTAAAAAGCAAAGATTTTTGGAGTTCGAAGTTTACAAATCTTAGTAGTAGCTTAGAAGAGCTGGAAAAGCAGAAAAGTAGTTTGGTATCGCATAAGTATACAGCTTTGAAAGAAATGCCCAAGCCTGATGCAATCATTTTCGATACCAGGAATATCTCCCGGAATGCAAAAAATGACTTTTGGTGTGCTGACGATCTTTGGGTCAACATATTCATGCGAGGAAATTTTCTCTTCCATGAATTTAATAAAGAACAAGCTAAGAAGACAAATAACAAATCAAAATCTAGAGTCGATTCTTAAACTAAAAACTACTAGTTATGTGCCGGACTTACCAAAACTTTCTAGAGAAATGGAAGGTCATTAATTAGTGTTCCGTACGGAACACTTATAAGATCACTTCGGTGTCTGTCTGTCTGTCTGTCACACCCGATTTTCTCCGAAACTATTTGACATAGAAAGTTAAAATTTGGTAATAATATAGGAATTGATGCCCTCATCAGAGCCATAGTAGTTTTGAGAGTTAAATTTTGACTTAAGGGGTTAGTTTTGGGGGGTGAAATCGGAAATGAAAAAAAAAAATTTTACTAGGTCATGGAGTGTGGTGTCAAATGAAAGCTTGTGAAAACACGAGTAAAAAATGTATATATAATGTAATACTTACGCGCACTTTTCTTTGTATTATTTTTAAAAAATCTCGAAAAAATCGCTGTCCCCCCGCGCCTTATCTCGAAAAGTACTTATCAAAAAATTTTGAAAAAATTCAGTAAATATTGGAAACAAACTTTGTTGAAAACTCATTTGGGGTGTGTTTTGTGAAGTCACTGATCATTTTATACATCTGTAACAATTTTTTTTTATTTTAAAAGCAATCAACGTACGGAAAGTTCAACTTGCTCTTGACCGGTTATTTTTTTTTGAATAGAATTTAATTGTTTATTTTCTCTAGCATAGTTTATTTTATTACGAATAAATAATAATTAATAAAGTCGTCTTTTAATTAATTACCGTTTCTTTATCCGATTTATTTGAAACAAAATGTAAACACAGAAACCAAAATTCGTAGCTCTTTGAAATTCTTGAAATCGATATTTTTATCATGGCTGGCTCTTCCGGCTTAAAAGTTTGCCGACCCCTGTACTAGTGTATTTATTTATTTGTTTATTAACGGACAAAATTTAATTTCATGTAAAATTACCATAAATATTATTTATGACTAGCACAGAATAAATTTATACAAAGATATTTACAGAAATTAACCTGGTCAATTAATAGGAATTAGTAATAACAATAACAGCACAATATATAGAAAAAAACTGAAGACCCAAAATTGTATTGAACAGTCTCATAAATACCACTTTACTTGTAAAGAACTCAACTCCAGAAAGCTCCTTGGTAAGCTGACATAACCTTATTACAAAATTATTATGCCTACAGTTTGGTGGTTCCTGTGTGCTGGTATAGAAAAAATATGCCTAAAATGAGAAGGCACATGTAAACCTATTTTAATTAATAGATAGGAGCAGTGATACCATGCAGAATGATGTCAACCATTCCAAGATCTAATAAATTTCTGTGAATTTCAACGTTTTCGATATGAATGATTCAATGTGAGAGTAGGTCCGCCCGGTCTATTAAGTTAAAGTTACTTCAAAAATGTGTTTTTTGCTCTTTCAATGTGAATATGTACGTTATAGCAAGGGCTTCAAAAACTAGAAAAAAATTCTAAATGTGTCCTGACTAATGAGGAATACAATTTGCGGTTATATGGTAAAAGTCGTGAGTAACACAGTTTATAAAGCCTAGAAGTTATAAAGATTTTGAGATTAAGTTGAAGGTATAAAGTTAATATTTTAGCCTATAAGCCCTAAAGTTTTAACTTTAGAAAGTTATACAAGAAAAATTAAGTAACAATGTTCCTAATTAAGTAACAATGTTCCAATATTGTACTCGATTTATGAAAGAGGATAGAAGTCCCAGTTGCAAGGTGATCAAAGTCAAACTGAAGTTTATAGCAATCATCAGAAGAGAACACTCTCATATATAACTTTAAATCAACAAGCAGGAGAAACTGACTAAAATCAAAACGGCAGTCTAAATCACTAACAAACAAAGAGAAGAGGTTTGAAATGCCAATCCTGAAGAATTCTAGAGGGGACATGTGTATTATTAGATAAATAATTGTCGAAACAAATAATCTACAAATAATCTATAATAACAATGTCATTTACTCTATTGATTGCCTTGGAGGAGTCAGTATCAAACGAATGATGTTGAGTACCAGTCTCGAAAGCGTCTGATACAAAGTCACCATCAATCAGTCTGGAATCCCAACTAGCTGGCGACAATATTAGAACCTAATTGGAAAGTTAATTGCTCAATAGTTTTTATCTGGTCTTGTTTATTAGACTTGTGAATCGACGTTATGTAACTTAGCTTACAACATTCAGGGAAAATTGCAATAGTTAAAGATGTATTAAAGGTTTTATATAGTTCAGTGCTTGTGTAGCAATGGAGGTAGATCATCCATCCATACCAGGACCCGTGTTAATATCCAAGCAGTTTAAATGTGAATATGTATACAATACTGAAGTGCTGTAATTAGTGATATTGATATTATTGAATGAAAACTCACTATCACTCACTACTGGAACAAGACTTATTAGTGTATAATTGAAAAAATAGTGAGAAAATATATTAGCTATCTTAGTCTTACAATCACTATAGATATCTTTAAAATGAAACTCACTGAAAAAAACACGACTCTTTCTTTTAGAATTAACAAAATTCCAAAATTGTTTTTGGCAAAAGAAACATAACTCTTAGCGTGTATTTGTTTCTGTACACTGTTACTCACAGTAATCACATGTAATCAAAAAGTAACAAAAATGCTTCAATAAAATGCATGTTTGGTATTTATAGTCTCCTTCAACATAATTCCTTCTCACTACCTTGAACTTCTGCCAAAGTTTTGTTGAATCCTCGAAACATACTTAAAAGTCTCCTTTTAGAACTACCGATCAATTTTCATGGCAAAATTGAAGCATAAATTTTAGTCAAAGCAACAGGTGACTCAGGTGAATAATGACCTTAAGGAGCAGTGATTCTTGAATTCTTCACCATAAATTCATGAACAACAAGATCATTATAAGCACCTACATTGTCATAGCGAAAAATCCTTGAGTTACCTTTCTGCAAATCAGATTGCTTTCAACGAATATCTTCATTAAAACAACGTTAAACGTTCTAATAATATTTTCTGCTGACAGTTAGGTCATTCAGAAGGAATTCATTATATATAACACAACTACAACCGAAAAAAACAGTATACATTACCTTGATTTTTGACAGATTTTGACGTTTTTCATCTTCAACGCGATCTGTACTTTCCATGAACATGTTGTATCACTTGAAAACAATTCCTTTTTTGATTGAGTATCATCGCCAAGGGCCTTGTGTAACATTGTCAACATTTTTATAGGATCAATTCCAGTGTGATACCCAAATGTAATACACATTCTATTCTAAATTACACTCAACTTTTTTTTTTGTAAATTTAAAGGGCTTGTGACTGTCACATGTTGAAGATTGGTAGAAATATTTAAAATTTTGCCACATTTTCCTCTTTGAAATTTTATGTGTACTGTTTTACTGTTTACTCGTGAGTCTAGGGTAAGGAGTTACCACAAAGGCTTTCTTTTGCATATATAGTCAGGGAGTCATAATAAACTAATATAAAAAATAGCGCCACCACATATCCTCGGCGCCAGCGGACACTGCTGCCCCTTTGTGAAATATTACTTTGAAAATTGATGTAACTTTGCTAATTTGTGTAGGCAAATTTTTATCTTTCTTGCTAATTTATGCTTATTTATATTTAATTTAAGCAAAAAATAAAAATTACAAAGATGTTAAACTCTAAACTTTTCTTTCACAGCTGTCTGTCCACAGTGTCAAGTTAACAATGTGAATTTGTATGCTACAGATACTTACAACATTACTGGTTTTAGCCTTTCTAAGTTAGGAATTGTAATCTTTTTATTATATTATATTTAAGTTATAATTTTTTGTTTGTCATTAAGAATTGTAAATTTGTGAAACAACTTAAATCAGTGCTGCTCAATAAATATATAGTAGCCAAAAATTATACAAGCTTGTGCAAAACACTGTTTATTATGAGGGCTGTAGTACACTTTGTTCAGGTAGGTCTATCTTAAACAGTGCTTAGCTAATAATGTTATGCTCCAATTATTTGTGTATTTTTTTTATTTGTTAGTGTTATCATAAAATGAAGTATTTACACAAGTCAGTAACACATATGAAGAATTAATAAAACCTTCAACAAAAAACTTCAAGTAAAGACTGTTAATATACAAAATACATTATATATAATAAAAGAAAACTGGTGATTAATTAAAATAAAGTAATGTATAACATACAGGCAAACAAAAGAACATATGGATATATGTATGTATATATCGGTAGTTTTTAACTACAGATGAGTTTGTAAATTATAATTTATATATATATATATATATATATATATATATATATATATATATATATATATATATATATATATATATATATAATATATATATATATATATATATATATATATATATATATATATATATATATATATATATATATATATATATATATATATATATATATATATAATATATATATATATATATATATATATATATATATATATATATATATATATATATATATATATATATATATATATATATATATATATATATATATATATATATATATATATATATATATATATATATATATATATATATATATATATATATATATATATATATATATATATAAATTTGTTATAATCTTGTGTATAAGTTCATTCAATTAACAGATGAGTTTAAGTTTTTCATTGACGTTTCGCCCTTGGTTTTAGGCATTTTCAAAATTTCATTGATGTATTTTGCCATTTCTCGAAAATAAACACACTAGATTAATACATTCCAACTGAAGGCTAATGGTGAGACTGAAGAGAAGAAAAGTCTCACCATTAGCCTTCAACTGAAATGTATTAATGTAGTTCACTTATTTTCGAAAAAATTTTAATCATTCATAAGGTCAAAATTAGAAACTAAGAGTAAATACTTAAAAATTAGCAAATAAAGGATTCTGTATACCTATTTTCTTGTCATGGATGATCTTATAATTTTTATATCCAGTTATTAACATTTCTCTAATAAGAGACCTGAAAACTGAAGATTGCTCCTTGTAAATTTGAAGTTGATATTAAGCTTTTAGTCAATAGTGTATATATATATATATATATATATATATATATATATATATATATATATATATATATATATATATATATATATATATATATATATATATATATATATATAAATATATATATATATATATATATATATATATATATATATATATATATATATATATATATATATATATATATGTATATATATATATATATATATATATATATATATATATATATATATATATATATATATCAGGTGTACAAGTATGACATGCGGATTTCAGACAACAGATGGTGCATCAATGCAGGTTGTGCTATAAAGATTTGACACTGTGCCGTTTTGTTGTGTCATCAACAAGTGTCAGTCTCGCACAAGTGATAAATTGGTTGTATTGTGTTCAATATGTCGAAATGTATTCCGAACAAAGAGCATTCGCGGACAGCATTAATTTTTTGTTTTCATTTGAAGAAAACTGCTGTTGAATCATACCGATTACTTCGAGAAGCTTATGGTGAACATGCTCCATCGCAAGATATGTGTGAACGATGGTTTCGGCGTTTCAAAATTGGTGACTTCGATGTTGCAGACACGGAACGATGTGGAATTGCAAGCATTGTTGGACGAAGATGATTCGCAAACACAAAAACAACTCGCCGAGAAATTGGGCGTTAGTCAACAAGTTGTTTCCAATCGGCTACGAGAGATGGGAAAGATTACGAAGCCGGTAGATGGGTACCACATGAGTTGAACGACAGGCAAATGGAAAAGCGCAAAAACACGTGTGACATTTTGCTCGCTCGGTACAAAAGGAAGTCGTTTTTGCATCGTATAGTTACAGGGGATGAAAAGTGGATTTATTTTGAGAATCCCAAGCGCAAAAAATCATGGGTAGACCCAGGCGCACCATCCACATCGACCGCAAGGTCGAATCGCTTTGGCAGAAAGACGATACTCTGTGTTTGGTGGGACCGGAGGGGCGTGGTCTATTATGAACTGTTAAAACCTGGGGGGGAAACGGTTAATACTAAACGTTACCAACAACAACTGACCGATTTGAACCGTTCGCTGCTTAAAAAAAGGCGAGAATACCGAAAGAGCAACACAAAGTAATTTTTCTTCATGACAATGCTCCATCACATACGACAAAACAGACTTGGCTCCTTCCGATTATCACTTGTTTGCCCTTGCTGAGGAGCACTTTGGTTCGTACGAAGATGTGAAAAATGGCTTGATGAATGGGGATTTTTACTGGCGTGGTATTCACAAATTGCCCGAAAGATGGGAAATATGTATAACAAGCGATGGAGTATACTTTGAATAAAGCACTTTTTATCATTCTTCCTAATTTAACATGTTTTTTTAGAAAAAAAATCCGTATTTCATACTTGTACACCTGGTATACATACATATATATATATATATATATATATATATATATATATATATATATACATATATATATATATATATATATATATATATATATATATATATATATATATATATACATATATATATATATATATATATATATATATATATATATATATATATATATATATATATATATAAAATACAATCTTAATTGGGGAGCTCGGCAAATTTGGGCGTGATAGGAGATCACACAATTTTCATTAAGCCGCCAATATTTCGGTCCTGGATTGGGACCTTCTTCAGGGCAGAACTGAAAAGAAGAACAGAGCGAATTCACTGATAGTGTCTGGGACAACTTTAAATTAATGATGTTATTAGGTTGTTATAATAAATAAAAATAGTGTGGAACAAGAATAAGATATTAGTCATAATAAGTTAAAAAACTCACATGAGAAGTGCAAAGATTTCTTTAGCCTGAATGGCCGTAGGTTGTACATAAAAAAGTTGTTACATATAAAAGTTGGTTAATCCATAAAATATACAAAATACACATTAAAACACTGTAGACAAAATTCTAAAAAACAAATTTAACACATGGATGTAATTGGGAACCTTGGATGTTGAAAACATCATTAATTATTTCACTTGTGACCACCACATATGGCCACCGCCATTTAGGAACAAATGACAAGAACGACAGGAGACAGCTACCCGACAGAGATAAGGGGTTTAGTCAAGAAAACTCAATTAACCAGAATGCGGGGTCGACACCTGGAAGGAACCGATAGAAAAGGAAGTACAAATATTGGACCCTAAGTGGGAGAGAGGTAGCCAATTGAGCGACCAAAACCTACCTCTCTCTCACTTAGGGTCCAATATTTGTACTTCCTTTTCTATCGGTTCCTTCCAGGTGTCGACCCCGCATTCTGGTTAATTGAGTTTTCTTGACTAAACCCCTTATCTCTGTCGGGTAGCTGTCTCCTGTCGTTCTTGTCATTTGTTCCTAAATGGCGGTGGCCATATGTGGTGGTCACAAGTGAAATAATTAATGATGTTTTCAACATCCAAGGTTCCCAATTACATCCATGTGTTAAATTTGTTTTTTAGAATTTTGTCTACAGTGTTTTAATGTGTATTTTGTATATTTTATGGATTAACCAACTTTTATATGTAACAACTTTTTTATGTACAACCTACGGCCATTCAGGCTAACGAAATCTTTGCACTTCTCATGTGAGTTTTTTAACTTATTATGACTAATATCTGATTCTTGTTCCACACTATTTTTATTTATTATAACAACCTAATAACATCATTAATTTAAAGTTGTCCCAGACACTATCAGTGAATTCACTCTGTTCTTCTTTTCAGTTCTGCCCTGAAGAAGGTCTCAATCCAGGACCGAAATATTGGCGGCTTAATGAAAATTGTGTGATCTCCTATCACGCCCAAATTTGCCGAGCTCCCCAATTAAGATTGTATTTTTAATAATTTTGGTAGATACGGCAACATTTTGCTTTCTTTCTTTATTATATATATATATATATATATATATATATATATATATATATATATATATATATATATATATATATATATATATACCAGGTGAACAAGTATGAAATGCGCATTTTTTTTTTTAAAAAAACATGTTAAATTCGGAAGAATGATAAAAAGTGCTTTATTCAAAGTGTGCTCCATCGCTTGTTATACATTTTTGCCATCTTTCGGACAATTTATGAATACCACGCCAGTAAAAAAATCTTCCCCTCTTGCTGCGAACCATTCATTGAACCATTTTTTCACATCTTCGTACGAACCAAAGCGCTATTCAGCAAGAGGGTGACCCAACGATGCAAAAAAGTGGTAATCGGAAGGAGCCAAGTCTGGGGACTTCCTTTTGTACCGAGCGAGCAAAATGTCACACGTGTTTTTGCGCTTTTTCTCATCTACCGGTCTTCTGAATCTTTCCCATCTCTCGTAGCACATCTCCGTATTTTTTTGGCGGTTTTCCACGTTCCTGGTCTACAACATCGAAGTCACCACTTTTGAAATGCCGAAACCATCGTTCACACGTATCTTGCGATGGAGCATGTTGACCATAAGCTTCTCGAAGTAATCGGTATGATTCAACAGCAGTTTTCTTCAAATGGAAACAAAAAATTAACGCTGTCCGCGAATGCTCTTTGTTTGGTATAAATTTCGACATATTGAACACAACAACACAACACTATGCACAGACTTTTCCAATTTATCACTCGTGCGCGTCTGACACTTGTTGATGACACAACAAAATGGCGCAGTGTCAAATCTTTATAGGACAAACAGCATTGGTGGACCATCTGTTGTCTAAAATCCGCATTTCATACTTGTACACCTGGTATATATATATATATATATATATATATATATATATATATATATATATATATATATATATATATGTATATATATATATATATATATATATATATATAGTAGAACCCCGGTTATCCGAGGTAACGTGGGGGGCACCCTCCTCGAATAACTGAAAACTCGGATAATCCGGATTTGTTTTTTATTCATTCAAAAAATAAACACCAATACTTTAAACCGATGCGATGTATTAACGTTTTTAACATATAAATAGGTACATACATTATAAAACAGTAAAATAGGTATCTACGCGCTTCTGTTTCATATTGCATCTTCTTTTTCTCGCTGCAATGTTTCTCCATCTATTAAGAAGCAAATCCGCTGGGGTTGCCTCTGGTTGTTGTTCGATATACCTCAAAGCTTTTTCCAAAGAAGCAAAACCTTCTTAATGAGAGATCTTAGTGGGCGGTTCATCCACCGCCGCTTCGTCATCGTCATCTGATTTTTCGGTTTCCTGAAAGGCATTCGTTATTTCTTCAATACTCATTTCTTCTTCTAAATCATCTGCTGTAATTTATTCAACAACATCCTCTCTTGTCACATTTTAGCAACCTTTTAATTTTTGCATTAATTTAAATAAACTTTTTTCTTTTTCTTCTATCTCGCTGTCAAAATTTGAACAGGACATTTCTCCATGGTTCTCAATTTCAAAGCTAATTCATTTAATGGAGTATCATCTTCACTGTCATTATAGTCCTCAAAATCAATAACTTTTGACCAAGATTTTTGAATAGTGGTAGTACGCACAGAATCCCAAGCTTGACTTCCCCAGTAAATAACATTTTTCAGTGTAACCTTTCTCATCCCATTGATAATATCCTCCTTTTCTGTGTATTCTAACCGATGTGCAAGATATAAACGCCTATAATTTTTTTTAAATTTTACAACAATTTCACCCACATGAAGTCCTTCTCCAGGGTGAGAGGGGGCATTATCCATTAACAAAATTGCTTTAATAGGAAGATGGTTTCTGTTCAAAAATTTAGTCACAGATCGGACGAACTCTTCTTCAAACCAGTTAGTAAATAAGGTCGCATCCATCCATGCACTCTTCTGACTTTTGTAATAGACTGGTAGGGCTTTGGGTGAGATGTCTTTTAAAGCCCTTCGATGTGCAGACTTGCCAATCACCATCAGTGGGATTTTGTGCTTGCCAGATGCATTGGAACATACCATTATAGTTAATCTTTCCTTACTTCGTTTGTGCCCAGCAGCTGATTTTTCCTGTTGAGATTCCAATGTTTTTGATGGAAGCATTTTGTAATTCAGAGCAGTTTCGTCACAGTTGTAAATTTGAGCACATGTGTATCCACAATCTTTGATTTGCTTTTTAAAGTTCTGCTTAAACTTCTCAATTGATGACACATCAGCAGAAAGTTTTTTACCACATACAGTCAGTTGTCGTACACCGTACTGTTTTTTCCAGCAGTCAAGCCATCCAGAACTGATCTATCTCTGGGAATTGCCTACTAATCATTATTGCTTTCAGTTGTAAAATTGGACCTGACAGAGGCACACCTTTTGATCTCTGTTGGTTAAACCACATGAATGAAGCTTCGTTAACCTTTTCATACTCGCCGGTTTTCATTGATTTTCTTCCTGAGGATGAGGAGGCTTGATTTATACACCACTCTTCTATTTTTGTGCAGTTTCTTTTCCAATTTCCAACTGTTATCTCACCTACTCCATAATCACGTGCAACAACTTTAATTGTCTCTCCTGCTTCAATTCTTCTGATGGCTTTTAATTTTTCTTCAATAGGAACGACGATTCTTTTGCGCTTGTTTTGCTCCATTATAACACGACAAACAAAAATTCAAACAAAGCAGTTCGTATTAATTACACTTAACTACCAGAACTCCAACCAAATAAATTATGTGAGTATGCTCGTACTTCTCCGTAGTAAACGCTATAACGCACTGCATTCACGCAAATTTACTTGCTGAAAGAGTCCAAAAACATAAATAGGGGAACCCCTCACACGGGCTAGGAGGATTCCCTGAAGGCCCCGACGATTTTAAATGGAAATATGTACATACATATTTTAAAAGCTCGGTTAATACGCAGCAAAGACGCGCGTACCTTGGATAATCTGGTTCTTAGATTGGCTTGGTTAATCCGGAGCTTGGATAATCGCAACTCGGTTAATCAGGGTTCTACTGTGTATATATACTATATATATATGTATAATATATATATATATGTATATATATATATATATATATATTTATAATATTATATATATATATATATATATATATATATATATATATATATATATATATATATATATATATATATATATATATATATATATATATACAGCCATATTCATATATACACTATGGACTAAAAGCTAAATATCAACTTCAAATTTACAAGGAGTAAGTAATCTTCAATTTTCAGGTATCTTACTAGAGAAATGTTGATAACTGAATATAAAAATTATAAGATCATCCATAACAAGAAAATAGGTTTACAGAATCTTTTATTTGCTAATTTTTAAGTTTTTACTCTTAGTCTCTTATTTTGACCTTATGAATGATTAAAATTTCTGTGATTATTAAATTAAAAATAAAAAGAATTAACAATTAGTTCTATAAACCTAGTCTAAATATATTAAGATAAAAATGGCATGTTTAAAGGTAACATCATAGACATATTCGTGTGGAAAAAAACGGTTAATACCATTAAGGCATTGCCAAAAAAAAAAGTTTGAACCTGGTAATACCTGGTACTAACAATTTTTGCAATTGAATGTCTCCCATAACAGTGACTCTGAATATGGTAGGGTTAACAGATTTTTAATAGACCACTACTTTTAAGGTGATCCTTTGAATTGTATTGTTAAACTTTTGTGTACAATACTCCTGAACTTAGAGGAAAAACATGCAAAAGCAGAAATTACCTTCTTTATTTTCCATTATTCACTAAATTAATTTCAGTTTTATACATGTATAGCGAGTAAACATCCAAAAACCACTTTACTACCAAAACTTTTTTACATAGTACTCGTTTATAAATTAGAAATAAAAATTTTAGAATTTCCTCTATCTTACTGAAACTTGTTTAGTTTTTTTTTAACTGTCGAAACTGTCACCGAGTATCGAACACAAAATGCAGAGAGGTGTTCGTTTCATAAGCTCTTCCGTTTATAAGCAGTGGGCTGAGATTCCCATCTAACTCTTGGTTATTCGGTACCTGCTTTGCATATTATGCTCAACTCTCGAATAAACAACAAACATGGATGTCACTTATCAAAACCATTTTAATTACGTTCGACTAACGTAACTGCTTTGTAGCAGCTCTCAGTTTTTTTTAGGCAATAGTTCCAACTAATCAAATATTCCAGCTACGTAACTGTTCTCGTTCACCAAATGCCTATTTTAGGGCAAAATTATTTCATATTCCTATCCTAGTCATTCATACTTATTTAAATAATAAAACAATAAGATATTTTGAAAGTATAAAAAGTAAGAAACGAAATGTTAACTATATTCGTTAAAGTATCATTTAGAGCAGGGATGTCAAAGACACGGCCCGCGGGCCGCATCCGGCCCCCGGGACGTATCAATAAGGCCCGCGATCGCAATGTGTCACAGAAAGAAGAATCATGTTTTTTAGAGCTTTTAGACTTCACTCGATTCCTCTACGGAAGTTTTAAAATGCACACACTACATTTATAAGTAATTTCAAGGGCAGCGCGTGCCTTGACAAGCGAGAGAGATAGACAGTAACGCCATCTCTTAGCAACAAGCGGAAATACCCTATTATTTTTGTTGAGAAACAATAGAATCTTCCACGCGCTTCGAGTCTAGACTAGAACCTTCCTTATCGATATTATAAAAGGAGTGCGTCGGCGCGACGTGAGTCAGTTGAGTGTGAGTCGAGTAATCGAAGCGATACGGTCGGAGAAGGATTTTAGTTGTACTGCGAAGTAGTGATTGTGAAGGTATTGTGCATTTGTTTGTGTCGTGCGCGTGCGATATCCATAATTGTTGTGTCGAGTTCCATAATTGTTACGATTTTGGCATAATGTCACAAAAACGTAAAGTTGATAGTGAGTGCAGAGTTTTTCAGTCTAAATGGGAAATTGCATATTTTTTCATAGAATGGAAAGGTAAACCACTGTGTTTGATTTGCAATCAAACAGTTGCTGTTTGTAAGGAGTTTAACTTGAAGAGACACTATGATACGAATCATAAATCAAAATTCGATTGTTACACTGAAAAAATAAGAATGGACATATTGTCATCTTTAAAATCTAAACTTCAAGGTCAACAATCAACCTGAAATCAAGTTTTATTATTGCATTAGAAATTGCGAAGAGATCAAAACCTTTCACTGATGGTGATTTTATTAAAGACTGTATGTTGAAAGTTGCCGATGTTTCATTTCCATTTCAAAAGTCAATAATTCAAAATATTTCGCTGTCAAGAAACACTGTTGTTTCAAGAATAAATGATTTATCTCAAAATTTGGTTCTTCAACTGAAGGAGAAAATTAAGGAATTTACAAACTTTTCACTGGCTGTTGACGAGAGCACTGATACTGTTGATACAGCTCAACTTGCTGTTTTTATACGAGGTATTAACAGTAACTTTAAAATAACTGAAGAACTATTAAAGTGCGTTCCATTGACAGGTACTACAACAGCAAATGATATTTATTCTGCAATTGAGCATTTGATAGCAGAATATGAACTCGACTGGAATATACTTAGCAGCACAACTACGGATGGCGCTCCTGCCATGGCTGGCAAACATTCGGGCGTTGTAACTAAATTAAAACAGAAAACATCAGGGAATTTTGTGGGATTTCACTGTATAATTCATCAGGAATCATTGGCATCCAAACATTTAAAAATGGACCATGTCATACAACCTATAATTAAAATAGTAAATTTTATAAGGAGCAGAGGACTAAATCACCGACAGTTCAGGCAGTTTTTACAAGATTTGGACGAAAAGTTTTCTGATGTTCCTTACTGCACCGAAGTTCGTTGGCTCAGTCGAGGAGTAGTTTTAGAAAAAATTTTTGCATTACGTGACCCTATTCAAGCTTTCATGTTAGAAAAAGGCAACCCAATTGATTATGACAATGACTGGTGGGTTGATTGTGCCTTTTTGGTAGATATGAATAAACACTTGACTGATCTGAATGTAAAGTTACAGGGTAAAAATCTGATTGTCACTCAAATGTATTCATGTATTCAAGCCTTTGAAACAAAGTTGAGGCTGTGGGAAAATCAGGTAAAAAATCAAACTTTGGATCATTTCCCTCATTTAAAATCATTTGGCACAGTGAACCAAAAAAAATTGGATCAATTTTCTCAACTTCTGCAAAATTTGATCACGGAATTCAACAATCGTTTTGAAAACTTTCACAAAATGAATGAAATGGAATTCCCAATTTTCAACAATCCATTCAATTTTGAAGCTTCACAGGCGCCAGTTCATTTGCAAATGGAGTTGATAGATCTTCAATCGGACAGTATTTTGAAAGAAAAATTTAAAGAGATTAACGCTCTTACATTTTATACACAATATTTCAAGAGTTTGGATAACCACCCGGAATTAAAAAAGTATGCAGCACGCATTCTCTGCATGTTTGGTAGCACCTATTTATGTGAGCAGATGTTTTCCGTCATGAAAATAAATAAGAACAAACATCGCACAAGACTTTCGAATGAACATCTCCAATCAATTCTTAAAATAACTACAACGAATATGATACCTGACATCAATGAGCTTGACAAAAACAAGAGAAGTCAGGTATCTGGATCCTCGAGCTCAAAATAATTACCCTCTTTTATAACTTTGATATAATTTTTAACAACCGTATATATACTATATAATTAAATAAATAAAATGTTATAATAATTCAGTACATTTTTTTTATTTGAATCTGGCCCGCCTACACATTCTAAATTTAATATATGGCCCTCTGCAAAATTGAGTTTGACACCTCTGATTTAGAGCATAAAGTCCCTCAACATGTCAAGTAATTAGCTTTTAATCATAACGAAACACAGTATATTCCTAATAAACGCTAGGGCATCGATTCCTCACTTGTTAAAAATGAAATTTTCAGAAAAAATTCGTAATTTTTTCCTAAAGTTATAAATTTTCTGTTCTTTAGTGCACAGTATGAGAAAAATATTAACTTAAAGTAATAATTCCACTGCTCTTTTTGATGGCAACTGAAACGTCTGTTATTTTGGTAAGCTTTTGATTTATCAAGTTATTAGGTGAAAGTAAAAATGATTTAGTTTATCCACGAATTCAAGAATTTGTGGTCAGGTTACTGATCTGAAACTACACTGCCGAAAGGCTGCCTCATGATTAAATACACCGGCGGCCTTGGTGAGGGTTGTTGGTTCAAGCATGGAAACGATTCCGCTGTATGGGGAGTCTTAGCACCGCAAATGGTCTACACACAGACATTGTTAAAATCATTTATAGCTGACGATTGTAGCTTATCATTTCTTGAAGCAATCTACATAATATTAGGCAACTGTTATGTCAAAGATAACAGTAAAAATTAAAATAAAATTAATTAATGAAGAGTTCGTTGTGACACCCGTTAATAGAAATCCAATTCACTCGGAAAACATAATTCTCGTAAAAAAATCTTGTTGAGCTTATCGACATGAATTTTTATATTTTTTTGAGGTTGTCTTAAAAACACCAAATCTCAGAATTTGTTATTTCGCAATAAAATATTTTTCATCTTTGTTTGCGTACGCAGTATATTTGAGCACTTTTTTTTCCGTCAAAAATATTTTTTATCATGCACAATCAACCAGAATACATTTCTGAAAAAAAAATTAAGCTTATTTCCATATGATGCGTACCTTGTTAGTTGCACTGTGTATGTATAGACAGTATCTTATTCTTTTTTGATTAAACATAGATATTACATAATTATCATCTTTCCTGTAGAAATTACCCATAGTATGAATGAAAGATCTAATAATACTACATATATTAATATTCCTTAGTCACTTTAATGTTTACAAACAATAGCAAATATATAAATACATAATTTATGATAAACTTAGTATTACAAATTTTTAACTCTTTACTGTATTAGCAAATTCTAGCATATAACAACTTTAACAACATAAATTTGCTAGACATCTCGTTTCAAGCCGGTTTATAATAAAGTTACAATCAAAAACAGATAAACCATCTCATTCCTGAAATTGCTTCCGCTAAATTAATATTCTATTTAAAAATTCAATGAGTACGGTAAAAACAAGTAGAAAGCTGTGGCGTAAATTGCCGCTCTGTCTTACCCAAAAAGTTGTCTTACTCCACTTCCGTGCAATATCGCTAAGAAAATTGAATGGTCGTACCGGTGTTACACTACTGCCGCATTGTGAAATACGACTTTGAAAATTGATGTAACTTCGCAAATTTATGTAGATAAACTTTCATCTTGACTGCTAATTTTTAATTTAAGCAGAAAAGAAAAAATATACAGATGTTGAATTTTAAGCTTCTCCTTCATAGCTGTCTGTCAACGGTGTCAAGTGAACAATATGAATTTTTATGCTACAGATACTTACGTCATTATTATATTTCTAAATTTCAATAGCTAGTTGTCTATGGCAATATACAACTTCTTAAAATATAAATTAAGACAACTTTTAATTGCATTTCGGCGTTTCACTATTCATTGATTACTTCATTTGTAGTACTGTTTTTGGTGATGCTAAATGGGGCCATATATCTGAAGGCTGAAATTTTAAACAAAAAATGCCACTATCACCAACTGTTCATTGGAGTTATCAGCCTGACTACTTTTCGTGTAAGTATAAATTAATAAAATTTCATTTTAGCATTATTGGGAAAAGAGAAGAAGGAATTTCAGCCTAGGGTGCATATCAAAACCAGTAGCAGAAGCATACAGTCAAACTGACTATGACTTGTATAAACGTTTGGAAAGAGTTCTTTCACGTCAGTCATAAGCACGACCTAGAACTTGATCAGGTCCGAGAACATGTTCATGATTACCGTTTATCAGTAAATTGTCTCGGAATAATAATATTATATATTGTACACTGCCTTCACAATCATGGATAAACTCTAGGTAAGTAGAAGGTTATCCAGATAGAGATCACACATGAACCAGTGTTTCAAATCACTGATGCTCAACTTATTAACGAAATTAGTTAGGATCCAATGGTCGATGACCCCGATGTAAATATAAAGACTCTTGACCTTTTAAACAGGTGGATTAAAATTTTACAGAATGGGTTTAAAATTGCGCCCAAAAAGAATTTGCACACACACTTTAGTGATCAGCAGATTCCAGTCACCTCTGAAAATGCTGATAAAAGAACCATCAACTGTTCTCTAAAACACAGTTAAGGTGTGCTATGGTAGTAATAGATATTGTCATCATCTATATTAATAGGGGTTGTAATTAATATAGTTAAACTTATTGCCTTACTATTTATATTTCTTTATGGACATAGCACGAGTGCTGCAGGGGGATCCCTAACGCTCTACAGGAGCGACGCGTGTGCTGAAAAAGCGATTTATGTTGGTCGTGAATCGCTGTAAGTTATACTCAGTGAAAAACATAGTCCTGGGCAAATCATTCCAAAGGGATGAAAAGGGTAGTACAAGAAGTCATACGTTGAACTACGGATGTGATTATTAGCGCGCCGCTCTGAAAAGAATAAAGCGGGCTACATCTATCGAATACTTTCCATGAAAGTACTTGCAGAATACACTCAAGTCGCCAACCGTTCTTTAGTGTTCCAAGGAATCAAGGTTGCTGATGAGTTGTGTGTCTCCATTTAGCCGAACAGTTGTCTCTGAATATAATCCAACAAATGTAACACATGTTGGTCGCATTTGAGCTTTGGACAGAATTGCAAAGCTTCCTAGTTCAAAATAATGTTTCCAGCTTTTGAGAAGCTCTCTTTTCTATGCTTGCAACCCGTTCATGCCCTGATGTATTTGCTTCAAGGTTAACATCCAGATTTGTAGTGCCAAATCTCTCGCGGCTTAGGCGTCTGTCTGTCAGTGATCGGTAGAATACTCGATGTTGAAAGTAGTTTCTAGTCGGAAAAAGCTAACGGCCGATTTACGGTGACGGGGTAAATCTCTGGATGAGTGGCTAAAACAGGCTAACAAGACTAGCCGAACTCTCCACCATGATCAGAAATTTCTATTCAATCATCGATAAGTTAAGTAAAGCCACAACTGATTGAGAGTGATTCAGCTTCACTGCTTTGTTTGTCGTATTTAAAACCCTAAGCTAGTTGATGTTGTGGCCAGGATGAAAATTTCGGCATTTGAATTAATTGAAAAAAAAATTAATCCGTAAATGATTGATAATGTCTTACAGGGGAAGCGAAGAGTGTTTTAAAGTTAATATCCATTGGTGGGCGATAGAGGTAGCAGATAAACGTTTTAGTTTGGTGAGTCGTTATTTTTAACCACATAACATTAAAGTTTCGGAGCTCCAGTGCCTTTTTTTTCGTTGGTAAGAGAGATCTCTTCTGACAAAATGATAGAATAGAGAAAGTTAACTGTGAAATGACATTAGTTTCTTACGAGGACGAGTATATAGATGACGCTTATTTGATTGCAGAAGTTTAAACCTTGTATATTACAAGAACCTACTTTAAAATTACGATCTCTATATGTTGACGCCCCCGAACCAGCTCTCACCCAGAGATCTGCACGGAAGGCTATTTAACTTCCGGAATATTTTGATCTTGGGACCTTACTTATAGTTTGAGAAAAGAACCCATAATGAAATCCGGTGACATCGGCACAGCCACGAAAAGTTAAGCAACATCACGCAGTCTAAGCTGATGCGATGGTCGGGCGATGCCTGGTAAGATCTGAATATCTACCATCTGGTTTATTCTTTTATTTGCGTTTTACGACAAGCAGAACGGTCCGGAGGTGGTATTCTAACCAGCAACTCCACGGGAAAGTTTTGATGCTTTAACTTGACCGATGCTAGAAAATTACGAATAATTATAAATATAATGGTATTTACTTTTTTTTCTATTAACAAAAACTATGCACTTTATTAACTTATCCCCTTAATGACAATTGTAAATGCCAGTGCACCAAAGAAATTTTAGATGCCTGATAACACTGTACATACGTTCGTCAGCAGCCAATCCAATCAATCAGTTTTTAGGGCGCGTTAGATGTGTGATCGTGTTTTAATATAAATATGCGGAGGCTTGGTTACAATATAATCTGTATAGTACTGTATACTTATGAATAATATTAATTTATCTTTAAATAGGAAGCAAATACTACACCAAGTTTTATAACTTTACCATTCCGCTACTTGTAGCATATAAACGAGATTCTCATTTTACTGTGACTACAGGGTCCAGGACTCAAATTTTACACACATTTTACAGATAATATAGTATATTTCTGATTGGCTTGGAAGTAGTGACCCATCGCCTTTTAAACTAATTATATTATATTTTTTGTAGTTTTTGTGGGGTAGAAAGTAAAATGCGTATCCAGTCCTTATCCTCTAAACAGCTTATTGCAAAAAGAGCAGACCAAATAAATGATCTTTTTGATGTTCTGTACAACATAACCCAAAAATAATCAAAAACCGAATGTTTGAAAAGTAAAATGAAAAGATGGAAAATATAATACCTGCAGTGCCGCAAATTAATGAAAAACCATTAAAAGAATTATCTCCACAAGAATTTCAACAGTTGTTAAGCTCTTGGTTTCAAGAAAAAGGTATTATTCAAGATATGAAATCCTATCTAAAATTTCAAATGATTAACGGTCTAAACAATACTGTTATTGGCAAAAATATAAGGAAAGATGTTCCTGGGATGTACTCTCTTGCCCAACAAGCTGTTCATTTAATAGTGGCCGAATATTTGCTTCAAAATAGATGCCATTTCACATTTTCACTTTTCAGTAACGAAGTAAATTTAACAAATATTTTACCTCAACATAAACTTTTTTTTTGTAATGAGACCATTAGCAAAGAAGCAGCAAATATATTTGATAAAGAGAATTTAATTAACATATTAGAACTTATTGGAATACCTAAGGAAAATGAACATTTTCAAGTAATTCTTGGCCAATATTTCGGTGGTGGTATGAACCCCTTATTAAATTGTTTAGTGGATGTTATTAGCAAAAATATTAAAGGACAAAATATTGAACAAGATTGTAAAACAGGTAAATATTTTTTTAGTTTAGCAGTAAAAAAATTCTTGGTAAATGTTTGGTACACGGGCTTTTCAGAAAAACCGTTCCGTACGGAACACTTATAAGATCACTTCGGTGTCTGTCCGTCTGTCACACCCGATTTTCTCTGAAACTATTTGTCATAGAAACTTGAAATTTGGTAGTAATATAGGAATTGATGGCCTCATCAAAGCCATGTAGTTTTGAAAGTTAAATTTTGACTTAAGGGGTTAGTTTTGGGGGGTGAAATTGGAAGTGAAAAAAAAAAATTTTTTTACTAGGTAATCGAGTGTGGTGTCAAATGAAAGCTTGTGAAAACACGAGTAAAAAATATATATATATTATAATACTTGCGCGCACTTTTCTTTGTATTATTTTTAAAAAATTGCAAAAAATCGCTGTCCACCCGCCTTATCTCGGAAAGTACTTATCAAAAAATTTTGAAAAAATTCTGGAATATTCTCCACGGGGTGTAGATTGAACGAAAATTATCACGAGTGCATTACCTTTAATAATTTATCTGGTATATAAAAAAAACAAAAATTTCAAGATCATCAGATTTCAGTAAAGATTGGAAACAAACTTTGTTGAAAATTCATTTGGGGTGTGTTTTGTTAAGTCACTGATCATTTTATACATCTGTAACAAAATTTTTTATTTAAAAAGCAATCAACATACGGAACACTAATTGCGCAAGTTCAACTTGCACTTGACGTTTTTTTTTTTCACAATAAGGTAGGGCTTTTTTTCATTATTTAATGTATTTTCTACTTCCTGATTATTTAGTTCAGGTTAATTCAGGTTAGCAAAAACGGCCGCCACCCGATTTATTCTCGTAAATCTTTCAAAATTAGGTCATTTTAGGCCTATTTCAAAAAGGAAACGTCCCTTTTTCTGAAAAGCCCGCGTACCGAACTTTTACAGTTATATTGTAATCTTATCGCAAAATTGTTTAGTGGTAAAATTTCGGTACGCGGGCTTTTCAGAAAAAAGAAGATTCTTTTTTAAATAGGCTAAATTTGAAAAATTTATCAGAAAAAATTGTGAGGTAACTGGTTTTGTTAGCCTGAACTAACAAACTAATCTGAACTAAATAATCAGTAATTACAAAACACATTAAAAAAACCTTATGATTTGTTCTTTTCGTGTTGTTTTTCTCATAGAAAATTTCACAACAAAGTTCCTTATTGGTTGGAATTTTATTATGACTGTAAATGTAGCATAATCATGTCGGCGCATCCGCACAAACGAACTGAGTTCTCCCAACCAGTTTTGATCAGTGGTTGTTAATAGCACAGTATACTTTCATACGCTAAGTATTAATGGTTATATGCAAAATAAAACGTGCAAAAACGGCACCCCCCCGATATTTTCTCGTAAGTATTTCAAAATTATACCGTTTTAAGCCTGTTTTACCAAATTCTTTTAAAATAATATGATTATAATCAGGAAAATAATAAATTAAAATATTTTTATTTATTATTGTATAGACTACTACTACTAATTTGCTGTAATATTTTTCATAAACCCTATTTTGGTATCAATTTAAATAATTCTGAAGTTTCTTTAGTGGACCAATTATTTTAGAAACTAATTTAAAGAAGTTAGGGCCACAAGAACTGTGATTTATAATAATTTTAAAATTACATAGGTTAATATTTTTAGTTTCTTAGAACACCATTATCCGATCTTTTAAAAAAATAAGTATATTTAGGGACATAATCTTTTTGTTAGCAAATAAATATTTAATTATAAATTAAAATCAAAATTTATGAAAGACTGGTTGACAAGGGTTGTTCAAGGAGTGATAGAATGAACCAAATATGGATGTGATGTATTCGTCTGATGTGTATGCACCAAACACTTTTCATTAAAGTACTTGTAGGATAGACCCAAGTTGCCAACTGTTCTTCATTGTTCCAAGGAAACAAGGTTACTGGTGAGTCCTGGGTTTCCAATCAGGTAAACAGCTCTCTTCTGAATAGAATCCAACAACTGCAGGGCGTATTTGTGAGCAGAGCCCCAAATATGGGAGCAGTATTCCATCACTGGTCTAATCTCACCTTTGCACAGAATTAAAAGTTTTTTGGAGTGTAAAATTTTCTAGTCCGAAATAATATTCCCACCTTTTGAACATTTCTCATTGTTATGCATGCAACATGTTCAAGCCATATTAAGTGACAATGCTAGAGGAATAATGTTCCAACATAACAGTGTCGGGTTTCATAATGTCAACTTTTTTAGGAAAAACGGTCTCCTAAGTTTTTTGTAGCATAAATTTCTACTTGGTTACTATCACTCCAAGATAGAATTTCTTTCATATCTTTGTTAAGTTGAACAACTTTCTGCTGTCTGCAAATATTTACATGAGTAGCCAATGTTCAAGCATTCAAAGCAAATGAATAAATAAGCATACTGTTATCTACAAACCTGCAGATTGGATTTCTGGTCCTTTCCAGTAGAAAATTAATGTAAAAGAGAAAGATAGTAGGAGGCAGTATTGAGCCTTGGGGCAGACTGGTGTTGATACTGAATTTCTTAGAAACTAACCCAGCAATTGACAGAAGAATATGAAACAAAGAGTTCAACTAACAAGTTAGCTTTCTCAGCAGGTGTTGTTACAATAGTATTATCTGACCATGTAAGTGGTGACCAAAATGACTTGAAATTGTTGGGACAAGCAAGAAGTTTTTTGTTAATTCTTTAATTATAAACCTTCTTGGTTTGGTCAGTAATTTCTTCGCTTCTGTGAGGATTTATTGTTAGGATTTATTGCGTTAGAATTTTCACACCACTGTCGGTAGGCAAGATATTTAGAAGCAACAGCTTTTTTGTATTTTTGATTGAACCAAGGCTTACGATTGGAAGAACATTTCTTCGAAAAAGAGATGTAAGCTTTCATGAAAGTTAAAATAACGTCAGAAACCTCCTTAGCACAATCAGATGGGTCGTCAAATCTAAAACAAACGGAAAAGTTCGAAAATATTCCATGAGTTCTTCCCAATTAGCAGATTTGTAGTGCCAAATTTTTCATAGTTTACGCGCCTCTCTGTCACTGATGTCGATAGCAGTTTATGGTTGGAAGGATTGCAATTTCGGCACTTGGATTATTAAACTTTAAATGAGAGATGGTTTCTGCAAGAAAAGCGAAAAGTGTTCTAAAGTTAGTATCACTTGATGGTCGATAGAGGCAGCAGATAAACCTTGTGGTTTGTTCAGTCGTTATTTTTAACCTCATAACATCAAAGTTTCGGGGCTCCAGAGACTCCTCTCGTTAGCAAGAGAGATTACTTCTGACAAAAAGATAGATTCCAAAGTTATGCTTAAACCGGAAATAGCAATTGTACCCAGGATAGAGAAAGTTAACTGTGTGGGTCAGTGAACTGAACGGAGGGCGAGTTTACCTCCAGAATTTTTTGATTCTGGAAAGTTCATCATGCTATCCTTTTCCCATAGCGAAATCCGGGGATATCGACATCGTCACGAAACTTAAACAATTGAACGCAGCTTAAACCCATGCGATGGTAACACACCGGACGATGCCTGGTGAGGGTATCTTAGATCAAAATGTGTAAAATATTAAGTTAAAATGGAACCAATCATTCCCAGCTAAACTGTAATTCCGAAATTTGTCTTTTTCTCAAAAGTGATCTCTGTTGCCAACGAGAAAGAGCTCTAGAACACAGGATACGTCTCTTTTTTTAGACAAATTTTAGGTTCAAGTTTGATACGCTTTTTTTTGTATTGAGCTAGTAGCTTTGTAAACAAGAGCATATTATCAGAAAGACAATCACTTGTCAAATTGGACAGGTTATAAAGGCAAAAATTTTTAATGTCTGCACCTCCATAAGGTTACACTATTAAATATTTTTTAATCTGTTTTAAAAAATGTATAACTTTTCATATTTAGTCAGAGTCTTTTCGGATATACTACAGTGTGTATGTATGAATGTATTAAAGTTATTGAACAGAATTTTATCCTTAAATATCTCTTTTTTTTATGGGTCTAGCACACGTGCTGCAGGGAGGTCCCTAAAGCGCTACAGGAGCAACACTCGATTTGCATTTTCCTATTTGGCTTACCAAAAAAATACTACTCAACTCACTTTTTTTTATGAAGAAGCCAAATATGATTTCTAAAAACTCTTGTCAAATTTAACAGATTAGAAAGCCAACTGGAATTGTGTTAAATGATACTCTATGTATACGTAACATTTAAGTAGCCTTTTTAAATCCAATTTCAAAAATATAAGGCACAAGGTTATTGAACAACATTTGAACTTTTAAGTATCTCACTCGATTTACAGTTTGTATATATATATATATATTATATATATATATATATATATATATATATATATATATATATAATATATATATACAGTAAATTCCGTTTATAACGAACTCCAAAAAATCACTAAAAATGGTTCGCTATGTCCGAAGTTCATTACAAACAGTAAACAAAATCTAATATCATTTTTCACTACTTTTTTATTTAGATTAGGCGCTAATGCTTAGAAAAATTAATAATAATTTTTATTAAATTAAAAGAAAACGTTCAAAGGAAAATAAAACAAGTCACACTAAAGTTATTATTATATATAGTGGTACATATACGAGTATAAACGAAAACATTAAAATACAATAAATTCAGTAATTTTCGTTTGTACAATTTTACTTGAAAAAGAAATGGTGTTTATATAATTGTCAAGGTCACAAAAACTACTCCATATATGTTCAGGAACTTCTCGAGATTCCAAAAAATTGCGAGTTTCAGTTATTTTCTTAGTCATTTCTGAAATGGATAGAACATAAATATTATCTCCTTCTCCAAGCTCGCCTTCGTCGTCATTATCACTTAAAATATTTCCAGAACTCACTGATGTCACAATTTGATCATCACTTAATATTTCTCTCGTCATTAATTCATTATCAGCACATACATATTCTTCAAAATTAAAGGGCTTAAACATTTTTTTAATCTCGATTTCTACTGTACTTTGTTGGATGTCAGCATCGTAAACAAATTCTAGAAGATCAATAGGATCTTCTCGATGTTTTTCAATCCACTGAGTCAACAGTAGCTCATCATCTGAGTCATATCTACATTTCTTCCTTAAAAATCCGTAATGATTAAAACAGTTTCCAATGGTTTCTCTACTGACTCTTTGCCAAGCCATATGGATAAAGTTTATAGCGTCCAAGAGAGTTACAGAAAAAAATGTTACCTTTATCGATCGTTTCTAACATTTTCATAAGTAATATCTTTCTATAATGGCATTTTAAAGAATGTATCACACCTTGATCCATAGGCTAGAGCTTTGCACTTGTGTTTGCAGGCATAAAAACCAATTTTATTTACATTAGATCAACTTCAGGGTGCGCTGGGCGGTTGTAAATTAAAAGTAGTATTTTTCGGTTTGTGAATTTTAATTCTTTGTCCCATTCGATCAGTTCGTTTTTTAAAAATTTCTGATGTCATCCAGGCTTTACTGTTTGATTTGTACTTTACTGGTAAATGTTTGTTATTAAAACACCTGGGATTGGCAGACTTTCCTATCACCAGCAATTTTCTTTTCTCTGTTCCAGACATATTTACAGTTATCAACACAGTAATCCTTACTTTTGATAGTTTTCTACCAGCACAAGTCTCTCCGACAAACTTTAATGTCTTATCAAGGGTCATCTTGTAAAACAAACCCGTTTCATCTGCATTAAAAATGTCCACATATTCATAACTTTCTCGAATTTCCGGCCATACACTGGCCAACCATTGATCGACAGTCATGCAGTGTCTCCTACTATCTTACCCCCACTAATATTATGTCGCTTTTTAAATCGTTCAATCCAACTTCTAGAACAGTTAAATTCAGTGTTCTCTATTTTCCTTCCCAATTCACTAGCTTTCTCTTGTAAAATATAGCCGATAATAGGAACATGTTCATGTCGTTTTTAACTAAACCATTTAAGGAGTCCTTTAGCGACTTGGTAATGTGTGGATTTTCTTACTTTTTTACAACTAAAGTTTCTTTTATCATAGATTGATGAGATTTCTTGCCTCTTCTTCCATATGATAGAAACCGTAGATTTGTTAAACTCAACTGTTTGCAAACATCACTTTGCTTAACTCCATTTTCTATTTTCTTTGTAATATCGTGTTTTTCTTTTAAAGTAAACGCTTTACGTTTTTGTGTACTCATTTTAAAATATGGGTATAGGTGTGATATCTACATATATATATATATATATATATATATATATATATATATATATATATATATATATATATATATGTATATATGTATATATGTATATATATAAGTAGTGTTTTTTGGGTTCGATTTGGGAAATATACAATTGGTGGTAACTATTTTCAGTTATTCTCAATACACATGACATTAAATTTATTAAACGAGATAAGAATGTCACTCGATTTACAATTTCCCCATTTCACCTATCAGAAAGGTATTTCATTAGTAACCTTAGTTTTTTCTGAAGAAACCATATATATTATAAAAAAATTTGCCAGAATACAAAGCCAACTGTGTGATTTTTTAAAGTGATAACCTCTTATGGTATGGTTCTTTTGATTTGATTTTCAAGATATGCAAATGCATAAATTATGCCACTGAATTTTAACTGTAAAGTACCCATCCCCCATATATACCAACTCAAAAAAAAAATCGTTTACTACTCGCAGTAATTTTATATGAAGAAATCAAATACAACATCGAAAAACTTGTGAAATTTGGCAGATTCCGAAACCAACTAGGAGTTTTTAGAATGGTGGTCGGTATAAGGGCACACGTTTAACTATCTGTTTTGAATTAGGTTGAGTTTGTCGTCCCTGTTTGTACAATTTGGGAAAGTATTGGACAGAATTGGGGACATGTTGAGCATAATCAGTTTTAGTTTATTTGTTATAGTAATATTACTATAATTAGGATCAAATGGACAAATTTCTTTTTCATTTTTTGTTCTTTTCGGTGTCTAGTAGTGCCACATTAAGATGTAACTATATATTCTTGGAAATGTACTTAAGCTAGGGATGCTTCTTTTCCTTCTATAAAATCATATATTCCCGTTATGATTACCTTTGGTTATAACAAATATTTCGGAAAAGATTTTTTTATCCTGTAATTAGTGGTAACTCCGTAAAAACATTCCTTATTTCACAATTTTGCCTGGCTCTTCAAATAAAGGAAATAGACGGATGGTCTATTTCAATTAATAACCCTGTCCATACATAGCAGTAACAAATATTACTATTCTGACACAGTCAGGCACTAATTAATTCGTTTGGTTAAATTTTTTTCCGTTGATGCTAATCCTAATTAAGTAAAAAGTGCGACTAGAAGATAGCTATTTTGAAGACGGTAGCATTTAGTACCATTTAGAAAATTCTAGAAATTTAAACATTTTTCCAAAACTACAATGATGTTTTAAACAACTATGTAATTTACTTTTAGATATTGATAATGAAGATGAATTCATGAATAATATACATCAAGTAATACAGTCTTTAAATCTACCTCAAAGATTGCAAGAAAAATTGCGTCGCAATATTAAGTTTTGTTATGATTTAAAAAGTAAGTCATTCCAGAATCAGTGTATTAAATTAGTTAATAAGTTTAAAAAAGAAATAAGTGCACGAGATAAAAGATTTCATAACGAGGAAAAACAAAAAAGATCGTATAAAAAAAAAACTTTCAAAATTGTTAGAAGAAAATGAATCACTAAAGAAAAAAATTAACTTACTTTTAAAAGAAAATGAAATAATACGAAATGAAAAAACAGTTACCCAACCATGTGATTTAAATCACTGTAAAAAATGTAATGAAGCAAGCATTCTTTATGAAACATATAAAAGAGAAATTGATTTCCTTAGGGCTGAAAATAATAACCAGAAAAAAGACATCTACAGGCTTAATGGTAATTGTAATGAGTTGCTCAAAGAACTCAATTGTTGTCAAAACAAAATAAATCTAGTTAGTACGAGAATACAACATGAAGATTTGGAAGACGTTAATTTATTGGCGACAGGTAAAGTTTTTACGGTTTATTTCATGGAAATAATTTATATTTGGTTTAGTTAGTAGTATGGTAACATGTAATAATTGCTACTTAGCATTATCAAAATTCTATATTCATATACTAATTCATGAAAACTGATTTTTCTCCCACGCATACTGTGTGGTTGTTACGTGTGGATTCGCGCCATAAATATAAGCTGCATTAATTGAAGATTTAAGTGGATAAAAGTTATGTCGTAAAATCATAATAGCAGGTAATTTAAAAATAGTGTTTGAGGTTGATAATTGATTCCATGTATTTTTGAATTAACCCAGTAACGTACATGAAGAATTATTTATGTGTAAAGTTCAGGAAGAGGTATTTTTTGTGTGCTTCAATGCTACACTCGGCGGAAATTTTTTGTTTGTTCCTTTAAATATATATATATATATATATATATATATATATATATATATATATATATATATATATATATATATATATAAAACTTGGATATTTAAATTCCTGTAATAGGCATAAGTGGAAATAAATTCTATAATGGTGGTATAGGTTCATTGATAATCAGAATATTACATTATTTTAGTTAATTAAACTTAAGATGATATTTACCAAGTTACTTGGTATTTAAATATAGTCATGGATAATTTGAATTTATAATTTAATTTTTAGCTGGGATGAGTAAACAAATCTAAAAATAACCTTTAGTGCTCTATGTCAAAAATATAAAATTCTTTTTAGTTTAAAGTGTTCATTATGAGAATATTTTTAGTTAAGTGTTCATTATGAATATATTTTACGGTCTGTGTAACCAGTTTTGGCCTATTACGTATCCAGAAGAACTGTCTATTATTTTAATTTTCAGGACAAACTGATAAATATACCGAAAATGTAAGTCTTGATTCGGATACAACGGTAACAGAAGAGGTTTTACAACAAGCTCGACACAAACTAAAAGCGTTAGAAGAAGAAAGTAAAGAATTAGACTTAAGATTTAGCAAGTTTGTTATTAAATAATTAACTAGTAGTATGTATTTGTTTTTTTTATACTAATAAATGCAGAATATGAACTAACCTGAGGAATCATGACCTATAGAATTCTCATTTACATGTTTTGTATTTCTATAACGTTTTTTTAAAAAAACACAACTTAGTTGAAAACATTGTATTTTATTTTTACACCTACACTTATTGAAATGGTAAATATGTAAGTACAATTTTCAAAAATTTCACCCAGTACTTTCCTTGCAAGTACATGTTGTAAAGTATATATATTTTTTTAAGTCACTCTACATCTATATTTCTGCATATTTTTGATGAAATTTTAAATAGTGAAAAAATAATATAATTGTCAGTATCCTCGATCTAACCAACCCTGAAAAGGATATATAACATAATATATCCAAAGCCACGCCTTTAATCCCCTTACTTACCCATTAAACTCCTATACGTTTAACTATAAATAATTGTACTTAAAGTTTATCTATTGTCATAAAAAATTTTCATCGCTATTAAAATAACAAAATTTTGACCTCCTTTCCCTGAACATTACTAATCGATACCTCATTTCGTTCAAGAGTTATCGTAACCAACAGTGCCGCAGATGGATAAAAATAGGAAACTATGTTTTTTCGTGGTCTTTCTTTCAGCCTTTTTCTACTCTTAAGATATAGGCCTCTCTTCGATCTCTCAATTTGTCTCTGTGCTACGTTATACCAGTTTAGGCCAGCTGTCCTCTTAAGGTCATTAATCCAAAGCATCTGGGGTATACCAGATGCGTTGGACTGATACTTTCTCACCAAGGTCTCCATCTGATGATTTTATCGCTCATGTTCTAGGATCCCTAAAACGTGAAGAAATGCAAAGTCTCGAAGGGTAGATTTTCTTCTGGACAAAATACTTTAGTTTAGAAAGGTTCAGTAAAAATCATAGAACATATTTTCTCACTGAACAACTTGTTCTCTGCCAGTGCTGTTGAGAGAAGATCCGAATACAGTGTGGATACAGTTGTTACGTTTCAGGACCCTTACGTCGACCACAAGCTTATGTACTCTCCAACAATGGACCTTCGGCAAATTTGGATTCCTAGAAAGGGCTTAGTCCAGAAATAATTTGGCTGCTCTCTCCTGTCAACTTTGTTTCTTTCACCTCCCTTAAACTTCTTTTCCCATTAGTTATCTCACAGTTGTAAAGGAGATAATGAAAAGATACGCACACGATTCAGGATAATGAGCCTGAGCATATACATGTTATAGAAGAAATCATTCTGATTAAATCTTTCTCATACCGTTAACCTCTTATATATTTAACTATAAATAATTATGGGGGTAAAATTTATGTACTCGTAGTACCTCAACCAAAAAAAAATATCTCGGATTACTACTGAAACTACAATATTTAATAAGGCCCTTTCCCTGAAGCGATATCGCTCAAAAAATATAAGTTCTTTTTCTACTTTAAATATACTGATGTCATATTTACAATCGATATATCGTTTCGTTCGACAATTATCGTGATAGATCAACAAGACGAGCAGGATGATTAAAATGGGAAACTACGTTTTTCTTCATCTAGAGAAAAAGGGTATAAAACAGTTCTCGAGAAAAATTTGGGAGGATTTACAACCAAAGAAAAGAAAATAGCCACGAAACTTCGTCATACTCATCACACACTTCCAAAGACTTGTTGATCTTTACTAGAAGTAAAAAACCGGCCAAGTGCAAATTAGTGTTCCGTACCGTGATAGCTGAAGCATTCTATGAAATTCAGTCACACATTCATCTTCAACATGAGAATTACCAAGAATATATAAAAGCGAGACATCTTTGTAGTATAAGTTTAAAACAAATATTTACTACCTAAATATTTGTTTAATTATAAACAAATAACATAAAATTATTTTGGCTCGGTACCTATCCGTTGGTCACCAGTGTGTGTGTGCTGAAAAGTATATTTTAAAAAATCCACCATATTGTCAAAGCAAATAGTTTTTTATACCAGATAAATTATCAAACGTAATACATTCGTGATAATTTTGGCTTAATTTACACTTTATGGAGAATATTCCAGAATTTTTTAATCAGTACTTTTTAAGATAGAGAGGGACAACGATTTTTGGCCATTTCTTTAAAAGTAATATGAAGAAAAGTTTGAGCACCGTATATATTTTCGAACTCGTATTTTCACAAGTTTTCATTCTACACCCCACTCGATGAGCTTAGAAAAAATAATTCACTTTCCCCTGCAAGCTAACTCCTTAAGTCCAATTAACTTTCAAAACTATATGGCACTGATTGGGCCATCAGTTCCTATATTTATGCCAAATTTCAACATTCTATGTCAAATAGTTTCGGGTGTTACCGACGGAAACCTAAGTGATCGAATAAGTGTTCCGTAGGGAACACTAAAAATACTTTGCAATGTGAGTTAAATCTCTCGGCAATAATAACATCAACGAAGAGACATCTAAAATTAAAATACCGCCCTCTTTAGAATAGGTAACTGTATTCTACGGATATTTAGGAGATTAAAAAACCAGCCCTATGGCCAGATGCCATCAACAATGTTTGATGAAAAATGTACTCTAGCATTCATGATCATCTTGCTATTTAACATCTGGTTGAATGAGGGTGAACCAATTTCTGAGTGGATTGGTTAGGACAGAACGGCGCTTGTTCCAAAAAAGGACTGTAGGCTGATCTTGTACTTAAACTCCTGTTACAAAATATTAACTCCGTTGAATCTAACCGATTCTTCAAGATATCTGGGAGCAACAACAAAAAAATCTAAAGGTTGCCAGAACAATGTTCCAATTGAGAGATTTATTATCTAGAATTCCATACAGTACAAGGGAAGACTACCCGAAAGCAGTTGATATAACATGCCAAGAACTGTTAAGGAGATTAAAAGTATCATCTCGTTTAATTGACTGTATACAGCATCTAATGCCGCTCTAAAAAACTAAATTTACTAATACATCAAGAACCGAAAAGATATAAACTGAGCTGATGACTACATCAAAAGCCCACATTTATTATCTATTTCACTGTTTCCCAGTTCAGTTGCGCTAAAATCCCAAACCTGGGGATACAACTGTGATCCACAAGAAAATCGGTCATTCATCTATTCCATATGGATAATTTTATATGTTGTTTGAGAATGAGACCTGAATCAATCGCTATGAGTAGTTAAAGATTACATGCGGGATATTGGTAAGAAATTTGGATTGGATAGATGTGCAGTTATCAAACAACAGATGATGGTATCGTGAATATCCAGAGAACACGCAGTTATTAGATGGGAGTATATCATTTAAATATCGAGGAAACGTATTGTACGCATGTATTGACACTGTACAACATAGCAGGCAGAATTCAGCAACTATTGAAACCGACCTGCGCAGCAGGTATGAAAAACGTCTAAGGAACGTCTGGTCGTCAGAAATTTCAGGACATAAGAAAGTTACTGCTATCAATATGCTGGTTGTACCGGCACTTCTCCGTTCCTTTGGGGGGTGTAAAATAATCAAAAACTAACTACAAGATCTCGATGATAGCACTCGAAAAATCATGATTATAAATCGAAGTCTCAATCCTCTGTTGCATATTATTAAGGTGAAAGAGCACTTCTGAGCTTAGAGCGTACATAACATAATTGGGGTGCTACTTGCGTGCTACGTTAGTGTTTGGCTTATTCCCTGAAGATGATCTATGACCATGAACAGGCTCTAACTCTAAGAAACACATCCACTGTGTTATTTTAAGATGATGTCCAGCGATCCAAACTATGTTAACTCGCGTCCTCCTAGACAACTCCTCCAAGGCGTTACGAACTCTCAAATAAATAGCGATTTCGTCCCAAACTAAGCAATCGCTCGACCATTTCAGAAGCTAACACGTAGGCTGAAAAGTTTTTGGTCTAGCTACTTAAAACACATTTTTTTTTGCAAAATTCGACTTTGTTCATCGATATAGTCTCCTTCAAGAGCGATACAACTAGTCTAGCGCTTTTCTAACATTTCTATACCTTTCTTGTTGAAGGATTTGTCTTTGCCTTCAAAATAGGCCTCAGTTTCGGCGATAACTTCTTCATTGGAGCCAAATCTCTTTCCAGCGAACATTTTTTCACCATTTCGAACAGAGCTTTCCCATGTCCAAATGTTCATGCAAAATACGATCAACATGTTCTTTTGATATTTTTAGGGTGTTAGCTATCTCACGCAATTTCACTTTACGGTCATCCAAAACAATTTTGTGGATTTTTTTGATGTTTTCCGGTGTAGCCACCTCATTTGGACGTCCAAAGCGTTCAGCATGATGAATGATTTTCTAGGGGCAGAGTCCCCGTAACACTTATCAAGCCATTGCATACACGAAATTCGTTTTTTCCATTGTTTTGAAAATAAAAGTAGCGTCACTAAAAGCACTGTAACTTGTAAACTAATCGTCGAAATGTCATGAAATTTTGACACATATCGTTTGAAGGTTGGTACTTCTTAAAAATCATATGGATTTTGTGAAAAGGGCGACATCTATGCGTAAGACCAAAAACTTTTCACCCTCTGTGTCATAAACTATCTCAAAGCGGTACCTCCTATATTACAGAAGAAACTTATCTTTCTTCTTTCTAACTACCTTTATTCTCTTTGGTTTTCCTGCCCCTTCTCTGCAATGGAATCGCGAAATTTCTCTGCGCCAAGTGAGGGGGGGGGGGGGCTGTACTTGCAGACACTATTTCGTTGATGCTTTTCTGCTCCATATCAGAGGCAATGTTCGAAAATTTCAGGATGTCATACTGTTTAACAAGTTGTCTACATCAGAGTGCATTCTGAACATCTCTGCCTCCGACTGGATTTTTTTAAACAAATAATACTACAGAAAACCAAAAGAAAATCTGGAAGATGTTTAACTATCTACATAAACACTATGTAAGAATTCTGATGTTTATACTACTTTTACTATTTTATAGGTCAATTATTTTTAAACAAAGAATATTTTTAAAAAAGGCATGTTCTGATTTACATTAATTAATTCATGCACACATGGAACTGTAATTTTATTTTTGATAATTTGACTACGTCAGAATACCTCATAAAATCATTGAACAAACAACTTTTTTGTTTACAAATTTAACGCTCTATTTTATTACCTTGTGTATATGTCTTTATTATAACAACACAACTTTTCATATATTACTAAAACGGCATCAAAGACCAACAGACTTTCGGCAGTGGAATAGAGCAGGTGAGTTATACTTAAAATTAAAACTCGATATAAAAAAATATACATGACCGCTTATGACGTAGCGTTTAACCGTGATTCCTAACCTTTGTCTATTCTATTAGAAATTGCGCATACTTGAAATTGACGATCCTGTATTACGAATTTAAAAATTAGTTTTTCATTGCTGGTCATGAACTTGAATAGTCTGTGCTAGCTAAGAATTGTTGGATTAAGGAAGTTATTTAATTCAATTTATTTTCCCAATTAGCTTAAAAAAACCAAAAATATTGATCTATTAGATATATAAAAGAATCCGCACTGATCTGCATATGATGCTAAACTGCCATCTATTAGTTTACATATGAAAAAAGCAGCATTAGGCCTTACAGAAATTGAGTTAGGTATTTTTTAATCGCTTGCCAGTTACTTGATTTCTCAAAGGTACGGATTGTATACCTAACAACCTGACGATAGTTTTTAAGTTAATTTTCAAATCAAATAATAAATCCCTATAATTGTGTGTTCTGATAAGTTATATTTTTATTTCTTTTTATAATTTTCTTTAAATAAATTTACCATTACACAAGATCGACTGGAAAATCTACCAACATGAAGTAGTATTACAAAAACAAATATCTATATTTCGTATAAAATTTATTATCTTAGCAACTTACTAATAAATAGGAAAATATATCTCTTTACAAACAGTTCTCTCTAGGCACAACCAGTAGACAATTAATAAAAACATAAAAGTCTAATAAAACATAATTTAAACTAAAATGATGTTACAGATCTCGAACCATTTTTTAAAGATATTCACTAATCTATATCGACTGTAATAAAATCATCCATGCATTAAGTCCAGTAAAATAAAACGTTAATAATCGCATCATTCTTAAATCAAGTAAAATAAAGAATAATACTATACTGTCGTCACAATGTTCGAAGTTGAGAGTAGAGTTTTATTTCTTCATTACATATGTTACATTTTTTATTACAAGTTGAACAAGAAAGGTGCGGAGGAGCTAATTTCCTTTAAAATAAAAATGTGTCCCCTAAAAAATAGAACATATTTGTTTTTTTTTTTTATATATAAAAACACACTGCTTGGATTCAGTTTCCGTTTGACTTTATTATTATAAATACTTATACGTTTGTCTGTCCTTAACCTACGTATCTAACTTTTAATGTTATGACTGATACCAGTATATTTTGTTATTTATTTATTTCTGAAATTTTTACGTTATTGATGAATGTAGAATTTCGGCTTTATTTTGCTTTTAATTAATTATAAATATTCAACGTTTCAGCTGTATCTTCACATTTCGTTAATTCATATTAAAACATGAAAAATGATTCTTATAGGGCACTTAAGCGTTTCGTTTTTTTATCATTAGAAATTTCTAAGATTATTTTTTAAATCGAACACTCTTTTACTTTTTAAGTTAGTACATTCCTTTATAAAAATATAATTAAAAGCTAAAAAAGGCAATCAAAAATCAGTTTATGACATCTTTAATTTTATTAAACTGTTGGAAAGTACTGTAAAAATTGCCGTTCTTTATCTCAATAAGTAATGGAGATACCTTGAAAATACAAAAAAAAAACAGGATAAGCAATAGAATGTTCAGTTTTTCCTACATTTAGACGCATAAAAATGGTTATTTACGCAGTACTAAAGAATAACTTAATACTGGCCTTATTACTCAAAATATTAAAGAATGAAATTCTTTAGGGTGAAACATTAATAACAAAAAAGGTCGGTTGATTAGATGTAGGGAGATAATTTCTGAGAACTGACGTTTTTATATCGAAATAATGCATTTTAATTCCAAACGGCCTAATATGTAATTTTTAAAAATTACGTATAATCATGATCAAAATATTAAAGCAGATTTTGTATTGCTGTGCAAAAATACATCTGATCTGAATGAATTTCTTGAATGAAATTGACCGCAGTCCTTATTTAAACAGCATTGATTTAAGCGAACAAACTCTCAAGCTAGTAAATTTCA
Source organism: Pachyrhynchus sulphureomaculatus (assembly GCA_019049505.1). Taxonomy (NCBI): domain Eukaryota; kingdom Metazoa; phylum Arthropoda; class Insecta; order Coleoptera; family Curculionidae; genus Pachyrhynchus; species Pachyrhynchus sulphureomaculatus. Next base: position 94,758,804 of record CM032449.1, on the reverse strand, counting down.
TTCCAGAAACCATTTTTTCTTTTACATATCCAAAGTAGTTGTTTCATTTCAGAATTTGTTTGCACGGCTGTATATTAATAATGCATTGGGACTGAAAAATCAGTACCTTAGATTTTACTATACTTACAGAGGTATTAGGCGTTTAAACAATTTTGTTGTCATGAATGACTGGAACATCAGTATGATTTCTTTATTTTATCAATAAATACAAATCATCTGTAATTTTTTGTACAGTATTTATAATAATTTTGTCGAAAGTACATGTAATACAATAAAAAATAATTTTAGTTAAAAGAACATAAGCCCTAGATTGTAGGAGGTATATAAAGTTTATTTTTATGAAATAGTATGTTAGATGTACTGGACAAAGAAAACTGTTACAAGTTAGGCTAAAATGTTATGCTCCCCCTCCAAAAAAAAAGAAATAATTGCCCCTACACTTTTTATTTGTTGAATATTACAATTTAGTACATTTTCAAAAAAAATTAATCTATTAATTTGTATTTAGTATTAAACATCACAAAATCCATATTTCTTTACTTGAGACGGCAAGGTTTATTTGGTATCAACTTAATAATTATTATTTTAACAAATTAATTTAATAAAAATTAAAATTTGGATTTTATTTTATTGAAGTTTTAGCTCCAGATATTGTAAAACTATAAATTTAGAGTCGATAAAATTAAAAAAGTGAAATAAAATTTAAAATATCAAATAAAGTTACTCTAAATGGTCAACATTTGGCAATATTTGATTTGTGTGTACATTGTCTACCATATTTAGCATATACATTGAGGCTCATTTAGCTCACAATTTATTATTTTGACTTAAACTTGTATGTAACATAAAAAAAAATACAAACGTGTGCTTCCACACAGAACGGCAGGTCTATTTACATTCTTACAAGAAATCACTTTAATTATTACTATAACATTTTTCTCCATAAAATTTACAGTTGTTCAGCTAACGCTCAAAAGAGAAAATATGTAATTGTTAAATACGGTCTTTGCAGAAGAAAGCCTAAGAGATAGATAATTGGACGATAGTAGCACCATTTTTAGATGTTTATAGTTCCGAATCGGGCTAATCGATAATTTATCAGATTTTGAAAGCTGCGATCGGATGGAAAGGCAATCGAGGGATTCCATATTTATATCGATACCAGGTAAAATAACTCTTGTATTTAAAACAATAATGAGACCCAAAGCTTGGCAGGAGAACTAGAAATCTGCAAGGTTCGCTAAATTTAGTTAAGCCGTTTTAAAACTATAAGCATTTAAAAATGATGTTAAAAATGCAACATATCGTTTTTTTTTTTTGTGAGCGGTTTAATTATATACTACCCAGATAGTCAATAATAAAGGAAATCATACTTTCTCTAATGATTAAGTCCTTGCATATAATAAAATTAACAAATAAAAGGAATAAAAGCAATTCGGATATTAAAACTTTAACTTAAAGCAGATCCTATTGACAAGTCGTCCGAAATTATAAATCTAATAAATTTCAACAGTCTACAGAAGGAGCAAAAAATTATTTTGTAAAAAAATAATATCAAAACATACAGACTTCTAAAAAAATATAATAAATGGGCTTTTAACCAATTACTGACTAATAACACTAGATAAGTTAAATGCGCGTTAATTAATTATTAAAATCCCTACCGCAACTTAATATTTGCAACAATAGAACATAAAGCTAATTTAGGTATATTTCGATTGATATTCTATCCTCAAAATGCCCTACACTATGTCTCATAATCGAATTAACAAATTTAAAGAAAGTGCAAACTTTTTTCCTGTTTAATAAAATATCAAAAATCTCCAAAATCCAGAAAAAGTGTTTTTGTCAAATGTCAAATTTTTTCGAGTAACTTTACAGTCAAATCAATTTACAAAAATGTAAACAACGACGAACATTTCATTTTTGAAAACTTTTCTTCACAAACTAGGTAAACTATTTAAACAATATCCTATAATACTAGCAGACCACACTTCTTATTCAAAAGTTCTCCTCAAAGCATTTTCATTTTTGTAGTACAATGATAGGAAATATAACATATACTAACCGATAAACTACGATTATGGAAGATAATGTTATTCTACAATTTACTATTTGATTTTTGAAGAAATATTGGCGTTATCGTTTTTTTTTTTTTTTTTTTAACTTACGAAATAAAGTTAAAGATAAACAAATCTTCGTCTTTATATGCTGAATACTTACGTAATTTTAATTTTGTTTTCTACCTTCAAGAGTTTGGATATTATTAGCATAGGTGATATTTATCCCCAAATTTGATATGTTTTGACTCCTTTCCGAAAAGTTGCCTCCTTTTCTCAATTCAGTTTCGCAAATTAGGAAAATTATTTTACCAAGCCGCGTATTTCATCATTTTACATTATTTGGCAAAAAGTGGAAGCGCGTTGTCAAAGGACTACCAATCTATTAAAATTAAATTGTGAAAAATAACCAAATTAGCTTTGGTTATTTGGTTAACCATATTCCATTAATATTTGACACCTGTGAAAACAAACATTTCTGCGTTAAGTTTTGAATTAGTTTAAGATCGTGTACTTTATAAAGAACAGTATAACTGAATATGCAACTATGAAGGACGAATTCATGTAATTTTTATTTGTTTTGGTCTATCATTTACTGTAAGAACGATTTCTTTCTGCCGCCACATGCTTTATCCGCGGGTATATAGAAAGGTTAGTTTGTATTGAAAAGAAAACATCTACATATTTTACAAGTCTAGTCCTAGAAATCACAAATAAATCAGCTGTAGCACTGTATCCGTTATAACATTAAATACATTTATTTCAGTGTAATTATGAGGAACAAAAATCAGCCGAAATATAAGATAACCAGATTTATGTCAGTTAAAATAATGAGGAACACGTTGTCTTTTAAGAAGTCGAAAGTTCTGTATCCTTCACAATTTTGTAAGAATCAACGTAATCAGTTCTAGAATTTTAATGAATAACTTTATGAGTACTGTATGTTTTAATTGCAGCTCGTGGCGAATTGGTTCCAGTGATTCTTAACCACGATGGTTTTGAAGAAACGTAAGAATTGGGACTTCCCGGTAATTCTGGTTCAGGTGTTCGCTGAGGTTGAGGACTTGGCCACCTAAAAGTTTTAATAAATTTATTTTAAATTTATCCACAAAGGCACAGTTTTCGTAGTTATAAAAAGAAAACACAAAATGCTATCCAGTAGAATTTCATTAATTTATAGAATGTAGGTATTTTTTAAACTTGTCAACAAGATACAACTTTATTTTTCTAAAGTCATTACTTATAGATGAGCCACAGGATTAGGTTGCAATCCTGTAAGCAACTGTAATAAAAATTTAGCTATTTTGATCCTCTAATCCTTCGATATAGTAATTTGACAGGAGATTTCCACTTTTATTGCTTTTTATACCTGACACGTGTTTCGCTAAAACATTAGCTTTATCAAAAGTATAGATATAGAATGAAATAAACATTTTTCGACACGTGTCAAGTATAAAAATCAATAAAAGTGGAAATTTTACTAAAAATTTAGTGTTTTATTTTCACTGATTATGAATTTCCATTAAGTAACGGCAGAGTTATTTGACAGGCCAAATGAAGGACCCCCAACAAAACTAATGGAAATAACGAAACAGTCATACAGACAAATTTTTTTTATGGGCTTAGCACACGTGCTGCAGGGAAGTCCCTAAAGCACACTTTATATTTCGCTTAAATCTACTTTAAAATATAAAGGTTTTCAGTTTTTACGCGAGTTTTAAGTGCACATTTTGTAAAGTAGGCTTTGGACGGAGCGGCCATATGGTTTAATTCAATTGTTTACTCGTAGTTATCAAATTTTACTTCAGGATCAGTTATTGGATTGTCAAATATCCCCCCAACACTTCAACCCGACAGTTATAAGAATCCACCGAACTACCAAGAACTAACGTAAGTCGTACTTTGAAGAAGCACAAATTCAGGCCATATAGGACAAGAAAAGTTCATCACCTTAGAGATGGAGATTTTCAATGGCGTATGGATTTTTGCCAATGGTTTCTGGAGAATTGTAACCATGTTCCGAATTTTTCATTAAATTGCATTTGGACAGATGAAGCTTATGTAAGGTATTTTTAACCGTTACAATTCTTATACGTGGGCACAAGAAAATCCTCATTTAGTTGTGGAGCAAAGAAATCAAGGCAGATTTGGATTTAATGTGTGGGCAGGAATTTTTAGAGGTAGCGTTATAAGTCCATTTATTTACGAAGGAACACTCACCTCTCAGAGATATTTAGAAATTTTAAGGCACTGTTGTTGATGAACTTCCGTTAAGGGACCTTAGAAATATATTTTTTCAACACGACGGGGCACCCCCTCATAACGCTGCAGTTATCAGTAATTTTTATCGGCCAATCTCGACAATAACTGGATAGCCAACCAAGGTCCGAACCGTTGGCCGGCAAGGTCACCGGCTTTAACACCCATGGACTTCTATCTCTGGGGAAGACTGAAAGACCTAATTTTTAAATTGCCGACAAATACCAGGCAAGAGTTAGAAGTCGCAGTGACACAAAGTTTTGCAGCTCTTGAACTAATCAACTCGGTAAAAAGTGTCCAGAAAAGGTGCCGCCTATGTGTAAATGAAACTGGTCGACATTTCGAACATCTCTTATAGAAAATTGTTTTGTTTTAGTTTGCTCTACTCGGAATAAATTGTTTTATTGTTGTTCTGTTTTATTTTCTACATAGTTTAAAGTACTATAGCATTTAGTAAATTGCATTGCAGATATGACTCTTAGAGTTACTTCTGGGATTTTTTTTTATGATTTGACTGCTATCGGTAAACAACTGATATTACCGCTTCGTTCAAAGCCTACTTCGCAAAATAAGCATTTAAAACTCGCGTAAAAACTGAAAACCTTTATATTTTGAAGTAGATTTAAGCAAAATATAAAGTGTGCTATATTTTTGAGTGGTAATTTAAAGCTCTATTCGGATAAGTAAAAATATACAGGGTATCTCATTTAAAAAATATATTTTTGCGTTAATAACTATTAAAATATTAGTTGTAAAAAAATGTAACTACACTGTTGAAATCCACGTGAAAAAGTGCTTTCAGAATGTTTTTACAGAAATCAAAAATTTTCAACAGGAAAAGAATTACAAACATTTTTCCAAAATGCATATTTTTGAAAAACACCCTGTATATCTGAAATGGTACTAGATATCGATATGCGGTTTTCACCAATGAGTTTATCATAAAAATTGAGCCTCAGATACTGACATCACTTTTCGTCAGACACTGACATCACTTTTCGTCTATCTCCTTTAGATAAAGGGGTGTACCTTTAAAAATGTCCAGGTTGGACCACCTTGTACCTATCATAACTACAAAATTTGTGATTTCGGGTTATCGTTGCATCTATCATAAAAATGTTCACATTCTCTACTGGTAAACCGGGAAAAGTGAAAATAAAAATCCTGAATCTTATATGGAAATGCCGACTGGTTTATATCATTTAAGAAAAGGTAGTTAGTGTAATAAGAATTTTGAAAATTTATTCCCGTAACATTACACAGTAGAACAACATTCTATAAGATTTATTCCTTTTGGTGTGGTTAACAAAACATGATGTGGAGTAATTTCGTTGACTATTGCTTGATTCAAGTGAACTGGATTGGTACTGCAGTTGGCTGGCTGATTTTTCTTTATGATTTCGACGACACAGTCTTCATCCGCTTGAAGATAATTATTGCAACAGGAGATGGTTTCCACTTTCTCGCATGGCTTCTCTTGATATTAATAAAGATTATTTCTCTCATTTAGGATAAGGTATGATTTTTGAGGAGAAATTATTTTATTATCAGTTGGAATAGGGTAAATAAAATATGTTTTGAAATTTTTTGGTATTAAAATTGGAAAATGAATCAAGAAAACAATTTTGTTATCTTTATAAAGTAATTGAATTCCTAAAAATGTGTAATAAATCTGATAGTTCTTAAACTGGGCTAATTGTGTTGGAGGATAAAAGGAATTAATTCTCTGTATTACAGAATACAAGTTTTCTAGTGGTAGAAATGTTGGATGTATTTTATTAGAATTTGCAAACGTTATGCAATTAGTAATTTGATTTAAATGAATTTGCACGATTGTAAGAGAATTAATAATGAGGTTTAAAGTATTAACTTCGTTAACTCTGTCTGAAAACTGGTCAATGATTTGGTTGATCAATAGATTAGCGTTTATTTGATAAAGACTATGAAGTAGATGAACATTTTTATTAAGATGGTTTAAGATTAAATTTATTCTTTTGTCATCATCTGCATCCAAGGTTCCAAACAGCCATTTAGAAATTTTACCTCCGAAGTTTATTAGACCGCGTTTTGATCTTTTATGAGGATAAATTATTTAAAGAGAATTATCAGCATAGTTGAGTAGAGTATTAGCTTGTTGAATTAGATTTAATGAGTAATTATCAAGATTATCTTTGGAGACTATGAAGTATATTTGTATTTTTAACTGATTTCTCACATAAATGAGATCAGTGAAATTTAAGTAAGTAACAAAAGTATGTTTATCGGCACTATTGAATTCTCTAGTTTTTGAATATAAGCATTACTGCTCACGATAAAAATTAAGGAAAATAGGATGAGAGATAGTCTCATCTAAAGCAAAAAGATTTAAAATTACTAATTCTTTTTACGTCTTTTGATGTTGTGTTTAGAGTACTTTGACGTATCAGTTTTGATTTTGTTTTTTGTTAGTACTTTTTTTTTTATGGGTCTAGCACACGTGCTACAGGGAAGTCCCTAAAGCGCTACAGGAGCGACACGTGTGCGGAGAAAGCGATTCACGTTGTTCTTGAATCGCTGTAGATTGTACTCGGTAGGAAACACAGTCCTGGGCAAATTACTCCAAAGGGGTGATGTTCTCCATATGAAAGACTGCTTAAAAAGCGTTGTACGAGGAGTAACAAGCTAACCTCATACGGATGTGAAGAATTAGCGCGACGTGTACTTCTAACAAGCACCGCTCTAGGAGGAACCAAGCGGGCCACATCCTTCGAACACTTTCCATGAAAGTACTTGTAGAATAGGCTCAAGTCGCCAACCGTTCTTCGATGTTCCAGCGAATCAAGGCCGACGGTCAGTTCCGGGTCTCCAATCAGACGAACAGCTATTCTCTGAATAGAATCCAACAAATGCAGTGTATGTTTGGGAGTGGAGCTCCAAACATGGGAGCAGTATTCCATAGTTGGTCGAATTTGAGCTTGTAAAGAATACTTTTGGCATATCATACAATGTACTTGGTGATATCTTTTATCAGATTAGATAGTTTCTTTTTATAGAGTAGTTTGTATTCCTCTATGTCCAGTTTTGTACACATGGTGGTAGTACATTTTATCTTGTTTTTCTTTATTTAATATTATGTCTGTTACTTTTGTGGAACAGATCATTAGTTTGGAAAATATCCGAATTATTTTTTTCTTGTATGTATTTTAAAAATAGTTTTTCGTGTTCTTTATGGGAAAATAAAGATAGTAAGTATTATTATTATTTAGATCAGAGGTTCCCAAACTTTTTTTTTCTCGTAGACCACATTCAAAATTTTACTGGTTTCGGTGGACCCCCTGCTGCTACATTTCTACCATATTCCCAAAACTCGTCAAAAAATGTGAAGATTAGATCTAACGATGGAAATTTGCGTCGTGGCTGAGTTCCAACCCTAAATTCGGAGTGGTAAAAATAAAAATAATATATTTTCTTGTGTTCTATTTATTAAAATAATATAATTACAGACTTAATAGAATTAAAATTAAACATTAATAACGTACCGTAACTTCAACAATGCAAATCAACAATTAAAAAAAAAATAGTCATAATTTTAATGGGAGGGATGTACTTGATGGATTGACAGCAAATTATTAATATTTGGCTTCAGTTTTGTAAAGAATAACCGCAAATCTCCCCGTTCTGTGATGTTTAATCTGATCCTTTTTTTTGTTAATAGGTTTGTAACGACACTAAAACTTTTTTCGACAAGGTATGACGAGGGAAACGCTATCAAAAGTTTTCTCGCAATTTCCCACAGCCCAGGATATTTTTCGGGTATTTCTGTGTGCAGCCAAAATGTTTGATAACCTTTTTAAAATTTCACCTTCAGCTCCTCATTGGTGCTAAGCTTGAGTAGCTCCTCTTGTAATACCACATTCGCCACTTCTGTTTCATCAAATGGATTTATGATCCATGGTGGTATTCCCATCGTCAGAATATCTTCAAATCTATTTTTGAAGTCATCATGCAGGGCATTTAAATGTTGAACGTATGTCTGAATATCCTCATCAAAACATTCTGCCTGTGACAAGTTTGGAAACTGGGAGAATTCGCGCCGACTAATATTTTGCTTCATAAATTTCAATTTTCCAAGAAAAGCCGAAATTACACCCTTTGTTTTTATTAAAATTTAGGCTGTCCCCTTGTAACTGCAAGTTAATGTCATTAAATTTTTTGAACAAATCTGTCAAATACGCGATGTCTGCTTTCAGTTTGATCAGGTTTTCTTTTAAATCTGGATCTTTACTTTCCAGAAACTCTAAGACCGATTCAAAAAGTGAGTAAAATCTTGTTAAACATGTTGACTCGTCCAGTTGAATAGAAAAATGAGTTGTTTACAGATAATTACACAAGAAGCTTTCAATATCAGAGCTCATTTCATCAATACGTCTTTGTACAGTGTTGTTACTTAAAGTAGTAATCATAAGGCGACTTTAACAGGATATGGCTATTTTAACAGAATAAAATAGGATTAATTAATTATTGCAATGAAAAAACCAAAATGCCGGCGGCAAAACTGATTTAAATTATTAAAAGCAATAAACTGCTAAGACCCATATAGAGGTTTTCACAAAACGGCTGAACCTATTTTAATGTAATATAAAATATTTTTTAATTAATTATATTTTGATACATTTCTGTAAATTCGAGAGAAAATACTTTTAAAGAATATTCTGACATCAAAACTCCGCGATTTTAATGATTTATTTATAACTTTGATGTACGTTACGAGTGGTACAAAAAGACACGAACAATTTATGAAAATATTTTTAGTCATTTAGCATTAGCAACTACGAGGGCACTGAAATATGTACAAACATGCAGGTCAATCATATATCTCTCCTTTAGTGAATCACCATAGTCGGGTAAATAAATAATTTTATAATAAAAAGTACTAAAAGTTCAATCTTTCTCGACTTTCTGTTCTTTTATAGAAGTATCGAATAATGGCCTTGTTCAGTATTTAATTTTTATTACGTACCTACTACACGCAAACATAACAAATATAATATTATTACAATATAAAATAAAAGTATGAATAACAAATAGGCAGGTACTTACTTTTTCCGGCACTGGCAAACACTGACATCGATTCACTCACACTTTTCTTTTCAAAATGCCGGAAACAAATGAGTAACGTTTGTCCTTGGCATTCGTATTTCTATTTGTTAAAAATCAAACAAGTTCATGCAAGATTGCAAGCACAGCACAAGTCGTATTTCGTCCCTTTGCACGTCTGAACGGGTTGCGTTGCGGGCGGCGCTTTGCAAGTCTCGACGCGCGCTGTACTGAATATCGAATATGCAAGTTTTTTACAAGTAACAGTCGCTGACCTTCTTAAAATACACTACTAAAAAATTAAGGGAGGTTTTAAAACAAGGAAATTAATGCTAAATAAACAGGCTATCTGATCCATATGCCGGCCTAACTGAAAAAATTTTTTTCAAGCCCGTGGACCAAAAAAAAAGCAAAATATTTGCAATATTATTTTTTCGCGCTATCTGTTAGGATTGCATGAGAACCCTGGCTCCTAAAAAATTTTAGCCAAAAAATCTGAAAATTAGAATCTTAAAGCTTCAAAATGCTCTTTTTTTAAAGTCTTAATACGACCATTTTTCACCGAAATACAGCCTGTCAAAAATCACCGAAAAATTTGGAATTTTTTTTGCTTCCTTAATTTTTTTTGAGTAGTGTATTATCTGCCTACATCGATAGGTAAAGCCAAGCCAACATTTTTGTTCTTTACTATCGAAACCAGATAAATTTTCGTGGACCCCCACTTACAACTTGTGAACCCCCATTTTTTTTTTTCACGCCAACGTAGACCCCCGTCGAGTCTCCCGTGGACCGCTGGGGGTCCACCTAAACCACTTTGGGAATCACTGATTTAGATTGACTATAAATTCTTCGTCTATAAACTTTGTCGTAGATTAATATAATAACGTTTATTTTCGATAACTTTTTCTTTTATAAACCTTGGTACGAGTGATAAATCTGAAATTTTGATAATCATTTAGTGTTTATAATAATTTAATGGTTTTTCACAATAAGTGTATGACAGAAGTGGTGGTTCATTTTCAGAATCGACAGTAGTTGTAAAATTTTCATTTTTCTGTAGAAATTTTTGTATTGTTTCATCGCTATCTCCGGGTTCATTAGTTATGGAACTGATAATTGCATGTCTTGAGAGACTGTCTGCTACTTTATTTTCTTTTTCTTTTATACAATTAATTTCATAACCGTATTCAGATAATAATAGTTTCCATCTAACATAGAGTTGAGTTATTTTAGGTTTTCTAACCATTTTAAAGATTTATGATCAATCTTTATTGCGAAATGTCTACCAAATACATATGGTATAAATAATTTTACTGACCAAATGATGGCTAATAGTTCTTTTTTTGTTATTGAGTAATTTTCTTCATTTGAATTTAGGGTCCTACTAGCATAGCAAATAGGATTTCGGTCTTGACAAAGTACAGCGCCAACAGCATATTTACGAGCGTTTGTTTAGAAAACTTTAGAAAACTCTGGATGTGCTAATATCGGTTCATTACAAAGAATTACTTTACATGTTTCGAATGCTTCAAGAAATTTTTTGGTATTCTCAACACTTTTTCCTTTTTTCAGATATAGGGTCATAGGTTTGGTAATTTGAGTTAGATTATTGATGAATTTTCGGTAAAATCCTACCATTCCTAGGAAACTTTTTATATCTTTATGGGTTTTTGGCAATAGCATTTTCAGAATAGCATCAATTTTTTTTTGGATTGGGTTTTATGCCTTCAGGGGTAATAACATGTTCCAAAAATTCTGTTTCGCGTTTAAGAAATTCTGTATTATCTAATTGTATTTTAAGATTAAGTTCTTCAAATTTCTTAAAAATTTTGGTTAAATTTAAAATATGCTCATCCAAAGTGGTGGAAAATACAATAACATCATCCATATAGACTAACTAAAATTTGTTAATATATTCTTTTAAAATTTGGTTTACCATTCTTTGAAAAGTGGCAGGCGCATTTGTCAAACCAAAGGGTATACGTAAGAATTCATAATGCCCATAATCCGTAGATAGAGTTTTTTTCTATACTGTCTTTATGCATTTTTATCTGGTGAAAACCACTTGCTAAGTCAAGAGTGGTGAAAGTACTGGCATTTTCCTAATTTGTCCAGCAGGTCGTCAATGTTTGGAATGGGAAAATGGTCTTGTATCGTTTTGTTATTTAGTCTTCTGTATCTACTACTAGGAGCCATTTCTCGACATTACTTGCATTCATTCTCTTAGGTACAATCCATATTGGACTTGCACTGTTTCGAATTATTCCATCTAATAATATTTTTTCTATTTGTCGTTTTGCTTCCTGTTTATGTACTTCTGGAAGTCTATATGATTGGGTATAAATTGGTTCTTCATCAGTTATTATTCGATGAGTTGTCTATGTTGTTGCTGATAGAGGTTCATTTGGTTCCGGAAAATTGATGAAAATTCTAAAAGTTTATGTTTCTCTTCTTCTTCAAGGTGGTTAATTCTTGGTAGATGTTCTATTTGATTTGGTTCAAGTTGCGATTCATCGTTTTCCATTTCTCCTTGATAGGTTTCAAAGTTTTGTATGGGAAAGACTTTTAAAGGTTCTTGAAGGCTAAAAAAGGAATCTTCAACACTTACATTGTGTATTTTAAATGTAACATAACGTATCCATTTCGAACTGAAGTTATACTTTCAAGAATAAAGCAGTGAGGATTTATACTCTTGCCTAGATAGTAGTATGTGCCATCTATAACAGCATTCGTTGGTAGTTTTGTTAGAAGAATTTCATTTTCATTTAATGTTATGTTAAAACAGTTACAAACAGAAGGAGAACATTGATATACAGGTATTTTGAGATAACCTTTAGTTAGATAATTTTGTTGTAAATTCTAATTAAATCCCATAATTTTTAAATCTCGAAAGCTAATTAAACCGTCAAAGAAAGGTGAAAGTCAAAAAGAGTAAATATAATTTTTTTATTTGTTTTAAATTCTTTGAAGGCCGGAATTCATGCTTCATATTTAGCTTCTTGTTGTCCACATGATGTTTTAATTATATTTGGTTTTAAATATATGCATTCGGAAAAATAAGTTTTTGCTAAATGTGGGTTAATCAGTGATATATGACTGCCTGAACTGATTAAAAAATTTTATAGTTTTGTCAAAACAAGAGATATGGATAAAAGGTAATTTTGTAGAATCATTCGTTAAGTAAAATTCATTCCATAGGCAACTGGATGAAAATTTTCTTCTCCTGAGGATGCTTCAACATTTTCATAGTCTTGCTGTCCTTTAGTCATTACATCCGGTAAGTATGTTTCCGACTCATGTTCTTCATTTATTTCGAGTTCTTCACTAAAATCCTGGTTCATGTCTGCTTATAATATTATAATATTGGTGGAAGCTGCTCTAAATTCTTTTACACTGTTCTTATTAGTAATATATTTTCTCCATCTTGCGCTTTTAAGTCTCCTTGAAGTAAATGTCAGATTTCATAATTTAAACATTACTCGTCTAATTTTGCTTTAAGATGCCTATAGCGACTTACGCACAGAAATACACCCTAGGGCAAAATGTAGTATTCAATATTTCTAATAATGGTAGGACTGTACTCTTTCTTTAGGGGTAAGGTTATAGGTATAAACAAAAATTTTAAAGTTAGTGTATATTTTTAGATATATACGTCACATTCACGTGTTAAACAAAGCCAGTTTAATAGATGTTATCATGATCTCAAAGGACAAATTATTATGCGGACGAGTCCACCACCATGATTTGCAACAAGTTTCGGATCATCAATTAATTTATTGTTCTGTTCTGAAGTACCCGACGTCAAACCAAGATTTGTCGAATTTCGTGATTTTAAAACTTTTATTAAAACAAATTTTGATACTGACTTACATAACTTAAATTGGGGAATAATTTTTGATTAGGAGAATTTAGATGATAAAGTTCGTATATTTACAAGTTTTGTTTTGGGTCTTTTGGATACACATGCTCCGAGGCGCACAGTTCGAGTGACCAAGCCTAGTGCACCATGGTTTACTGATGTTTGCAAATTATAAAAAGGCATAGAAATATGCTGTTCTCGAAGTTTAAAACATACAAAAGGGAGAATCAAAATGGTAAGTCAATGTGGCAAACACTTCATAATATGAATGTTTATAACAAGATGAACTATTTTACAATTTCTTCGCATCTGCAGGACCCGGAGGAAATTAACTCATTTTTCGTTGATTCTGTGCTGCAGATTTGCTCTGATGTTGATCCGGATACGGTTTGTTATTATTCTAATAACAATGCTATCGATAGTATGTTTGAGGTCTCATTGGTTAGCGACGGTGATGTCATTTCTGCCATCTCTGAGACAAGGTCGAATATTTCTGGAGTTGATCACCTTACATTGTAAATGTTAAGACTTTGTTGCCCCCTCATCATACCATTTCTCACACATATTTTTAATATAACTATACTGGAGAGTAAGTTTCCGTCCGATTGGAAGCTGGCCTTGGTATTGCATTTACCCAAAGTGTCAATGCCTAAGGATTACTCTGAACTGAGTCCGATTTGTCTTTTGAGTATTCTGTCTAAGATTTTGGAGAAAATAATTTTTAAACAGATTGTTAACTATTTTAATAATAAAACTTATTTTTTGACACTGCAGCAGCCTTGCTGCATTTTGGACGATGTCCTTGTGGCGGCGGATACAGCAAGGCCTTTGACACACTGGATTTCCGCTTGTTATGTGCTAAACTTCATGATAATGGTTTTAAAGAACGTACAATAAATTTATTAAAGGACTATTTGGCAGACAGATCACAGCGTGTACTGATTAATCGCTGAGTGTCACAAAGCTTGGAGAGAGGCGTCCATCAGGAGTCGATTTTGGGACCACTGTTTGTCATTTTTACAACGGATATGCATTTTTGTGTTGGCAACTGTAGGCCGAGACAATATGCGGAGCTTTAGTAGGCTTGATACATTACGGGCGGAACAGAAAATTTAATACTGTTTATATTCGATCTTTAGCTACTCTAATAACAATGGGTTAAGGATAAATCCAAGGAAGTCGGCAATAATGTATTTTGGAACAAACAGTGATTGGGCTTCGGCTAGTCATAATTTAAGTAGGGCCCAGGAGAGAATTCCCTTTGTTACTGAATATAAAAATTTGGTATTATTATTTGATAGTAAGCTCAGGTTTAGAAAGCAGGTTTCTTTGGAAGCTCAAAGGGCGTATTGTTCACTGTGTAATTTGTATAAGAATCGGCACATCCTCAATTTGACCCTAAAAAAATATTTGTTCAAGGCTTTTGTCCTTTCTCACTCTAATTATTGTAATTTTGTTTATGGTCAGTGTCTGGACCTTATGTCGAGGAACAAGCTGCAAAAATTCAAAACTCCTGTGTAAGTTTCATTTTGGATGCAGGGGGAGGAATCATGTGAGTGGCAGGCTGAAGGAGTTGAAATGGCGGCATATTAAGGATAGAGAACGGCTACATCCGGGTTGCTTTCTGTATAGACTGTTGAGGACCAGAGTGGAAGGCTGCATTATCGAAGCTCGGTACATCAGCGTAATAAGAGCTACAACGACCGCTTTCAAATACCTAGGCATCGTACAAGTGAGTTTAAACGGTCTTTCGGCTGTACGTCTGGTAAACTTCTAAACGAGATTCCTGGGGGTCTGTTTGCTCCGTCTGAATTTTCTTTCAGAAGACGGCTGAAGGAAGTTTTATTTCAGAGTTACTGATTGTTATAACTTTTTGATTGTTATTATTATGTCTTTTTATAGGGTAGGGTAGGGATTACGCTTTGTTTGTATTTGGGTATTAATATCAATTCATATGGAATTACGTTTTTTTTTCTTCTCCTTTTTTAGTTTAGAGTAAGTAGAGTTAAGAAATGATTATGACTTTTTGAACACACAACTTAATGTATTGTATTTGAGTTGTATTTCTTTTCTTTGTTTTTTTTTTTTGTGTATTGTATTTTTTTGGAAACTCGGTTAACAACAACACTGCTGGATTTCGCCGAGTATAAAA
Organism: Pachyrhynchus sulphureomaculatus; assembly: GCA_019049505.1. Lineage (NCBI taxonomy): Eukaryota > Metazoa > Arthropoda > Insecta > Coleoptera > Curculionidae > Pachyrhynchus > Pachyrhynchus sulphureomaculatus. The sequence continues at coordinate 94,743,398 of CM032449.1, read as the reverse complement.
TAAAGACGTTTATTATTATTATCATTATATTATATTATATTTAATTCAAATTTCTGTTAGAGACCTTGGCATCTTTCCAATTTTAGTTCCATACTTTAAATGCAACTCTCAGTGGCAGTCTCAATATAGTTTTTTAATCTTCTCAAATATGGGAAAAATACAAGAAATATACGTTAACTGCCAAACTACATGAGTTGGTTCCAGAGACCATTATTACAATTTTTAATTTAAAGCAAGGTATAAACTGGATATAATCAAAATAGATGTTGTTTATTTTAAGTCTAATAAAACAACACTTTTTTCATAAGCAGGTAAATAAATTATATATTTGACTTACCCTTCTCTTTCATTTTCTTTATAAAGATTAATTGAATGATGCCATTTGTAAACGAGTGGAAATTTACTCTTGTCAATATTACAATCAGCATATCTTAATGCATTGTATACTGCACTATCTGTTTTTGTTGGATACGCCCTAAAATAACAATTCAACCATTATTTACAAATACAATTACAGTTCTGCACTAACAATGTTTTTTTTTTTGGTAATGGTCCTTTACTGCTTCGTCAAGTCTCAAATTAATTATGACTTTTTATAATGAATTTCTAAATAAGTGTTTTTATAATCACTTTACAACACCATCTTACTGGCTACAAAACTTATAATATATGATATTCTCCATATATCAGGAGCAAATTTTTCCCACATTAAGACTCAAGTCGCATCAGACTGATCTAACATTTGAAAATTTCCATAAAATTATACTTTCATAATCTAGAAAGAGTACAACTATATCGACCGATAAGCACTTAATGGCCTTGCAATGTAATGTTGCATTATCGGAACGAGATTAAGTAGGATATATACCCGGCGGTACGATTTTTAACACAGTAAGAAAGTCAATGTGGATACAAAAAAACACCTTTTTAATTAATTTGAACCTTATTTGATTTTTTTCAATGACATGAATTACTTGATTACGTCATATCAAGTTATCGTGCCATTATCTATGGGACTTGTATTTCTTTTTTTGTATTACTTATTGATATTTTCCACAACTTTATATTGAAGAAAGGAATAAGATTTTCTTAATTTCTTATTTATAAAATTGTCTGTTCTTTAGAGTAACGCTTAGGTCAGCCTATATTTCCTATCAAATATTAGATAATAACACAATACATAATTCAACTGATTTAAATAAAGTACTGGATGCTCTGTAACAAACAAGTCGATAGATTTTTCATATATATATATATATATATATATATATATATATATATATATATATATATATATATATATATATATATATATATATATATATATATATATATATATATATATATATATATATATATATATATATATGTATATGTATATATATATATATATATATATATATATATATATATATATATATATATATATATATATATATATATATATATGTATATATATATATATATATATATATATATATATATATATATATATATATATATATATATGTATATGTATATATATTTTATATATATATATATATATATATATATATATATATATATATATATATATATATATATATGTATATGTATATATATTTATATTTATATTTATATTTATATTTATATTTATATTTATATTATATATTTATATTTATATATATATATATATATATATATATATATATACATAAAAATCGGAGTTAGGGATTGACTGGGCACAGCAACCGGACTGAAAAACAGTTTTACCACTTGTTGAACTGATTTTTATATATCAGAATTTTTCACTGTTTGATCGTGAATCTAACTTAATTGGTTACAATAACGTTTAGTAATAAGAGGTCATCTGTCAAATGAAAGCTTATAAAAACACGAGTTCCAAAATATATATAATGTAATACTTGCGCATACTTTTTTTGTTTTATTTTTAGAAAATCGCGAAAAATTGCTATCCCCCCCTTATCTTGAAAAGTACTGATCAAAAAAAATTTGAAAAAATTCTAGAATATTCTCCACATGGTGTAGATTGAACGAAAATTATTACGAATGCATGAACTTTAATAATTCATTTAGTATATTTTATTTTTTGTGAATAACAACTGGTCCAAATTTGAGCGACATCTACGGCTTAAACCCTAACCTCAAATAGATTTAAATATCGAAGAAAAACTTAAGAAAATATAAAATCCTACTTAATTATGATATAAATATTATAAAAAATTCGTAAAACTTAACCTAAAAAGATTGAAAATGAAGAACCTACGTTACTCGTTAATTCTTCATTTTATCTTTTTGGGTTAAGTTTTACGAGTTTTTAATTTTAAATCTAGGTGTGTAAGAATCTATTATAATATTTATATCATAATTAACTACAATTTTATATTTTCTTTAGTTTTTGTTCGATATTTGAAGAATAAGTCTAGTTGAGGTTAGGGTTCGAGTCATAGATGTCACTCAAATTCAATAAAATTTGGATCAGTTGTTATTTACAAAAAATACAATTTTTTTCAGGGGATAACTTTAAGAAAAAAATTTTCGACCCACTCTAATAAATATATATAAATCTTTGAGAGTTTGATATTTACATGGTAAACGTCGATATGAAAAACTTTCATCGCTAATGTAATACAAAATATTCTATATCTTGTTCAAAATTATATCAAAATCCCTGGATTGGCTCACTCAAACTGAGAATAGATTAATAGCGTTATTTTTGTTTTGTATTTTTTTAGTTGAAGTTATTGTTTTATTTCTAAAGGTTTACTTTTTAAACATGTCATTTAACATACCCCTCCAAAAACACCTCCAACTTAGGCGGTTCTGCATCACTGAATGCTTCATCAGAGGAAGATTCACTTCTAAGCTTGGTAGGCGATGCAGGCGGTGTATAAAACTCATCTTCTGTGTCCGACTTAGAACTATCACTAAAACTGAATCCAATATCACCATTCGCCCCAATTAGCCCGCTAGTAGACAGAACTTCATCCTCAAAACAAAGTTTTTTTGAAACGTTTTGTAAATCAGTCCTTCTTGATCGATTAGAATTGTTTTTTAAGCTACCATTTCTTGAAAGGTTATTTCTTTTGTGCTTTTTTTGATGGAAAATACAGTTGCAAACTTCAAATGTATCCCAAGCATTAACTGTTAAATTTTCTTCGTTTAATTCAGTAACGGATAATGGAGATTCCAAACAATTTTTTATTCTAGATAATAAGCAGACTACCTAAAATATAATACAAAAATATTAAGAACTCGGCAATATTTTAGGATAATAATAAAACAGTAGGCCGATCTGATTTGGTCAAATATTCGAGCTTGCGTACAATTTTGTGTTGTAATAAAAATTTCAGTAAAATATGCAGATTACGAATATCGACATATCTAGTATAGGGCAAAAACCGACATATTTTTGTAAATAATTTGATTTGAAAAACAAAGTTAATAATTTTTATCTTCCTATCGGTGTGTATATGTCATGTCAAAATTTTCAAAAAATATGCACATTACGAACCGTGTAGTGATGGGTTATTTTGAATCAAAAATAATTAATTAATTATCAAAATCACTCGAGATATTCCGAGGAACATTTAGTAAATCTCCAAATTAATTGTAAAATTGAGGATAAATCCGTCTTTTTATGTTTAAAACTATGTAGACTTCCAAATTCAAAGTTATAATAATCGGTCAAGTGCAAGTTGAACTTGCGCAATTAGTGTTCCGTACGTTGATTGCTTTTAAAATAAAAAATGTTGTAACGAAGTATAAAATGATCAGTGACTTCACAAAACACATCCCAAATGAGTTTTCAACAAAGTTTATTTCCAATCTTTACTGAAAATTGATGACCTTGAAATTTCTGTTTTTTTTATATACCAGATAAATTATTACAGGTAATGCACTCGTGATAATTTTCGTTCAATCTACACCCCGTGGAGAATATTCCAGAATTTTTTCAAAATTTTTTGATAAGTACTTTTCGAGATAAGGCGGGTGGACAGCGATTTTTCGCGATTTTTTAAAAATAATACAAAGAAAAGTGTGCGCAAGTATTACATTATATATATATTTTTTACTCGTGTTTTCACAAGCTTTCATTTGACACCATACTCGATTACCTAGTAAAAAAATTTTTTTTTCACTTCCGATTTCACCCCCCAAAACTAACTCCTTAAGTCAAAATTTAACTTTCAAAACTACATGGCTCTGATGAGGCCATATTATTACCAAATTTCAACTTTCTATGACAAATAGTTTCGGAGAAAATCGGGTGTGACAGACGGACGGATGGACGGACAGAAAGACAGACAGACGGACAGACAGACACCGAAGTGATCTTATAAGTGTTCCGTACGGAACACTAAAAATGACGTGCACAAAATAATTCTCGAATTATCGAATTCGAAACAATTTTCAGTGAAAAAATTTAGACAATATTAAAATGTGTGAACCGGCATCATAATTTTCATCTATTTCTGGAGTTTTTTACATTTGAATTTTTGTGTTAATTTTGTAAACTCTGCTAGTATTGTGCTTTTTCATATGCAAAAATAATTTTATAACCCGTAAAGTGATCTGCAACTAGAGTCAAATACCTCTATCAATTTTTCTAATAATGTTGATATATCTAAATTATATCACAAAACGTACAGGAAATGCATTTTAAAAATCAATTGATGAGTTGATTTTTCGTAAAACCGTTTCATTTTTGTAGACGCTGAAAAATCTTTTTAATTTTAACTTAAAGGCTGGTTCATTCTCGTCTGCCAGTGTAAGTTTTTGGTTCATAAGTAACTAAAATTTATATAGAAAAATGTTCGTTCATAGGACTATGCTAAAAATGCCACTTGCAAAATCTAAGCTACCGAACCATATTACATTAAAATAATATTGGACACATAAACACGAGCAAAACGTCTTCCCTCTTGGCTTTTGATTAACTATCTTATTATCCAAGAAAATCTTTTAACAATAGCCTTTGTGACAGTAAAAGAATGGTATCGTGACCCATCTCATTTAGAAAAAATAATCACTAAATTCCAGTTGAATTGTTATTGAAAATACATTTCCCTTGATCCATAATTTCTAACAATAGTATGGTAAAATACCAATAAAATTTAATTATTTTACCTAATAGAAATGTGTATTAAAGATGTTTCATTGAGAAAATTATCAAAAAATCAGATTTATATAAAAAAAAATACCGTACTATTTATTACAACTCTGAACGTCTCGTTGATATACGAGACTAAAATTAAAATCTAAATAATTTTAAAAATGCCATATACAGGCTATATTCGACGAAGTAATGCTCTCATGTAGCTCCAAGTTTTAAAATTATGAAAGTTTAAGTTGTTCCAAATTTGAAGAGAATTCCTCTGATAATCTTTTACTATCTTAAAGAAACGTTCAGAAACTTGCTCTACTGTCATTGAGCCTATTTCTAATTTATAAAGTCGTAACTTTCTTACAGGAGTAATAAAAAAAAAACAACAAAAAGTCCTGTCAACCTGCTTCAGGTATGTATGTAAAAAACGAGGTTATATGAGATCATTGTGGCCATGGCGGTTAAAATGTAATCATCCTATACTAATCGAGAATTAAGCCAGACGTATGTTTTATTGACAAAAAAAATATGAACACATGATTTCTGCAAATTTAACAATAAAGTATATAGATGTTTTTTAATGGGCTCTTGCCTCTTGCCATTGGTTGGAGAAATCATTTCGAAAATATTTTTTTTCCAGGAGTAATATCGTTCCCTATTGATGTATCAGCAAAACTTAAAAAACAAAGAACACTGTTATCTGAAAATTTTTACTTTAAATTTGTTAATTAGGAGCAGCTGCCTTTCAAACGTCTCTTTACCTTTCTTTGGGAAGTATTCACAATAATGGGTAGGAATTTGACCTTTAAATAACGACATTAAAATTTATTATAACCCTGTCGACACAATATCCCAGTTTTTTTATGATTTAAAGAACAAATGAAATAATGTGGATAATACCGGTGTTTATCTATTATTGTGTGACTCATGCACTGCTGAATATGTAGAGCAACCTGGCAGATCTTTCCAATTTCAATTAAATAACATTTATGATCCAGCAAGATTAAACATTTGAAAATCTATCTGCAAGCAAATCAACAATATTTTGTAATGGAACATTTCCCCAAAATAGAGGTTCCAAGCCACACTTATTGGCAGTAAGTGAATTCTATAAAATTATTTAAATAAATATGCTTTAACTTTTATTGCTTTTACCATTCTAGTATCCCATACTTGACTCGTACATAATACAAAATATCACTAAATTTTTATAATGGTATGTTATTCTAGTGGCTTTTCATATTTGCAGCATTTTCGAATATATTATGCCCAATTATCCCGTCCGTCTGGTGGTGTAAGCTGTTAAGTTTTAATGATTGTTCTAATATGTTTGTAAACATTTATGTAATGAACCTGTTATTTGAGTAATATTTGTCCAATGTGAAAAGTCTTTTTGTTTTTACTCCTGTAAGTAATTTTAGGATTTTAAAGTTATGTAAATTTAGTGTTTTAATCGTAATTACCTTAATTATACACTTACAAAACTGAAAATGTCCCTTTGAAGGATTGAAACAGACAGTTGTTATTTTGTAACAAAATAAAAACGGTTTTTTTTTTTATGGGCATAACACACGCGCTGCAGGGAAATATTTAAAGCGCTACAGGTGTGACGCGTGTGCGGAAAAAGCGATTCGGTTGGTCTCGAATTACTGTAAACTGTACTCGGTCGGAAGGCCAGTCCTGAGCAAATCATTCCAAAGGGATGAGGTTCTCCATATAAAAACCTGCTTGAAAAGGAAGGAATTAAGCGGGTATATCCATCGAACGTTTTCCTAGAAACACTTGTAGAACAGACTTAAGCCGTCAACCGTTCTTCAATGTTCCAAGGAATCAGCTCTCTGCTGAATAGAATCCAACAAATGCAGTGAATGTTTGGGAGCAGAGCCCCAAATGTGGGCGCAGTAATCCATCGTTGGTAGAATTTGAGCTTTGTACAGATTTAACAGTTGTTGTGGAGTGTAAGCTTTCTAGTTTGAAATAATATTCCCAGCTTTTGAGAAGCTCTCTTTGGTATGCTTGCAACATATTCATGCCAAGACATATTTACTCCCAAATTAACGCCCAGCAAATTGAGTGTGATGCTAGAGACATGGAGTGTCCCGCCATAACGATATCGGGTTCAGCAACGTTAACTTTTTTAGAAAAAAATTGCCGCCTGGGTTTTTATGGAGCTAAATTCTACTTGGTTACTGTCACTCCAAGATAGGATTTCTTCCAAGTCTTTGTTAAGTTGAACGACTTCTTGATGTCTGCGGATATTTGCATGAGTAGTCGATGTTCGAGCGCTTAAAGTGAATGAAGAGATAAGCGTACTGTCATCTGCAAAGCTGTAGATTGGATTCCTGGTCTTTTCCAGCAAATCGTTAATATAAATGAGAAAGTATGGGGCCTTGGGGCTCACCGGCAATGATAGTGATATTAGAAAGAAATCCGTCGACTGCTACTCGTAAAGAACTCTCTCTAAGGAAACACGAGAGCCATAAATATAACTTTTCAGACATACCATAAGGGCGTAGCTTAGCCAACAATCTGTCATACCAAACACCGTCGAATGCTTTAGATATATCAAGTGCAACCGCTCGGGATTCTCTAAAATGTTCAGTTGAGTTGTTCTAAAGATGTGTTACATCAGTTAGAAGATCTTTTGTTGATCTTTGCTTACGAAAGCCATATTGATGGTCGCTAATAATATTGAATCCTTCTAGATGATGCTAATTGATAGCTTTTTCCATAACTTTCGATATTATTGAAAGCAGTGCGACTGGTCGGTAGTTTTTTGGCAAGGTATTTTTGCCTTTTTTAGGTATCGCCTGTACCGTGTTTCCACCAGGAAGGAAGTATTCCTTTTCTGTAGATAGTTGAAAAGTCTACAGAAAACTGGTGTTAGCTCGCTCACACATTTTTCGAGAACTTTGGAAGATATTCCGATAGCACCAGAAGCTTTTTTGGTAGCTTTACTAAAATACGTTTAACGATAAGCTGTTTGAAGACAATATCGGGCATTCGTAACTGCATTATGCGAATAGTTGGTGGTGTTTTTCTTTGGAAATCGACAGCAGAATGTGAAGCAAAGACTTCGTCCACCAAGTTGGTTTTTTTTCAGCGAGTGTTGCTGCAATAGTATTATCTGGCCACGTGACTGTTGGTATAGTGGATTTAGTGAAATTTTGACTAATGGCCTTGGAGACTAACCAAAAGGACCTGAAATTGTTGGTGCAGGCAAGAAGTTAGTTTTTTTAAGTCTTTGGTTGTGTGCCTCCTTGGTTTCGTCGATAATTTCTTTACATCTGTTCCGTGTACGAACAAAGATGTTACTATTTATGACGTTAGTATTTTCACGCAACTGTCAGTAGACAAGATGTTTAAAAGCAACAGCTTCCTTGCATTTTCGGTCGAACCAAAGTTTGCCGTTGAAGGGCGTTTCTTCAAAAAAGATATGTAAGCATCCATGCCAGCCAAAATGACATAAGAAACCGCCTTAGCGCAGTCAGGCGTTGAATCTAAAATAAACGTCTAATCAAGGGAAAGTTCAAAAATATTCTATAAGTTCTTCCCATTTACCAGACTTGTGGTGTCAAATCTTACGAGGTTAAGGCGCCTGTCTGTAACTGATCAATGTTGAAAACAGTTTATGGTCGGAAGAACCTAACGTGGTTTTACCGTGACAGTATAAATTTTTGGATTGGTGTTTAAAACAGGTCAAGAAGACTGGCGAACCCTTCGTCTCAATCAGGGACAGGACTTGTCCAATTTATTACGCCACTAACTTATATTTGACTAATTTTATTGCAAAATATCTAATTAAATAACTTGAGTAATATTTGACAACCAAAGATAGATCGTTTTTACAGTAGTTGTTTGTTAAATCTTTTTTAATGATAAGATTTAATTAAACTTAACAACAAACAACACACTTACTTGTTTCCTATATACGGTGGGTTTGTTTACAATACAGTTTGACCCTTCATCATCTGACGAGAAATAATCTGATCTTTTGACTATAGTTTCCAAAATATATTCTAGTTTATTAATTAAAACTAAACCATCGCAGTCTTTATTACTCTCTAGAATTTTTTTAGAAATGAGATGAGCTAATCGTGAATGCACTTTTTGAAAATTTACCCAATTAGTAAATCTCTCATCGTCCAAATAACTGTTCATAAGTAGCTCTAACAGTTTAATGTCTGTCTCCAAAC
>CM032449.1:94701595-94731595 GCA_019049505.1 Pachyrhynchus sulphureomaculatus | reverse complement strand
CGATTTAAAGAACATTTAGCACACTTAAAATACAACAGAACAGAAAAGTCTAGCATTGCCGAACATGCTCTTGAAGCTGATCATACTGTAACATTAGATAATCTAAGATTAATAAAGGATGTATCTGATAGGTGATTGTTGAACGCATACGAAAGTATGGAAATCATAAAATGTAAAAGTAGTTTAAACAAAGACAGAGGGCCTATTCCTTATAGTCCCCTCTACTGGTTACTTGACCGGAACTGATAGCCTTGCCTATGTCATTAGTTCCGCTTGAGTAATTCAAGGGTTAGGCTAAGTATAAATAGGGTAGATTTGGTAGTTTAGCTTTAGTCAATCATCGCTCCTGATGAAGCTAACATGGTTAGCGAAACGCGCGTCGAGTGCAAAAATAAAGTGTTTGGTGTAGTGGTGATATATACTGAGTAGTATCATTGTGCCAAAGATTCCACATTCCCAACTTATATATATATATATATATATATATATATATATATATATATATATATATATATATATATATATATATATTATAAAGAAGTAAAGTTTGAGTTTGTCTATTCGAGGTAATCTCTGTTAACTACTGATCCGATTTAAAAAAATCTTTTACTGGTATGTAGCCTGAATTTTTTGGATGAACATAAGCTATACTTTATGAAGTTGTGACGAAAAGGGAGCTGACTAGTGACATAAGTCAACGTAAAAACAGTCAAGCGGGAGACTTTCTATCAAACGCTACCTTTACAGTAAAATATATATAAAAATGAAGTATAGAAGCTCTAAATACTAGTGAGTTGATAACATGTAGTTTTTGAGAAGGATGATGGTGTGAATTAACATTCAGGTTTCTATTCGTATGAGTGGGCTTTCTGTAGACCGAATATCTCAAGATGCCGCTATTTTTCTTTGTACCAGTACATCTAGAAAAGAAATTTTATATTGGAATGTTGTCGATCGAGGTGATTCAAAAAAGCATTTAGGTTTTCTTCATCATTTGGCCAGATAACAAAGGACCCCGCACACAACATATGGAAATGTGGTCCCAGTCAAATTGGCTGAAAATGTACTATGTTGTAACTCGGAAGATCCTAATGAAAAGTCTCTGTGGGCAGAAGTCGCGAAAATTAATAGGGTCCGAGATATTGGGCTCTGAAGGTCCCATTTGAAGAGAGCGTACTGCAGGGTTTTCTGGAGCAATCAGACATGTTTTACATACATACACGCACGCATGCATACACACGTACGTACGTACGTGTGTATGCATGAGTGCGTTTATGTGTGTAAAACATACAGGCATATATATATATATATATATATATATATATATATATATATATATATATATATATATATATATATATATACATATATATATATATATATATATATATATATATATATATATATATATATATATATATATATATATATATATATATATACATACATAGGCAGAACTGCTATCTTTCACGAAATAATCCTTTCTTCGTATCACTGAAATGATGTAAATCATCTGAGAAGCGTTTACCCGTATACTATTTTGTAAAACCTTCATCTTTAGCCAGAAACATAACGGTTGCCCGACTCTCGTGACGTGGACGTGTTGGCAGATACTTGAGAACAAGCTCTTTGAGAGTCTTATCATTCATACACTCTAACCACTCTGTCAAGCAACACATTTGGTTTAGCCCATTTTTTTTTTCTATATATTATATATTATTTTATATTTTTTTATTTTATTTATATTTATATATATATATATATATATATATATATATATATATATATATATATATATATATATATATATATATATATATATATATATACGAGGCTGGTTTGAAAAGTCCGTGCAAAGTCCGAGAGATGACACCACACGGCGCGTATCGAGGTCATGTTTAGTTAGTAGCATCTCTTGAATGAACGCACACCAAGTTTCAGCCATATGGGTCTATTTCTTTGTGTTTGGCATTCGTGTGAATCAAGGAAGTCGAGTGATTTTCAAGAAATGGACGAAAAAGAATTTCGTGTGGTGATTAAACATTACTTTATGAAAGGCAAAACGCCACAGGAGACTAAAGAGAAGCTTGATAAACATTATGGTGACTCTGCACCTTCGATTAGAACAGTTTATAAGTGGTTTCAAAATTTTCGGACTGGCCATATGGGCACAAGTGACGCTGAACGTGCTGGGCGGCCTGTGGAGCTTACGACTCCAGAAATCATTGATCAAATCCATGATATGGTGATGGATGACAGAAGAGTTAAGGTGCGTGAGATTGTTAGTGCTGTGGGCATCTCGACTGAACGGGTACATAATATTTTGCATAAACATTTGGACATGAGAAAGCTATCCGCAAGATGGGTGCCGCGATTGCTCACGCTTGACCAAAAACGGAATCGTGTGAAGTGTTGCAAGGATGGTTTGCAGCTGTTCCAGAAGAATCCGGAGGACTTTAAGCGTCGTTTCGTCACTGTGGATGAAACATGGATACATTACTATACTCCTGAGACCAAACAACAATCTAAACAATGGGTTACCAAGGGGGAATCTGCACCAAAAAAGGCGAAGACCGTTCCTTCGGCCGGAAAGGTTATGGCGACTGTCTGGAAAAGGGTAAAACTATTACAGGTGAATATTATTCATCGTTATTGGACGGTTTGAAAACCGAGCTGCAAGAAAAACGCCCGCGATTGGCCCACAAGAAAGTCCTTTTCCATCACGACAACGCATCAGCACACACCTCAGCAGTTGTGGTCGCAAAATTAATGGAAATAGGATTCCAACTCGTTTCACATCCCCCCTATTCTCCAGAGTTGGCTCCCTCGGCCTACTATTTGTTCCCCAATTTGAAGAAATGGCTGGCGGGACAAAGATTTTATTCAAACGAGGAGGTGATTGCAGACACTAATGGATATTTTGCAGACTTGGACAAATCCTATTATTCGGAAGGGATCAACAAACTAGAACATCGTTGGACGAAGTGTATAAGCCTAAAAGGAGACTATGTCGAAAAATAAAAAGGTTTACCCCAAACACATAAGTAGTTTTTATTTTTGCACGGACTTTTCAAACCAGCCTCGTATATATATATATATATATATATATATATATATATATATATATATATATATACATATATGTATATGTATGTATATATATATATGTATATGTATGTATATATATATATATATATATATATATATATATATATATATATATATATATATATATTTTTCTATAAACTCGATTATTACCACCAGAGTTTAATTCCATTGTCCGGTTGTCCGGACGACCGGTTGTTTCGTAGTAACATTTCGAAAAAAGGATTATTTCATGAAAGATTGCAGTTCTGCCCTCGGGGCCCTATATATATATATATATATATATATATATATATATATATATATATATATATATATATATATATATATTTATTTATTATATATATATATATATATATATATATATATATATATATATATATATATATATATATATATATATTACACAGGGGAACAGCTGTTTTGGTGTCGAGGTTTTTTGAGCTGATTCTATATCAATTTGATGTCCTGAATTCAAATAACGTATTCATTTGTACCTAGGAGCTCAAATTTTTAAGATATACAATTTTAGAGAAATATAAGTTACATTATTGTAACTCAAATCCGTAAGTGTAGTAAACAAAAGTAGATACGAAATTTTTATTTTAGTTATACAAAATACAATATTATGTCGTACCTACAAACAAAAAAAAACATTCTTGAATGTTTTTTTAAACAGTCCCTTTTTAAACTCCGGCAGTAATCTGCCATCATGTGCATGTCCCATCTTCCTTGGTAGCGGTCCTCCATAACTTTAATATCTTGGTGAAATCTTTCACCTTGTTCCTCACTCATGTCTCCTAAATTTTCTGGAAAACGGTCTAAGTGGCTGTGTAAATAGTGTATTTTAATACTCATATTGCACCCTAAGGATTTGAAACTATTAAGCATCTTGTTAACCATTTCAACATAGTTTTGAGCTTTATGTTTGCCTAGAAAATTTTCTACAACTGCAACAAATGATGTCCAAGCTTCTCGTTCAACTTGATTCATTGAATTTATGAAGGCAGGATCCTTAATTAATTGTCTTATTTGTGGGCCGTCAAATATCCCTGCTTTGAGTTTTTCTGTGCTCAACTGATGCATTTTTTTTACCCCTATATATGCAAAACAAGACCCATTCTTATCAAGAGCCTTTACAAATTGCTTCATTAAGCCCAACTTTATATGTAACGGAGGAAGTATGATTTTTTCTCTTTCAACCAAAGCGTCGTTAATGACATTCTTTTCCCCAACGTCCATGTTTTCTCTCTGAGGCCAATCTTTTCTAACGCAGTGGTGTGTTTTGTCCCTACTATCCCAGAAGCACAAGAAACACGGATATTTCGTGTAACCACTTTGCTGCCCAAGAAGAAAGTTTACCATTTTTAAGTCTACACAAATCATCCATTGATGTTCGTAATACTTTATCTTCTGCAAGACCAAAGCTATGGTATTATATTCTTCTTTCAGTTTCGTTGAGTGAGCTAGTGGTATTGAACCATATTTATTCCCATTATGTAGAAGGACACATTTTAAACTTCGCTTTGAACTGTCAATAAATAGGCGCCAATCATCTGGAATATATTCAGAAAGTCCCATTTCTTTCATGAGTCCCCTAATTTCGTGACAAAATACAAGATTGTCTTCTTGAGAAAAGAATGGTAGCAGATCTTTTTCTCTTGTACGGTAAAAGGTAATTTTGGTTCCTTGTTCCAGTAAATTTTTGTCGTTCAACCTAGAAGCCAGTACTTCAGAAGCTTTTTTCGATAAATTGAGATCCCTGGTAAGATCATTTAATTCATTTTGATTGAAGCGTTGAGGAACTGATGACGTCTCCTCATAGTCACTGTTAGTTTCATTAGCATCAGAACTTTTATTAGCATCAGAAGAGCGATCAGAGGGAAAATATTCGTCATCAGAGATATGTGGTAGCTGATGAAATGTTGGAATCGGTATTTCATCTGAGTGCGGGATAGGGCGTATTGCCGAGTCTAAATTGGGATAAGTCCACTTACTGCGGTTATTTCGATTGATTCCATTAGTATTTACTAAACAGAAATAACAATCATTGAAGTGGTTTTTTGGTTCTCTCCAAACCATTGGTACGCCGAATTTTAGACATTTTCTTTTCCGGTAGTCCACTGCCGTAAATGCTCTGTACAAGTTTTACATACGAGATGCGGGGCCCACGTTTTGTCCTGATCACCAAGCTTAACTCCAAAGTATCCAAGATACGCTCGCTTTACAAAGTCAGTAATAGTTTGTCTGTTTTGTTGAAACATGTATTCTCCGCATATATAGCAAAACACATCAGGTTGATTTACACAACTTCTTCTTGAACTGGAACCTGAACTCATTTTAATTCTGTTCAATAACACAAAAACACTCTTTTCTTAACATAAAATAACACGCCGAATTCGATCTACTCTCATTAGTAAGAACGCACAAACTGACGAGACTTACCCGAGTTGGGTGATTAAAAGGGTCAGTTCAGGTACCTGATAGGCAATGGTTCCACTATTTATAGATTTACCTGGAATTTACTCAATTACAGACTGACAAATAAAACCATTGTACCTACATTAATGAATATATAATAATTTTAGAACTCTCATAAATGAATATACTGAATAAAAACCACATTGGTAGCTAAGTTGATGTATCTAAAAAAAGTAGAGCTGATAGAGAAAAACGGATTGCATGTATAGATTTAGCGTCCCAAATATAGTTAAAATCAGCTCTAAAATCCCAGGCACCAAAACAAAAATATTTTTTTGTTGCCCTGTGTTATATATATACATATATACATATATATATATATATATATATATATATATATATATATATATATATATATATATATACATATATATATATATATATATATATATATATATATATATATATATATATATATATATATATATATATATATATATATAATATATATATATATATATATATATATATATATATATATATATATATATATATATATATATATATATATATATATATATATATATATATATATATATATATATATATATATATATATATATATATATATATATATATATATATATATATATATATATATATATATATATATATATATATATATATATATATATATATATATATATATATATATATATATATATATATATATATATATATATATATATATATATATATATATATATATATATATATATATATATATATATATATATATATATATTATATATATATATATATATATAAATATATATATATATTTTTTTTTTTTTTATGGGTCTAGCACACGTGCTGCAGGGAAGTCCCTAAAGCGCTCCAGGAGCGGCACGAGTGCGGAAAAGGCGATTCTCGTTGTTCTTGAATCGCTGTAAATTGTACTCGGTGGGAAACACAGCGCTGGGCAAATTATTCCAAAGGGATGACGTTCTCCATATAAAAGATTGCTTGAAAAGCGTTGTACGCGGAGTAACAAGCTGAACCTCATACGGATGCGAAGCACCAGCGCGACGTGTATTTCTAACATGCACCGCTTTGGGAGGAATTAAGCGGGCTACATCCTTCGAACACTTTCCATGAAAATACTTGTAGAACAGACTCAAGTCGCCGACCGTTCTTCGATGTTCCAGCGAATCAAGGCCGCCGGTCAATTCCGGGTCCCCAATTAGACGGACCGCTCTTCTCTGAACAGAATCCAACAAATGCAGTGTATGTTTCGGAGCGGAGCCCCAAACGTGGGAGCAGTATTCCATAGTTGGTCGAATTTGGGCTTTGTAAAGAATTAAATATATATATATATATATATATATATATATATATATATATATATATATATATATATATATATATATATAATATATATATATATATATATATATATATATATATATATATATATATATATATATATATATATATATATATATATATATATATATATATATATTATATATATATATATATATATATATATATATATATATATATATATATATATATATATATATATATATATATATATATATATATATATATATATATATATATATATATATATATATATATATATATATATATATATATATATATATATATATATATATATATATATATATATATATATATATATATATATATATATATATATATATATATATATATATATATATATATATATATATATATATATATATATATATATATATATATATATATATATATATATATATATATATATATATATATATATATATATATATATATATATATATATATATATATATATTATATATATATATATATATATATATATATATATATATATATATATATATATATATATATATATATATATATATATATATATATATATATATATATATATATATATATATATATATATATATATATATATATATATATATATTATATATATATATATTATATATATATATATATATATATATATATATATATATATATATATATAACACATGGGCTGAAAAGTCCCGGGCCTAACAAAGAAAACACGGTTTTTTTTGGTTCAAAATTAGCTTTATTCATCAACGTAATCTCCATCAAGAGCAACGCAATCATTCCAGCGCCGCTCTAACATTTCAATACCACTTTTGTAGAACGATTTATCTTTTGCCTCAAAATAGGCCTCAGTTTCAGCGATAACCTCTTCATTCGTGCGAAATTTCTTACCGGCGAGCATTTTTTTCAGGTCTGCGAAACAGCCAGTAGTCGCTGGGAGCCAAATCTGGCGAATACGGTGGATGTGGGAGCAATTCGAAGTTCAATTCATGTAGTTTTGCCATTGTTTTGATTGACTTGTGACACGGTGCGTTGTCTTGATGAAACAAAATTTTTTTCTTTGCCATATGCGGTCGTTTCTTTGCAATTTCGGCCTTCAAACGCTCCAATAACGCTATATAATATTCACTGTTGATGGTATTTCCTTTCTCAAGATAGTCGATGAATATTACACCACGCACATCCCAAAATACCGAGGCCATAACCTTTCCAGCCGATTGTTGTGCTTTCGGGCGCTTTGGACGAGGTTCACCAGTTGCTGTCCACTCAGATGACGATCGTTTTGATTCCGGAGTGAAGTGATGGATCCATGTTTCATCCATTGTCACATATCGACGCAAAAATTCCGGTTTGTTACGTTTAAACATGGCCAAACACTGCTCAGAATCATCAACACGTTCTTGTTTTTGATCAACAGTGAGCAAACGCGGCACCCACTTTGAACAGAGCTTTCTCATAGTCAAATGCTCATGCAATATAAAGCCAACACGTTCTTTTGATATCTTTACGATGTCAGCTAACTCACGCAACTTCACTTTTCGATCATTCAAAACGATTTTATGGATTTTTTTGATGTTTTCTGGTGTTACCGCCTCATTTGGACGTCCACTGCGTTCTGCATCATCGGTGTCTCTACGACCACGTTTGAAGTCAGCAAACCAACGTTTTATTGTTGTTTCTGATGGAGCGGAGTCCCCATAACACTTTTCAAGCCATTGCTTCGCTTGAACGGTATTTTTTCCCATCAAGAAGCAGTGTAAAATTAAAACACGAAATTGTTTTTGATCCATTGTTTTGAAAATAACAAAAGTAGCGTCACTCTTAGCACAATAACTCACAAACTAATGAATAGAATATCATGAAATTTTAACAGCTGTCTTTTGAAGGTTAGTATTAACTGAAAAAAAAGGTGACTGCAATAAAACTAGCGCCATCTATGTGTTAGGCCCGGGACTTTTCAGCCCATGTGTTATATATATATATATATATATATATATATATATATATATATATATATATATATATATATATATATATATGCACATGCATACATACGTGTGTATGTATGCATGTGTGTGTGTGTGTGTGTAAAACACGCTTAACAGTTACTGAAGAACCTGCAGTACGCTCTCTTCTCATGGGGCCTTCAGAGCCCAATATCTCGGATCCTATTGATTTTCGCGAGTTCTGCTCACAGAGACTTTTTAACAGGATCACCCAAGTTACAACATACTACATTTTCAGCCAATTTGACCGGGACCACTTTTCCATATATTGTGTGCGGGGTTCTTTGTCGTCCACATCACAATTAAAGTTTTGGTTTTAAAGGGGCTTCCATCATAATAGTCGCTATAGAGGAGCTAGCGAAGAACACATGGCTGTTCCTGAAATTTGCTAATAAAATGTTTCTTAGAAAATACAAACAATAAATATGTTTCTATTAAAGCTACTAATCCAGGTTATTATGCTGAAATATCTTTGACATTATAGATACTGAAGCGTTAATCGGAACCTTTGTGTGATCAAACATCAAAATTGAGAGAATATCTCCAAAGTTCAACTTTATTGTTTTCAACCTACTAATAAAATGTTGTGATTTTTGAATAAATGAACTAGTTATTTTTGTGAAAGGAGTCAATAAATTGGATTGATCTTCGAGTTGCACGGCTTGGGAGATTTCTTTTCTCCAGACGTTAAACTTAAGGTCTCTCGATTTTACCAGTGGGGGCGGTTTGAATCATCTTGTAGGTAATGTCCCTTGGTAGTTCGTTGATTTTCTTCAGATATTTGTCTTTGTCAATTACTACAGTTGCGTTTCCTTTATCAGCTAAAATAACCAGTATTGATTCGTTGTTGCCGAGTTCTTATAAGAATTTTTTTCTTTTGCAGGGATATGGCCTTGGTAGTTTAGCATGTTTTATCAATTTGGCTGTTTCAAACCGAATTGCATAGGCCTAGCAAGGTGATAGTTTTCTTATCGACGCTTGAATACTGGGGATTATTTGTTCGACTGGAAAGTTCTTAGGCGAAATGGCGAAGTTTCAGACTTTGGATAAGAATGATTTTTGAGCTTCGGTTAGGTGTGTTGTGAATAGGTTAACTACTATGTTTTGAGGCGGATCTACAAGTTTCTTCTACCTCAACGCTAACTTCCTATTTTGCTACGCAGTGATTTGTTATTGACTCTTCCCTGGTGGGCATTAGTGATTTTATCTAAGGTTTCCAAAGCATCGCCTTCTAGAATGGAGAAAAATTTTAAGTTCTAGTAGCTTGCAAGCATTGGTATCTAAATCATGACATGTTGGTTCATGATAGCAAACATCTATGGGAAACAATGCGCAATCAAAGGTGTACAAAACAAACCAGAGAAATCTAGCATCTTTAAATCCACAGACTGCTCCAGTACCTACATGACCATAACATAGGCGTGATCTTAATTCATGAAACTTTCTTGAAACCAGGCCAAAACTTTTCCATGATCAATTATATAGTTTACAGATAGAGGAACAATAGTCCTAATCAAGCAATCAATAATCATCACTAGCCACCGAAGTCTGACTTCAGATAAGCTGAAGCAGATTTAAATAGCATCAGTCCATCAGCAAAACGAGAACATTTACCTCATCGACCGAGCAGACTAAAACCTCTTTTTCGGGCAGTTAACTTATTCGTTTCGGCATCACAGCCAACTTCACGCGATTAACACAATCACGGAAAAATTTCCTAATTTGAACTAACCATTAAAAGAAAAATCTATATATACTAATATACTTGTTTTGTGTGCGGTTGTATGTAATTTATTATACAGATTCCTAGTGCTTCGTGGTTTGTTTTTGCAATATAAATAGCCCTAATAAAGACTTAAATTAACGTTGAAACGTTGTTGATTTTATAAGACAAGAAGTTTTATAGTATCCTAAACTCACTGTTCATAAATAATAAATTTATATAACGCATCCAGGAAGAGCCACAAATCGCAGACACTGGTAAAGCACACGCCCTCCTCTCATGACTGTACTTCCTACTGAACGGTTGTAGGAAACTAAAATGCAAGACTGTGGTCTGATCTGAGTTTTTGCATGTCTGACGTTCTGCCCACGTCTGCCAGACACGCCGAAAAAACCATACAAGCAGTCCAAAACCGAGCCAGGTGGATGATGCAACGCGGTATGTGAGGAATATATAGTTACATCCAGACCTTCCGATTGAAATCTTGAAAGATTGCCGTAAAAGCTCAGCAAAAACTCCTCAACAACACTGTAACACCCCAACCAAACGAGAGACACGAATAGGCCGACAAATAAAGCCAACATCCCCGAGGCAAGTTAGCAGCCACCAAGCGACCAAATTCCAAGAATACTGGGGTCACAGACACAGGACAAGCCAAAATTACTATACTATTGGCAATATGATTGTATGTAGATCTATTGCAACAACAGCACAAATGCAAAATAGTTTAGCCTCAAAGGCATGTGTATTATTTTTTTTAATAAAGGAATAATTAATAATTTAATTAATTTCTTTGATTTATTTAATTTCTTATATTAATTTAATTCCCTTAATTAATTTAATTTATTTAATTATAATATATTTATTATTACTATTATAATTATAATATATTTAAGAATAAACATAAAAGAAAATTAAAAAAGGAAAATAAAATTACTTTAATTTCGCGAAAATAGTACCTATTAAGTTTATTCGTTAATCTGAGAAATTCAGCCAAAATATTTTTGAGAAAATTTTTCTAAAATAATTATTTTAACGACGTGTTAATTTTGAAATCAAGTAGATAAAACTCACTTTTTGAACTCATTAAAAGAAGATGAAAGTACGTGCAAGTAAAATTTAGATAGTTGTAGATCATTCTTCAATTATTATTATTTTTACCATAAGCCTCCATCTACGAACTAGATATGCTCATAGCTAAAGTGACCATTGCCAGTTCGCTTGACAATTTTCTTTACTGATAAATTCACCTAAAACATATCTTTAATATTAGTAGTATATCGTCCAACTGAAAAAACTCGCATGGGCTTCTTTTAAAGTGTTCTTTTTCTTTTTGCAATATTAAGCAGACATTTTTTTTAACTTGATATAGTCTGACTTAGCTAGAAAAACTTTTAGTAAATAAAAGTTAAATTTTAAGATTTAGCAATCTGCCATTATAGATTACATTCAAAACTGAAAATACTTTACACAAGTATGATTAAAAACTTCGGCGTGTATAACCAATTGTGTAGTTGTGTATTGTATATGCAATATACTTTGACAATATTATTTTTATTAGTTAGACGAGAGATGACTATCTCAAATAAGAATTGCATTTTAGCGGAAAAAAATTGTTAGAAATATTGTTCTCGGTATATTAGTATTTTTATTGAGAAACTAAAATCTTGGATACCTAATATGATTCAATAGATATGAGTTTTTACTATTCATATAATAATCACTCATTTATTTTTAATAACAAATTATACATTAATTTTTTCAAACTTTCTTTATTAATATTAACGTTGCCAATTCGCCAAATAATTTTTCTGAAAATCTAATTTAGCACTATCCAATCACCAAATAATTTTTCGCATTTGTTAAAATTAATGAGTGAATGAAACGAAATTGTTTTGTATTTTTTTTTTAAATAAGCTCCTTTTAATAACATTGTAACGTTTGAAAAAATGTTGCCCCAAGCTTGGGCGTAATTTTCTTGCAGCCCCGCTTTAATTTCTGCTAATGAATTGAGTGAAACCTGATTTTAAAGGAACTAAAGAAATTAAAGAAACACTAGCTCAGTTTTCTTTGGTAGAGAGATATGGGTAAGAGATATTTGTCTTACGTCTTTTTGGAATTATTTTCTATTTTTTAAAAAGCCTCAGTTTGTACAAGTCTTTTGGGCACCACTCATTTTAAAATAGAAAGGATTTAACTTCAGCTAAAAAAAATGAGAAAAAAAAAACTGAAGTGTTTTATGGATATTACTAAAAAGAATTAGTCTAGTACAACTTATCCTGAAAAGAAAAATAAGTATTCAGTGAGACACTAGCTTTAATCAACAAAAAGAAAATTTATTCATGTTTTAAAAATGAAAAGTTCCAACCTTTACAGTTTTACCTAACAAATTCTAGCCTAACTAGTAGTTGTTACATTTAAATTTTAAACTATTATAACCCCCGAAGACGAGAAATCGTGCTTTACACTTCACTTTTTAGTCTGTTTTTCATTACAGTTAAGGCGCTACTCTCGAATAAGTCTATTGAAGGGAGTTTTGTTGACTTACTGTTTTCTATTCCTGCTGTGATCGACTACGCCCGATTTCACACTTTTCTTTAACAAACACTTAGAAAGCTCACTACGGCTTTTATTTAAGACACTGGTGCTTTTACTTAGTGGCACTGATGAAAATTAGCCTACTTCGGCTAGGTGGAAAATAGCCTCTCGGCTAGACGGTACTGCCTGGCTGCGGCTAGATGGAAAACAGCCCGGCAGCGGCTTGGTGGTACTGCCTGGTTGCGGCTAGATGGAAAACAACCTCGATTTACGGTCTGCGGAACCTTAAATAATCGTGCGACTTTTGCCAGTAGTATCACGACGCTCCAATCAAAACTGCCGATCAAACATTCCACCAATCGCGGCGTAGCGAGAGGTTCGGTCAGGAACCCGCAAAACACCGTATATACCGAACGTCCTGAAACTTCTGTTTAATATACCGTTCGATACAAAAATGAAAATAAGTACAATTTGAAATGGGAAAAATCAGTAACATTACATGGTCTTAAAATCTAGGAAAAAATGAATGTTACATTTACCCCCTTCCAAAAAGAAATAGACTACACTAGTCTATTAAACTTAGGCTACTTATGAAAAGGTACAAAGTGGTACACTATCACTTAATACTAAGGTCAGAACTTAAAACAAAATTACAAACTTCGGACCTTACTACTAGACTTAATTCAATTAAGCACTAATATTAAGTACAATGAAAACCAAATGAAAAATCTTTGCATGATCACAAGAATCTTATAACTAGACTTAACTTAATTAAGCACTAAGGTTAAGTACATCAAAAAGTAAATAAAAATCCTTGCATGAACATAAGAAATACCTGTTCAAAGTAACAATCGCGGTCTTCTTATATAAAAGAATCAGCTCTGTTATCGTTACCAAAACAAAAAAATAAATTAACTTTGTCTAGACTCTTGTCTAAATCAAAAAAAATGAACTGAAATAAAATATGAATATCCCCCTTAAAATCTTTTAAGGATTGTCTGAAAATTTTCTATTTCAGCAAAAGAAATTTAGAAAAATTCTTAAATAAAAAAATAAAAAAATGATTCTAGTGCAAACACTTACACTAAAAAGAAAAAGTCTTGTCAGACCATTTAGCACTAGGCCAAAAAAAATAATATCTGGATAAATATCCAGACAAACGCTCGGGAAAAATCGCCATCAATGCTCTAGCTCATCGCTAAGAGAACATTCCAAATCTAGTATCACTACTAGTCGCACTCAGAAAATAATCGCACTCTACGTCGCAATGTCGACGTCCTAAGACATCTAGACATGCTAAAATCGCCAGGGAAAGCGCTCTGGTTGATCGCCAGAAAACACGTCAGCTCATCGCCAACAAAACACTCTGGTATATCGCCAGAAAAAAACCTCGGCTCCTCGCCAAGAAAACACTCTGGTATATCGCCAGAAAAAACCTCGGCTCCTCGCCAAGAAAACACTCTGTAAATAGTCCTCGACTACACAAAGTCTGCGTTCTAAAAGAACAAACTCGCCATTAACATAGTGAGCAGCTATAAAAGCTAACAATATCACTATAAGCGCAGTGAATAGCTATAAAAGCTAAAATTCACTCTAAACACAGTGAATAGCTATAAAAGCTAAAATTCACCAAACTGAATGATCCTGCTTCAAAAAGCAATGTTCACTAAGAACAGAATGATTAGTCCGCGCGCAACTAACATTCAAGGAAACATTCCTAACATAACTATATGAGATAGCAAGTCTCGAAATAGGACCTCCCTAAAGTCATAATCCTATATATAGGAGTCCATAAGCAAAACGACTCAAAATCTCGCATTTTGAGCACATGCCCTCAGGCAACTAACATACACTGAAATATATACAGAAATATATACAGAAATATATACAGACATATATACAGGAGTTCAAATCCCAAACTCTTGGTTATGATAACTCCATACTGAGCTTGGTGAAAGCTCTTAGCAAAAGCTAATCAAATCTTCGGCACATCGCACCAAAGTGACAAATCTGACTAGAAACATGAGCCAAAAAAAAAACGCCCTCCGTCATTCTTCAGGGTGGCTACTCTGAGATAAAAAACTTAACCAGCATTGCGCCTCTTCAAGTTGCATGAAGAACCCTCGTGTACTGGTCTCTCGCCCTAGAACAACAACGAAAAAACATTCAATCCATCCCACATAACAGGAGACAAACACCTCACCACGATATACTGAATGGTGGAGACAATAAAATACAGAATTGGTGACCCTGGTGTCCACCAACTAAAGGGAGTAGATTATAGCATCCACTAAACTAAAACGGTGTCTACCACACCACCATAAGTCAAAAAAAAAATTTAATCAATAGGGTGTTCCGAAACACACTACTGCCAACAGCCTGTCACCACTAATAGGCTAATTGGAGCTGAGGTCGACTACAGTAGCTAGGCTCTCCTTTGGTTCAAATAGAAATAACCATTGGGTAACAAAACCCCTAAAGGTCCCAAAGGTCAAACGTTCACCCCCCATAGACTACCCTTCCAATCAGTCTGTTCCTCAGGAAGACTAACTCCCTGCCAAACGTCGTAACGGCATCTGTTAGCACCCGGTGCATCACAGCCTGTAAAAACAAATCACTCATGGGATACAACCTAAAAGGTTTACAAGGTTCACTTAACCAAGCTTCTAACGAAATTTAAAAAAAACGAAAATGAACTTAAAAAGCTACATGAAGCAAAAATTTCTCAAATTTTTGGTGGCAACGCAACAAAACTTTTGAAGACGACAAGAGCTTTTCCAGCTTAATCAGAAACAAGAAGAAAACATCGTTGACAGCTAAAATATTCGATCATGGTGTTAATCGTCTCCCTAGACAATAGCCTCTAGAAGAAACTGCTACAGGTATCAGGCATAACCGTTTTCTGTCAGCCCAAACTTCTAGATTACCTCTTGGAAATCTAAAAATTCGGTTAGGAATCTTCCTTCACTGCGCTTAGCCTCTCTTGACAAGGTTCTCATCTCGGTATCAGATTTTGATCATTTCTTTGTGAAACGACTGTCTTACTCTGCTCTCATCTCTTGTAAATGATCAGCCTTTAGTTCTCCTGCAGAACTTCAATTTTCTATCAATCTGATAGTAAACCGAAAAAACTCAACATACGCCTATGAGTCCATGCAAAAAAATTTTAAAAAAAAATTAGTGACTCAAAGGTAACGTTTAAACGGCCCTGAAAAAAAAGAAAATACCCTCAGTTTGTCAATTCAGAAGAAGATCTAAATCAAAATAATCCAAGTCTTAGACTTACTGGATAAACCAAAATCAATTTACTCTTAATTGCGCCCAAAAATATACCATTAAGGTAATAAAAATACACCCACTCGGGTAACAAACTTTGAAATTGCTCTTAAAAATTTTGACTCTACATCACACTACACGAGCTACATCTTGCGCTTGTCCTAACTCAAGATCACCTTGGATTGCCTCTAATCAAAATTTCGCTTCCAAGTGTCAAGAACTGGATATTATTTGGGGTCATAAGCAAATCAAATCTCGCGACCACCGACATACCAGTCTTATGATATATCCTGAGTGTGACTCCTTCGCAAGCTCGCAAAACTGAGCCGATGCTAAACATCAACTACAATCAACCTAAGTTTGGATATGATCAGTACCCAAAACCTTAGCAAAAACTATAAAAGTAAGCTATCCTCAGCTCAACTTTTATAACAGTCAAAAAAACGAGGTCGTCACCTCTACAGAGCAACATCAAAAAAAATAAATTAAAGCAATTAAGATAATGTAAATATAAATTATTCTTCTTCTGACAAACTTTCACTAGGGCTAGGTCCGTTGAATGGTTTTAAGTCTTTAATATGCCATCGTCCTATTTTAGTCCCATCTAAATTAACTAAACCATAAACTAAGTCTGATATCTTTTCTCTAATCACGCAATGCACATACTTAGGTACTAACTTAGATGTGAATTTATCTGCTGCACTGGAAAGAATTTTATTTTTTCGCCAAACGTGATCACCTATCTTAAAGGCAAAATCCCTTTTTCTAAGGTTGTAAGACTTACTGTTCCGTTCATAAGCCTTACGTATCCTACTACGCACGTCAGTGAAAATATCCTTTCAACCCTTTAAATTTTCGGCATACTCACCCTGTTACCCGGACTTATTTCGCTGTCAACATTGACACCCAAATCTAAATTTTTATATTACGATCCAGATAGAGGTATGTTATATGTCTGCCGTAAACTAAGAAAGACGGTGTAAACCCGGTTACTTCGTGTTTGAATCTTTGAAATTCCTTTATCCCGAATTATCACGTGAATCAACGAATATTACTTTCAACGAAATTATTGTAGAGGGCACACGGGATTGAAACGTATGTTAAAACTATATGTCTCACTTAAGCTCTTAAGACACTCAGAAGTAAACTGAGTACCGTTATCGCATATCGAAAGCGATGAAACTCCGTGGATTAGAAAAATATCGTTTTCTAAAATTTTCAAAAAGCATTCGGCTTTAGAGCTTTTCAAAGGAAATAACATGGTATACTTTGTTAACCAGCAAGAAATTACGAAAAGTCATTTATTTCCCTTTTTTGAACATGGAAATGGGCCTACTAGATCAGCTGCTATGACTTGGAAAGGGTAATTGACCGTTTTCTCTGTTCCCATCAGTCCCATAGGTAGTGAATTTGGAGATTTCTGCGCTCCACATACTTCACAAGTCCTCACAAGCTTTAAGATAACAAAACGCATTTTTGGCCAAATTAAATTAAATGTATGTTGTCTCAGCCTAATCGCCCAACGCGCTAGTTTGCCACTAGGGTTTTTAATAGAATTAAGCCACAATAGACTATAATGATCTGTTATGACCGTGAAAGGAACACCTTCTTTGTAAGGTCGAAACTTTTCGATGTTAAAGAGTACTGCTAAACATTCTTTTTCAACAACCGAATAGTTACGTTCAGCCTTTGATAAAGTTCTACTGGCATACGCTATCACTCTTTCCTCACCATTGATTTTCTGTGTTAGGACGCCCCTAAACCGGTATTAGAAGCATCACTAGAAAATATAAAACTGTTGGAAAAAGTCTGGTTGGGATAAAATGGGAGCTGAAACCAATAGCTCTTTAATCTTTATAAAAGATTCTTCGGCTGCCTTTGTCCAATCTATCGATTGTCCTTTTTTTCGTCCTTTCAAAAGATCATTAATAGGCGACAACAAGGTAGAAAAATTCTCGATAAAACGCCTATACCATGAACACATTCCTACGAAGCGCTTAACTTCCGTAGTATTAGTAGGTCTCGCATAATTAACCATGCTTGCTACTTTATCCGGGTCGGTACGCAAGGAATTTGAGCCTACAATATAGCCTAAAAACTTTAGAGAAGTTCTGAAAAAATCACAGTTGCTCAAATTTATCGTCAGTCCGGCCTCTTTCAATTTATCTTTTACTTCCTTAAGTAAGCGAATATGCGATTCGAAGTCTTCCGATGTTACTAAAATATCATCGAGATAGGTGAAAATATGTGGCTCATCTTTCGGACCAAATATAGCGTCCACTAAACGTTGCTGAGTTTGAGCAGCGTTCTTTAGACCAAACGGCATAGTGACGAACTGAAATAGACCTCGGCCTACTACTGCAAAAGCGGTCTTTTCCTTAGAGGATTTGTCCAAAGGAATTTGCCAGAATGCCTTTCTAAGATCTATCGAAGATACATACTTAGCATTCCTGAGTGATGTCAAAATTCTGTCGATGTTCGGTAAGGGATAGTTATCAAATTTGCTGACCTCGTTGAGCTTTCTTCCGTCATAGCTTAGACGATGTCACTCCGAGTGTCAACATTTCGTCTAACCCCTTACAAAATTCTGTCGATGTTCGGTAATGGATAGTTATCAAATTTGCTGACCTCGTTGAGCTTTCTTCCGTCATAGCTTAGACGATTTCACTCCGAGTGTCAACATTTCGTCTAACCCCTTATTTAGTACCTTTGACATATACGGAGACATGGCGAAGGGCCTTGTCTTTACAGGACTGGCATCAGCCGTATCTATAGACATGGTGATTTTATTCGTTCGGCCTAACCTATCTTTACTACTTATTTCATTGAAAGAGCTTATTACTTTTTCTGCTTTTACGCGTTCCGTCCGCGAGAGATCATCTAGGGTACATAGACGCGAGAAAAGGTTTTCTAAAGAATTTTCTGAATAACAATCTTTAAAACTTGTTTGAGAGTTGACTTCTAGGGACTGTGGATACCACTAATTATCTTTAAAATTTACTAAAATTCCGAATTTTTGTGCAAAATCACATCCTAAAACCAAAGTATGTGATAGAGAAGGTACTACTAAAGCAGAAATTACTAAACAATGACCATTGCAGACTAGCGGCAACTCAACCGTACCTAAAACTTTTAGACGGCTGCCATCTGCAGTGGTAACACTTCTATTTTTGACATGGCATATTTTTTATACTTAAACGACTTAAAATTTTAATACCATTCTGACCTATAACGGAAGGCATTTGCACCAGAGTCAAATAAAGCCGAAAAAAAAAAAATGGACACCTAATAGATTTATCTTGATATGCGGTCTGTTATCTGAATATTTATGCACGAATAAAGGAGACATGTGACCATTTGGAGAAGCAGGAGTTTTAATTTGAAAAGGAGAATTTCTATTAGACTTAAAAAAAATCAGAAACTTTTTGTAACCATTTAGTCCTATCTGATCTATTGGAATAATTCTTTACTTAAGATCCTCGTTAGAATCTTTCTTTTATCCGCGACCGGACGTTCTGAGAAAGTACGACGGATTTTCAGTTCATAGTAGAATTCATTTTCCAGTAAGTGATTGACTTTAAAATTTAAAGCTTCCATGATAAATGAATAAAATTTAAAAGAATTGTTTAAAAAGTCGTTAAAAAATATTTCTCCTGTATTCCCAATAGTCAAAATAAAAAATATGCAAAGGCACTTAAAATATGTAAACTTCTTTATCAAACATTTAAAAAATCTTCGACAATTTCAAAAAAAATTTTTAAGTATTGCCTTGTGTTTAAAATCCTTTTACCAAAAATGTTAAGAATTTCCAACAAAAAAATCTCCAGATATCGTTTTCGTATCAGCTAAGTATTTTTAATATTCATGCAAAACATCGGTGAGAAAAAGAACAGTTTTTTGTTCGGTTAACCGCAAAATCTAACACTGCAAAAAAATTTAAGTAAACCAGCACATCTGCTAATCTGAACTATAAAGCTAGCTTTTAAGAAAAAAACAGGGATCTCTTATCTTAGAGTCAACAACAAAATTCAAATATCTATATCAGATAAATTGAAATAAAAAAATTCTACAAATTTCCTGCTTTTGTCTTACTGCTATAGTGTAATTTCGTTTACTAAATATTCTGAAATAAAAATATCTGCAAAGTTAGAGCTTTTATTTTGTTCCGAAAGCTAGTACACTGAACCCTTTTTTAAAAAATAAAATTCCAAAAGCCCCGCGTTGACAGCGCTATTTGTAGCGTTTGAAAAAATGTTGCCCCAAGCTTGGGCGTAATTTTCTTGCAGCCCCGCTTTAATTTCTGCTAATGAATTGAGTGAAACCTGATTTTAAAGGAACTAAAGAAATTAAAGAAACACTAGCTCAGTTTTCTTTGGTAGAGAGATATGGGTAAGAGATATTTGTCTTACGTCTTTTTGGAATTATTTTCTATTTTTTAAAAAGCCTCAGTTGTACAAGTCTTTTGGGCACCACCTCATTTTAAAATAGAAAGGATTTAACTTCAGCTAAAAAAAAATGAGAAAAAAACTGAAGTGTTTTTATGGATATTACTAAAAAGAATTAGTCTAGTACAACTTATCCTGAAAAGAAAAATAAGTATTCAGTGAGACACTAGCTTTAATCAACAAAAAGAAAATTTATTCATGTTTTAAAATGAAAAGTTCCAACCTTTACAGTTTTACCTAACAAATTCTAGCCTAACTAGTAGTTGTTACATTTAAATTTTAAACTATTATAACCCCCGAAGACGAGAAATCGTGCTTTACACTTCACTTTTTTAGTCTGTTTTTCATTACAGTTAAGGCGCTACTCTCGAATAAGTCTATTGAAGGGAGTTTTGTTGACTTACTATTTTCTATTCCTGCTGTGATCGACTACGCCCGATTTCACACTTTTCTTTAACAAACACTTAGAAAGCTCACTACGGCTTTTATTTAAGACACTGGTGCTTTTACTTAGTGGCACTGATGAAAATTAGCCTACTTCGGCTAGGTGGAAAATAGCCTCTCGGCTAGACGGTACTGCCTGGCTGCGGCTAGATGGAAAACAGCCCGGCAGCGGCTTGATGGTACTGCCTGGTTGCGGCTAGATGGAAAACAACCTCGATTTACGGTCTGCGGAGCCTTAAATAATCGTGCGACTTTTGCCAGTAGTATCACGACGCTCCAATCAAAACTGCCGATCAAACATTCCACCAATCGCGGCGTAGCGAGAGGTTCGGTCAGGAACCCGCAAAACACCGTATATACCGAACGTCCTGAAACTTCTGTTTAATATACCGTTCGATACAAAAATGAAAATAAGTACAATTTGAAATGGAAAAATCAGTAACATTACATGGTCTTAAAATCTAGGAAAAAATGAATGTTACAACATGCTTACGAAATATTACTGGAAAATGTAATAACGAGCAACTGTCCTTTTAAAAGAATAAGACAGAACCACATCAAATCATCAGCATCCAACATTGGAGGTAAACGTGAAAAAAAATTAATTTTACTACTATTAGAAACAACAAATTTTAGAGGATGTCGGAAAAGAGCACCGAAATTCATGTAGAAAAACCTTGTCAAGGGAGTTACAGTTTCGAGTAACTTGGTATTAAAAATTTCATTTTCAGTTTTTACAAGTTAAATTATTCCGAACTTATAAATATATGTAAGACCGGTTCAAGAGACGAAATACGCCCAAACATTTTTACAAAAATATTGGTTAGTTTGGTTTATAATGAATATTTTCAGCTCTTAAGCTTATTCTGACTTTGACAGCTTAGCAATTTCCAGCAGAAATGTCATTCAAGCAATGTTACCATATTTCATTTCGGATTTCTTAAATATAAACTATAATAGAACTCTAGAAATTTAATTGTTGAAAAATAGGTATTAAAATGAGGATTCTAAATTTTTCTGTTTAACAAAATGCTAAAGTTTGCAGGGCCAATAAATAGAATAGCAAAAATTGGATTTTTTCATTGCGTTATTTTAACAGTTTACCTAGGTGTCAAGCTTTAAATTATTTTATTGAACATATCAAGATACGTTCTATGCAGACATTGTGTTTTTTCCAAGCTGAAATCTGTATTGCTGATATATACTCTTCCCATTAGTATTAATAATCTGACTCGCGGTATGAACTGATGCTTTAAAAGACTACATCTTTTGCATAACAATAATTTTAATCGGTAGATGATTTAAAAAAAAAAAAATTCATCAGCCACTCCTTCATAGATAAAATAATCCTTTAAATACCAGATCAGGATAGTGAACTTGTCTGTTGTAGGGGAGAAGTCACAGTGATTAGACTTCATTTTTAAAAATTAAATGAACGATGGTAATTCTATATTACAAAAAAACTAGACAATTTAAATTTTATTGCAAAGTTTGATATAGTAAAGGTAAAAAAGGAAGAGAAAAAGCGGATTTTATTTAGTAATACAACAAACTCACGAATGCCAACACTATCAAATCAATAATTTCTCCTAAGTTTGGGTTTTAAACGTAAATAGCAATGGAATATTTGAATGTTAAAGAAAATGTTCTTTTGGTTCAATCTTTTTTAAGTTAAGTACTTTCTTTCGATCCCTTTAATCCTAAAGAACTAGGACCCAATGAAGAAATAATTGTTCTGTAACAAACAGGAAAATATCTTCTGCCTTGCAAAAGAGATTTATTTACAATTACAAGTAGGGAAGACAATACTTCATTAAAACATAAAGTATTAATGAACAATACACCAGCATTCTTATTTAAAGAATTAATAATAATTTTATTTCCTCTTTTCTGCAAAACAACATTAATATTACACTTTACGTTATACATTTCAATATTTCCGCTACAAAAAGAAGAAAAAGGAGCTGAAAACAATTGAAACTGTTCAAAGTTCAACTCCATGTAAACTACATCATCTAGCATATATGTTCATGAATTAAAGAAAATAATAAACTAAACGAGATAGAGAGAGGGAGAGAAAGAAAGAGAAATGCAACAGAAATTAACCTGATTAACTACTTGGTTTAAAATGCTTTTTATCCGCTTTCTAAATATCTCAGGTTTAAGGATTTTTAAAGCAACAGGTACAGTATTATAAACTTTATAAATATTGTAGGAAAAGCTTCTTTTAAAAACAGCCGTTCGGTGAGGTGGTGGAGATATAGGTCCACCAAATCTTAAATTCAACCTATGAACGTGTGTTCTATAAATAATTTTATTTGTTAGGTATGGTGGGCAGTTATCAACAACAAAAACATGAAACATTACCAAAGAATGTAGTCTCCGTCTATCCTGCATATTCAACCACTTAGCATGCTCTAATTTGTGAGACACGGACTGAAATTTTCTTATACCATAAATGAAACGTAAACGGCTCCTTTGCACTTTTTCAATTCTATTTAAGTTTACTTTATCTAAGCACGGTCCATACATAATATGACAATAATTAAAGTGACTTTAAACAAGGGAATCTACCAATTTTACCTTAAGAGATTCTTCCAAAAGATGTCGATGTGAGTAAAGCATTTTCAGTGACATATAGGCTCTTTGTATAATATGCCCTACGTGTTCTTTGAAACGCAAATCTATATCTATTATAATCTTAACCTAAATTTTTTGAACTATTTTGCAATTCCAAACGTTGACCAGCAATGTTTATGCTGAAATCACGCTGCAAACGGTCCCTATGTTTACCAAAAATCATGACGATGATTTATAAGGGTTAATTAGCAAATCATGGCGCTCCGAAACTCCACCAAAGCACTTAAATCATTATTTACCATTGCTTCAGCCATTCTCCAATCATTAGACAGAAAGTAGTAGTAGTTGAGTGTCATCGGCATAGAGATATGACTTGATCTGCTTCAAACAGGAAATAAAATTATTCGTATAATTTGTAAAAAGTAGAGGTCCCTATATGGAGCCATGTGGTACGCCACACTTCACCAATTCCCTTGATGACTGTCCCATGGACGTTTTAACGTACTGGAGTCTGTTGCTCAAATAATTTCCAACAAACCCAATAATACCATTCGAAAAACCAACAAAATTTAGAACAACTAACAGTAAGTCATGGCGTACCATATCAAACACCTTGGAATAGTCCAAAAGCACCAATATCGACGACTTCCCAACGTCCAAGGCTCTAAAAATGTCATCCGTCAAACTTAATAAAGTTGTTGTACAGCTGTATCCCTCTCTGAAACCCGACTGATTCATAGGTAAAACAGTTATTTTCTAAGAAAAATCTTATTTGCTTATCCATTATTTTTTCTAAAATTTTTGAAAGAAAAGGTAGGATACTTGTAGGACGTAGTTCATTAAAAGATTTAATATCATTATTTTTTGGTAAGGGTGTAACGCGAGCTATTTTCCAGGTATCTAGAAATATCCCCTCCAAAATGCAACGATTCATTATATTAGTAAGGAAAGGTAAAATCCTGAGAAAATTATGTTATGTTTTAAATGGTGCAGCACAACTTTTACACTTAAGAGCTACATATCTTATAATCAAAACGAAAGTGTAATGCTAGAAAATGGAGAATGGTATTCGAAGACAAAATTAAAAGAAAATATTATGACCAATGATAAAGGAAATATTTCTTTATGTATCCCATTAAAGATGTATTCAAGATTTTTTGAATATTACAACAAAATAATTTTAAATTCCATACAAGAACTAATTCTAATAAGAGGTAACAATGATAGTAATGCCCGAATATACAGTGTTGAAGATGAAAAACGAAACTTTGCTGGAGAGTTCCTTATCTTACTGTAGCCATCCCTTAAGAGCTAGTTCTTACTAAATTTATTGATAGAAATCTATGTTATCCCTTTCCGAAGTGGGGAATTAGTTGAATATCCTTGTTAGAAACTACAAGACACAATTGTCATATATTAATTGCTTTCCAAAACAAGAGACGTGGTAATGAAAAAGCTGATACTAGTAAATTTGATTATTGTGAACTAAGAAATATAAATGTATTTTTAAATTCTGAAAGATAGCCTTACAACGATCTTCAACATGATTTCAAAAATAATAAATTTGCTACACTCTATAAAGTGTCTTCGGATTTCCGTCAAGTATATTATAATTTGCCAATATTAACTGCTCACATCGACGAGATTTATTACAGAGTAGTCCAGTAACAATGAGGATTGAATTAGAAATGAAAGAAAAAATTTTAGCTACAACAGCATATTTTTTAATAATACACACACCCTTGAATTTTAATATTTTGTTTTTAAGAATTTTTCTAATTTAAAGACTAATTAACATTCATATAATTATCAATATGCGACTTGTTATGGATATACACGGATTTGTAGAAATAAATTTATTCCTAAAGAATTAGCTGCATATATGTAAACAACCTTTCGCTTTAAATTAGCTTTCTTCGGAATTACACAAACAAGCAGTTTGACTAATGAAATATTATCACTGTGTTAACTAATAGGTGTTTCGGTTAATAATGTCGATTTTGCTAAGAGATGGCGTTACTAATACACTTGTTGGTATAGACTAGTGACATCTATGGCGTTTTGGAAGGTAAACATACGCCATCAAAAGCCAGTTCGTTATTAATGGTCATTGTGCGAAAAACATAGTTCTTCATAGCTCTGAATATGTCGTGTTTTGTACCAGAAAAAGACGTTTTGCGGGGAAGTTTAATAACATTCTTTCATTTGAAGAAAACGGCTGCTGAAAGTTATCGATTGTTGGTTGAAGCTTATGGTGAACGTGCTCCAACCCAAAATACTTGGGTAGGTCCAGGCCAGCCTTCAACATTACAACCAGTGCGCAATATACAGGGAAACAAAGCTTTGCTGTGTGTTTGGTGGGATAGTAGAGGAGCTGTGTATTACAAACGGCTGAAACTTGGTGAAACGATTTCTGGCGATCGATACCGACAACAATTGATAAAGTTGAACCTAGCATTGAAGGAAAAACGACCAGAGTACGCCCAAAGACATGATAAAGTCATTTTTTCAAATGACAATGCTCGGCCCATGTTGCAAAATGTGTTAAAGCTATTTGGAAAACATCAAACGAGACGTTCTATCCCCACTCGCCATACTCACTGGACTTAGCCCTTTCAGACTACCACTTATTTTAATCGATGCAGCACGGACTTTCAGAACAACACTTACATTCTTACGAAGAAGTGAAAATTTGGCTTGATGAATGGTTGGCCTGAAAAGATGAAAAGTTGGGAAAAAGTCATAGCTAACGATGGTCAATACTTTGATTATTAAGGTAATTCATTTTGTGATGGAAATAAACGCTTAAATGTCGCGAAAAAATCTACATTATTAACAGAAACACCTATTAGAATTTAGGATACGCACCTCTTCATGCTTTTGCGGGTATTGTAGAGTAATTTACTAAGGATACACTATTTGTTTATGTTAAAGGAAATAAAAAAGAAGTGAATTAAAACGTACTCGTCCAAACCTGTAATTCAGCTATGATGATTAACTATATCACTCAAAGTCGCCATCTATCTGGGCTTTAGCAAGTGTATTTTTTATTTATAATTTTTTTATGAATAAATAAAACACTTTAAATATGTTTATTATGGTTTTATTTAATTTTCAATTATATTACCTTTTACTTATATGAGCTTACTTATTTTAAACAGTTTCTAATTAATACAATATTTTCATGTAATCATTATGATAAGTATTTTGTTTTGAAAAAGTCTTTACACACTTGTGTCGCTTTTTGACGTAGCACAATGTTAGTTAGTTCAAGATATAATTGTCAATCTTGAGCTTCAGTTTCTTCACCGTCCAATAAATAGAATCGGGAACATGCGCCGGACATAATAAATGCTTCGTACATTATCATCACTAATTCTTCTATCACAAAAATTTTTAAACTGAAAGTTCTCAAAGTTTTTGTTCAACCACACTGATAAGCTTTAACACGACGAAAGTTCTAAAAGATCTTGTTCAGCCACATTGATAAGTTTTAACACGACAGGATCTTGAATATAGCTTTTCAAACTTACAACTTCTGCAAAAAAATCCATTTTTTCTTAATTATTTCACAAATTCCAATATGTTTACCGTCTCAAAATAACGCTCACAAGATGCTACACCATCTGAATATAAATTTGCGAAATCATTGTAATAATTGGCCCAATCTCGTCTACTATGCATAGAATAATAAAACTGTTCGTTAACTAATTCACAACAAAATTTATGCACTGTATTAATTTGTTGACATTATATTCTTATTGAATACACATAACAGTTTAATGAGTCTCTATGTAATTCTTAGATCCCTATCTACTTTCATAGTAGGTTTTTATATGAAAATATCTCGGGGAGGTGGATGAGACATCGCCAGTATGTAAATAATATATAACTATCTATAATTGTGTCTTGGAAAGAGGAGGCACTATGTATGTTGGGAGAAAGTGGCGGAGGCATTCCCACAAATAACCTACTAATAACAAACTAAACTTGTATTGGAATGATGTCTTGAAGGCAACAACACTACCTACTACCTTTTTCAGTTGAAGGATTAAAACAGTGATATAACTTTTAATTTTTTTGTGCGTGAAAAACTTGAAAATAAAACATCACTTACTGGTGGACTTGTAGGAGAAAATGGTTCGCCAACAGCAGGTGGCATAGAGTTGTCTTCAGTACGCAGTACGGGGACGTAGTAATTATCACATAATAACTGTTGTATTATTTTTTTGACATCATTTTTCTTACCATCGACTCTTTCACAAATAACCTAAAATGGTTTTTAATAATTAATTTTTACATAAAGTAGGTAATTCGTGTCTATAGATACTAATTTTCTCAGGCACTTGTGTTGTTACTTTTATTTAACAAGACGTACAAAAATAGATATTTTTTTATAAATTACATGTATAATGCACAATGTACGTTTTTTCACAGCATTATAATTTTGTTGTAATACAGTTACCTAAATGCAAATTTCATAATTACATGATTCGAGTGTTACCCTACTACTAAGTACGAGATCAAAAATATGAAATAAATTTTGGATATAATCAATTTTTATAACTGCAAACGTAGACCTTGAACTTAATTAGTCAGGTTAACAGGACAGCTCCTTAAAGACCATTAATAAAATAAAAAAAATACATTTTATTAAAGGTGTTTATTAAAAGAGTTAATAATAGGTAACTTTAAAAAGTATTGGGGAAAAGCACTCCAATTACAATCCCTTTCAAAGCCCTTATATCCTTTAATTGTTAGATTAAAACTAGATATGCTTAATAAAACATAATACAAAACCAAAAAACCGGCCAAGTACAAGTTGGACTTGCGCAATTAGTGTTCCGTATGGTGCTTTTAAAATCAAATAAAACCCTTACCTAGGCTAAGTTAATTAGGCCGTGACATGTATATAGCTTCAGCATCTTTTATTTTAAGTTTGTTGGGAGTGATAGATTCGTTCACGGCCCTGTTCGTGAATGGTATTATGTTTAAACCAGCATATATTTTACACATTAAAACCGCCCAATATGGAAATTCATGGGGGTTTGAAAGAGAAGCTAAAACTGCCCTAAAGTTGTTGCCACTTGTTGGTCGGTAAACGCTGCAGATGAGCTCTAGAGGCTTCTTTCATTAGCAAAAAAGATTGCTTCTGACAGATAGTTAAGCCTAAATCAGGAATATAAGTCGTACACAGGACAAATTTGATTATGTCACTCGATAAACTGACTTTAGTTTCGCAAAGAGCGAGTATAAAACGTTCATTTGTTTGCAGGTGTTGATGTACTAAATTAATTTTAATTTTAGTTTTAACTACGTATTTTGCAAAAACGATGTTGACGCATCAGTACCAGCACCAACCCAGTAATTCAAATGGAACATTAAAGCAAAACCAGTACATTAAACAAATTATGAAAACCCAGCACATCCTTTTCCAAGAATTTTCCCCCATTTTTCTGTTTCAAAGGCCAAACTTATTATCTGCGCTTCTTTTTCAAAGGTTGGTGTATTATTTTTAGTAGAGGGAAAAAGGTGAGTCCTGCATTTTGTATTATCTTGATTATATCTTTCTTCTGAAAAAATATTTTCAAATTCGGAGATACTTGTAAACTATGGGCAAATTATTTATAATTTTTATAATACTAATATTTTTTTATATCTTTCGTAACAATGCATTAAAATGAGAAATTTTAGTCTCCGCATAATTAAATAGTACCCGTTTTCAATTTAATTACTTCAAATATTCATTTATATTTTATTTTATGGTAAACATATAATTTTTATAAAAAATCAGGTTTGCTGATATTATTTGGTATTTCAACTTAATTCGTGAGAATTTCATGATTTAAGGAGTGACATCACCTTGAAATTTTCAAAAAATCGATTTTTTTTGGTTAGATTTATTATTTATATTTTTAAGAATATTTTAATCTTTACAAAATGGAATTGTAGATTAAAGGTAATATAAATATATATATATATATATATATATATATATATATATATATATATATATGTTATATATATATATATATATATATATATATATATATATATATATATATAT
>CM032449.1:94694095-94699095 GCA_019049505.1 Pachyrhynchus sulphureomaculatus | reverse complement strand
AGTGAGGGTGTTAGAAAGAAATCCGTCGACCGCCACTCGTAAAGAACGCTCTGTGAGGAAACATGAGAGCCACAAACAGAACCTTTCAGACATACCATAAGAGCGTAACTTAGCCAACAGTCCATCGTGCCAAACACGGTAGAATGCCTTGGATATGTCAAGAGCAACCGCTCGAGATTCTCCAAAGTGTTCAATTGCGTTGTTCCAAACATGTGTTACATAAGTCAGAAGATCTCCTGTTGATCTATGTTTACGAAAACCATATTGGTGATCGCTAATAATATTGAATCGTTCGAGACATTTTAGAAGATGCTCATTGATAACCTTTTCCATGACTTTCGATATTATTGAAAGCAGTGCGACTGGTCGGTAGTTATTTGGCAAGGTCTTCTTACCTTTTTTAGGTATCGGCTGAACCGTGGCACATTTCCAGCAGGACGAAAATATTCCCTTTCTGTAGGATAGGTTAAAAAGTCTACAGAAAACTGGTGTTAGTTCCCTTGCACAGTTTTTGAGAACTATGGCAGGTATTCCGTCCGCGCCAGAAGCCTTCTTGGTATCTAGCTTCATTAAAATACGCTTTATGATGCGCTGTCTGAAGACAACATCGGGCATCCTTGACTGCAATATGGGAATAGTAGGTGGTGTTTTTCCTTGGAAATCAACAGTAGGATGTAAAGCAAAGAGTTCAGCCAACAAGTTCGCTCTCTCAACAGGTGTGGTTGCAATGGAATTATCTGGCCGTGTGAGTGGTGGTATGGTGGATTTGGTAAAATTTTGACTAACTGCCTTAGCGACTGCCCAAAAGGACCTGGAATTGTTGGGACAAGCGAGAAGTTTGTTTCTAATTCGTTGATTGTGTGCCTCCTTGGTTTCGTCGATAATTCCCTTGCATCTGTTCCGGGCATGAACAAAGATGTTACGATTTACGGTGTTAGGATTTTCACGCCATTGTCGGTAGGCAATATGTTTAGAAGTAACAGCTTCTTTGCATTTTCGGTCGAACCAAGGCTTGCCGTTGGAGGAGCATTTCTTCGAAAAAGGGATGTAAGCTTCCATACCAGCCAAAATAACATCGGAGACCTCCCTGGCGCAGTCAGATGGGTTATCGGATCGAAAACAAATGTCCATCCAAGGCCAAATCTTGCACGGCCTAGGCGCCTCTCTGTCACTGATTGGCAGGATACTCGATGTCGAAAGCAGCTTATGGTCGGAAGAACCTAACGGCGGATTTACGGTGACCGTGTAAATCTCCGGATTGGTGGTTAAAAACAGATCAAGAAGACTGGCGAACTCCCCGTCTCGATATATATATATATATATATATATATATATATATATATATATATATATATATATATATATATATATATATAGACTTTTAAGAGGCGGACGCGGTACTACTCAACCGATTTTAATAAATGATAATATTATCTTGAAGTTGACACAGGATTTTTTCAATTAGATGCACCGTTCATTTTTTATTAATTTTTAAAGCTCAACATTTTTGTGAAAAATCCGGACAGTTGTGTTTGGGATATTTCTTAAAATTTCGCTTAGAAACACAAAATAAATCAAAACAAAATTTGAATTTGTCTTAGAGTAGTTGTAATATAATAATTTGTGACGGTTTATGTGACGGTGAATTTTTCAATGCAAGAATATGGAAAGTACCTGAAAAAAATCAAAAACGCAAAACCACCACCCTGTCTAGTCACAATTATTTGAACACAAATATTATAAAAACTAAAAAGATACATTTTTTTAAATTAAAAATTGATATATAAAACGAAAGTTTTAAGAAAATCGAACAAAATATATATGTATATTGTAAAAATTAAACTTAAAACAATAATAATTCAACAAATAAAAACGACTCATCGCCTTCGATGACGGATAATTTACAACGGACGTTGTGCAATAGCTAATCAGGTTAATCAACAACTCTGTACTTGATAATTCAGTTTAGCATAGTCCGTTGATTATTAAAAAACTTACGTCCTCAGCCAATTTGCCATGCTTATTTCTCTTCGTCCTGTCAC
The DNA here is from genome assembly GCA_019049505.1 of Pachyrhynchus sulphureomaculatus. NCBI lineage: Eukaryota > Metazoa > Arthropoda > Insecta > Coleoptera > Curculionidae > Pachyrhynchus > Pachyrhynchus sulphureomaculatus. The sequence continues at coordinate 94,697,053 of CM032449.1, read as the reverse complement.
ATTCTGGATATGATAACAGTAATTCTATAACTTTATCTGCACCCCACTTTGATGCAATATGCAATGGGGTGTCATTAAATCCTTTATTGGGAGTGTTTAAATAAAGATCGAGTAACATTTTACATCTTTGCTCGGCGTTTTCTTGATTGTCGTCTCCATACAGTTTCTTTATAAATTCTGGATCACTTATAGTGTTTAAAACAAATTCAATTATGGCCACATCCTTTACTTTGGTTGCAACATGAATTGCATTTAGCCTTGCTCCTTCCTAAAAATATTAAAATTTAAGAAACATATATGTTAAAATTTTCTCTGTTAAAAGATTTTCCTCCCAAGAAGTCCAAATAAAAAAAGAGAAGATAGGAAATCGGTGCTACATCATTAAAATGAAATTTACTTTTTTATTTATTTTTGTCGATTTTAGTGGCATATCCTGAAGTATATAAAAATTCATTCACACTCACATTCAATTTTTTCGTACTTAGTTTCATAGTACATTGTAGACATGTCAATATTGTAACTACCGGATACAAAGTACCCGTTACTTGTCCGGATCCTAAGTGCCGGGTAGTCGACAATAAATGTACCCGTTTCCAGGTATCTTCACATTGATGGCTGGTAACTGAGTCTGCGGTCTGTGGCCAACCAAACTAAAACTACCAATGCCATACCGGTAGCGGTAGATAACTACTCGTCTCCACGAAATATATCTCGTCTTTATCGGTGGCGTTTTGTTTTGGTACATTTGGTATCAATAGTAATGATTGACAAGAATGGACGCGCGTATACAATTATAAATTATACATACATACATATACCCAAAACTAAACTGGATGATAAATACAAACGGAGCGCGCACAATGAGGAATGCAAGCTAAATTTGCACGTCGTGCACGCAATATTTTATTAAATAGATATATAAAATGTAAGTACACATTTCGTCGTTTATGAATATTGAATTGAATATGAATATTTTTTTAATAAGTAAATTAACTGGACACAATAATAAATACATAAAGAATAATGTAGGTGGGTATATTGGCAACTATGTGACGAGATCGGTACTTTGTACCTGGTGCAATGTAACGGGTAATTTTTTAAGAAATACCGGGTACCCTAAATACTCGAAAGTACCAATACTTGACAACAGTAGTACACTAGAAATTTTTTCTTTCCATTTCCAGCAAAAAATTTGAGTTTTAAGTTTTTAAGATTTACAGTTAATCTATAAGATAATCTATTTCTACTCTCATAACTCTCATTTTTTATTCTCGCCTGAAGTAAAAAATCTGGAATTTTTTAAAGCGCTGTTAGTTTCATCTTGCGCCAAAAAAACTTTTATATAGGATTTTTTTTTAAATTGGAAGCCATTTTGTCAGGTTGTAGATCCTAGTAAAAATAATTTATTTTAACGAATATCTTTGATTGAAGTTTATTAATAAAAGAAATATAACATATTTCTTTTATTAATACATACATCGTTTTATCTATCGCGACCTTTTGCATCCGTAAAATGTTAAAATTCCTATTTTGAAATTAAAAAATTTATATATTGTGCAAGTTTTCAATGTAGAAATTGTTATCTTAAAAACCGATATGTGTATTTTTAACTAATAACAATTTTTGGAACCAAATGGTAATTTTTTAGTGTTCCGTACGGAGTACTTATAAGATGACTTCGGTGTCTGTCCGTCACAACAGATTTTCTCCGAAACTATTTGACATAGAAAGTTGAAATTTGGCACTAATATAGAAACTGATGGCTTCATCAGAGCCGTGTAGTTTTGAAAGTTAAATTTTGACTTAAGGGGTTTTGGGGAGTGAAATCGGAAGTGGGGTGTCAAATGAAAGCTTGTACAAAGACGAGTTCAAAAATATATATGATGTAATACTTGCGCACACTTCTTTTTGTATTATTTTTAAAAAAAGTGCGAAAAATCGCTGTCTCCCCTTATCTCGAAAAGTACTGAACAAAAAAGTTTGAAAAAATTCTGGAATATTCTCTACGGGTGTAGACTGAACGAAAATTATCACGAGTGCATTACGTTTAATAATTTATCCGGTATATAAAAAACAGAAATTTCAAGGTCATCAGTTTTCAGTAAAGATTGGAGAGAAAAAACTTTGTTGAACACTCATTTAGGATGTATTTTGTGAAGTCACTGATCATTTTATACCTCCGTAACAAAAATTTTTATTTCAAAAGCAATCAACGTACGGAAGACTAAATGCATAAGTCCAACTTGCACTTGACCGGTTATTTCTAAATGGGATACCAGATGTTGTCGCCTTTCTTTTAACCCTCTATAAGGAGGTGGTTGTCAGTAAACCCCGCGACTTTTGACACATGACATACATTACAGGAGCGGCCTTGGGGTATACAGATTTTATTTCACACATTTGTACTTAAAATTTTCATGCAACAATATCATCTGTACAAAAGAAAAATTCTCAGCTGTTCGAAGAGAACTGAAAAGTTGATTTAGTTTTAGAACATTCACTTTACAAATTACACAAAATTAACACATTTTTACCAACTTCTGGGACACACTCCCCACAAATTAGAGAAATTTCTAGAAAGTACTATGTGAAAATCACACGGGATACATAATTTTTATAGGGTTCTAGTACATAGACAAAATCAACACAGTTTTACAGATTTTAATATATATATATAATATAATATATTCTACGAGGCAAACGGTTTAAAATATATAATATTCACAAAGTTCTCACACATTCAATTCCTAAATTGGACGGTAATATTTAGTTTTTGTAAAAGTCCAGGTAACAAACGCAATAAACACAGCTTTCATAAAATTTTAAAACGAGCTTTTGAACATTTTACTCACAAAATAGATGAACATATTTTTATAAATTTCTGTAATATTCGGCGCGTTTATCCGCGCAAATCAAACAAAAGTAATAAACTAAAGTTCTAGAACAATCTATGTTGAA
>CM032449.1:94614095-94691595 GCA_019049505.1 Pachyrhynchus sulphureomaculatus | reverse complement strand
AGCTGACCAGTGACAATTTTAGTGACGCAAGTCAACGTAAAAACAGTCAAATAGGCAACTTTCTGGCACTAAAAAAAATATATAAAAATAATGTTTAGAAGAATTGTAGAACATAAATGGGTTTACAAAAAGTCCGCGACAACATATGTCTATCTGCTGGGGTTAATCCACAAAACTGAAACACAGATCTTAAAAATAAACTTGACCAAGTAATTTAGATTTTACGAGCGTATTTTTGATTAAGAGTAACTAAAATACAAGTACCTACACGTGTTCCAGAAATATCTTGGACGGCCTGTGTAAGAGTCGAGCGGGACTATGTTATTTATGGAAGAATTGTAGACCTTAATTTCTAATGTTAGAGAAGATTTTAGGGTCATACTAAATCCCATAATTCAGGTAAAATGTTTAATGTGGCCCGGGGGGGCGGGGCACAATGCAGTGAGGAAAGAAACGGCCACAAGCTAGCGGCCCTGCGGGTGAGAGTCGGAAAGCGGGGAGCGAGCGCGGCGGCGCGAACACCGATCCGCTCATGCGGTGGCAACGTAACTCGTATACATATTAGAGCCAACTTTTTTTTAGCACATCTTAAATCATTAGCACTCCTTAGTTATTTAAAAGAACATGAAACAATACTTACATCAAGAGGTGATAGAGTAAGGGTCAGCCGCTTTCATGAGAGTTTATCTAAGTGTTCTGCCTGTGTTATTGGTAAAAAAAAAATGAGTGTAAATGAGAAAGACAATGCAGATGACATAGGGTGGCTTATAATAAAAATATTGAAAAAGAAAAAAAAACGACAGGAAATTCTTGAGTCAGGAAGATGTTTAAAATATAATGTTTCTTTACAACATGGAAACAATGCCCCTAATAAGGATAAAAAAGACGTAGACGCTTTTACTTACCAGAAAAAGTCTAAGCATTCAAACAAAAATATTTCTTTGCAAGCAAGAAAAAATTCTGAAAGAATATCACCATCACAGAAAAAGCAAACAGAATACTATATTAAGAAAATAGCAAAATTAGAACCACTGTAAAAAAAACACATCAAGGATGAAAATATACATTTAGAAAACTCAAATGTTCACAAACATTGTATACCTTCTTTAAACTGTATAATTACATCTGGCCAAATATTATTTCAAAATATTATTATTTATATTATATATAAAAACAGATACTATGCAATCTACAAAGTGTTCCTCCTGCTCCGCCAATTTCTTGCAAAAGATGCAGTCTATTTATACACAAAGCAGAAGCCTGGAACAATTAAATAATATGTAAAAACTATAAGTGTGCGGTTAAGAAATATCATACTTCACTTCCTGCTAAATGATTTTCTTAGAGTTGAAAATCATAGAGCAGGTCATTTAAATGTCCAAATAAATGAACTAAGCCTATAAAGGGAATTCCAAACGCAAAAGCACCCTCGTTGAAATAAAATATTGTTAATGCCTTTTTTCTGTGAAGAAAAACTTACTTTAAACCTTACAACTCAATATTCTAATAGATACTTTATGGTGAGATATTAATCTAAAACGAAGTCAAGTAAAGGAAGGGCTTTAAAGATATTTACAACTGCACCCTGACAATATCCTACATCAAGAGTGATAGACTCCTACATATAATTTTTGCTAAAGGTGGAAATAATAAAAAATAACATAAATCTCAAACTCCAAGACCTCTGAACAAAACATATAACATAACAAAACGAAGCAACCCCTCTAACTCCTTTTCAACCCCTTTAACTTAAATATTAAAATAAAATTTGTCCATTATTTCAAACACAAACTAAAAAAATTCTCATAACACTATTGAATCTATATATACAATATGTAATGACCTCTTCACTCTCCTCCTCTGGAGCAATAACATTCAAAAACTATAGGTTCTGATTCTCCTCAAAGAACCAAATTTCCTCATTTCTGTCGGGAGTTATCTTGTCAACAGATCGACAGAAATGAGGAACTGTTTTTCGTGATCTAGGAACCCTGAAACGTGAAAAAATACAAACATCTGGAAGGCTAGTTTTTTCAGGAATACAATCCTTTAGCAAGTGAAGTAAAAAGTGAAGAAATTTCATCACAAAACAACATAAAAAGTAAAGTCCATTGCCATATTAAACATATATGAAAATATCAACAGAGAAGGCCTGTTACCAAAATTAAAAGCAGAATTCATATAAAATTTTAGCATAGTCACAACTGTTGTTTTGTTAAGGAACAGACAATAAGCTATGAATAATGTATCCCATACAAAACGTTTAAACAACAAAAACTATGGCTAATACAATGACAGATATAGTCCTTTATGGAAATATTAATGGATATTCAAGAACAAAATTGCTTGTAGCTGGCTTAGTGCCTACTTGCCCGAGGGCATTTCAACATGGAAGCCCTAGGACATCACATACAGACAGACACAAAGCTAACAGTGTCTTGGGCAGTTATACATAGATTTTCCGGGCACAAGTCTACATCATCCTGATGAAATGGAACTTAATGTGGAGAACCAAGTATATTTCAGACAGCAGAGCCACCCTCAAGGCTTTAAAACAGGTTAGGTCTGAACTGGTAAGCATAAAGACTTGTTGAATAATCTGGTGGATAGAAACAACCCATTTGTTCCCTGAATATCTGGCCACAACTGTATCCAAGAAATAAAATAGCCAACTAATCTAGGAGCACCATGAGACCTGAACCCTTTTTGGAAGTCTCATGCAATATGGGTGGTGCAGCAATCACAGATCTATTGAAGGATAACTACTCAGTATACATCACCACTACACCAAACAGTTTATTTTTGCCCTTGACGCGCGTCTCGCTAACCATGTTAGCTTCATTAGGAGCGATGATTGACTAGTAGTAGTGGTCAATCATCGCTTCTGATGAAGCTAACATGGTTAGTGGTGAAATATATTGAATAGTGTCATTATGCCAAAGATTCCACATTCCCAACATAGTATTGAAGGATAAGTTGTAAAAGACTGAAATAAGGCACCAGGAATGAGACAGCATAAGCATCTATTAAAGAAACCTAACCCAGAGTATACCAAGTATTTCCTAAAATTAAATCTAAAAGACATGAAGATAGTGACAGAGACGCTTACAGGACATTCCGACCAGGAATAGTACTTAATTCAGATGAAGATCAAAGAGAATCCAGATTGCAGATAGTGCTTGGAAGAAGAGATATTACACAAGCAAGATAAACAGACTGAGATTTCCAAATAATTTCGGTTCAGGAGATTATTAAGGAGATTCAACCTGGAAGGTTGGTGTCTCTAAAGGCTATTTGCTTTTCACAACAAACAAAAATATAAATAGCTAACAGAATTTTTAGTAAAAAACCAATTTTAAAAGGACTAACATGCCTCACACATCTTTACCAGCTGATTCAACACCAGACATAGTCATCCCTCCAAAAAATGTATCAAAGGTGTTAAATTAACACCATTTGTTCTGAACATCTTTTGATACAAATAGAACTAGACCTAAAACAAAGATGTTTAGAGCCGACATATTACTCCAATGCCAATATCTTAATAGTCAATAAGAAACTTGACGCATTCATAAAAATACATGGACAAGCAAAATCACAAAATTATATCAGATTTCAACAAAAAAATCTTATTAAAAATTATACACCAATGTCAACACAGTCAGATTTTTCATTTTCATCAATTAAAATATTTCCAAAATAAAAAAAAAAAAAAAATGTTTAGAGAACAGTATCTAGCATCGAGTTCAAATACAAAAGGAAAAATTAACAAGTATAACAAGGAAATCCAGAAATTAATTGGTGAATTAAAAAAAAAAAAAATTGGTTAAACATCAGTAGAGAAATAAATAAAGGCCATGGAAGGAATTCTTATGGTAAAGTAAAAAAAATTCACTCAATATAAAGCCACACTAGCAATATCAGATCTCGAGGAAAATGGCAGGATTTATTGTTTAGTCAATGAAAAATGTAAACTATTTTGTTCTTCGAGGTTAATCTTGTATTATGTCATACTGTCTTTTTCTAAAAACTCTTCCTGGTTTCTGACCTTTGTCTTTTTTTTTTTTATTTCAAACAAAAAAAATGTTATTCCTATTTATTAATATGTGTATTTTTATGAAATCATTAAAAAAGAATCACTGTACTCACCTATTAATCTTAAATCCCCCTATAGTTATGAATATTAACAGACAAAATATGATAAACTTGAAAAACATCCTCATGTCTATTATTAAAATTATTTCTATAGAAGGAAGGTAAAAATAATACTATGTAATTAATTATAGTATGTCACAACATGTTGGCTAGACCATGATCCATTTCAAATTCTCTTCTGAGCAATAACAGTAATAATTACCTGTAAAATTGACGGAGTATCTCCACTACTAACTAAATATCGAGGATTGAATTCTAACATTTCACGTAAGTAACTGAGATTTCCATTTTCAATTTTGTTTCTAAATTCAGTTAGTTCTTGGGGTCTTGGTGTTCTGAAGGGACTTGCTTTTTCACCTACAGTAGATGTTGCATCTTTTTTCTCAACATCAATTCCTTCACTTGTAATATTGTTAGAGCAATCAGCACCATTTAAAGAGAATTCTACAGCTTCATGATAAAACTGAAAATGTTTAAATCTGGACTTCTTGTGCTTTTTTGCTACTTTTAAAGCTGCATCTTTATCCTCAAATACATATGCTTGTCCATTATTGTTATCATTGGGGATGTTAACTCCATAATAAATAGTAACGACTTTAGCTGTAGCTTCATTTTTGCTTATCGTGCTATGAAAATCAGATGGTTTTTGATCTGAAGTCATTGAAGGACTAATACCAGACAAACTAAAATATATATATAAATATATATATATATATAATTATATATATATATATATATATATATATATATATATATATATATATATATATATATATATATATATATATATATATGTATATATATGTATATATATATATATATATATATATATATATATGTATATATATATGTATATATATATATGTATATATATGTATATATATGTATATATATGTATATATATGTATATATATGTATATATATGTATATATATATATATATATATATATATATATATATATATATATATATATATATATATATATATATATATATATATATATATATATATATATATATATATATATATATATATACATATATATTTAATTTAAATGTTGGAAATTCCAATATTCTTCCTAGGGGAATTCTAGACAAATATACCTCAAAATTCATCTATTTATTACATTTAAAACCTTGGGAAATCAAACGCATTAGTTTTTACAAATCTATGCCATCAAAATAATAAGCCAAATATTTACACCACTTTTCCACGTTTAACTGTAAAACTTTTAATTTTGACAGTTTTGACGGTGACATTTCTCCGTAGACCATATTTTTCAAAATTCACCGGTAGGAAAAGGGTCCCAAAACCATTCTATCCTTATTTAGGTTATATTCTTAGAAAGATATGTCCTAGACTACAAACCGAACTGGGGCGTTCACCAATATTTTGAGAAATGCTTATACGGAGAGTTTTCGGTACACGGTAAGGATATTCGAACGTAAAAATTGTTAGTACCACGTTTAAACTTTTGTCATTTATACGAATTGGTACTTAACGGTATCAACCATAGGCACAGAGGATGGACTGAGTGTTCCGTAACCCGCTGTAAAGTAAATATGGACCCAAAAGTGTGAAAGAGGCAATGCGAATGAACGGCCAGTAGCTGTCTCTTTCTAGAATGCCGCTAAGCTACGGCGTTCTTGAAAATAATATTTCTAAGTGTTTTATTTGAACAAAAATCGGGTTGGGGCTTTTCTCGCCTTGAATTCTGTCTCGGGGTACTGCGCCTTGTTTATTATATGCCTACAGAAAAGAGACAGGTTCTGGCCGCATAGTCCCTTTGTTTTTTTCTAGAGAGTGGTCAATTTTGTAAGATTAATGCTCAGTCCATTCCATAGACATAAAGGATGGACTGAGTGTTCCGTATCCCGCTGTGAAGTAAATATGGACGCAACAGTGTGAGAGAGACAAAGCGAATGAGTGGCCAGTAGCTGTCTCTTTTTAGAATGCCGCTAAGCTACGGCGCTCGTAAAAATAATATTTCTAAGTGTTCTATTTGAACTAAAATTGGGTATGGGGCTTTTCTCGCCTTGAATTCCGTCTCGGGGTACAGCGCGTTGTTTATTACAGGCCTACAGAAAAGAGACAGGTATTGACCGCACAATCGCTTTGTCTCTTTCTAGAGTGTGGCCAATTTTATGAAGTTAATGCTCAGTCCATCCTCTATGTCTATGGTCCATCCCATAGACATAGAGGATGGACTGAGCATTAACCTCACAAAATTGATCCCTTTTTAGAACGAGACAAAGCGACGGTGCGGCCAATACCTGTCTCTCTTCTGTAGGCCTGTAATAAACAAGGTGCAGTACCCCGAGACGGAATTCAAGGCGAGAAAAGGCCTCACCCGATTTTAGTACAAATAAAAGACTTAGAAATATTATTTTCAAGAGCGCCGTAGCTTAGCGGCATTCTACAAAGAGTCAGCTACTGGCCGCTCATTCGCTTTGTCTCTCTCACACTTTTGCGTTCATATTTACTTACGGATACGGAACACTCCTATCTCTATGATCCATCCTCTATGTCTGTGGTATTAACCATTTTTGACACCAGAAATATGTCTAGTGTAGCACCTAAACATATTCCTGATGTTGAAAGTGGTTAATACCGTCTAGTACCAAGTAATATTAAAAATGACGTCACGTTATCATGCCAAATCGAATGTCTTTATTGTTAGTAATTATAAATTGTTTTTACAAAAATATACATTAGCAAAATAGATCTAAAAGCAAAAAAGGACAAAAAGATATTTAAAATTAATAGAGGAGCTCATAAATAATAACATAAATAAAATTTTTAGTTCCAAGATACCAAGATATATATATTTTGTAACTACTTTTTTACGTCAGAATAATGGTAAGTATAAATATAAGAGGTGAATATAAATTAAATAATAATAATAAAAAATGATAATACAAAACAATTAAGAGTTAAATAAATAATAAAAAATTAAAGTAAATATAAAGAGTAAATACAAAAATAAAAATATAATAATAAAGGATATCCAATAAGAAAATTGGGATCTTACCAGTGGGCGGAACCTACTATGTTTATTATTAAGATGGTCGAAATATGGGTGCAGATTTAAATTTGTAACGTATGAAGTATAGGGAGTGTGATAGTATTTTTCAAAAATATTATTAACAATTGGCAATATTTTTAAATGGGCCGGTACAAATCGTGCCTAAAGGAATTTCACACTCGGTAAAAAACTTTTAAAAACAAGTCTTTTCCTTGGGTGTGGAATAATCGATGACAAAACTATCGCGCCCAACATAATGAAAATTCAAGCAGCATGTATATCCACGGCCCATTTGCGAACAGTAGTGTTTGAGATAAATGGCACATTCAAAAGTAGAACAGGGACAATTTTATATATGAAATGCTCTTGTAAAGCCGGTGAAGGTAAAAAATTCTTCTCGCAACTCTTTTGTATTGTTACAGGTAAGATTCTAACCTATAAATGCCTAATATTTACATTTCAATTTTTGTATGAAAATTAATTTTTTACAATTTTTTAACTGTCTTCTTAAAGATGGAGCATCTGAAACGCAAATAATATATTTAATTCCAGAATATTTATACAAATTTTAGTGAAATGATATGTTACAATCAATGACAATGAGAAAAATTTCAACTGGTTTTGGAATCAAATGCCAATTTTTTTAATTTAACATATTAAACAACTGATGTAGGCCAGAATGTATGGTCGAAACGTTTTGTCACAAATATAAACTCTATGATATAAAACAAGTCTTTCGATTTCATTAACATTAAACCCAAGAAAATTTAAAAAACGAATATATATATATATATATATATATATATATATTATATATATATATATATATATATATATATATATATATATATATATATATATATATATATATATATATATATATATATATATATATATATATATATATAGATATATATATATATATATATATATATATATATATATATATATATATAATATATATATATATATATATATATAGCATATATTGCATAAATAATATATAATATAAACTTTTTATAAAAAACAACACCTAAATAAAACTCTACAATATTAAAGAAAGCAAAGCGCTTTAACCTGTCCACTATGTCAATATCAGAAACTATCTCAAAATCAAGAACCATGTCAAAATCAGAGACCCCATGAAAATCAGGAACCATGTTTAAATCAGAGTCATTAATGTCACTTTATGGTACTTTAACTAGATAAATACACCGCAAGTTCCACTCGGGTAATCAATCACGTGTTTATGGAAAATAAAAACAAAAATTGACGTAATGTTAAATTTAATTCTACTTTAAATAAATCTGTAATTGATTATGATATGGTATTTCTATGAATTTTAGACAATTAAGTGTTAAATCTCTTTTGCTTATTTCATATTTATTTCAAGAGCCATGCCCTGCGGTTCAAAAGAGAAAAAAGTATTTATTACTGTTAGTTATATTATGAATGCAATTAGCTACTTCAGTAACATTTGCATTATTTATATTAAGATCGAATAAATTTAGTTTCTCTTCAATCTAAAAAGTTGATGGTGTATCATAGGGGCTTGTTTGAGGTGCTAGTAGGAAACCAACCGAGAATTACTAGGTGTGAAATGAAGAAGCTCTGAAACTTTTAGGATGTACAACACATACAGCAGCTTTTAGCACTGCATTCCAAGCAAGACTTTTATCCACGAGGTTTTTAAATTGAGAGTTATCCAATGATCTTCACAAATTCTAAAGCTTTTAGAATTGGTTTTGTTATCGATACTATAGTCGTGTTTGCACATCTCAGCCTTTGATGGCCAGAGGAAATTTGAAAAAGTGCTTGTTAACTTGATCAGGGTCAGTTAGTACATGAAATATTTTGACATTTTAGATATTTGAGAGAAAATTTGTCTTTTATAATCACATAAGTTACAAAGGCTATTTTAAAATAAAGTATAGTAAAGCAGTAACTAGGTGCAAACACTCGCTAAAAGAATACACTAGATACGGATTATTAAAAAAACGGCATTCTACAATCTTGCTTAAAGTGTCTCTTCGTTTGCTATTGGGATCTTACCTATTCAATACGACAACTCGCGGCTCTTTCAGGAATTAAACTTGAGGTGCATTTTTAAATCCGTCATAAGCGTCTGTGTAAATTAATATTACAAATTTTTTTAAAAATGAACACCGAAATTTTTACTTTTTATAAAAAATAAAAAAAAGACTTCTATGCTGTGTTCACAATTGTGAAAGTTGTAGATTTAAATGTTTTTAAATATTACTAATGCATTTGGGCATGTGGAAAAAGTTGACAGACTGAAAGTGTGGAAAAAAGTTCTCCGATCTGAACAAAAAATCTCAATTGATGCTAAATTTTGTTCTAAACATTTTAAAAAAGATTACATTTTTCCAGGTAAGTAAAATTATTTATTCTTGAACAGTCATCTGTATTTTTTTTGTAATTTGTATACGTGTGTCAAACAAAAATTCCTTATTACCCTCAATTATTTTGTATTCATTCAAAGTCATAAACAGTTAATAAATATTAACCTGTGAAGTAAATTGGCATCTGATTTGAAACCAGTTAAAAAATTTTTCATTGTCATTGATTTCACTAAAATTTCTATAAATATTCTGGAATTAAATATAAATAATGGGAGAAAAGGAGAAATAATGGGAGATAAGCAGAGATAAGTCTAGATAATGGGAGTTATAGTGAGATAATGGGACATAAGGAGAAATAATAGGAGAGGAGAAATATTACGAGATAAGTCGAGATAAGCCTAGATAATGGGAGATAAGGTGAGATAATGGGAGATAAGGAGAAATAATGAGAGATAAGGAGAACTAATGGGAGATGAGTAGAGATAAGCCTAGATAACGGAAATGATGTAGAGATAATGGGAGATAAGAAGAAATAATGGGAGATAAGGGGAAATAATGGCAGATATTTTATTACGTTAGGAAACATAAGGAATAACCAGTGACGATAGTAGTGAATCAAGTCCACGCGAGCGGAGCCGCGGGCACGGCTAATCTTTATATACTATATATCTTATATCTTTAAGAAGACAGTTGAAAAATTGTAAAAAAAATATATTTTCATATAAAAATTAAAATGTAAATATTAGACATTTATAGGTTAGAATCTTACCAGTAACAATACAAAAGAGTTGCGAGAATATGTTCGCATTTTTCACCTTTACCGGCTTTGTCGAGTGTGAAATTCCTTTGGACACGATTTGTACCGGCCCATTTGCAAATATTGCCAATTCTTAATAATATTTTTGAAAAATATTATCACACTCCCTATGCCTCACAATCTGCACGCATGTTTCGGCCATCTTAAAAATAAACATAGTTGGTTCCGCCCACATATTTACTTTTATTTTTTATTATTTATTTATTTTTTGTATTATCATTTTTTTATTATTATTATTTAATTTATATTTATCTCTTATATTTATACTTTACTATTATTCTGACGTAAAAAAGTAGTTACAAAATGTACATACCTTGGTATCTAGGAACTAAAAATTTTATTTATGTTATTATTTATGAGCTCCTCTATCAATTTTATTGATCTTTTTGTCCCTTTTTGCTTTTAGAACTTGCTCATGTATATTTTTGTAAAAATAATTTATAATTACTAACAATAAAGGCATTCGATTTGGCATGATAACGTGACGTCATTTCTAATACCAATTGATACTTGACGGTATTAACCACTTTCAGCATCAGGAATATGTTTATGTGCTACACTAGACATATTTCTGGTGTCAAAAAGGGTTAATACCGTTAAGTACCAATTCGTATGAACAATGACAAAAGTATAAACCTGGTACTACCAATTTTTGCATTTGAATATCCCTACGGTGTATCGATGCTAGGCGATTATTGATGCAGGAGGCGATTGGACAACTTGCTAAGTGATTGCACCGTTGTTAACTCACTAAAGAATACATTGATGGTATAAAATGTTCTCGAAGCACATTTTTTCAAGAATATGAGCAGTCATGTTCTTACTTGAGAGACTGATATATATATATATATATATATATATATATATATATATATATATATATATATATATATATATATATATATATATACATATATATATATATATATATATATATATATATATATATATATATATATATATATATATATATATATATGTTATATATATATATATATATATATATATATATATATATATAATATATATACCGGGTGTTATGGAATTCACTGCATATATTGGAACTGGCGTCTCCTTGCAGCAACATCGATTGCAGAAAATTTGCAGTCACAAGCGGGAAAATAGGCCTTGTGTTGTGCCTGGACAGTATGTGCCACCAATGCTTATATTCAAAAGAATGAAACAAAATCCTGAATTGGAGAATGACACACCTTCTGAGGGTGTTGTCACCATTCCAGATACTGGCTATATTAACTGAAACTTATTTGTAAAATCGATGAAACATTTTATAAGCTTCTTAAAGCCAACCCCTTAAAATATAATGTTACTAGTGCTTGGTGAAAATACAACGCATTCAAAGAACCTGGAAGAGTTGAACATAGCAAAGGCTAATGTTACAACTGCCAGGCTTTACTACTCACCGGCTTCTGCCACTACACGTGCCTTTTTTTAAACCTATGACGAGCTATTATATTCAAGCAACAGAAAATAGGTTGAGGACAAATGTAGCTCCTCAAGTAACGCAATATCAAGTTACAAGTTTATTTGCAAAAGCTTAACAAAGAGCTGCTACCACTGATGAACGGATTTAAAGTGGCTGGAGATTGACCCTTGGACAAAAACTTCTTTCCCGAACATTTACTTAAAGCAACTAAAAGTAAAAATGTAAATAAAATCAAAGTAATAAAAGCACATAGATCTTAAAAGACGCTTCTATTATTATCAGTAATGAAAACAAGCAACCTGATATCTCTGAATAGATTGCTACATTTAAATAGTGAACCATCTACTTCCGGAATTAACGCTAAAGCTTAAAAAAAATTAAATCTTTATGTCCAATACCACAAAAAATACTCTATAAAAACTGTGGAAATTACATCAACTCCTTACAAAAATATATTGAACGAAGGATCATAACCAATCAAAGGAGGAAATATATAACTAAAATAAAACCAGCAGTGCAAGTCGGATTTACGCAATTAATGCTCCATACGGTGATTGCTTTTAAAATAAAAAATCGTTACGGAGTTATAAAATAATCAATTACTTCATAAAACACCCCAAATGAGTTTTCAACAAAGTTTGTTCCCGATCTTTGTTGAAAAATGATAATCTTGAAATTTTTGTTTTTGTATTACCGAATAAATTATCAAAGCTAATGCTCGCACGATAACACAGGTCAACATTTGATCTAAAAAAAACACTCGGAGCGCTATGGTCCTTATGGGGTTTTTGGGGTCGCTGATTACGATGAGCGGGGTGGTTAACCTTCATCACATCAGATTCAAGGTCATTTGAAGGTCAAATAGAGAAAAAACCGTAGGAAAAATCTGAAAAATTTCATGCGTATGTTTTTGAGGTCTCTGAGTCCGAATCCGTAGTTTGTTTGACCTTACGCCTTTTCCCAGAAGTCATTTGAAGGTCATATGAAGGTCAAATAGAGAAAAAACCGTAGGAAAAATCTGAAAAATTTCATGCGTATGTTTTTGAGGTCCCTGGGTCCGAATCCGTAGTTTGTTTGACCTTACGCCTTTTCCCAGAGGTCATTTGAAGGTCAAATAGAGAAAAAATCGTGGAAAAAATCTGAAAAAATTCATGCGTATGTTTTTGAGGTCCCCGAGTCCGAACCCGTAGTTTGTTTGACTCAAGCCGCCTTTCAGAGGTCAATATAGGTCATTTCATCATCAGTTTATGTTTATTTAAAAAATATGTATGGTCATTTTGCGTTGTTAAATTTAATTTTGTTTTTATCGTACACTTTCGAAGCATACAGAGGTTAATTTACGGTACATTTTTATTGATTATATCTTATACATATCATTTTACATTAACGTTAATATATCACAATCAAAAATGTCTTTTATGCTGCTCGGTCATTACAAGGAAATTAATATGTGAAATATAAGCTAAATAACGGCAGATAGACTGATGCAAGCAAATGTTATAATACTGTTTAAAGGTACTTATTAGTAAAACTTAAAATATTGTCATCATATCAAAAATAGACTATACAAATATTTTGACTAGTTTTGTGACTGTGAAATAGACTTTTAAAATCTAAAAAAAAATTTGACCTAATTTTTGTACTCTCGATGTTCGTTCCATATATCTAGTAAATTTAAAGTCCAGCCCGACTGTGTTTCTTGAGGTACAAATGAAACATTGTGCGCTATGTTATGTTTAAATTTCGTTTTATAACTCAATTCCCAATACATTTCATATTAATAATTCTAATGTCGAACAACCTTGTTATCAAGTAACCCTTAATCTGTATACTTCAATACTTAATCCTTGTCGACAAAGAAACTCTAATACCCAATACCTTTGAACCCAATAACTTACTTGTACAGTAATCCTTATATCTACTTATACTCTCATATTGTCTTATATAATACCTCAATGCGTAAGTTAACTACTCATACTTCGTAAGAGTCTCGAGTGTCCAAGTAGATTTTCGAAATCGCGCAGTCAGTATTTAATATGAATTAAGCATAAGAGTTTGCTTCTTTTAGTATTTATCAAAGCATGTTTGAAGTACTACTCTAAACGAGAACGCTTTCGTTTCTCGTGAAATGATCTTCGACTTGCTTTTCTTTTATGAGATTTATTTGATTCTCGCTTCAGGCTCCAGCAATAATCTGCCAACATGTTTATCTCCCAAACACCTTGATACCTTTTCTCAAATTTACTCAAGTCTTGGTGCATCCCTTCTCCATGTTCTTCGCTAAAATCTCCGAGATTTACAGGGAACCAATCAAGGTGTGAATGGAGAAAATGCAGTTTCAGACTCATTAAACACCCCATTTCTTTATAATTTTGTACTAAATTTCCAACAATATTTTTGTAATTAGGGTCTTTATGATTTCCAAGAAATTTAGTCGTCACCTCTCTAAAACTTTGCCATGCTGCTTTTTCTTTGGCATTCATTTTCCTCTCAAATGCATCATTTTTTAGGAGGTCTCTTATTTGTGATCCAGTAAATATGCCCTCTTATTTTAGCTTCAGAAAGATTAGGTAGCACTTTAAAAATATGCATGAAAGCAGGACTTTCGTTTCGGCTCATGGCCTTGACAAGTTGCTTTGCAATACCTAGTTTGATATGCAAAGGTGGAAGTAGGACTTTATTGGTTGATATCAAACTTGGACCTATGATGTTTTTTTCAACTGGAATTAATTCTTGTCTCAACGGCCAGTCTTTCCTCACATAATGCTCATCTCGAGCCCGACTATTCCACTCACAAATAAAGCACGGATAAGAAGTGTTTCCAGATTGCTGTCCCAGTAATATTGTAAATATCTTTAAGTCAACACAAAGTTCCCATTGGTTTTGTTCGTAATTCAATTTTTGCAATAGCAACTCAAAATTATGGTATTCTTCATCTAATACAACAGAATGAGCGACTGGTAAATGGGCATAAATATTTCCATTATGTAACAAGATAGCTTTTAAGCTTCTTTTTGAAGAATCTATAAACAGTCGTCAATCACTTGTTGTGTATTCTGTACCGTATTCTTGCACTAACCCTTCAACATTATGGCAATAGACTAGATTATTCATTTTAGTAAAATATTTTCTGAATGGACGTTCTCTCGAACGATAGACAGAAATTTTTGTTCCTGTGGATAGACAATTTTTTTCTTTTAGACTAGAAGCTCTGATCTATCTTTCGAGAGTCCCAAGTCTCTGCACAGATCACTTAATTCGTTTTGATTAAATGTTTCGGCTTCCGATATATAATTTTCCTCAACATCTGATTCTTCTGTGCTGAAATTTTCTCTTTCTTCGTGTTCGAATGTTTCATCTGGCATATCTTCATCAGTTACCACTTCTTGTCCCAATTCATTAATTTCCATGATATGATCAGAATTTGTTTCAATAAGAGCTGGTAAAGTCACAGATGTTACACGTGCATATGAAATAGAATCCTTATTCTTTCGGTTGTACCCTTTCAAGTTTGTTAAGCAGAAGTAACAGTCGGTGGTATGGTCTGTTGGGGGTCTCCATATCATTGGCCGAGAAAATACCTGGTTGTTAATTCTATATAGAACATTGCGGCATTTATGACATATAGATTTTGGTGTGTAAGAGTTATTCAATGAGCTTGTATCAATATGATAAATTTGGTGATATTTTACTTTTAACGAATTTGAAAACATGAATTTCTTTTGTGGAATATACTCCCCACAAACAACACAAAAATTGTCGAGTTTAATGGAACATGACGAATTTCTTGTAGCATTTGACTCTACAGAGGCCAAGTTTCCCACCAATGTAGAGTTACGGTCGCATGATGACGACGCCTGCGGGCCCGCTTTCCCACCCTGACCACCCGCCGATTCTGGGTTTCCGGGACCCTGTCTCGTAATTTTTTTAGGAGTAGTTGCCATGACGGCATAAACGCCGTAACCCAGGGACTTCGCCGGATAGTGAGACAACTCCGTTGCCCACCGTCACCACGTGGAGGTGCCCTGGGTGCAACTACACCTTAATACTGGAGTTTAAAGCGCGACTGAGCTAAATTTATAAAAAAGAAGAGAATAAATAATTTCGCGAGGAATGAAAAAGCATTTTATTGTCAAAGTAAAACTTCAAATATATATACAAAGATACTTAAAATGACCACCGTATATCTTTTGAGCATAAGATCATGCAGGATTTGAACTGAATGATCTGAAAAAATAATAGATCAAGTTTTTCAGATTTTTTCCACGATTTTTTCTCTATTTGACCTTCAAATGACCTCTGGGAAAAAGCGTAAGGTCAAACAAACTACGGATTCGGACTCAGGGACCTCAAAAACATACGCATGAAATTTTTCAGATTTTTCCTACGGCTTTTTCTCTATTTGACCTTCAAATGACCTTCAAATGACCTGTGGGAAAAGGCGTAAGGTCCAACAAACTACGGATTCGGACTCAGTGACCTCAAAAATATACGCATGAATTTTTTCAGATTTTTCCTACGGTTTTTCTCTATTTGACCTTCAAATGACCTTGAATCTGATGTGATGAAGGATAACCAATACTTTTCGAGATAGGGTGGGTGGATAGGGCTTTTTGGCCATTTTTTAAAAAATACTACAAAGAAAAGTGTGCACCAGTAGTACATCATATATATTTTTGAACTCGTGTTTTCACAGGCTTTAATTTGACACATCACTCGATGACCTGATAATTTTTTGTTCACCTCCCAAAACTAACCTCTTAAGTCAAAATTTAACTTCCAAAACTACAGGGCTCTGACTGGGCCATCAACTCCTATGTTTATGCCAAATTTCAACTTTCTATCTCAAATAGTTTCAGAGAAAATTGGGTGAGACACAAATAAACAAAAGAAGCAATTAAAAAAAAAAAGAAAACGCCAGTAAAAAAAATAATACCATTTAATCAACTCTCCACCAACCTAAACTGAACACTTCCGTAGACACCTAAAAAAACCCTTTAAAACTGGCATGGGTGATCGGAATATCTTTGGGCTCCACACAGTCGAATACAGTACTACTAACTTGGACAAGATTCTGTTGGACCTTTAATTTTTGTTAGTTTTGTATTAATTTTCTTTTTAAAATGCTCGTAATAAGTGGTACTTTAGTTATGTTAGGTTGGGAGTAATAGAAATGAGTTCATCGTAAGGTAATTAAAAAAAATAATTTTCCTATGTCACAATACAGCAGTAGACAAAGGTGAGAAATGGCCGAAACTGGCTTGATTTTCCAGATTAGGCCATTTCGCGTCAAGGCTCTTGTTAAATTTTTGGGGTACATTCTTGAGATGATATGGGAATAACTAAAAAGTAGAATATATTCACATATTCACTAGAAAAACTCAAAAACTGTTGATAAATGTTCAAGTTTGGTCAATTTTTTGAGGGCCAACCATTTTGAGTTTAGGTTTATGGTAGAGTTGGTACATTAAACTTTAAATAATTGTCAAACATCTCAAATGTAATGTTCATTCTCATAGTCACTAAACATACTTGAAAGAGGTGAAAAATGAGCTGTTAAATACTTGAAAATCTTACACATTAAAAAAAAACGGTTACTTCATCGTAATCTGCGACTCCAAAAACCTATTATAACGGAAAATTTCAAGTTTAAGTAAATGTATAGGATCCATAATTATCCAAATATCTATTTTACGGAAAATTTATAATTTTTTCAGAAAATAGGATTTTATTAAAAAATAAATGAACGAATCAAAAAACTTCCAGGTACATTTTAAAGTACTATTCATAGTATATATATATATATATATATATATATATATATATATATACATATATATATATATATATATATATATATATATATATATATATATATATAAACATATATATATATATATATATATATATATATATATATATATAAACATATATATATAAACATATATATATATATATATATATATATATATATATATATAAATATATATATATATATATATATATATATATATATATATATATATATATATATATATATTTATATATGTATATATATATATATATATATATATATATATATATATATATATATATATATATATATATATTCTTCTTCTTCTTCATGTGCCATATCCGGTCGCCCGGACGTTGGCGATCACTATGGAGAGTGCTTGTCTGTCTGCGGCCAATCTAAAAAGATCTCCAGCGCTTTGGATTCCTGTCCACTCTCTGATGTTCTTTAGCCAGGACATTTGTTTTCTACCAACTCCGCGCCTTCCCTCAATTTTTCCTTTCATGATGAGCTAGAGAAGACCGTACTTTTCTCCACGTAGTATATGTTCGAGATAAGCAATTTTGCGACACTTTATAGTATTGATCAACAGTCTTTCAGAGTTTGCTCTACGCAAGACTTCCTCATTTGTCAGCAAGTCAGTCCACGGTATTCGAAGCATTCTACGGTGGATCCACATTTCAAAAGCTTCCAGTCGGTTCAATGTGCTTATTTTTATGGTCCAGCACTCCACTCCATACAACAACCCTGACCAGATATAGCATTTGGCCATCCGTTGCCACAGTTTGAGGTTCAAATTGTCATTGCATAGAAGAGTGCTCATTTTTCTGAAAGTTGTACGAGCTGTTTCAATTCTGCATCTTATCTCTATGTCGGGATCCAAGTCATCTGTTATTATACTTCCAAGATATTTAAATTTATGAACCCGCTCTATCGGTGAGTTGTTGAGTGTCAGCTTCGCATCATCATATTGGCTTCGACTAAACACCATAAACTTGGTTTTGCCAACGTTGACATTCAGGCCCAGACCCCGTCCAGCCTCATCAATTCTGTTTACCATAGTTTGCAGACCGTCCAGTCTATCGCACATAATGAGGGTGTCATCAGCATATCTTATTGTGCTCAGCACAACCCCATTAACCTTAACGCCCAGCTCCACATCCTCTAATGCTTCCCTGAAAATCCTGTCCGAGTATAGGTTGAACAAGAGTGGAGACAGGACACAGCCCTGTCGGACCCCGCGCTTAATTTTTATGTTATTTGTTTTCAACTCTCCTATGCGGACTTCGGCTGTTTGTCCCCAGTATAGGTTTTCAATTATTCGAATGTCCCTGTCATCCAGCTGTAGTTGTTGTAGTATTGATATTAGTTTGTCGTGTCTAACCTTATCGAAAGTCTTCTCATAGTCGACAAAGCAAACGAACACATCCTTACGCTGATCCCGACATTTCTGCAAGAGCACATTGACACCGAACAAGGCTTCGCGCGTCCCGAATGCATTTCTGAACCCCATCTGACTATTATCTAGATCGAACTCACACTTTGTACGAATTCTGGAATGGATGATCCGTAGAAAAACCTTTAAGAGGTGACTCATTAAGCTGATTAAGCGGTAATCTCTACATTTTTTGGGGATTGTGATGAATGTTGATTTTAACCATTCTTCTGGTATAGTGCCTGTGCTGTATATTAGATTAAACAGTTTTGCAATTTGTCCTATATTTTCCTCTGCTATAAGTTTGATTACTTCAATGGGAATTTCGTCAGGACCTGTGGCTTTCTTATTCTGTGTAATAGAGATTGCGTGAAGGATTTCTTCCTTTAAGATTTCGGGCCCATTTAAACAGTTGTCATTGTTTCCTTTGGAAGCTCTGTTGTCATCAAAAAGTTCGTTGATATATGTTTCCCAAGCTTCTTTGATTTCTTCATCCCGTATAATAGGTTGATTGGATGAATCGAATAATACATGGGCTGGTTGTTTTCGATACATACCAGTTATATCTCTCACCTTTCGGTGCATTTGGAAAATATCATGTCTCTTTTCCATTTCTTCCATCTCTTCACACATCTCTCTCATCCATCGTTCTTTTGCCATTTTTACTTCCTTTCGAATCACTTTACTAAGTCTTTTATATTCTTCCCTATTTGCTTTAACCAGTCTCCTCTTCTCCATTAAGCTTAAAATGTCTGTGATCATCCATCTCTTTTTCCGTGTTCTGGTATCGGATTTCAAGTGTCTATTACAAACGTTTGTTAGTTTCCCCATGAGACCATTCCACAAGGATGGGACATCGCCGCTGGTATTTCCTGCTCGATTGAGTTCTCTGGTGATTTCTTGTCGCATCTGATCTTTGATGGAGGCGTTTCCCAATTTAGATATATCCCATTTTCGCTTTTGCATTTTCTGTTTCATTGATTTAAGACGTACCCTCAAATCGGCTATCGATGGGACATGATCAGAGCCAACATCTGCTCCGGGATATGTGGTTATTCGCTTGATAATATTTCTAAATCGTCTATTGATCAATTTATAATCAATTTGATTCCTAACAGGTTCACCGCTGTTATCCTCAGCAGGAGATATCCAAGTGTAAAGGCGTCGCTTGGGGAGCATTAAAATCTCCGATAATTAAGTTTATATCGTTGGACTTCAACTTACTCAGAACGTGGTTAACAGTATCATAAAGAGATTCCACTTCCCGGTCATATCGCTTGTCGGAGGTTGGGGCGTATATTTGAATAATGTTTATATTAAAAGGCTGGCAATGAAGCTGTACTAACACAAGGCGATCCGATATTGGAAGGAAGTTGGTGACGTACTTATCATATTCCGAAGACACAAATATTCCCACTCCATTACGGTGGTTTCGGTCGTGGGCCTCACGTCCCGAATAGTAAAGAGTCCCATGTTCGTTTCGGCATTGTCCTGAATCAGGCCAGCGTAGTTCGCTTATTCCAAGTATTTGCACATTGAGTCTCTGTGCTTCTTTGATGGCATTATCAAATTTTCCCGCCGCATAGAGGCTCCTGACATTCCAGGTCCCAATACGAAGGGTGGATTTTACTACGTCGAACCGGGAGATTCTTCGCACCCCCCTGCCCATCTAAGGGCTGCCCGGGACTAGGGGCCATTTTCTTTGGTTTCTTCTCCATAGTAACTTCCTGGGGATTCTTCACTGGGGTGGTTTCCCGTTGCCTTCCCCTGTATGAGTTCAGCCGTTCCTAACATGGAATCAGTAGCTGTTTGCAGCCGCTCACTCTGAGACAGACCTTTGCTAGTTTTGGTCCGCTCCGGTTATTTCATTTCACCGGTACCACCCATATCTGGGAGGCGTTCCCCTATCCGCCACCCGGGGTAGCGCCCGATGGAAGACTAGCAACCCCACACGGGATATATATATATATATATATATATATATATATATATATATATATATATATATATATATATATATCTGCATATATTGGAACTGTCGCCTCCTTGTAGCAACATCGATTGCAGAAAACTTATCTTAAATAGCGGATCTCAATAATAAAGTGAAAAACATCGACCCTAAAGAAATAACGTTATGAAAAAATTTAAAAAAACGAGACCCCAGCTAGGACCGGAATTTAAGGTTATATAGTTTACTACCACAGTATTTTTCACACTTGAACAGGTATTTTTTTAAAACAATCTTTTTAATAATAAAAAAAAACCTGAGTGGTTATATAGTTATATATTTTTATAGGTTTTTTTTTATATATATATATATATATATATATATATATATATATAAAATGGTTACATTTTCAACTAATAACGTTTTCAAACTAAAAATTTCCATTTCAATATATTTTTTTAAGAAGTAAAAATTTTAACACTTTAATCCGCTAAAATTTTATTGGCCTGTTTTTAAAGAGGTAGCCTGTCATCTTTAGAAAGAATCCAGCCATTTATTATGTCCTCTTTAAAATCTATATTTATTTATAATTTATTCATTTCGGTTTTTAAATTCATTCATATTTTTGGCTTTCTTCTAAGGCCGAACGCCGCACAGTGGGATGAAGTGCTAAAAATAAAATTCTCTCTGCCCTTTAATTTTCATCGTTTTGTAATATATATTTTTTATGCTCGTACTATGAATAGTACTTTAAAATGTACCTGGAAGTTTTTTGATTTATTTATTTATTTTTTAATAAAAACCTATTTTATGAAAAAATTATAAATTTTCCGTAAAATAGATATTTGGATAATTATGGATCCTGTACATTTACTTAAACTTGAAATTTTCCGTTATAATAGGTTTTTGGAGTCGCAGATTACGATAAAGTAACCGTTTTTTTTAATGTGTAGGATTTTCAAGTATTTAACAATTTTGCTCATTTTTCCCCTTTTTCAAGTATGTTTAGTGACTATGAGAATGTACCAACTCTACCATAAACCTAAACTCAAAATGGTTGGTCCTCAAAAAATTGACCAAACTTAAACATTTATCAACAGTTTTTGAGTTTTTCTAGTGAATATGTGAATATATTCTACTTTTTAGTTATTCCCATATCATCTCAAGAATGTACCTAAAAATTTAATAAGAGCGTTGACGCGAAATGGTCTAATCTGAAAAATCAAGCCAATTTCGGCCATTTCTCACCTTTGTCTATTGCTGTATTGTGACATAGGAAAATTATTTTTTTAAATTATCTTACGATGAACTCATTTCTATTACTCCCAACCTAACATAACTAAAGTACCACTCATTACGAGCATTTTAAAAAGAAAATTAATACAAAACTAATAAAAATTAAAGGGCCAACAGAATCTTGCCCAAGTTAGTAGTACTGCATTCGACTGTGTGGTGCCCAAAGAAATTCCGATCGCCCATGCCGGTTTTAAAGGGTTATTTTAGATGTCTACGGAAGTGTTCAGTTTAGGTTAGTGGAGAGTTGATTAAATTGTATTATTTTTTTTTATTGGCGTTTTCTTTTTTTTTTAATTGCTTCTTTTGTTTATTTGTGTCTCACCCAATTTTCTCTGAAACTATTTGAGATAGAAAGTTGAAATTTGACATAAACATAGGAGTTGATGGCCCAGTCAGAGCCCTGTAGTTTTGGAAGTTAAATTTTGACTTAAGAGGTTTGTTTTGGGAGGTGAAAAAAAAATTATCAGGTCATCGAGTGATGTGTCAAATTAAAGCCTGTGAAAACACGAGTTCAAAAATATATATGATGTACTACTTGTGCACACTTTTCTTTGTAGTATTTTTGAAAAAATGGCCAAAAAACCCTGTCCATCCACCCTATCTCGCAAAGTATTGATCAAAAAATTTTAAAAAAACTCTGAAATATTTTTTATAAATTGTAGATTAAACGAAAATTATAATGCGAGCATTAGCTTTGATAATTTATCCGGTAATACAAAAACAAAAATTTCAAGATTATCATTTTTCAACAAAGATCGGAAACAAACTTTGTTGAAAACTCATTTGGGGTGTTTTATGAAGTCATTGATCATCTTATAACTCCGTAACGATTTTTTATTTTAAAAGCAATCACCGTATGGAACACTAATTGCGTAAATCCGACTTGCACTGCTGGTTTTATTTTAGTTCAGGTTAGTTCAGGTTCCTCCTTTGGTTGGTTATGATCCTTTCTTTCAATATATTTTTGTAAGGAGTTGATGTAATTTCTATAGTTTTTGTAGAGTATTTTTTGTGGTATTGGACATATAGATTTAATTTTTCTTTCTTTAAGCTTTAGCGTTAAATCCGGAAGTTCACTATTTAAATGTAACAATCTATTCGGAGATATCAGGTTGCTTGTTTTCATTATTGATAATAATAGAAGTGCCTTTTAAGATCTATGTGCTTTTATTACTTTGATTTTATTTACATTTTTACTTCTAGTTGCTTTAAGTAAATGTTCGGGAAAAAAGTTTCATTTTTTGTCCAAGGGTCAATCTATATATATATATGTATATATATATATATATATATATATATATATATATATATATATATATATATATATATATGTGTATATATATATATATATATATATATATATATATATATATATATATGTGTGTATATATATATATATATATATATATATATATATATATATATATATATATATATATATATATATATATATTTATTTATTTATTTATTTATATATTCTTGGGATTTGGGTTCGTTTTATGAATATTTGGTATTCAAAATTAAACTTAAACTGACGTTTCGCCCTTTGATTTAAGGCATTTTCATTTTTTTCTTTATTATCTCACATATTTTGTTTATGATAATACTGATAAAGTCCTTCTTGATTTCAACAGTTTCCATCAAAAGTTACAATTTACTTCAGAAATCGAAAATAATAGTGAAAGCCATTTCTTGGATACAACTTTAATTAGAAAACATAACAAAATAATCACTAAATGGTATACTAAACCAACGTGGTCTGGCAGGTATTTGAATTTCTGCTCTAATCACACAAAGGGACAAAAGGTAAGTGTTATTGTCGGTTTAACAGACCGTGCAATAGCGCTGACCTCACCAAATTTAAGACCGAAAGCACTGAATCAAATGAAGTGTTAATACAAAATTGATTTAGAGAAAAAGCCGACAGCCAAACAATAAAAACACGAACATACAAATTCTATAATAAAAAAATAAAAAAAGATGAAACCAAAGAACAAAATCAGAACAAATTTCTCCCACACTACCTTATACACGCGATTTATCAGAAAAACTAAAAAGCATTCTAAAAAAATATAACATAACTGTTTGTCACAAAACACAAAACAAACTAAGCTCATTATTTACAAATTTAAAAAGCCAAGTACCATACCAACCATGAACCAATCCAACATAGTTTATTCAGAACCTTGTGCAGATCACCCAATGCATTATATTGGTATGACAACGCAGTTATTAAAAAATAGACTCAATGGACACAAGTATACAAAAAATGCAACAATGGCACTTCACAAATACACAATGGAACTTGAACATGATTTCAACTTGAATGAAACAAAGATTTTAAACAGAGACATTAGTATTCGAAAACTTGGAATAAAAGAAATGATCGAAATTAAAAAAAATGAGAAATTTACAGCCAATGATAAAAGTGATATAAAAGAAATTAGCCATATTTATACAAATTTAATCAGGTAATATTTTAAAGTGTATACTCGTTCTTAATATATTAACAAAAAGACTACCTGCTTAATATTCAACAAAAAAAAATAATAATAATCACAGATCAATAAAACAAAATCAAATCTACATCGATAAGAATACTATTATGACTTGTCAGTAGTAAACAAAATATGTGAGATTCGAGGTAGGTCCCATGTGATCTAATTTTTAAAGATAGAACTAAGAATATATTTAAAAATTGTATTGTTGTGTGAGTTAAATAATTTGTATTGTACTAGTACTAACCTGGACTAAATGTAATTTATTTTTATAGTTTGTAGAAATAAAGAAAAAAATGAAAATGCCCTAAACCAAAGGGCGAAACGTCAGTTTAAGTTTAATTTTGAATATCAAATATTCATAAAGTGAACCCAAATCCCAAGAATTGAAAATAAATATTAATTGAAGGTTCAAGAAAATTTTAAAGTATTATATTATATTTATATATATATATATATATATATATATATATATATATATATATATATATATATATATATATATATACATATATATATATATATATATATATATATATATATATATATATATATATATATATATGTATATATATATATATATATATATATATATATATATATATGTATATATATATATATATATATATATATATATATATTATATATATAAATATATATATAGGATTATTGTCAATCGACTTCAGTTCCTACAATATTACGGGCTAGTTTCAGTATAATTATTAACTAACCTGAACTATGAGCATGTAAGAAAAATAAAGTTTTGTGCATTTCTGAATGCACACAAATTGTAATAATACTGAAACTAGTCCATAATATTGTATATACATATATACATATATATATATATATATATATATATATATATATATATATATATATATATATATATACATATATATATATATATATATATATATATATATATATATATATATATATATATATATATATATATATGTATATATATATATATATATATATATATATATATATATATATATATATATATATATATATATATATATATATATATATATATATATATATATATATATATATATATATATATATATATATATATATATATATATATATATATATATATATATATATATATATATATATATATATATATATATATATATATATATATATATATATATATATATATATATATATATATATATATATATATATATATATAACGGTAAGGACACTACTGACCTGATCTAGGGAATTCACTCGCTCAACTCGCTGGGAACCCCTACTCTACTTGTTTCGCCGCGTCGCTAGTTCAAGCAATATTATTTTCAATTCAGTTGTTGTGTTATGCGGTTCTAATGCATATTTGATTAAAGTAGCAAAGTATATGTTTAAGTTTTTATTTTAAAATGAGTACACAAAAATGTAAACCGTTTACTTTAAAAGACGAACACGATATTATAAGGAAAACAGAAAATGAGTTAAACAAAGTGATGTTTGCAAACAGTTGAACTTAACTAAATCTACGGTTTCTACCATATGGAAGAAGAGAAAAAAATCTTATCAATCTATGATAAAAGAAACTTTAGTTGTAAAAAAGTAAGAAAATCTATACATGTCCAAGTCGATAAAGGAGTCCTTAAATGGTTTAGTCAAAAACGACATGAACATGTTCCTATTACCGGCTATACTTTTCAAGAGAAAGCTAGTGAATTGGGAAGAAAACTAGAGAACACCGAGTTTAATTGTTCTAGAAGTTGGACTGAACGATTTAAAAAGCGACATAATATTAGTGGGGGTAAGATAGTAAGAGAAAACTGCCGGAGTGGATATGACTGTTTTTGAAAAGTGGTTGGCCAATGTATGGCCTGAAATTCGAGAAAGTTATAAATATGTGGACATTTTTAATGCTGACGAAACGGGTTTGTTTTACAAGATGACGCTGATAAGACATTAAAGTTTGTCGGAGAGAATTGTGCTGGTGGAAAATTATCAAAATTATTGTGTTAGTAACTGCAAATATGTGTGGAACAGAGAAACGAAAATTGTTGGTGTTAGGAAAGTCCGCCAATCCCAGGTGTTTTAAAACAAACATTTACCAGTAAAGTACAAATTAAACAGTAAAGTCTGGATGACATCAGAAAATTTTTTAAAAACGAACTAATCGAATTTGGCAAAGAATTAAAATTTACAAACAGAAAAATATTACTTTTGATTGACAACTGTCCAGCGCACCCTGAAGTTGATCTACAGCAAATAAAATTGGTTTTTATGCCTCCAAACACAAGAGCAAAGCTCAAGCCTATGAATCAAGGTGTGATACATTCTTTAAAATATCATTATAGAAAGATTTTACTTATGAAAATGGAGACCCGGAACTGACTGGCGACCTTGATTCGCTGGAACATCGAAGAAAGGTTGGCGACATGAGTCTGTTCTACAAGTATTTTCATGGAAAGTGTTCGAAGGATGTAGCCCGCTTAATTCCTCCCAGAGCGGTACATGTTAGAAATACATGGCGCGTTAATGCTTCACATCCATATGAGGTTCAGCTTGTCACTTCGCCTACAACGCTTTTCAAGCAGTGTTTTATATGGAGAACATCATCCCTTTGGAATAATTTGCCCAGCACTGCGTTTCCCACCTAGTACAATTTACAGCGATTTAAGAACGATTTGAATCGCTTTTTCCGCACACATGCCGCTCCTGGAGCGCTTTAGGGACTTCTCTGTTGCACGTGTGCTAGACCCATAAAAAAGAAAATGTTAGAAACTATCAATAAAGGTAACATTTTTTTCTGTAACTCTCTTAGACGCTATAACATTTATCCATATGGCTTGGCAAAGAGTCAGTAGGGAAACCATTGCAAACTGTTTTAAGCATGGCGGATTTTTAAGAAAGGAATGTAGATATGACTCAGATGATGAGTTACCGTTGACTCAGTAAATTGAAAAACAGCGAGAAGATCCTACTAATTATCTAGAATTTGTTTACGATGCTGACATTCAACAAAGTACAGTGGAAATCGAGATTAAAAATATGTTTAATTACTTTAATTTTAAAGAATATGTATGTGCTGATAATGAATTAATGACGAGAGAGAAATATTAACTGATGATCAAATTGTCTCATCAATGACTTCTGGAAAGATTTTAAGCGATAATGACGACGAATACAAGCTTGGAGAAGAAGATAATATTTATGTTCAGTCATTTTAAAAATGATTAAGAAAATGCCTGAAAGTCGCAATTTTTTGGAATCTCGTGAAGTTCCTGAACATATATGGAGTATTTTTGTGACCTTGACAATTATATAAACACAATTTCTTTTTCAAGTAAAATTGTACAAACGAAAATTACTGATTTTATTATATAAACTACGTATTTTAATGTTTTCGTTTATACCCGTATATGTACCAACATACATAATAATAACTTTAGTGTGACTTGTTTTAGTTTCCTTTGAACGTTTTCTTTTAATTTAATAATTAATATTATTCATTTTTTAAGCATTAGCGCCTAATCTAAATAAAAAAGTAGTGAAAAATGATATTAGATTTTGTTTACTGTTTGTAACGAACTTCGGATATGGTGAACCATTTTTAGTGATTTTTTTGGAGTTCGTTATAAACGGACTTCACTGTATATATATATATATATATATATATATATATATATATATATATATATATATATATATATGTATATATATATATATATATATATATATATATATATATATATATATATGTATGTATGTATATATATATATATATATATATATATATATATATATATACATGCAATGTGTGCAAATTCATTGTTAGACGAACGGATTGAAACCCGGAATTTTATTGTATTATATATATATATATATATATATATATATATATATATATATATATATATATATAAAGAACAAATAAAAATAAAATAAATAAAAATATAACATATATAACTTTGTTGATTGTCATTCTGCTTTTGTTTTTCATTTATTTTTAAGTAAACCACATTACATTTGGTCACTGCTTCTGACGAAGTATAATAAAATATATCTTATTATGTCAAGATATGTGTAATTTTTGGTAATTTTTAAATTTTAATAAATACATTGGTTAGTGGTTTTTTCTCTATTTCATATTCATGTTAGTCTAACAATTTCGTATGTCGACCTGAAAATTAGTAAGCAATGACCATTGGAAATACTTCTCAATCAATTTCTAAAAAGTTGTTGTTCTAAAAGTTTGTGCAAGGAGCATTTTAAATTTTTGTATCAAAAAAGTGTTTCTGTTACTATTTGTCTTAGACTATGTTACACAGGAAAACGAAACGCGCGTCGAGTGCAAAAATAAAGTGTTTGGTGTAGTGGTGATATATACTGAGTAGTATCATTGTGCCAAAGATTCCACATTCCCAACTTAGTCTATTAAACATGCTAGTGTGAACGAACTGTTATATTTTTTTAGAATTCACTAAATAATCATTTTCTTCATTATTATGTGAAATTCCGATTATCATCTAACATTTTCTTGAAAAATAATAGATAAAAGGAATATCAATATGTATGCACTTCAACATATTGGTGTATCGATACATATTGAACATCCCTAAATCAGGGCATGTAGTTCATACATGGCCGCTCTCTCGCTTAAAATACAGGGTTATAACTCTGATCATTTATAATTCTCTGTTATAAAGGGTTAGCCTACTATCGCTTTCTAACACGAATTAGATAGATCAGGATATAAACGCCTGAGCGTTCCGTATCCCGCTGTAAAGTAAATACGGACGCAAAAGTGTGAGAGAGACAAAGCGAATGTGCGGCCAGTAGCTATCTCTCGGAATAATGCGCCTTGGTTATTACAGGCCTACAGAAAAGAGACACGTGTTGGCCGCACAATTGCTTTGATGCTTTCTAGAGTAGTAGTAGAGAATTCTTGTAAGGCTAATGCTCAGTCCATTCTCTATGTCTTTGGATTAGGATCACTTTAAGATCTTATGCCCCCGTAACTCTACCAAAGAATGATAGTGGAGAAAGGGAAACTAATGACAGAACGTCGAAAAGTGATTTGCATTGAACGAATTTTTCTCAATCAAATATGGCATAGAAGCACCAGTTTCTGTGGTACAAAAAAAAATAGTTTTAAAACCTAAAACGGTTTAGAAATGATAAGTCGCTAGATTATCCTCTAAATACCATCTTCCAAAATCCCCTAAATATTTAATAAGGCTAACTTAGCATCAGGGTGACGTTATCAAAGATAAATGAAAGAAAAGATGGGCAATTTAAATATTGAGCTTTTGTTTTCTTTTTTTATTTATCAATATATTTCTTTCAATATTATTTTTATTGCTTTATGCATTTCTCTGCTGTAAAATAATAACTCCAATAAACTCAAAGCAACTTTACTGAATTGATTCATTAACCGTTGTTTTAAAATAAAAAAATTGAAAATTTAAAAAGAACAAGAATATTATCTTTAAAAATTAAAATAAAAAAAGTTAATAATATAAAAGTGAAAACTGAATTTAAAAAAATCGTGATTTTTATTTTTTTTTATGTATGTAGATGCTCAAAACTTCGCAAGTAAAGTTTAAATCAAATTCTAAATACTTTTTACTCTTTGAGTTTTCCCGACATTTTGGCAATTAACCCGACTTTTCATGATAACTAACATATGAACTGATTACCCGAAATAGAAATTTGAATACTTTAATAATAAAAAAATGTTTCCATATGTTGCGAAGTCCTTGCCGTTATATATATATATATATATATATATATATATATACATATATATATATATATATATATATATATATATATATATATATATATATATATATATATAACGGCAAGGACTTCGCAACATATGGAAACATTTTTTTTATTATTAAAGTATTCAAATTTCTATTTCGGGTAATCAGTTCATATGTTAGTTATCATGAAAAGTCGGGTTAATTGCCAATATATATATATATATATATATATATATATATATATATATATATATATATATATATATATATATATATATATACATATATATATATATATATATATATATATATATATATATATATATATATATATATATATATATATATATATATATATATATATATATATATATATATATATATATATATATATATTTATATATATATATATATATATATATATATATATATATATATATATATATATATATATATATATAACACATGGGCTGAAAAGTCCCGGGCCTAACACATAGATGGCGCTAGTTTTATTGCAGTCACCTTTTTTTCAGTTAATACTAACCTTCAAAAGACAGCTGTTAAAATTTCATGATATTCTATTCATTAGTTTGTAAGTTATTGTGCTAAGAGTGACGCTACTTTTGTTATTTTCAAAACAATGGATCAAAAACAATTTCGTGTTTTAATTTTACACTGCTTCTTGATGGAAAAAAAAAAAATACCGTTCAAGCGAAGCAATGGCTTGAAAAGTGTTATGGGGACTCCGCTCCATCAGAAACAACAATAAAACGTTGGTTTGCTGACTTCAAACGTGGTCGTAGAGACACCGATGATGCAGAACGCAGTGGACGTCCAAATGAGGCGGTAACACCAGAAAACATCAAAAAAATCCATAAAATCGTTTTGAATGATCGAAAAGTGAAGTTGCGTGAGTTAGCTGACATCGTAGAGATATCAAAAGAACGTGTTGGCTTTATATTGCATGAGCATTTGACTATGAGAAAGCTCTGTTCAAAGTGGGTGCCGCGTTTGCTCACTGTTGATCAAAAACAAGAACGTGTTGACGATTCTGAGCAGTGTTTGGCCATGTTTAAACGTAACAAACCGGAATTTTTGCGTCGATATGTGACAATGGATGAAACATGGATCCATCACTTCACTCCGGAATCAAAACGATCGTCATCTGAGTGGACAGCAACTGGTGAACCTCGTCCAAAGCGCCCGAAAGCACAACAATCGGCTGGAAAGGTTATGGCCTCGGTATTTTGGGATGTGCGTGGTGTAATATTCATCGACTATCTTGAGAAAGGAAATACCATCAACAGTGAATATTATATAGCGTTATTGGAGCGTTTGAAGGCCGAAATTGCAAAGAAACGACCGCATATGGCAAAGGATAAAACTTTGTTTCATCAAGACAACGCACCGTGTCACAAGTCAATCAAAACAATGGCAAAACTACATGAATTGAACTTCGAATTGCTCCCACATCCACCGTATTCGCCAGATTTGGCTCCCAGCGACTACTGGCTGTTCGCAGACCTGAAAAAAATGCTCGCCGGTAAGAAATTTCGCACGAATGAAGAGGTTATCGCTGAAACTGAGGCCTATTTTGAGGCAAAAGATAAATCGTTCTACAAAAGTGGTATTGAAATGTTAGAGCGGCGCAGGAATGATTGCGTTGCTCTTGATGGAGATTACGTTGATGAATAAAGCTAATTTTGAACCAAAAAAAACCGTGTTTTCTTTGTTAGGCCCGGGACTTTTCAGCCCATGTGTTATATATATATATATATATATAACGGCAAGGACTTCGCAACATATGGAAAAATTTTTTTATTATTAAAGTATTCAAATTTCTATTTCGGGTAATCAGTTCATATGTTAGTTATCATAAAATGTCGGGTTAATTGCCAAAATGTCGGGAAAACTCAAAGAGTAAAAAGTATTTAGAATTTGATTTAAACTTTACTTGCGAAGTTTTGAGCATCTACATACATAAAAAAAATAAAAATCACGATTTTTTTAAATTCAGTTTTCACTTTTATGTTATTAACTTTTTTTATTTTAATTTTTAAAGATAATATTCTTGTTCTTTTTAAATTTTCAATTTTTTTACTTTAAAACAACGGTTAATGAATAAATTCAGTAAAGTTGCTTTGACTTTATTGGAGTTATTATTTTACAGCAGAGAAATGCATAAAGCAATAAAAATAATATTGAAAGAAATATATTGATAAATAAAAAAAGAAAACAGAAGCTCAATATTTAAATTGCCCATCTTTTCTTTCATTTATCTTTGATAACGTCACCCTGATGCTAAGTTAGCCTTATTAAATACTTAGGGGATTTTGGAAGATGGTATTTAGAGGATAATATAGCGACTTATCATTTCTAAACCGTTTTAGGTTTAAAACTATTTTTTTTTTGTACCACAGAAACTGGTGCTTCTATGCCATATTTGATTGAGAAAAATTCGTTCAATCCAAATCACTTTTCGACGTTTCTGTCATTAGTTTCCCTTTCTCCACTATCATTCTTTGGTAGAGTTACGAGGGCATAAGATCTTAAAGTGATCCTAATCCAAAGACATAGAGAATGGACTGAGCATTAGCCTTACAAGAACTCTCTACCACTACTCTAGAAAGCAGCAAAGCAATTGTGCGGCCAACACGTGTCTCTTTTCTGTAGGCCTGTAATAACCAAGGCGCATTATTCCGAGAGATAGCTACTGGCCGCACATTCGCTTTGTCTCTCTCACACTTTTGCGTCCGTATTTACTTTACAGCGGGATACGGAACGCTCAGGCGTTTATATCCTGGTCTATCTAATTCGTGTTAGAAAGCGATAGTAGGCTAACCCTTTATAACAGAGAATTATAAATGATCAGAGTTATAACCCTGTATTTTAAGCGAGAGAGCGGCCATATATGAACTACATGCCCTGATTTAGGGATGTTCAATATGTATCGATACACCAATATGTTGAAGTGCATACATATTGATATTCCTTTTGTCTAATATTTTTCAAGAAAATGTTAGATGATAATCGGAATTTCACATAATAATGAAGAAAATGATTATTTAGTAGATTCTAAAAAAAATATAACAGTTCGTTCACAATAGCATGTTTAATAGACTCAGTTGGGAATGTGGAATCTTTGGCACAATGATACTACTCAGTATATATCACCACTACACCAAACACTTTATTTTTTTGCACTCGACGCGCGTTTCGTTTTCCTGTGTAACATAGTCTAAGACAAATAGTAACAGAAACACTTTTTTTGATACAAAAATTTAAAATGCTCCTTGCACAAACTTTTAGAACAACAACTTTTAAGAAATTGATTGAGAAGTATTTCCAATGGTCATTGCTTACTAATTTTCAGGTCGACATACGAAATTGTTAGACTAACATGAATATGAAATAGAGAAAAAACCACTAACCAATGTATTTATTAAAATTTAAAAATTACCAAAAATTACACATATCTTGACATAATAAGATATATTTTATTATACTTTGTCAGAAGCAGTGACCAGATGTAATGTGGTTTACTTAAAAATAAATCGAAAACAAAAGCAGAATGACAATCAACAAAGTTATATATGTTATATTTTTATTTATTTTATTTTTATTTGTTCTTCTTATATATATATATATATATATATATATATATATATATATATATATATATATATATATATATATATATAATACAACAATAAAATTCCGGGTTTCAATCCGTTCGTCTAACAATGAATTTGCACACATTGCATGTATATATATATATATATATATATATATATATATATATATATATATATATATATATATATATACATTCATATATATATATATATATATATATATATATATATATATATATATATATATATATACAGTGAAGTCCGTTTATAACGAACTCCAAAAAATCACTAAAAATGGTTCACCATATCCGAAGTTCGTTACAAACAGTAAACAAAATCTAATATCATTTTTCACTACTTTTTTATTTAGATTAGGCGCTAATGCTTAAAAAATGAATAATATTAATTATTAAATTAAAAGAAAACGTTCAAAGGAAACTAAAACAAGTCACACTAAAGTTATTATTATGTATGTTGGTACATATACGGGTATAAACGAAAACATTAAAATACGTAGTTTATATAATAAAATCAGTAATTTTCGTTTGTACAATTTTACTTGAAAAAGAAATTGTGTTTATATAATTGTCAAGGTCACAAAAATACTCCATATATGTTCAGGAACTTCACGAGATTCCAAAAAATTGCGACTTTCAGGCATTTTCTTAATCATTTTTAAAATGACTGAACATAAATATTATCTTCTTCTCCAAGCTTGTATTCGTCGTCATTATCGCTTAAAATCTTTCCAGAAGTCATTGATGAGACAATTTGATCATCAGTTAATATTTCTCTCGTCATTAATTCATTATCAGCACATACATATTCTTTAAAATTAAAGTAATTAAACATATTTTTAATCTCGATTTCCACTGTACTTTGTTGAATGTCAGCATCGTAAACAAATTCTAGATAATTAGTAGGATCTTCTCGCTGTTTTTCAATTTACTGAGTCAACGGTAACTCATCATCTGAGTCATATCTACATTCCTTTCTTAAAAATCCGCCATGCTTAAAACAGTTTGCAATGGTTTCCCTACTGACTCTTTGCCAAGCCATATGGATAAATGTTATAGCGTCTAAGAGAGTTACAGAAAAAATGTTACCTTTATTGATCGTTTCTAACATTTCCATTTTTTTTATGGGTCTAGCACACGTGCAACAGAGAAGTCCCTAAAGCGCTCCAGGAGCGGCATGTGTGCGGAAAAAAAGCGATTCAAATCGTTCTTAAATCGCTGTAAATTGTACTAGGTGGGAAACGCAGTGCTGGGCAAATTATTCCAAAGGGATGATGTTCTCCATATAAAACACTGCTTGAAAAGCGTTGTAGGCGAAGTGACAAGCTGAACCTCATATGGATGTGAAGCATTAACGCGCCATGTATTTCTAACATGTACCGCTCTGGGAGGAATTAAGCGGGCTACATCCTTCGAACACTTTCCATGAAAATACTTGTAGAACAGACTCATGTCGCCAACCTTTCTTCGATGTTCCAGCGAATCAAGGTCGCCAGTCAGTTCCGGGTCTCCATTTTCATAAGTAAAATCTTTCTATAATGATATTTTAAAGAATGTATCACACCTTGATTCATAGGCTTGAGCTTTGCTCTTGTGTTTGGAGGCATAAAAACCAATTTTATTTGCTGTAGATCAACTTCAGGGTGCGCTGGACAGTTGTCAATCAAAAGTAATATTTTTCTGTTTGTAAATTTTAATTCTTTGCCAAATTCGATTAGTTCGTTTTTAAAAAATTTCTGATGTCATCCAGACTTTACTGTTTAATTTGTACTTTACTGGTAAATGTTTGTTTTTAAAACACCTGGGATTGGCGGACTTTCCTAACACCAACAATTTTCGTTTCTCTGTTCCACACATATTTGCAGTTACTAACACAATAATTTTTGATAATTTTCCACCAGCACAATTCTCTCCGACAAACTTTTAATGTCTTATCAGGCGTCATCTTGGAAAACAAACCCGTTTCATCAGCATTAAAAATGTCCACATATTTATAACTTTCTCGAATTTCAGGCCATACATTGGCCAACCACTTTTCAACAACAGTCATATCCACTCCGGCAGTTTCTCTTACTATCTTACCCCCACTAATATTATGTCGCTTTTTAAATCGTTCAGTCCAACTTCTAGAACAATTAAACTCGGTGTTCTCTAGTTTTCTTCCCAATTCACTAACTTTCTCTTGAAAAGTATAGCCGGTAATAGGAACATGTTCATGTCGTTTTTGACTAAACCATTTAAGGACTCCTTTATCGACTTGGTCATGTGTAGATTTTCTTACTTTTTTACAACTAAAGTTTCTTTTATCATAGATTGATAAGATTTTTTTTCTCTTCTTCCATATGGTAGAAACCGTAGATTTAGTTAAATTCAACTGTTTGCAAACATCACTTTGTTTAAACTCCATTTTCTGTTTTCCTTATAATATCGTGTTCGTCTTTTAAAGTAAACGGTTTACATTTTTGTGTACTCATTTTAAAATAAAAACTTAAACATATACTTTGCTACTTTGATCAAATATGCATTAGAACCGCATAACACAACTGAATTGAAAATAATATTGCTTGAACTAGCGACGCGGCGGAAACAAGTAGAGTAGGGGTTCCCAGCGAGTTGAGCGAGTGAATTCCCTAGATCAAGTCAGTAGTGTATTTGTGGGAGTGCAAGTAGTCAAAAGTAGACGGTTGATAGCGGCTACCGAAGGTTTTTCAACTAGGCGGCAACTGGTGCATCAATTGAGGCGGCGGTCGTATATCGCTGTCGTAAACCGATGGTCGCTAACCACTTACTAAAAAATAAAAAACAGCTATTTACCATGGCACTGACCGGTCAAGGTACGAGATATAGTTGAAACATCTACCGATCCTAATCTATCATTTCCATGTACCCAACCTAAACCATCGTCACCACACCAGTTTGATTCTAACACATAAGGTCCAACTTCTTCCACATCTTCTTTGCGTTCTATTTCTGACATATTAATCTGTTGTACCCAACCCATCCCCCGAACACCACTTCTAAATTCACTGTTCGATTGTATTACTGAAGACAACTCTCCAGAATCTGCCTTATCTCTTAGTTCTCTCCAAATTTAATTATTGAACCTTTTGGCATGCAAGCATTTGAACTGTTTAATAATTCCTTTTTCTCCCAAACTAATAAATTGTACAAATTGTGGCACCCAAACCGATGTTAATTCTACGGACCGTGGCACACAAACATTTCCAAATAATTACTTCTTAAATAAAGTTTCTTTAATTGTGAAGGCTAAAAATACAAAATTGTCCCGAAAATTTGTGTTTAGCTTAAAAAGTTTGTGTTTTTCTTAAATTCTTACGAAAAATTTCGACACGTATCTTCTGAAGAATAGATCGTGTGGGATAGGATAAAACAAAATATCTTTTTATTTCCAGGCTTGCTCGTTTAGAAGGCGTTGAAATCAACTCTTGTTCGGAAACTTTTATAATCACCGAGCTAATTACATTAATACTTTTAATCAACTATTTCTGGCGAACCCTACTAAATAACTTTTTCCCACACTTTCTCGCATACGAAGCTAAACTTGTTATTCC
Organism: Pachyrhynchus sulphureomaculatus; assembly: GCA_019049505.1. Lineage (NCBI taxonomy): Eukaryota > Metazoa > Arthropoda > Insecta > Coleoptera > Curculionidae > Pachyrhynchus > Pachyrhynchus sulphureomaculatus. The sequence goes on along the minus strand of CM032449.1, from coordinate 94,653,851 downwards.
CAAGCTTGCTTGCATACATACACTTCGAAGTCGACTTGGGTTAGAAAACCTATACAAACTTGTTTGTGTAGGTTTTCAGACCCACGTCGACCTAGAAGTGTATGTATGAAAACGAGCCTGGGAATAACGACTTTATATCCTTATAAACACTCCCTTGCTTTTCCCAATTCTTTATGCATATACGAATGACTTAAATGATTAATAATTATTTTAGTTATAATTAACCAAGTATAATTATATTTTTCGTTTGTTTTAGAAGTGACGAAATACTGTCAGGATTGTAAAAAAGATGTGATTAGAAAATCATGGGGAAGCCATTTGAAATCTAACAGTCACAAGTAGTGTATTAATACGGCTACCACATTAATGGCCAATCACAGCCCAGCATTTGGGCGTGGCTCTACGTCATAGAAAATTTGGACCAATGAGAGCGTTGTATGAAGTGGCAACATTGTGTGTGTGTTAGGTGTGGCAACACTGTGTGACCGTTGACAGATGTGAAGTTTGCGCGCGCGCGCGCATCTGTCAAGGGGCTGTGCGATGTTGCCATGTGTAATGGTTCCAGGGAGGGCTGCAGGAGGGGGTTCCAGGAGGCCGGCCGGGGGGCCCCGCTTACAGTATCCTGCTGTGGGAACTGGTACCCCATTTGGGGGCATGGGAGAGGGGCTTAGGGAGCCCTATCGGTGTCCTACATGTAGGAATTGGTACCCCAATTGGTTGTGTTTGTTGTTACATGTGCAGGTGTATGGGGTTCAGGGGGCCCACGGAGCCATCAGTCACATGCACCAGCGTATATGACAAGAACAACATGGAGCCCTACCTGTAGGAACTGGGGCCCCCATTTGGGTGCATGGGATGGGGGTGCAGGGAGCCCTATCGGTGTCCTACATGTGGGAATTGGTACCCCATTTGGTTGTGTTTGTTGTTACATGTGCAGGTGTATGGGGCTCAGGGGGCCCACGGAGCCATCAGTCACATGCACCAGCGCATATGACAAGAACAACATCAAAATCGGAGCACTACCTGTAGGAACTGGTACCCCATTTGGGTGCATGGGAGAGGGGCTCAGGGAGCCCTATCGGTGTCCTACATGTAGGAATTGGTACCCCAATTGGTTGTGTTTGTTGTTACATGTGCAGGTGTATGGGGCTCAGGGGGCCCACGGAGCCACCAGTCACATGCACCAGCGCATATGACAAGAACAACATGGAGCCCTACCTATAGGAACTGGTACCCCATTTGGGTGCATGGGATGGGGGTGCAGGGAGCCCTATCGGTGTCCTACATGTGGGAATTGGTACCCCATTTGGTTGTGTTTGTTGTTACATGCGCAGGTGTATGGGGCTCAGGGGGCCCACGGAGCCACCAGTCACATGCACCAGCGTATATGACAAGAACAATATGGAGCCCTACCTGTAGGAACTGGAGCCCCCATTTTTGTGATTAATTGGTTAAATTGCAGTCATAATGGTGAACGTAAAATAAAAAATTTCAGTATATAGGGGTTAGATTTGCAGCATGTGTAAACCTAACCTATATACTGAAATATTAATTTTACGTCACGTTCAAATAATCTAAGTGGAGGAAAGTAAAAGACGCATACACAAATTTTCAAAAAAAAAAATACATATATTTATTTTAAAAATAAAATAATGTTGTTACAAACTTATCTAAATTTATATTTCAAGTTTCTGCCGCTTCCTTGAAATTCTGAGGTGTCGTCTGACATATTTTCTTTTTATTTAAGTTATATTTCAAGTTTCTGCCGCTTCCTTGAAATTCTGAGGTGTCGTCTGACATATTTTCTTTTTATTTAAGTATTCTTCAATAGCAGTTTCATATTCAAGATAACTTAACTTGGATAATTCTTTTAATAAATCCAACACTGATATTAGAAATAAATCGTCTTTAGTTTCTAGATAACTGTCACAATCTTGCACCACTTTTCCAATTTTCTCTGTGAGTTCATGAAGCCATTCTGGGTAATTTTCGACTTTTTCTTTCTTAACACAGACTACATACATATATCCCATTGGGCTGATATTACATCACAAACACAAAGATTACGTAGTTGTATTATTAGAGATTCCATGATGTTGACACACTAAGTAGCAATTTAGTTTGGTTAATTGGAAGGTCCTTTAGACTTGCCCCCGGTTTCTGCTCTGCAACACAGACGGAATTGATTATTGATAGATCCAGCTAAAATGTGAGTGGGAGCGAGAGAGCACACCGTGCGTCGACGGTGGCGTCCTCTCACCAATCGTCGCTGGCCACTTGCAGAACTACGAAACCGTCAACCTCGCGCTCGCCATATGGCAAGAACAACATCAAAATCGGGAGCCCTACCTGTAGGAACTGGGGGCCCCATTTGGGTGCATGGGAGAGGGGCTCAGGGAGCCCTATCGGTGTCCTACATGTAGGAATTGGTACCCCAATTGGTTGTGTTTGTTGTTACATGTGCAGGTGTATGGGGCTCAGGGGGCCCACGGAGCCCCCAGTCACATGCACCAGCGTATATGACAAGAACAATATGGAGCCCTACCTGTAGGAACTGGAGCCCCATTTGGGTGCATGGGAGAGGGGCTCAGGGAGCCCTATCGGTGTCCTACATGTAGGAATTGGTACCCCAATTGGTTGTGTTTGTTGTTACATGCGCAGGTGTATGGGGCTCAGGGGGCCCACGGAGCCACCAGTCACATGCACCAGCGTATATGACAAGAACAATATGGAGCACTACCTGTAGGAACTGGAGCCCCATTTTTGTGATTAGTTGGTTAAATTGCAATCATAATGGTGAACGTAAAATAAAAAAATTTCAGTATATAGGTTAGATTTGCAGCATGTGTAAACCTAACCTATATACTGAAATATTAATTTTACGTCACGTTCAAATAATCTAAGTGAAGGAAAGTAAAAAAAGACGCATACACAAATTTTCAAAAAATACATATATTTATTTTAAAAATAAAATAATGTTTTTACAAACTTATCTAAATTTATATTTCAAGTTTCTGCCGCTTCCTTGAAATTCTGAGGTGTCGTCTGACATATTTTCTTTTTATTTAAGTATTCGTCAATAGCAGTTTCATATTCAAGATAACTTAACTTGGATAATTCTTTTAATAAATCCAACACTGATATTAGAAATAAATCGTCTTTAGTTTCTAGATAACTGTCACAATCTTGCACCACTTTTCCAATTTTCTCTGTGAGTTCATGAAGCCATTCTGGGTAATTTTCGACTTTTTCTTTCTTAACACAGACTACATACATATATCCCATTGGGGCTGATATTACATCACAAACACAAAGATTACGTAGTTGTATTATTAGAGATTCCATGATGTTGATACACTAAGTAGCAATTTGGTACTAAAAACGTCAGAATTGTCATATTTTGGGTGTGATAGCTGTCATTTGCGCGCGCGGGGAATTTGAATGTAGCTCTCCCTGGCGCATAAAGTTTTAGTACATTGTTTAAAATTATTATAACATTTCTTACATATCCTAATATTAAAGTCCTTAACTAAATATGTCATTACATCGAAGTGATCTAACCAATCTGTAGTTGTAAGTACTGCATTTCTGGAAGCCATAGTAAAAGTCTTACTTGAATGCGAAACCCCTGAAGCACCCTGAAAAATGATCATGATCGTGTACGATAACATCCTTCGATTTAAATCGAAGCTCGCATATGTGGCAATGTGTAGGTGTTATATTTTTTAAGCGCCTATAAATCGAACTAGATAACTGGGTCATTTCATTAACGAACCATTCAACACAATTGGTGCCGCGATAACTTTTGAAATGGAAAAGGAGTCGTCGTACGTACATTTCAAATAAAAACCATCACTGAAAGCTTCGTGCCGTTGGTACTTCTCAGTATTTCCACCTGATAACTCATTTAAAGGAATTAACTGACATTCAAAGTCAGCATATATGATAAAAGGGCATTTTTTGTTTATAAATAAAATTTTTAAATTCAATAAATTCATACTTTGGAAACGTATATTTTTAAGCGCCTATAAATCGAACTAGATAACTGGGTCATTTCATTAATGAACCATTCAACACAATTGGTGCCGCGATAACTCTTGAAATGGGAAACGGAGTCGTCGTACGTACATTTCAAATAAAAACCATCACTGAAAGCTTCGTGTCGTTGGTACTTCTCAGTATTTCCACTTGATAACTCATTTAAAGGAATTAACTGACATTCAAAGTCAGCATATATGATAAAAGGGCATTTTTATTTATAAATAAAATTTTTAAATTCAATAAATTTATACTTTGGAAACGTTACTTTGTATTCATTGAACTTCGTGCTCGGTTAATTTGTTTTCAGAAAAAAAAATAATTTAGGCAACGATCACAAAAAATAATTTATCTTTATGTTTAGTAAGTTGTGATTTCAATAGTCGCGATAAATGTTTAATCCAGCAATAATGATATTTGATGTTGATATCTTCGATATCAAAGTCATTTAATTTTGGAAAGTATTTATCTTGAACCAAAAGCAAATTGACATGTCTAGGTAACTTATTTTTGGTTAACCGAGCCGGAACCACATTGAAAGAAGAAGATCCCTTAGTTTCTATCAGTTCTAAAGCATAAACATTTACCCGAAATATTATTATTTTTTTTTTTCGAATTTAGGAATTTGGTCTAATGTCATAGGTGATGGTAAATTTTCAATGTTTATAAATAAAACACACATGAATATTCAAAATGTTTATATATTTATATTTATTATAGTCATTTAACATCTTTTCCTTATTGTATAAGAAACATTCCAATAAAATATAATTATTTACACTACTATGCGCGTTATATAAAAATTTAATCATGTCCACTAAAGCCATATTACGACTATCATGTTTACTGAAATTTTCTAATACCCTATAATAATATACACCAAAATTGAGGGTACTTAACATGGATATTCTGCAAGCAAGTAAATATTTGAATTGGATGAGTTCACATAGATCAATTTCATGCATAAATATTAACACTTCCTTCTTCGTTAGACAAACAGTTTTTTCACTGAGTACTGTGTGTATTGAAACTGAGATATCAGGCCAAATATTTCGAGGTGTGCATTCTTCATTTGAACTGGTGCAGAATTCATTTTCAAGGAGGTCCTCTAAAATGGCTAGCAATTCATGCCATTCGTTAGAGTTTAATGTAAGTTGTTGTTTGTTAGCGCTTAAACGTACAGCAGGAGTAAAGTCTCGAGCGGCACTTATACTGCAATCTATTGAAAGATGGTATGTCTTAAATGATGTGTTTAATAAAAAGGCTTTTTCCTCTTCAATGGCTAAATCATAACTTGATGATGACGTGAGAGGATTATAAACTTCATTACTGATACTGGTGGTGTCGCTGCTATTACACATCTTATTCACACAAATTTCAAACTTGAACTGACTTGTTAGAATCATGTAGATATTCACCCCTCCCCCACTATTCCTCAGATAGTTATGCAGATGCATTTTGGACAAAAGTCCATTATTTTCATTTTTAGTTCAAGGATACATGGTGTTCGACCTCTTATGTTTAGTTGCAGTGGTATTGGCGAAGCAGATTTCGTTACCCTCCAACATCCGCTACATAAATATGATCTCATGGTGATGGTGGACTGCCCATTAAACTAGTGCTTAACTTAATATGCATTATCTTTGGAAATCCAACTGTTATGACACTTGTCTAGACCGAGCCACTTTACGTAAACTTTATCACCCTTTCGACGTAAAACCTTTTCGACTAAATATATATCAGGTTGCGTTGTGCGTTGTAGTTCTTGTTCATAGAAAGTTCCACTTATAGGTCTTCCATTCATGTCCTCCAAGAGATAGGTTGTGGGATTTGTAATCCTAACTTTGATAATTTTAAATAATTCCGTGGTCCAATTAGGCGTATATCCTTTGGCAAAGATATGCTTAGCCTTACTGATGCGAACGACATCTCCTAATTTATATTTGCGTTCTACAGCGAGTTTAATAAAATTATATGCCGATTTTAGGAGTCGACTTTCATTCTCCTTGGTAACATTTACGGGTTTCATTTTAATAGTACGATGTTTCGTATTATTATAATCATCAACTATTTGTGGTAGTATATCAATCCACTTGTATGTTCCGTGAGCTGTAAAGTACTTGAACAGCCGTTCCTTAATTGTTCGAATAACCCGTTCAGCTATTGAAGCCTTCATTTCACTGAAGGTACTATAATGGTTTATGTTGTGCTTCTTCATTAAAGCCTTGAACTTTTCATTATGGAATTCTAACCCCCTATCTGAGGATAAATTCTTAGGATGCCTCCCTTCTTGTAATATGGAACTGAACGCATTAGTCGTTTCGGACGCATGTTTGGATTTTAGCGGTCTGGCCCAAACAAACTTTGAAAAACAGTCAATAACAACCAAAATGTATTTGAAATTTCTGTTTGATTTCGCGTACATGTCCATCTGCGCAAGATCCATTTGCCAGTACTCGTCTAATCCTTTAATGATGGTCCTACGTCGCCTAAAATTTCTTTTAATTGGCTTATGCAGTTCGTTTACAAGCTGAAGTTTTTCCTTTGATGTCTGTTTTTGTTGTTTACGCATTATTTACGTTTTGTTCGTTGTCGTTGCAATATTTTGCGATGTTTCATACGCAGCAAGTGACTTGAATATGCGTGGGTCAATTATTCTTTCCAGCTTTTCTATACGTGACATTAAATTCGTTATATGAAGTTCTATAGTGTCATTATGTACTTCTTTATATGCGTCAATATCCTTCTTTAGTTTTTCAGTGTTTTGATTAATGTTAGCAAGTTGCTCACCATTACTCTTAATTAGCTTGGTAATCTTATGATTTGTATAAAAAAACCGCTCATTGAGTTTTTGCTCTATCTTAGTAAGTTCGTCTTTAATATTTTGGACTTTGATGTTGAACTGTGAAATTTCAGTGTCTAGGTATTCCTTATTAACAACATCATGGTTTAAAGTAGGTGCCTTAACATTAGTAATTTTCTTATTTTCCATATCAACATCTCCAGCGATTGTATACTGCAATCCATTTACCGCTATAGAACTGGACTCTGAGCGTGTGGAATGCTTAGCTGAAGAGGTGCCAAATTTATTGAGCGTCATTATGAACTGAAAAGATTATGGGTAAACACAGGTTAATATATAATACCAGTCTCCTTGAGTTCGCTGATTATGGACTCTATTTCGTTACTATGTGAAGTATTACCAGCTCGCTGGGATGCTATAAGCAGTCTTAGCCTGTCAACCAATTCATTAATGTCATCCCAATAGACATATTCTATAGGATTGTCATTATAGTGCAACGCGGCTCCAGTATGTGTATGTGCCCTGAGTCTGTTCCTATCGATTGTTGGTTTAATTATTGATGTATACTTGGGATTTTTAGAACTTCTCAGTTTACCTGTTGAATTAAACCCAGTCTTATGCACATTCGTTAATTCTAGTATTTTCCTGTAATGTTTTGAATCTTCTAACGTATAGTTGTGAGGATCCTTCATAAAGAGCAATTCATATAGTCCTCTTGTCCCTTTAAAGGTTCTACCTTTAATGGTAAATTGGTCTTTTTGACGATCAAAGTCTAATTCGTCCTTACCAAGTAACCACTTATTTGTTAAATGATCGTGAGTTATACCATACGTCGTATCAAACTTATTCTTATCCACATCTCTTATATATCTATCGATGTAGGAGCGTGCCAATATAGGATAGTCGTTCAAGTATTCCTCATAGACTGTAGGACTAACTTGTTCTGCGGCAGACGTTTCAGGTGTAAATATGGAATCATCATCGTCATCTGCGGTAGTAGTATCAAACTCACCGATTGATTCGGTCGGTAAAAACGATACTTCGGAACGACTTCGCCAATTTGGTTGTGCAGCAGCTACGTACTTTGGACTATCCTCTTTTTTCTTTAGAATAACTTCTTCCTTCTTCGTTGGCAACGTTGACAACGTTGGCAACGTTGACAACGTTGGCAACGTTGTTTTCTTATCGTCATTATCGTCGTCATTATCATCATCAACGCCCTTTTTTCGGCTTTTGTCTAGCAATGTGTTTTTTTAAAGGTTCGGTAATAGGTTTAAATATTCTGTTTAGTTCTACATTTTCTTCACTTCGATTCAGTTTGAGAGCGCGATATTTTTTCCGAATATTACGCGATAGTTCGTTGATTTTTTTAGTAATATGCGAATCTAATGAGGTCATCATGTCAAATGAATGGCATTATATTGTTATATACTTATATATTCATCAAATCCTTTACGATAGCGGCCGTTTTTCACATCAAAATCCTTTACGATTACAAAGCACCCATAAGGTTCACGCCAGCATTCAGAGCATAGGTTTTTAAATTGATTGTATGGCATATCTGGAGAACAATGTTCTTCATAAGAATGTTTCAGGTTTATTTCATCTTGTCTGAATAGCACTATGATGTTACAGTTATCCCTTATAAGTTGTTTTGGTATCTTTGAATAAGTCTGACACAGGTACGCTGCGTCTATGTCTTTATGTCTACACATTGAATAGTATTCTCTTATTTTATTTTGGTTTTCACACTTGACTTCTTAGAGTATCTCGCATAAATACTCCTCTAAAATGGGGTATTTTGAGTCTCTTCGCATATTTCTGTAATTCTATATCATATAATGCCCTTTTGGGTAGCTTTATTGGTAGTTTTTTTTTTGGTTTTGCTTTAAATAGAGATAACCACATTTGTTTTTTCGCATAAATAGACCTGATCCTTTCTTACCGAGCTCTTGTTCAACAGCTTTATTATGCCCTTTTCCGCGTTTACGACGTTTACTCTGTGATAATAACATTTAAAATGTGCTAATATATAAACGGTTCACACAGCAACAGCAGTCAGCCAGAAGGATACAAGCAAAACACAATCGTAATTTTGAATATTTCAATTAATAAAAATTATATAGATATATATGTATTTTTATTTTTAAACATGTTTAAACTAATAGACTATATTATGATTCAAAATAAGCATTATCAGCAAATACATTTCCTGTACGTGAGGTCAACTATTTGCATACGATTACATTATGCATTCCCGCAAGACCACTACGTACAGTGTGTTTTATGGTTTATGTGACGTAAACATAACTATATTTATACACATTACACTTGAAGTGATATTATTTAATTACCAACTCTCGCACTGTATTTGTAAGACTGCGTGAGCCGTGACGTTCTTTTGCGTGTGTGGCCTAGTGAAAATTCGTAAATGTAAGTAACAGTTTTATTTAAAGTAAAGAGACAAATGTCAAGGTCAGATTATTTATTTTTGTTATTAATATATTTTAGATTGGATCTATCATTAATCATTTCTGCTTGCATAGTTTTTTATTTTAAAAATAGAGAGAAAAAAAATTACATTGACTGATTAGTTCTTGTTATATTTTTAGATGGATCTATCAATAATCAATTCCGTCTGTGTTGCAGAGCAGAAGCCGGTGGTGAGTCTAAAGGACCTTCCAATTAACCAACCCCATCCAATCCTCAGTGCGAAGGAGACCTACACCCGTTTTGGCAAGTCCATCTTGTTGGATTTGGGGGAAAAAGTTATGTTTTTACCAAAACGAGTTACTGACATCATTAGACCAAACCTAGTCGAATTTGTTTGCGGTAAATACTCCGTAGTTTTCCTGGGTACAAAGGACGTTGGAAAACGGAATCCAATCACGCTGTTCAAGATTGAACTATCGCAGTAATATTAAGAGGTGAGTCTAACCCTATATTTTGTAAATTACTTATGGAAACCATAACGAAAGCTAATATTCTCATTACTTCATTTCAAAATCTTAAAAAGTATTATTTGATAATTTTTCGGATTGGGATGTTACCGTTTGGTGTAATCGGATACAAAGGAGATTAATTTCTTGTCACAGAGCTATTCACCGTGAACATATTTCTTTAGATTTGTGTCGCAGACTGCAAACTACAATTCAACATTTAAAATCGTTAAAAACATTAATTAGGCATATAAAGTAAAGAGAGAAATGTCAATGTCTGATTATTTATTTTTGTTATTAATATATTTTAGATTGGATCTATCATTAATCATTTCTGCTTGCATAGTTTTTTATTTTAAAAATAGAGAGAAAAAAATTACATTGACTGATTAGTTCTTGTTATATTTTTAGATGGATCTATCAATAATCAATTCCGTCTGTGTTGCAGAGCAGAAGCCGGTGGTGAGTCTAAAGGACCTTCCAATTAACCAACCCCATCCAATCCTCAGTGCGAAGGAGACCTACACCCGTTTTGGCAAGTCCATCTTGTTGGATTTGGGGGAAAAAGTTATGTTTTTACCAAAACGAGTTACTGACATCATTAGACCAAACCTAGTCGAATTTGTTTGCGGTAAATACTCCGTAGTTTTCCTGGGTACAAAGGACGTTGGAAAACGGAATCCAATCACGCTGTTCAAGATTGAACTATCGCAGTAATATTAAGAGGTGAGTCTAACCCTATATTTGTAAATTACTGTTATTATGGAAGCCATAACGAAAGCTAATATTCTCATTACTTCATTTCAAAATCTTAAAAAAGTATTATTTGATAATTTTTCAGATCGGGATGTTACCGTTTGGTGTAATCGGATACAAAGGAGATTAATTTCTTGTCACAGAGCTATTCACCGTGAACATATTTCTTTAGATTTGTGTCGCAGACTGCAAACTACAATTCAACATTTAAAATCGTTAAAAACATTAATTAGGCATATAAAGTAAAGAGAGAAATGTCAATGTCTGATTATTTATTTTTGTTATTAATATATTTTAGATTGGATCTATCATTAATCATTTCTGCTTGCATAGTTTTTTATTTGAACGCTCGGACATCGGCTGCCCAGGCGAATATCCGCAGACAGCAGGAGGTCGCTTAACTTAACAAAGACCTGAAAGAAATTCTATCTTGGGGTGACAGTAACCAAGTGGAATTTAACGCTACAAAAACCCAAGCGGCAGTTTTTTCTAAAAAAGTTAACGTTGCTAAACCCAACATAGTTATGTCGGGCACTCCATTTCCCCAGCATCGTCGCTCAATTTGTTGGGCGTTAGTTTGGGGGCAAATATGTCTTGACATGAACATGTTGCAGGCATAGCAAGGAGAGCTTCTCAAAAGTTGGGAATATTATTTAGAACCATAAAGCTTTACACCCCACAGCAACTGTTAATTCTTTACAAAGCCCCAAATTCGACCAACTATGGAATACTGCTCCCACGTTTGGGGCTCCGCTCCCAAACATACACTGCATTTGTTGGATTCTGTTCAGAGAAGAGCGGTCCGTCTGATTGGGGGCTCCCGGAATTGACCGGCGGCCTTGATTCGCTGGAACATCGAAGAACGGTTGGCGACTTGAGTCTGTTCTACAAGTATTTTCATGGAAAGTATTCGAAGGATGTAGCCCGCTTAATTCCTCCCAAAGCGGTGCATGTTAGAAATACACGTCGCGCTGGTGCTTCGCATCCGTATGAGGTTCAGCTTGTTACTCCGCGTACAACGCTTTTCAAGCAATCTTTTATATAGAGAACGTCATCCCTTTGGAATAATTTGCCCAGCGCTGTGTTTCCCACCGAGTACAATTTACAGCGATTCAAGAACAACGTGAATCGCTTTTTCCGCACTCGTGCCGCTCCTGGAGCGCTTTAGGGACTTCCCTGCAGCACGTGTGCTAGACCCATAAAAAAAAAAATTAAAAATAGAGAGAAAAAAAAAATGACATTGACTGATTAGTTCTTATTATATTTTTTAGATGGATCTATCAATAATCAATTCCGTCTGTGTTGCAGAGCAGAAGCCGGTGGTGAGTCTAAAGGACCTTCCAATTAACCAACCCCATCCAATCCTCAGTGCGAAGGAGACCGACACCCGTTTTGGCAAGTCCATCTTGTTGGGGGCTTGGAAGAAAAAGTTGTGTTTTTACCAAAACGAGTTACTGATATCATTAGACCAAACCTAGTCGAATTTGTTTGCAGTAAAATACTCCGTAGTTTTCCTGGGTACAAAGGACGTTGGAAAACGGAATCCAATCACGCGGTTCAAGATTGAACTATATTAAGAGGTGAGTCTAACCCTATATTTGTAAATTACTGTTATTATGGAAGCCATAACGAAAGCTAATATTCTCATTACTTCATTTCAAAATCTTAAAAAGTATTATTTGATAATTTTTCAGATCGGGATGTTACCGTTTGGTGTAATCGGATACAGAGGAGGTTAATTTCTTGTCACAGAGCTATTCACCGTAAAAATATTTCTTTAGATTTGCGTCGCAGACTGCAAACTACAATTCAACATTTAAAATCGTTAAAAACATTAATTAAGCATACTTTGTGTACTAACAGAAATTCCGATATCAAAAATAGAGTAGTGTGGAATAATATTATATCTTGTTTCAAGGGTCGTGTTAAGTCCGGAGTTATCGTTAATTTAGTTCACAAAGATATAAATTTATTTTTAAAAAACGATGCATTTATTTTATTTCGAAAGAAAATAAAAGCTATCTTGAGGATTTTTTTCAACTATAAAAGTTAATACGACTTTTTGTGGGGAGTTTATTAAAAAAGGTATCGAATCTGACATTATTAATTTAAAATATTTTAATACAAGGAATGCCATTATCGATTTGGGGGTGGATTTAGAGCAATGGTTCTTTGAGCATGTTTATGATAAAGTTCTTAATAAATTGTCTGAATTTCAAGAATGCCAGAGCGGTTTCGCTTTACAGCAAATAATTTACCTTGAAATTAATATTAATAAATTTGAAATAGGGAACGGATCATCTTACATTAAACTACCTAACGAAATAGAACGGAAAAAGGCCTGTATCAATATTAAGAACAATGATCATGCCTGTTTCTTTTGGGGCAATTGTTAGCGCATTATTCCCAGCTCACAATAATTATAACCTAACTTCTTCATATCCATATTACAGAACAGTACTAAACATTGAAAATTTACCATCACCTATGACATTAGACCAAATTCCTAAATTCGAAAAAAATAATAATATTTCGGTAAATGTTTATGCTTTAGAACTGATAGAAACTAAGAGATCTTCTTTTTTCAATGTGGTTCCGGCTCGATTAACCAAAAATAAATTACCTAGACATGTCAATTTGCTTTTGATTCAAGATAAATACTTTCCAAAATTAAATGACTTTGATATCGAAGATATCAACATCAAATATCATTATTGCTGGATTAAACACTTATCGCGACTATTGAAATCACAACTTGGTACACAAAAGAAAAAATTATTTTTTGTGATCGATATGCTGACTTTGAATGTCAGTTAATTCCTTTAAATGAGTTATCAAGTGGAAATACTGAGAAGTACCAACGGCACGAAGCTTTCAGTGATGGTTTTTATTTGAAATGTACGTACGACGACTCCGTTTCCCATTTCAAGAGTTATCGCGGCACCAATTGTGTTGAATGGTTCATTAATGAAATGACCCAGTTATCTAGTTCGATTTATAGGCGCTTAAAAAATATACGTTTCCAAAGTATGAATTTATTGAATTTAAAAATTTTATTTATAAACAAAAAATGCCCTTTTATCATATATGCTGACTTTGAATGTCAGTTAATTCCTTTAAATGAGTTATCAGGTGGAAATACTGAGAAGTACCAACGGCACGAAGCTTTCAGTGATGGTTTTTTATTTGAAATGTACGTACGACGACTCCTTTTCCCATTTCAAAAGTTATCGCGGCACCAATTGTGTTGAATGGTTCGTTAATGAAATGACCCAGTTATCTAGTTCGATTTATAGGCGCTTAAAAAATATAACACCTACACATTGCCACATATGCGAGCTTCGATTTAAATCGAAGGATGTTATCGTACACGATCATGATCATTTTTCAGGGTGCTTCAGGGGTTTCGCATTCAAGTAAGACTTTTACTATGGCTTCCAGAAATGCAGTACTTACAACTACAGATTGGTTAGATCACTTCGATGTAATGACATATTTAGTTAAGGACTTTAATATTAGGATATGTAAGAAATGTTATAATAATTTTAAACAATGTACTAAAACTTTATGCGCCAGGGAGAGCTACATTCAAATTCCCCGCGCGCGCAAATGACAGCTATCACACCCAAAATATGACAATTCTGACGTTTTTAGTACCAAATTGCTACTTAGTGTGTCAACATCATGGAATCTCTAATAATACAACTACGTAATCTTTGTGTTTGTGATGTAATATCAGCCCCAATGGGATATATGTATGTAGTCTGTGTTAAGAAAGAAAAAATCGAAAATTACCCAGAATGGCTTCATGAACTCACAGAGAAAATTGGAAAAGTGGTGCAAGATTGTGACAGTTATCTAGAAACTAAAGACGATTTATTTCTAATATCAGTGTTGGATTTATTAAAAGAATTATCCAAGTTAAGTTATCTTGAATATGAAACTGCTATTGACGAATACTTAAATAAAAAGAAAATATGTCAGACGACACCTCAGAATTTCAAGGAAGCGGCAGAAACTTGAAATATAAATTTAGATAAGTTTGTAAAAACATTATTTTATTTTTAAAATAAATATATGTATTTTTTGAAAATTTGTGTATGCGTCTTTTACTTTTCCTTCACTTAGATTATTTGAACGTGACGTAAAATTAATATTTCAGTATATAGGTTAGGTTTACACATGCTGCAAATCTAACCTATATACTGAAATTTTTTATTTTACGTTCACCATTATGACTGCAATTTAACCAATTAATCACAAAAATGGGGGCTCCAGTTCCTACAGGTAGGGCTCCATGTTGTTCTTGTCATATACGCTGGTGCATGTGACTGGTGGCTCCGTGGGCCCCCTGAGCCCCATACACCTGCGCATGTAACAACAAACACAACCAAATGGGGTACCAATTCCTACATGTAGGACACCGATAGGGCTCCCTGCACCCCCATCCCATGCACCCAAATGGGGGTACCAGTTCCTATAGGTAGGGCTCCATGTTGTTCTTGTCATATGCGCTGGTGCATGTGACTGATGGCTCCGTGGGCCCCCTGAGCCCCATACACCTGCACATGTAACAACAAACACAACCAAATGGGGTACCAATTCCCACATGTAGGACACCGATAGGGCTCCCTGCACCCCCATCCCATGCACCCAAATGGGGCCCCAGTTCCTACAGGTAGGGCTCCATGTTGTTCTTGTCATATACGCTGGTGCATGTGACTGATGGCTCCGTGGGCCCCCTGAACCCCATACACCTGCACATGTAACAACAAACACAACCAATTGGGGTACCAATTCCCACATGTAGGACACCGATAGGGCTCCCTGAGCCCCTCTCCCATGCCCCCAAATGGGGTACCAGTTCCCACAGCAGGATACTGTAAGCGGGGCCCCCCGGCCGGCCTCCTGGAACCCCCTCCTGCAGCCCTCCCTGGAACCATTACACATGGCAACATCGCACAGCCCCTTGACAGATGCACGCGCGCGCGCAAACTTCACATCTGTCAACGGTCACACAGTGTTGCCACACCTAACACACACACACAATGTTGCCACTTCATACAACGCTCTCATTGGTCCAAATTTTCTATGACGTAGAGTCACGCCCAAATGCTGGGCTGTGATTGGCCATTAATGTGGTAGCCGTATTAATACACTACTGTCACAAACAACATGTTACAATATCTTCAAAGGATTTTGGTATTAAAGTGATAAAATCAGCTGTTAAGGAACGTATAATTTCATATCGAGTAAATCCTGAGGGATATCATGTAAATGTTACAAGTTTTTTTGAGAAACTTGCACAAAAAGTTGCTGGTTTATTGGAGCGAGCAGTGGGATAACATCCCTGTATCAAAACCAATGTGGAACTCTTCGGGCTGTGTTTACATCGTACTAATATAACCCACAACGTCAAGTCTTTTAATACACAATACAAACTGATTTGCAGCAGTTCAGATATACTAGATATAATCTAACGGTTTTTCGAAACAGTTGACAGAAAAGCAGACGAGTTAGCGGAAAGGGATTCTGGTAGGTTTATTATTAATTTTTACTGTGTTTTGAACCATCTTTTTTTATTTCTCCAAAGTCTATTCTTAATATTAAAATCTATTTTTATTACTTTTACCAATTTAATATTAAAAATTTTTAATGTTTATTATTTCTTTTGTTGCAGGTTAGACTTTGGCCAAACTTCTATATTTGGAGGTTAACGTAAATAAGCACAACTCCCTAAGAGCTTCAAAGTTTATTTCTCTACCTGTTGAAATTGACAGGAAGTGTGCCACCATCGATATGCGCAATGAAAATAATAACTGCTTCATATGGTCCGTGACGGCAACTCTACACAACCCGAAGGTATTAGAATATCACACCTCATCTTACCCCCATTTTTCTTCTTTATATGACATTTCTGGTTTGGATAGCCTTTTTAAGTTAAAAGATATAGCTAAATTTGAACTTTTAAATAATATTTCCATAAATGTTTATGGATTAGAAAATTTGAAAACAGATCTAATCTATTGTTATGAAGTTTTAGGACCATTGCATTATACAAATCAAAGGCGAGAACGCCATGTTAATTTACTATTGATTGCTGATGATGATGGGAATTTGCATTATTGTTGCATTAAAGATTTATCTAGATTAGTACCTAATCAACTTTCAAAACATTATGAAAAAAAGTTTCTTTGCGATGGATGTTTACAATATTTTCCAAACAATGACGATTTAACAAGACATAATGCTTATGATTGTGATCATGTTAGAATCAATTTACAATCGCCGACACCCAAAATTGTTAGGTTTGGCAACATAGTGCCTGGAAATATTCTAAAATTTACTAATATTCAAAAACAAATTGAAGTTCCTTTCGTTATTTATGCTGATTTTGAATGTATGATTCGTCAGTTAGTAACAGTCCTTACACTATTAAACAATACGAACATATTTCATATTCTTTCGCTTATTATATAAAATGTTCATTTGATGACAATGTATCTAAGTTTAAACTTTATAGGGGTTCTAATTGTGATCAGGTTTTTATTAAATTAATAGAACGAGATGTGTTGGACATATATAATAAATATTTAAAATTAATGAAACCATCATAATTATACGAACGAATATCATATTTACAATAAGATTATTATTGACGAATCTGATAAAGTTGCAGATCATGATCACCTAACGGGTCTTTACAGAGGACCAGCAAACTCCAAATGTAATTTAAATTTCAAATCTATATGGAATATAGATATTATATATATATATATATATATATATATATATATATATATATATATATATATATATATATATATGTATATATATATATATATATATATATATATATATATATATATATATATATATATGTATGTATATATATATATATATATATATATATATATATATATATATATATATATATATATATATATATATGTATATATGGAATATAAATTCCAGTTATACTACATAACTAAATTATAATGCTCATTTATTTATCAAAAATTTATGTCAAAATAATGAACAATTAAAAAGTTATTGCACAGAACAAGGAAAAATATATTTCATTTGAAAAATATATCAATGTAGATACATATTTCAACAAAGATTGGTAAGTTCAAAAAGAAACAGGTTTGCATAAGATTTATAGATTCTGTTCAGTTTTTGCCATCTTCATTATCAAAATTATCTAACACTCTAAAAAGACCGACAATGTCAAGAAATATTAAAATTTTTCGATGAAAGGGAAAAGTTCGATTTGATTCGTCAAAAGGCAGTTTTTTCCTTATAGCTATATTACTAATTATACAAAATTAAATGGAAACGCAATGCAAGAAGACGAACAATTTTATAACGATTTAAGGAGGGAATATATTACTGAAGATGACTTTAATAGGGCAAAAGCTGTTTGGAATTTGTGCAATTGTAATTCGATAGGTGAATATTCTGATATTTATTTAAAATCAGATGTATTGCTTTTAGCAGATATTTTTCAAAATTTAGAAAAACTTGTTTAAGTATCTGTAAGCTAGATCCTCCACATTATTATATTTTTCCAGGGTTAAGTTTTGACGCTTGTTTAAAATTCACAGATGTAGGATTATAGGATATAAGAGGAGGAGATAGTACTTGTGTTACTAAAAAATCTGTCGCAAACAATAAGTTTCTTGAACGTTTCGACTCATCTAAGCCTAGTAAATATTTATTATATGTAGACGCGACTAACTTATATGGTTATGCGATGTCTTAATATTTTCCACAGAAGGATTTTGTTTGGCTCTCTTAAAAACAAATTGATAGTTTTAATGTCACAGACATTTCAGACACATCTGAAAAGGGTTACGTTTTAGAAGTCGATTTAATATATCCTAATGATATGCATGACTCTCACAATAAATTTTCTTTTTGTCCGGAAAAATTATAAGCCTCCTAATTCTAAACATGTAAAATTAATTCCAAATTTATTAAATAAACAACCATATGTTGTTCATTATACTTTATTAAAACAATGTGTTCTAAATGGACTCAAAATAGACAAAATTCATAGAATCTTGCAGTTTACACAATCTCCATAGTTAAAGAACTATATAGATTTAAACGCTAATTTAAGGAATGAATCTAAACACGAGTTTAATAGAAACAATTATAAGCTTAGTAAGCTTAGGAAAATGTTGAAAATCGATCAGATATCAGGTTAGTTACCTAATTTGAAAAAAATGGTAGAAAAGACGGTGCTGAAAATTTAATTGCAAAATTTACTTGCTATTCAAATGAATAAAATACTAATTGAATATGACAAGCCTGTATTATGTATGGTTTCTTTTATGATTTCTTAAAACCCTTATATCAAGACAAGGTAAAATTATTATACACAGATACTGACTCTTTGATTTTTTAAATAGAAACAGATAATGTTTATGAAGATATGAAAAATTATATTGATTATTTTGACACTTCTAATTATTAAATGAATAATGTTCACAATATGCCAATAATTAAGTCTGTAGTAGGTAAATTTAAAGATGAATTTGCTGGCGAACCCATAGAATGTTTCTATGGAACTCGAGCCAAAGCTTATTGTGTAAAAACCAAAAATAATTTACTTAAAAAGGCTAAGGGAATTAACAAAACTTTATAAATAAACGATTGGATGTTATCGATTATAAAGATGTTGTAGAACGTAATTCTAAAACCTTTTGTTCCATGTATGTGTTTCGATCTAGGATGCATAATATGTACACAGAATTAATTAATAAGTTAGCTTTATCCTCGGTAGATGATAAAAGATTCAAAATTCCAAATTCTCATGATACACTTGCTTGGAGACATTGCGTCATTCCTCTTTATCAATGGGTTGGAGAAAATGACGAATTTGTTGATACTTACTGTAGTCCTTCAGCCTTACCTGGTTGACATATATAACATCGGAAAGTATTTCACTTTTCAATTTTAACTTGCATTGCATGTTTATAACTTAGAATCGTGTTTAGAATCTTTTGAAAAGGAAATTGATAATATAACTTATAGAACGTATGAAAAAAGATTAACTTCTTTTAAAATTTGGAATGGAAAGTTGAGTCCTGAAATATTAGCTGCCTCAGGCTTTTATTATTTAATGAAAGAAGATATTTGTAAATGTTATTATTATAGTGTTGAAATATTTCAATGGAGGTATGACGATTCTTCTATTGATGAATATTATAAACTTTATAAACATTGTGACTTAGTAATTTATTTGCAATTAATTAAAAATAAAAATATTGATATCGAAGTATTACAAATTACAAATTATTATAATAATACATTTTAATTGTATATTTTTATGATTTTTGTCCAAACTGTATGTACATACCTTAATATATAAATAATATAACAATTTGTAAATATTTTTATTATTATTAAACTCTTGATTATGGTAATACTATTTTTTTAATGAACTCTGTCCCACAATTTATTGTGTTATATTATATTTATAACTGTGTGTTATATGTATATAACCCATATCATGCAAGACGTGGAATGATATGTTTTTTCAAATGATGTTAGAAAAAATTAACAATAACAAGACCTACATATTTTCATATAAAATTTTAAAATTAGAAGATTTTTTATAAAATTTTATATTACTATAATAACAAGACCATTTTTGGCACAAACTGGATAGAAAATCTTCGTATGATAAACTGTACAAGAAATAACAGAAAAACACATGGAATAATTTTAACGTGAAAAATTAAAAAATCTCTTTTAATTTTTTTCCTCAGACTACAAAACTATTGAAACCCGAGAAAATATACATTGTATTCTAACTTTTTTATATATTTGGATATATTCAACCAGTAACGAATATCGCAATTATTTCACTTCTGTTTGCATAACGAACAGTGAATACTGTACAATAAACAATGATTATGTTGAACATAGGAGTAATCCACTTTTTAATTCTAAAATATATTATTTAAACAAATCTTCATCAAAATTTGTAAATGTTGGGATCGGCTTGTATGATTTTTTTATCAAAAGTTGTTATTGGTGGACAAAAAGGATTCAGGGTGCTTTAAATGAAGTGAATTATTTTTATTCATATATTGAAGATATGAGTCCCATTAAATTTGATAATATAATAAAATATTTTGAAAATTACAATAATTGTCCTATTATAAAAGTCTAAGAGAATGGTGATTATTATATGTGTTTGTCTTCTGATTCTATAGACAAGTTGTGGGTATTACAAGAAGTTATTTATTATAGAATTCAAATGTATAAAAGAGAAGATTTTAAGAAATACATTCAATAACCAATCACAAAATTTGTTAACAAATATCTATAACACTTTGAATTCTCTTCAAAACCCAAATAGTGAAAATGTGTGTACCATGATGGAGTTAATGAGAGTCTATCCACAAGATTTGGAAAATAAATTATCAAGAAATGGAACGAAAAGAAAAGTTTTTGAAGAAATTTGTAACTTTTCAAGAGAAGCAAAATAAAATTCATTTACTAATTGCATGGGATTTTGCATACCGAAATGCGAGGAAATGTGGATGGAAAAAAAACTTATTTAGATATGTTAAGATTTAAAAATAAGATCAAAGATTGTGAAAATATTTTTTCTTCAATTTTGAGTAAAAACCATTGAAATCTAATTTATAATGAAAGATTTATTGCCGTGAATTATAAATAATAAAGATATATTTATATTTGAATTTTTATTTTATTTTTTTATTATATATTACAACACATCTTTTTTTAAAATCCATGAATTGTGAGA
Source organism: Pachyrhynchus sulphureomaculatus (assembly GCA_019049505.1). Taxonomy (NCBI): domain Eukaryota; kingdom Metazoa; phylum Arthropoda; class Insecta; order Coleoptera; family Curculionidae; genus Pachyrhynchus; species Pachyrhynchus sulphureomaculatus. Next base: position 94,632,529 of record CM032449.1, on the reverse strand, counting down.
TTTGTCAAATCCTAACCATTTAAAAAAGACTCTATTTCCTTTCCTTCTTAAAATTTTTTCTACTAAATAGGCGTCCGGATGCTTTACTTTCTGCAACTCTTCAGAATAAAAATGTCCTTTAATATCCTCATTATTAGCATGTTTTAGGAGGTAAGCAGTTGGGTTTGTAAGCTGTACTTTTCTCAATTGAAGGATTTCTGTAGACCAATTCGGAGTAATATCCTTTATCTAATGCTTCTCTTTGCTTTGATATTCTAACAAAGTCGTTTTCTTTAAGCTTGGTGTGTTTAAAGTCAATAGTTTTCTTATAAGTAAACAAATTTAATAATATATTTTCTTCATTTTTCCTATTAATTCCTAATCCTAAATAATCCTAAGTTTATGTCGTGTAGTTCTGTGAACGGTATTATTGTACTTTTCAACAATAATGGGTAAAATATTATACCACTTATAATTTCCTTAATTCCTAAAATATTTCCACAAAATGTTTTTTAAAGTTTGATTAACCCGCTCCACAATACTAGATTTTAAATTGGAAAAACTACTATAATCATTCATTAGTTTTTGAAAGTCTCTGTTGTAAAATTCTTTTCCCAGATCTGTTTGCAAATTTACAGTTTTTGTGATTTTATCTACATTTTTTTCATCGCTGTCGTTACATCTTTTCCCACTTTTGGTTTTTAGTGGTTCGGCCCAAACATTTTTGTAAAAGCATTTATTACAACTAAAATATATCTATTTGATTTATTAAATCTAGCATAATGCTGCATTTCAACTAAATCACCTTGCCACAAATCGTCTAAACCCTTTGCAATCGTTCTTCTTCTCTGATAATTTTCTCTAGCAGATTTATGTAATTCTTCAACAATAGTTTTTTTTATAGTTTCCTTCATGTTACTTTGTTCATACTAATCCTAATGCTAAATGTCTTACTTAAATAACAATTAATTCTTTTTTCAACTTTTAGTTTTATCCACTATGTCTTTGATTTTTTTAACATTATCGTCAACCTTTGCGAAATCCTCTCTAATTTTTTTAAAGCTGTCGAATTTTCTGAAACCTTTACTTGTAAATCATTAACAAGATATTTCATAGCAGCGAACTCATCTTTGTTTTGTAAAATTCCTTGAACTTATAGTCTACAAGAGCTTTAACAGCTTTGTCAAGTTCTTTGATTTTATTTTCAAAAACCTTAAACTTCTCGTCTGCATTGGTTACAGTATTGGTTATTGTTTCTACCAGATCATTATTTTTAACTGGTTTAATATATCATTGATTTTTTCAATATTCAAATTTTCATTTTTGCGTTCCTCAACTATAGTTTGCAAGTTCACACTTAAATTTTGTATCTCTGTTGACTCTTTACCATCTAAATTGGTTTTTTATTCTAATTCTAAATTATGTAATTTTCTCAAAACTTCAATTTTTTCACTATTTTTTGTGATATTATCAAATTGTTGGTTATTTAAAATTTACTATATTTCTGATTTGATCCGTCAACATCATTTTTTTTTTATAAGTTTTGTTAAATTTTTGTTTCAACGCCTTAATATTTTCACTATTATTTTTATGAACAATAAAATGAAGTTTTAAAGATCTATCAACTTTCCCAATATTTTTATTCATATCATCATGCAGCTTCGTAAAATTTTCAACTTCCTGGGAAACTCTATTATTAAGCGTATTAGTAAAAGTTTGAAATTTCTTAACCATATTTTTATTAATATCATTTTCTACTTTTTCTGATGTAACCCTAATTATTTCATTTTTCAATTCATGTCCTGAACTATCCAACGCCTCATATTTCTGTTTAATTATTTTTATGTCGTCTTCATGTTTTGAAATTTTTATAATTTGTTCTAGATGTTCAGGAATAATTTTATCTTCGAATATTTTTCTCTTTTTTGCGACATTCTGTATATCCTCATTATTGTCGCTAACTCTCCTATCAAGATTTTTGACGTCTGTTTTTATATCAGATTGCATATTTTCAATTATTTTATTTTCAAAATATTTTGTATCGCTCTTAAAATCTTTAAATATTTTGTTTTCAATATTTGAACTTATTGATTTTTCAATGGAAGGAATAAAAGAGTAAATGTAATGTTTTGAACTGTAAGATCCAAACTTATTAACCGCCATGTTATAAATGTATTAATTAATGTGAAACGTGTATTTATATGCTTCTTTGAGTTATTCTATAATGGAAATAATTTCATTATAGTGTCCCGTGTGACCTGCAAACATAAATGATACTAATAAATGCAATCTATCAACCAATTCTTTAACATCATTCCAATATACGTAGTCTGAATTAGGTTTATTAATTTTTAAACTTAAACTACCACTTTGTGTGGTTGCTTTATTAGATCTGGTTTGTCTAGGATTAGTTGCAAGCACACCTTGAAACAAATTCTGAAGAGGATTAATAGTTCTAATTTTTATGATGCCTTTTCTTTGTAAATATGGTCCTATTATTGTAATATACTTGTGTGAAGCGTTTCCTTGAACTTGCTCATCAGGATTGTAATTTCTACGATATGCGTTAGTTCTTTTTAAAATATCCATATAATAATGAAGATCTTTTTGAGTGTAGCCTCTAAGTTCTTTTTTAAATAACAATTCATATAATCCGGCGTTCCAGGATATTTTACTCTAGCCACTTGTATATCTTTACCAATAATCTGAACAGGTACTTGTGTTAAACCTAATTGTTGTTGTTGTGACTAGTAAATTTTGAAACATTTAATGCAGTACCAAATATTGACACGTTTAATAATAGAATGAATTTTGATAATAATTATGTGTTTTTGATACCTGAAGGAAGTTATGAATTGGATGGCCTACATAAATATATACGTGATAGGTGTATTAAAAAAGGTATTCAATTTAACATGTTTGGAAATAATAACACTTTACACACACACACACACATCTTGTGTCATCAGTGGGTGTAATATTTAATGATGCGACAATTGGTAAATTATTAGCTTTTACAAATAAACGTTTAGAGCCGAATGTAGAACACATATCAGACAATCCTGCGGAGATTATTAAAATAAATTCTATAAATATCGATTGTAGTATTGAAGGATCACATCTTAACGGTAAACCTGTACATATAATACATCAATTTTTTCCCAGTGTCGCTCCCGGTTTTTTAAAATAATAGAATCACCACAAAAAGTCATATATTTTCCAGTAACTGTAAAAACCTTAGATAAAATTACTATTAAAATAATAGAGTCAGGAGGTGAACTTGTTAATTTTAGAGGAGAAGTACTAACGTTAAGGCTACATCTTAAAAAAATTGAACAATGGTAATCTTCTATCACAAAAAATCATCCAACATTAATATGCTTACAAAGTCTAATATAAAAAAAGCTTAAAAAGAAAGGAAACAAACATATTTTATTTAGTAACAGATCAAACACACAAAGGATAACACCTTCTAATAGAAAATTTTTGAAAAGTTTGGGTTTTAAACTAAAACAGTAATGGAAAATCTTAATGTAAAAGAAAATATTTTATTTGATGGAAAAACTCCCCTAACGAACACAGTTTTAATCAATAGTGCTTCTGCTTTCTTATTTAAAGAGCTTCGTTATATTTTCTCGATCTGTTCGGGATGTTGGTACAACTTCGACAGTTAAGGGTTCTTACAATAAAAATGAAAGCACAAAATTAGAAAATGCCGGGTGGTAACCAAATATGAAAACAGGAGAAAAAATTATGACCGATGGTAAAGGAAATGTTTCTCTATGTATTCCTTTAAAGATGTACTCAGGATTTTTTTAAGATTATAATAAAATCATTTTTAATTCACAACAAGAACTTATTTTAATAAGGAGTAATGATGATACTAATGCTCTAGTATCAACTACAAGGAATGAAAAACCCAAAATTACAATAACAAAGCTATGTTGGCGTGTACCTCATCTTACCGTAGCCATCCCGCACTTACGAAACTTATCGATAAAAATAATGACATACTTATTACTTTCCGAAGTTGGGAATTGGTTGAATATCCAGGACTATTGGAAACTATAAGACACAACTGGCCTGTAAAAATTTCAACTAAGGTTGAAACACCGCGTCATGTTTTAGTTGCCTTCCAAACCAATAGGCGAGGAAACATAAAATCTGATATGAGCAAATTTGATCATTGTCAACTAAGAAATATATATCTGTTTTTAAATTCGGAAAGATATCCTTATAACGATCTTCAATTTGATTTTAATAATAACAAATTTGCTACATCATATGAAATGTTTTCTGAATTTAGTCAGTTATATTATAATTTGCCGACAGAACCAATTTTTAATTCCATGGAATTTAAGGAACGTGCGCCTTTTTTGTATATTAACTGTTCACATCAAAGAGATTTACTGCAGACGGGATCAGTAACTCTAAGGATTGAATTCGAAACAAAGGAAAAAATTTCAGCTAAAACAACGGCATATTGTCTCATAATACATGATAAAATATTTAGCTATAATCTTTTAACAAAAATAGTTAAACAATTTTAAATTTAACCACCACCAACTCAAATAATTCAGATATTTATTTCACGTGTATTTTAATATAATTCAATTTTGATTATGTCTTTGATATATCCCGTTAATTCCGAAGACCTTGTTAAAATTTTACAACAACAACAAAGATTACAATCTTTCTTTAAGGATTTAGAAGAACTTAAGAAACTGATAGATGAATATTCAAAAAAAAATTTGTATTCAGAATATTTTCTAATTTAAAAATTAATTAAAATTCTTAAAATTGTGGTTGGAAGACTGGGCTAGACATACAAGAATTCAAAGATGTGAAAAATAAATTTATTCCTAAAGAATTAGCAGCTTATGATGAAAATAAGATAAGCCACTACATATTTTAAACAACCATTTGAATTAAATTTGTTTTCTCCAGAATCACATAAACAAGCTGTTTGGTTAATGAAATTTCATCACTGCATTAACTGGAATGAAGGATACACCCCTCTTTATTGTTTCGTTAATATTATCAAGCAACTTACTAAGGACGCCCAATTTATTTATGTTAAAGGAACGAAAAAGCAAAATACATTAAGAAATATTCATCCAATCCAGTAATTGAAATATATGACGAACCCTTTATTCAAGCTTTAACACCAAAATGTTTTATCACTCAAAATCATCATCTATCTACGCTTTATCAAATGTGTTTTTTTGTATAACAATTTTTTTATGAATGAATAAAACAACTTAAATATAATACAAATATTGTTTTATTTAAATTACAGTATACACTGTTATATTTTATTTTTCTAAACATTTTTTGACAGCTGCAACTGTTTTATTTAATTTTAACATTTTTAACATAGAAATTAGTTTACTTGCATCATTTGTTTTTAAAAAGTCTCTAGATGCTTCAATCACACTTTCCATGTTCCTAATATATTCACTTAAATTAATGTTGAATTCTTGAACTATAGGTTCTCTTCTAGCAACAATCATTAATAAATAATATGTTGAATAACCAAATTTTAAATTTTATAACCATATCCCACATATATTTCTAACTATTTTTTCCAATTCAGATGCTTTCTCCATCTCTTCTGCTGTTTCAGACAAATGATTTGATTTAGTTGTTTTTTCCATAGTAATTTTGATATAACTAAACATGTTTAATGATTTGGGGTATTTTATAACCCTAGTCCCCTCTCCTATTCATTTAAATGATAATCAATTAACATAATATTTTCATAAAATTCTAATAATCTAAATTCTATTTAATTAATAATTTTTTTAAGCCTTTTGTTTTCAGGAAGTTAAGCCATATTTGAGCGGCATTTTGACAAAACTTAATATGATCTGTAAGTTCAAAATATAATTTCCAATCTTGTGCTTCATGATCACCTACTACATCTCGATAGTAACGAGAACAAGCCTCTGACATAATAAACTCTTCATATATTTCTTGCACTATTTCCTCCATTTTGAAAACTTAATTCAATTTCACAAAGTTCTTCTTCTGCTTCTCTAATATGATTTAGTGTTGTAGGATCTTGTACATAGTCTTTTAAACTTACAATTTTTTTATGACAACCACCTTTGTCCAATTCCTTCACAAATTCTAAAATATTTAGAGTTTTGAAATATTTTGCACAAGCGTCTATACCTTGTGAATAATAATCAGTCATATCATTATATAAACGGATTTGTTCTAGACGATTATGCATAGCATAAAAAATCTGTTCATCAACCAAATCACAAAATGTATTATACGATTTTTCAACTTGTTGATTTAAATCAGTAACAGATTTCTCTGTAGATATTATTTGAATGTGTTGTTGAAGAAAAGTGAATATAATTTTAAGTTCTAGTTCTTCTTATAGCTCGAAATTCTATTCCCCTACTTCCATCATATTTCACCTCTTGGGAGGAAAAATTTTTTGCTTCTTGGTAGGTGGATTTACAGAGAGGATTTGCAAATTTTATTTTTATAATCATCTAATCAAAGGGTTTGTGGGAAGCTTCTGGCGTTGACGGAATACCTGCCACAGTTCTCAAAAACTGTGCGAGAGAACTGACACCAGTTTTCTGTAGACTTTTCAACATATCCTACAGAAAGGGAATATTTCCTTCCTGCTGGAAATGTGCCACAGTTCAGCTGATACCTAAAAAAGGCAAGAAGACCTTGCCAAATTACTACCGACCAATCGCACTGCTTTCAATAATATCGAAAGGCATGGAAAAGGCTATCAATCAGCATCTTCTAAAATATCTTGAAGGATTCAACATTATTAGCGATCATCAATATGGCTTTCGTAAAAAATAGATCAATAGGAGATCTTCTGACTTATGTAACACATGTTTGGAACAACGTAATTGAACACACTCGAGCGGCTGCTCTTGACATATCCAAGGCATTCGACCGTGTTTGGCACGACGGGCTGTTGGCTAAGCTACGTTCTTATGGTATATCTGAAAAATTCTGTTTGTGGCTCTCATGTTTCCTCAGAGAGCGTTCTTTACGAGTGGCAGTCGACGGATTTCTTTTTAACACCTTCACTATCAATGCCGGTGTATCCCAAGGCTTCGTACTGTCTCCTACTCTCTTTCTCATTTATATTACCGATCTGCTGGAAAAGACCGGGAATCCAATCTACAGCTTTGCAGATGAAAGTACACTTATCTCTTCATTCACTTTAAACGCTCGAACATCGTTTACTCAGACGAATGTCCGCACACAGCAGGAAGTCATTCAACTTAACAAAGACCTGGAAGAAATTCTATCTTGGGGTGACAGTAACCAAGTGGAATTTAACGCTACAAAAACCCAGGCGGCAGTTTTTTTAAAAAAAGTTAACGTTGCTGAACCCGACATAGTTATGGCGGGGCACTCCATTTCTCTAACATCATCCCTCAATTTGTTGAGTGTTAATTGAGAGTAAATATGTCCTGGTATGAACATGTAGCAGGCTTAGCAAAGATAGCTTCTCAAAAGTAGTGCTTTAGAGACCTTCCTGCAGCACGTGTGCTAGACCCATAAAAAAAAATGTCAATAGGAGGCGGAGGGGCCTCCCAGAGGTAAAATTCGTGCCTCTGGGAGACAAAAATACACTACTCAAGTCGCGCGACATCGAGCACAGGGAGTGGAAAGTTCGTTATAAACAGACACAAAACATCCATATTTGGTTCGCTTTATCCGGAAGTTCGTTATAACCGATACAAATTTGCATTGGTCTTATGGAAGTTTTTTCGTGCATTATAAAATAGTTCATTTTAACCGGAAAGTCGCTATAAACGGGTTCGTTATACTTAACTGTATATAATGTTAATTTTAAATAAATATACGAAATTTCGCTTAAAAAGGTGGTAAAGAACAATAATTCTAGATACAATTAAAATTGTAATAAATATACATGGTGAGCCTTGGGTGGAGGGCCTTTTAGACTTTTCTGGAGAAGTACTAAACATATCGATTTGAAATTTTGGTCGTATAGGTTAGCGAACATCCTCTATTTATCTAAAATATTTTCAGACATAGAATGTTGCCGCTTTTATCGGAAACTAGCAACATCCTATATCTATCTTTTTTGAACTGCCTATCTCTTTTCTTTATACCATCCTATACCTATCTCTTTACACTTTTTGAGATTTTTATTATTTCGTATTTTTTAGTGATAAAATATTACCTAATTAAATATTAAAAAAACCTATGCTTCCAGAAACTTAACTCCAGATTGGGATTTGTTAAGGTATAACATCCTACGAACAAATCCTATTGAGAGCATACAGGGTGGTTCAAAAATAACCTTATGTTGATTCATTACTAAAATTGCCAAAGTCCCATTTTTTAAATGGAACACCCTCTATATTATTTTCATTTCAAGTTGCTGGAAGCTACTATTTTTTCATGTATAACGTTCCTATTCCTAACTTGAATATTTTTTGAATTATAATCATTTATTTAGTAAACGTATCAAATATTGTTGTAAAATGAAAACATAGATCAGCAGGAGAACTTCTGGCTTGTGTAACACATGTTTGGAGTAGCGCGAGTGAACACTTTGGAGAGTTTTGAGCGCTTGCTCTTGATGTATCCGGGGCATTAAACCGTGTTTGGCACAATGGATTGTTGGCTAAGATACGATCTTCTGATATGTCTGAGAAGTTTTGTTTATGGCTCTCATGTTTCCTCAAAGAGCGTTCTTTACGAATGGCAGTCGGCGGATTTCTTTCTAATACCTTCACTATCAACGCCGGTGTGCCCCCGGGCATCATATTGTTTTCTGCTATTTACATTAATGATCTGCTGGAAAAGACCAGGAATCCAATCTACAGCTTTGCAGATGACAGTAGGCTTATCTCTTCATTCACTTTGAACGCTCGAATATCGGTTACTCAAGTAAATATCCGCAGACAGCCTGAAGACGTTGACCTAAACAAAGACTTGGAAGAAATTCTATCTTGGGGTGACAGTAATCCAGTAGAATTTAACGCTACAAAAACCCAGACGGCAGTTTTTTTTTCTGAAAAAAGTTAACGTCGCTGAACCCGACATGGTATGTCGGGGCACTCCATTTCTCTAGCATCGTTACTCAATTTGCTGGGAGTTAATTTGGGAGCAAATATGTCTTGGCATGGACATGTTGCAACCATAGCAAAGAAAGCTTCTCAAAAGCTGGGAATATTATTTCGAACTAGAAAGCTTAACACTCCATATTATTTCTGTACAAAGTTGAAATTCGACCGATGATGGAATTATGCACCCATGCTTGGGGTTTTGCTTCCAAATGTACACTGCATTTGTTGGATTCTATTCAGAAGAGAGCTGTTCGCCTGATTGGAGACCTGTAACTGGTCTGCAACCTTGATTTAATGAAACATCGAAGAACGGTTGACGACTTGAGTCTATTCTACAAATATTTTAATGGAAAGTGTTTGATGGATATCCACCGCTTAATTCCTCCCAGACCGGTGCATACTAGAAATACACGTCGCGCTAATACTTCACATAGGTATGATAATTAGCTTGTTATTCCCGTGCAATCCTTTTCAAGCAGTCTTTGAAATAATTTGCCCAGGACTGTGTTTCCGACCAAGTATAATTTACAGCGATTCTAGACCAACGTCAATCGCTTTTTCCGCACACGTGTCGCTCCTGTAGCGTTTTAGGAATTTCCCTGTAGCACATGTGCTAGACCCATAAAAAAAAATGTTTTAAAATGGACTTTTAATTAAGTATCTTTTATAGTGTTGTAAAATGGGGCTTTTTCTTGATTTCAAACGGACGTAGAATCTAATTTTGCTAAATTTAGCTATTGATATATAAATTCAACTAAGTTAATTTTTTTTTGACATTTTGAAAACAAAAACTGTCTGAAAATACATGACTTTACTTACAATACCTGTTCAAGGACCTTAATTTTTGAAGCTGCTTCTCACAGTTCCAAAAGTTATAGTCCAGGGGTCGGCAACCTATGGCACGCGTGCCATCTCTGGCACGCCAAGCAATTTTGAATGGTACGCGTACCTATTCAAAGTTTACACATTAATTCTGTAATCTGTGACATGTTTCGAAATTAAGTAAATAATCGAAGACAGTATTACTTTAACGATACAAACAAAAACGATATATTATATAGGTCACCAAAAACTACAAAATATATATTTTGTAATTTATAATTTTACTGAATGCATTGGTTTGGCTTTAATTTCGGCAAGTATTAAAAACGGCAAGCCTCAAAATATGAGCCTAGGCAAAAACACAAATAAACGTCCTCAATTCAGATCAAAAGAGCCGCTATAAGGCGGTTTTTGTTTGACTTGACTTCAATCGTTCCGACGCGCGCCGCAACTCTTTTTATATTGCCGAACTTTAGTTTTTGTTAGATTTAACTTCTAGGCGGCCCTTTGATTGCAATGGGCGCGTTGTAGATAGTAATTTTTGTTCTAAGAAATTTAATAAACGTAATTATTGGAATTTTCTGGAAACATTATTTTTCTATATATAACAAGCGGCTACACGTTTGGATCATCTAGTATAGAAGTAACATCCGTTCCAGTCAATAGTCGTCGAAAAGGTTAAAAATTAAAATTACGTTGCGTTATGGCCGCATTTCAAACTTCATGGACAACAGATTACGGTTTTGTATAGCAAAACGATCGGGCCATTTGTGTCCTATGTCGGGAAAGCGTAGTTTTCCGGACATCTAGTGTTCAACGACATTTTCAGATAAAACATGAATCGTCATTTAAAGATAACGCTGATAACAGGGAGGCAATACAAAGAGCAAGTAAACAATACGAGAAACAGTCAACATTCTTTAGCAAAGTTTTCCAAAGAAAAAAATCAGGTAATTGAATGCAGTTTCAAAATTGCACAATCGTTGGCACAAAAGGGTAGGCCGTCCACTGACGGAGAATTTATGAAGCAAACGTTTTTGAGTACTGGCGAGATTTTATTCGACGACGTGCCCAATAAGGATACAATATTGGCCAGGATTAGGGATATACCGGCATCAGCGCGGATCATCGAGAGACGAATTACCGAAATGACACAAAATGTCCAAAAACAGCAGAGAGACGCTATCAAACGGAGTTTTGTATTTAGTGTAGCATTGGATGAAAGTGTCGATATTAATGACATTGCCCGTCTGGCAATCGTTGCGCGATACTTCGATGATGGCAGTGTGTATGAAGAGCTAATTTGTCTGTTCCCATTGCAGGGAACTACAAGAGGAGAAGATATATTTTCAGAATTTGTTAAACAGTTTGAAAAGCGGAACGTTGATTTAAATAAAAATTTTTGCGTAACGACAGATGGCGCTCCTGCTATGATTGGGAGACATAAAGGATTTGTTTTCCTTCTTATTGAACGCATGGGTCGATCAGTTTTGAATTTTCATTGCATAATTCACCAAGAGGGTTTGTGCGCTAAAATCTCCGCCGGAAGTTTTAAAATCCGTGATGGATAGGGTGGTTAAAATAGTTAACTACATTGTCGGTCGTTCTTCACTGATCCATAGACAATTTAAGGCGTTTCTGCAGGAATTAGAAAGTGCATATTCAGATATACCATTGCACAATAATGTGCGCTGACTCAGCCGTGGTAAAGTGCTCTCTAGATTTGTGCAATGTCTGGGCGAAATTAAATCGTTCTTGTTGGAAAAAAATCAAGTGGATGCTTATCCTGAACTAGAAGATAAGAACTGGATCTGTATGTTTATGTTTCTTACTGATATTACAAACCATCTCAGTGAACTCAACTTAAAGTTACAAGGTTCAGGCAAAACAGTTCTGGATTTATACGAATCCTGGATATCATTCAAATTAAAAATAGATTTATTTATCAGCGATATTACTACAAACACATATAAATATTTTCCAAATTTAAAAAACTTATATATCCAGTGTCGACGATGGTGCACTAATAGACGAAATTTTTAAATATATGACTAATTTAAAAGAGGAGTTTATCGAGAGGGGTCAGGATTTTGATAAACATGGTTCTATGTTCGCTTTTTTAATCAAACCAGATTTAATGAATTTTTCCAGCAGTTGCTTTGACATATCTCTTTTCTCATGGATAGACATTAATGATTTTGATCTTCAATACATTGAATTTAAAAGCTCCGAGTTATGGAACACGAAATTGTAGAATTAAGAAGGGTATTAGAAGGTGACTGCCAGAACCATTCAAACGAAATACTCAGTTGTTGGATGACTTTACCAGAGAAATTTATTTGTCTTAAGAAAGTAGCGTTTGCCATGCTTACAGCTTTCGGATCATCCTATATCTGTGAACAACTTTTTTCCCATATGAGAGTGATTTTAAACCCGTACCGAAGTAGGCTGACAACAGAAAAATCGGAAGCATGTGTGACACTGAAAATAACCAGACATGAACCGGATATAAGAAAACTCTCTAAAGAACTTCAAGCACAGGGTTCACACTAGGTCCTAGGACTAGTATAATAAAATTATTTGTTAAATGTTAAAATTTTTTGTAATTAAACCTTCTAAAAGCAATATTGTAAGTTAATTTTAGTTGTAGTAAGTACCTATGTCGGCACGCAAAATCTTGTATGGATGAAAACTGGCACCCCTTAGTTAAAAGGTTGCCGACACCTGTTATAGTCTATAAGATATGAAAAAAATGACATTTCACAAAATATTCTAGTTTAAGCGAAGTACACCATATAACCTTACCAAACAACAGTAAAAACTGTTCCAAAACAAGTTTTGAATTCGACAAACATCGAAAATGGCAAAAATATCCTTACAGAAAAACCAGGAAAACGAACTGTCATAGATGACAGAAAACAGTACCAAAACCAACATAATATAGTGTTACTAAGCGATTTAGTCAATAAAATCAAAAATAATGAACAATTATAAATTTGAAAAAATTGATGATCATTTTAGAAGAATAAAACATAAAAAAAATGGTATACTCCATCAGTTTTATTAATAAAGCTAGAGTAACATTATGAAATAAAAGCCCTTAGAAGCCTCGCCCCCTTGTCTCTTTAATACATTTTGCCGGTGTCCTAGTTCTAACCACAGAGACATTAGAATAGATAGAGGAGAGAAAGTAAGTAGCCTGCTGTAAGAGAAAGCGTATAGTCGTTAAAAAGAGAAGGAAATAATATGAGTTATTCTATCTCTCTTACTCGGCGCAAGCCACAACACTCTCACGCGGGTACGTACGTCCACAATACTAAGTTAGAGTGCCTACCCGTGCAAGAGTGTTGTGGGCGTGCGCCGAATAAGAGAGACAGAAGACTCATATTATTTCTTTCTCTTTCTACGAGCGCCACGCTGCTCGCGAGAACTTACCTGCTCTATTCTAATATCTCTATGGTTCCAACACAGTCGCCAAATTCCGTATCAGTGGTCTCGAACCTACCGATTTTTCAGTATTTCTACCGATATGGGGTCTGTCCTACCGAAATATCAAAATTTAACGATTTTTTTCACGATTTCTAAGAATACAAGGAAATTCTCCCGATTCTTTTACCGATTTTCCATTCCCAAGTTGGCCACCCTTTTCGATTATGTTGTTTACGGGGAATCCCTCGTATCAAAACATTTCCTGATGACAGAAAGAACTATTTCGGGATAATGTCAGTTTACTAAAGGATGGCGATGACACTCAAATGTTTCCTTTGTTGTCTGCTTTCATCTCTACTATTTTAACACTGCCCCATTCATCCGCTAAGGTTGAGCGCATATTCTTGCATATTAATCTTTTGAAAACAAGATTAACTGTCCACTGAGTCAATCACTGGTCTGTTAGATAGAAAACGACTATTTAATGACGCTAATTCTTATGACTTCGAAATTAGTTCAAAGATGATTGCAGCTATGACCAAAGAATATTGGAATGATCCTAAAAATCATAAAAATTAATTAAATTTAAGTTTGTGTGCCTATTTGATGTTAGATATCTTTAGTAATAAACGAATTACAAATTACTTATTCCGTTATATTTTTGTTATTTCGATTTCATTATGTTTTACTAGTATTCACTAGTTTTTAGTCACTCATATATAAAATATTGTAAAATAAAAATAATTACTCTTATTAGTTTTAATTGTGTACTTAGTATATTCTGTAAATTCTTATTATTTTACAAAGATAAAGAAGTTTTTAAAATAAACAAATTTGAGTGAATATTGTATTTTTTTTTTCATATACCGATTTTGAGTACAAATATACCGGTATTAGTGGGCATCTCTACCCATTTCGTATTTTGACGTTCGAGACCACTGCTCCGTATCAGCTGACACTCCTCTGCTTTATAATTCCGTGGTAGGAAGTTACGAAACAGAACGACAGAGACCTAACCTGTTTTTTAGTGTGGTTTTGTTTGTATTATTTAAAATAAATATGAGTCTGTTAAAAATGACACTTTTTAATTCATTTATATTAAAACAAATAAAAAATGTGAGGTTGAAATGTATGAGACAGTACAGTGGTTCTCTGTATGAACCAGAATATTTGGAGGTAATCAGTTTTTTCTGAAAAAAAGTTTGTATTTTTTCATTGTCCATTCTAGGGCATGAAATCAAAGATTCCTTTATATGACACTCTAAATATTCAGATAAGAGGCTATGATTATCCCATATTGGAAAGTTATCAGAAATATTTACATAATTTTATTAAAAATATGGATATTAATGTGGAAGAAAGTTGGGCAACTACAGCACAAAATATGCAAATAACCACCTTTAAACCACAAAGTGAAATTATAAATACTCAGTATAAATTAAATATATATGAGAGAACAGTACAACTTACTGATGTATCAACACTTCAGGTAAAAATAAATAGAAAAAAGCAAATTTATTAAAGAATTTTTTGTATCTACTTTAAAATCAAAGAATTTAAATAGCATCTTCCATTTACTTTTCCTAACACACTTATCCAAGTATTGGATATAATAATAAATTTTATAGATCACGAGTGCTTTTAGATCAACTTGGGAGTAGAAAGGTAACTGGAAGTTGTTAAATATTAATGAAATAATTTTTTTTTCCCAGTTCCTTTATAAGAAAAATTCTCTATATTGGATTGAGTAGACTGGAATGGTTGATTTTTTTAAAAATGAATAAAATATTTCAATCAAATTTCATAATTAAATGCACTAAATTCAAGAAAACTATCAGCATTCTTTTCAGTCGACTTTTTTAAAGTAATATTTTACCTATTTTTACTATAGTTGATTATTAAGACATAATTCCAAAATTTCAATTTTTATTTATTACTTTTCAGTTTTGATTAAAAATATAGAAATGGTAACATTTAACATAAACTTATAAATAGTATTAATGGTATCGCTGAGTTTTTAAATCATTGCCGTATCTCAAAAATGAGTGAGGCTTAAAATCTGAAATTTTGATTAATTTGCCATATTTAAGTTTGTGATGTTAAATTTTAAAAAATTTTAAAATAAAATAAAATTAATATTTTGTTTTGAGTTACTCTATTATTGGTCTCCAGTCACTAATATAGCACGTATATCATTTTATTACATTAAGGTAGAACATTTTTTTTCATTATTTATTGTATTTTGTAATTACTGATTATTTAGTTCAGGGTAGCAAAAACAGCTTCTCCCTGATTTTTTCTCGTAAGTTTTTTAAAATTAGGCCATTTTAAGCCTATTTAAAAAAAAAAAACTGGTCAAGTACAAGTTGGACTTGCGCAATTAGTGTTCCATACGTTGATTGCTTTTAAGATAAAAGTTTTTGTTAAGGAGGTATAAAATGATCAGTGATTTCACAAAACACACCCCAAATGACTTTTCAACAAAGTTTTTTTCAGAGAAAATTGGGTGTGACAGACAGACGGACAGACATCGAAGTGATCTTATAAGTGTTCCATATGGAACACTAAAAATCTCCCTTTTTCTGAAAAGCCCGCTTATTGTTATTGTTTTAAAATGTAATTGTTTCTTCAACATGCCCTTTTTTTGTTATGAAAATTTATCAAAACAATAGGGGAGTTTGCTTAGAGTTCATTTTTTTTGTTTATCCTTCATGGTCATATTAGATATAGAAATACAAAATACAATACGGTGTCTTTAGTTAGGGTACTAATGGGAATATCTTTTTTGGTAAAAATAAAGTAAAAGTTAGACCTAAAATTAGTTCTTTTAACAGTATTAGAAATATTAATATCCATATAATTAAATGTAAATTGAGCATTTCAGATTGAAATATACATTTGATTTTAAAAACAATATGTTACATTTTATAAAATGTTATACCAAATTTCATTAGTCTGCCTTAATGGTAACAAAAGGCTTTCTTAATTAGTCAAGTCTTAGATAGACTATATTTTGCGAACTGACTTATTTTAAAGACTGCTAGAAAACAACCTACGCAGGGTTTGTAGTTTGTTAACATGAGAAATTGTCTTATTTTTTTCAGATTGTGTCTGATTTTCTCTATTTTGACCATGTTAAAAAGTTGAAATTGTAAAATTTCAGTTTTCTTAATTTCCATTACTTACATAAATTTCTAATGTGCAAAGTTGGTTTCACCATATGCAGAAAGTTGTAGTCTCAAAAAATTTGGCAAAAAACTGACTTTCATCACACATACTGCTTCTGTAAGTATTTAGGGATTACATGCACCAGCTTATCAAGCTTTCTATTAAGGATATATGATGTCCCGGACGTACAATAATATTGAGGGAAGTATAAAACTATTTAAGTGTCTCATCGAGAGAAATGTTTATAAATACGTAATTATTCATTTTATGAAAGGAGTGTTATTGTATATAACATATCTATTAAAATATTTAAATAACAAGACGAAAAATCTGTATAATTATTTAATAATTTGACTATTCGCTTCTTTTTCGGATTGTGATCTTTCTCCCTTTACCTTTTTGGATATTTTTGTTTACACCTGGTGTTTAATTTCTTTTTTAGAAGTAAAGACGTTTTCAGTTGTAGATTTTTTAGTTTTGTTGTTTTGATTATTTCTCCTGTTTCATTCTCAGAATTCTACTCGGTACTCTTGCTACTAATTAAATCCCTTTCAGTTTTCCTGATACTCATCATTCTTCATAAATTATATTTTATAACAACGTTTAAATCAATAAACTCATCTCGACAGACCCAGTGGTATGAAGTGTATGTTTCTGTTTGTGTGTTACTAGATATTAAATATATAGTTTTTTTTCTGTTTTGAAAACATTATTAACATTTACAATCGTATTTATATTTATATAATTTATATCAATTTGCATAATTTTTTTTTTTTCACCTTAATTTGTTGACATCAAAAATAAGAGTAATTTGAAAAATCCTGTTTTTTTCTTATTTCAATTTTTACTAGCTTGTAGACTTCTGTTCGTGTGTTTCAATGGCCACTTGCATTTCTGCATCCAGCCAAATTCCCTTCTTACCTTCCTTTATTCTGATAACTTTCTGCTGTATTTCCCAGGTTCTAGTAGGGAGATTGAGGAATCCGGTTTTCCTTCGTGTTAGTTGAATTGATATAGAGGTAAGGACTTTTGCATTGAGGATATGTTATTCTTGTGACATCTTATGTTTACTTATTTCTTTGCATTTTCCTTTCCAATTTGGTTTCTTTACTGTTATGAGTTATTTATAATTTCTTCCCTATTCTCTCCAATATCTTCACCGGGTTTAATGCAGCTTCTTCTGTCGGCAGAAATATGTTTGGTATTTTAAGGGGCTCTTTTATTTCCTTTACTAGATATATATAAATTTTTATTGCCAGCTGCGACATAACTTTTGCCCTGGCGCGGTAACTGTATTTTCGTGTGCCTGATTGATTGCTTCCTCCAGGTTTTTCCCCTTATTATTTGTCATGTTGGAGCCCATGACTAAAAGGTGAATATTATTGGGTAACTTTATGGTTATCTCTACATTTTTGAAATGAATGTTTATTCCCCTTCCATCCTTTCTGTCTTGTCTTATGATTATATAGTTTTATATGTATAAATTATATAACGTTCATTTAGCTTGTGTGGATGCCCCGATTTTCTTTATGGATAATATTCATTTAACGTCTTTTGCATTTATGTTTCTAGTGTTCCATTGTAAAATTTTTATGTCTTATGGATCCTATTCTTGGAGTAGAACATATTGAACTGGGACTTGATCGTCCATTCTTGCCTTTTGATTGTGTGGTGAGGGGCTTGTTACCCAACGTATTGATGAGAGATTTCATATCCGGTTCCAAATTAATTTTTTAAATTATTTGCTCCTCCTATAGACGTTAATAAACATTTATTATGCTCTGTTCTGTCATATCCCTGAATTGCCGGCGATACCGAAAGTTCTTTAGACACTTTTAGTGTTTTGCTCCTTTTCCCTTAATTTTGGAAAAACGCTGTGGTGCATTCTAAACCAATTTTGCCTAGATGAGTGATTTCCTGTATTAGCCGAATCAGGGTCTCGCGTTT
>CM032449.1:94552120-94608995 GCA_019049505.1 Pachyrhynchus sulphureomaculatus | reverse complement strand
AATTAAAGCCGTAAAATCCTTATACCAAGACGCAAGAAGTAGTGTGAAAACCAAATATGGTATAACAACAGGGTTCCAGATCACAAAGGGTCTCAAACAGGGCTGCTGTATATCCCCAACGCTATTTAAAATCTATTTGGAGAGTGCACTGAAGAACCGGAAAAGGAAATGCAGCAGTATGGGATTACCACTGGATGACGATACTACATTGTACACGCTGTCATTCACAGACGACCAGGTAGTAGTCGCTCAGGACATCGATGATATGGAATACATGACACAAAAACTTATGGAGGAATATGAAAAATGGGGCTTAGAGGTCAATATTAAAAAGACCGAGTACATGTGCGTCGGAGGACAACAGCAGGACTTGAAACTGGCCACAGGACACACCATCAAACACTGTGCCAGTTATAAGTATTTGGGACGGAACACTGGAAGAAGCAATATTCGAGAGGAATATCCAAGGAAGAAAAGCGATTGCAATGCTTAATAGTATACTATGGGACAAAAACATAACCATTGAAAATAAGAAGAGAATTTACAACTCAATAGTGAAAAGTATAATAACTTACAGCTCCCAGGTGTGGCCATTGAAGGAAAGAACAGAAAAAATACTAAAAGCTACAGAAATGGATTTCTGGAGACGAGCAGCCAGAAAATCCAGAAAAGACCGCATACCAAATGACACGATAAGACGAGCTTTAGAAATAAAGCACGATATAATGGACGAAATCAGAACCCAACAGTTGGTATGGTACGGACAGGTACAGAGAATGTCACAAGACCGACTAGACCGAAAGAAAGCGAGGAAGACCACGCGAAAGCTGGAGAGCAGGAATCAACAAGGAAGTACTAGAGAGAGATCTGGAGGAGGGATGGAGAAACCGGGAGGAGTGGAAATTAGGCATCGGAAGACGGAAGACGTTATAAAACCGATTGATATATATATATATATATATATATATATATATATATATATATATATATATATATATATATATATATATATATAAATAATACGACAAACAAAAATTGAAACAAAGCAGTTCGCATTAATTACACTTAACTACCAGAACTCCAACCAAATAAATTATGCGAGTATACTAGTACTTCTCCGTAGTAAACGCTATAACGCACTGTATTCACGCAAATTTACATGCTGAAAGAGTCCAAAAACAAATAGGAGACCCCAGGGGGATTCCCTGAAGGCCCCGACGATTTTAAATGGAAATATGTACATACATATTTTAGAAGCTCGGTTAATACGCAGCATAGACGCGGGTACCTCGGATAATCAAGTTCTTAGATTGGCTCGGTTAATCCGGAGCTCGGATAATCACGACTCGGTTAATCGGGGTTCTACTGTGTGTGTGTGCGCGTGTGTGTGTGTGTGCGTGTGTGTGTGTCTATATATATATATATATATATATATATATATATATATGTTAGGTTAATTCTTACCTTAGACGTGGATGCTTAGGTTAATACTTATCATATCTTTTAATGAATTACAACGTACTTTTTTTTTATTTTTTCGTTACAAGAACCACATGTTAATCAACTGTCAGTATCATATATTTTTATTTTAAAAACTGGGACGAATACAACATGTAAACTACATTTATAGTACTGCCATATATATTTGGCTTAGGTTACTTGTTTCGTTTTTGTTCTTGATAGCGGTTGGTGTTTTTTGTGTCTTAATGGATTCCAATATTTCTTTTTTTCTTATTGTTCTCAGTGATTAAGATCTTGGTTTCTTCATAATTAAATGTGTGTTTGTTTTTCTCTTCGGGTTTTATTAGTGCTGTTCTATTATTTTTGTCATATTTGTGTCCTTTTCCAAATATTAGCTAGTTTGCCCTAAATAACTACCCTCACAATTATTGCAAGGAATCTGGTATACAACATTGGTCTTTTTGTTTTTTGGGGTTTTGGCTTTTAATTTTGAAAAGTTGGTTGCCAGCAAGTTATAGGCTCTATGAGCGATATTTATATTATGCTTTTTAAAAAGTTTTTCAATTTTTTGTGAAAATGGTAAAACGATATGCTTTGTTTTTTTTGGGCTTTTTTGTTGTTGGTTTTTGTTTTCGGTAGAAATATAAAATTTATGTATCCGTTTTTTCAATATTTGGTTTATAATTCCAGTACTTTTTGGCTTTGTTTATTGACTCTTTCCGGTATTCTGGGTCTGTTAGGGATATTGCCCGATCCGCCAGACCAATTATGACTGATTTCTTGTATTTTAGTGGATGGTTTAAGTTATAATTTAGATATCTAGACGACCATATTTTCTTTGTGTACCATTCAGTTTTTATACTTTGGTCTTTGTTGTGTAATGTTAGATCCAGGAAACTTATTTTTTTTATCTGTTTCTATCGTGAACTGTAGTTTTTTATTGTAATTGTTAAACTTGTTTAAAATATACTTTACATAATTTTTTGGAATGGCAGTAATACAATCATCAACCTATAGAAAAATGGTATTTCAAATGATATGGTGGAAAGGACATTTTCTAAGTCCTCCATTACTAGCAACATGGAAAATGGAATCCACTACCTCACACAGTTGGAGAAAGATGAACTCAGAGTCAAAACCTGTAACATTCTAACCAACTACAAAAATAAAATTAAAAATGATACTCAAAACACTCCAATGTCAAAGAAGGTATACAAAACAAAAAATTCCTAAAACACCATGTCGAATTAAAACTACTAAATGCTGATAAAACCAACGAACGAGTCATAATGAAAACAGAATACTATGAAAACAAAATGAGTTTGTTACTTAATGACAAAAAAACATATAAACAAATTAAGCAAGATCCTACTAATAGATATCAAAAACAAAACAATCAACTAATAGAAAAATGGGAAAATAAACAATACATTGCACCACAAATTGCTAAATCATTGAAAATCAGAAACGCCATACCACTAAAAATATATGGACTCCCAAAGCAACATAAAAATAACATTCCACTGCGACCAATAATTTCATCCATCCAACACCCGTTTAACAACTTATCCAGATTTCTCAAAAATATAATCGAAACGATAATTTACAAAAATAACTACTATATTAAACACTCGTTCCATTTCAAGGAAAAATAATAAAAATAAAACTTCCACCGGACTATATATTGGTATCCCTTGACGTCATATCATTATACACCAATATACCTCTGACTCATGCAACTGACATAAAGAAAAAATGGCACGAAATCAAAATATTTACCGATATACCAATAGAGAAATTTAGTGCTGCAACCAAATTGGTTCTGAACTCAACATATTTTCAGTTTGAAGAAAATCTATATCAAGTAGACGGATGTACAATGAGTCCATCCATATCCAGTGTGGTGGTGCAATTAGTAATGGAGGACTTAGAGGAAAATGTTCTTTCCAACATACCATTTAAAATACCATTTTTCTATAGGTTTATTGATATATATATATATATATATATATATATATATATATATATATATATATATATATATATATATATATATATATATATATATATATACACACATACATATACAGTCCCTGGCCAAATTATTAGACGCACTGTATTTTTTTTTAGTAATTTTATGTTTCTTAAGAGTTTTTATGCAATAATGGTATATTTAAACTACAATATTATTGATTTTTATTTAAAAGAATTGTTGTAGACTACATATTTGTATTTATTTTTAACATATGGCCACACTGTGTTGACAAAGTGATACATGAACGTAAAGAAGTACAAACCTGTATCAGTCACGATCGGAATCGAGTCAGGTACGGACGTGTTTCTGTGGCTTTATGGACTGTAATTGTTTGTTTAACAGTTTTATACTACTCAGTTATTAGTTTATTTTGTATTCAGTGTTTTAAAAAAGTAATTGGACTATTTTCATTATGGGTAGAAAAGGCGATCTCTCACCACGTAAAAAAGCTGAAGTGAAGGCCCTTGTGATTGCGAAAAACATTTACAAACCGAGAAATATCACGAAGATTGGAGGTTTCTGAAGCTAGTGTACGATGCATAAAAAAGAAAATTGAGTCAGGGAAGGAATTAAGCCCGAAAAGAAAGAAAAGATGCGGTAGAAAACCAATTTTCACTCCACGGTCAGAGAGATGTTTGAAGAAAATTTGTGTAGAAAACAGATTTGCTACCACAAAGGTAATAAAATCACAACTCCAGGATGCTAGCGTAAATGCTTCTGAGCGCACTGTTCGAAGAAAATTGAAAGAATTAGATTTTAAGGCCTGTCGCCCCGCCAGGAAGCCCAAGTTAACAGCTGCAATGAAAGCAAAACGCCTGAAGTGGGCCAAACAATGGCAAGACAAAGATGTGGACTTCTGGAGATCGGTAAGATACAGCAATTTAATCAATAATTGATACATTATTATCATTTTCAGTTAAATAAAGCAAATAAACATGGAAGTTTATATATTTTTCCTATTTTTGACAGGTCCGCTTCAGTGACGAAAGCACATTCGAAATTTTGCAGAATAAAGCTCAGTATGTGCGTCGTCGTCATGGAGAAAAGTTTCATCCTGATTGTGTCGTCCCGACGGTTAAACATCCCACCAAAGTGATGATTTGGTCAGTCATCAGCGGCAAGGGCACTGGACGTCTGTACGTCGTCAAAGGAATAATGAGGCAAGATCAGTACAAAGAAGTATTACAAAATCGGTTGATTCCGCAGCTCAGAGAATGGTTTCCAAATGGGGGGGAACCATTCACTTTCATGCAAGATGGAGCTCCCTGCCACACTGCTCGGTCTGTTAAAGCTTTTTTGGCAGAAAAAAATATCCCTCTGTTGGATTGGCCCTGATATGAACCCCATTGAAAATGTGTGGGAGCTGATGAAAAGAGAAGTGGCTAAAGATGTGATTACCAACAAAACCCAGCTCCTGAAAAGATTATTCATGTGTGGAATCATCATCCTCAAATGCAGGAGACAGTACAATCTTGCATTGATAGCATGCCGCGCAGAATTAAAGCTTTGATAGCGGCTAAAGGTGGCTCAACTAAATATTGACTTTTACTAACATTAATTTCACTTTTCTTTAAAACTTAATAAACTTATGCTTTTCTAAATTAATGCTGTTTTATTTATGTCAAATAAATAGGTAATTGATTGGATAATATAAAAATAAAAAACAAATCAATTTAAAATAATAAAACGGTACAATATCAATCGGTAATTAATATTTTACATGAAATCTTGCAGTGCGTCTAATAATTTGGCCAGGGACTGTATATACATACATACATATATATATATATATATATATATATATATATATATATATATATATATATATATATATATATATATATATACACAGTGGCGAACAATAGTATGGAAACATTTTCTTAATCAAAAATCTCTAGGAAAAAAAAATTAGTCTTGTTTTGTTGACAATTTCTTTATAGAATTTTATTATTGACTATGAAAACTCTGTTTGCCTTTTCTGGTAGATAAGGTTTTTAAGAAATGCGTTTTGTCCTTATCGAAAGCATTGAAATAATTTTATCATTCTGCTTTAAGAGTACGTTATTGTTGATACGAAGTAATTTACTAGCATTGGTTGAGAGTGCGGTTTTTGCCAAAATGCCAAAGTGCAAATATTACAGTTCAGATCTGAAACATAAAATTATTTCTCTGTATCAAAGTGGAAAGAAGCAACTTAAAATAGCAAAATCTTTAAACATACATAGGGGCACTGTCAGCAAAATTGTTAAGAAGTTCTCGAGAAGGGACACTGTTGATCCGGCATTTAAAAGTGGTAAGCCTCGAAAAACAAGTAAGAGAGTAGACAAAATTATAATTCGAAAAGCGAAAAATGATCCCAAGAAAACTGCTGTTGATATTAATAAAGAACTAAGGTAGGAATATCATGGTGTATTGGTGTCAGGCATGACTATTAGGCGTGGTGTTAAAAAGCCACTCCTTACAAAGCGTCGCAGAAAAGAGAGATTGAAATTTGCTAATGAACATAAAGACTGGACTCAAAATCAGTGGTCTCTAGTAATCTTTAGTGACGAAAGTAGATTCAATCTCTTTGGAAGTGATTCTACTGGTTATGTAAGAAGACCAGTTGGTCTAAAGTACCTTGTACATACTGTCAAACATGGCGGTGGAAATATCATGGTATGGGGTTGTTTTCGACGGTCTAGTTTGCCATTGGGCAAAGATAAATGGCAGAATGGATGCTCAGATGTATCTTGAGATATTGGAAAATAATTTGATTCCTTATGAAGAAGATTTGCCACTGTCATGAATTTTTCAACAAGACAATGACCCAAAACTCACATCTCGCTTGGCCAAGAATTGATTTTCTGAACAAAGGATCGGGTGATGCGCTGGCCTTCACAATCACCTGATTTGAACCCGATAGAAAATCTTTGGCACTATCTGGATAAACAAGTTAGGAAAAGGAATATAAAAAACGGGAAAAAATACCACCCGATTTTTGTGCTAGGCTTATTGACTCTATGGGCAGAAGGCGTCAAGCAGTGATTGACGCAAAAGGATATCCTACTAAATATTAAATATTTTCAACATCCTAGTCGTCTTAGTGGAATTTTTATTTTATAACAAAAATCTTTCGATACTTTTGTTTGTGCATAATTTTGTTACGTTCAAAACTAAGCACATTTCTAATAAACAATAACTGTTTTAGTCTTCAAAATGTTTGTTAGCATGTACACGATTAATAAATAAATATTGTAATTGCAAACCGTTTAAATGATAAGACTAGAGATGGGAATTTAAATGTTTCCATACTTTTGTTCGCCACTGTATATATATATATATTATATATATATATATATATATATATATATATATATATATATATATATATATATATATATATATATATATATATACTCTGGTGAGCAAAAAAATCGACTCAAACTATTTGGCATCATTTAACGCGGATCCTAGAATTTAGTGTACAATAGTACACATTAGAGTTGTGTTGACAATGAAGTGGTCGTTTCGCTCCGGGGTACATCGTCTTCTTCCTGATCCTGGTCTCCATGTAAAGACGCCAACCTCTTGGTAACGTCTGTAGACTATGGAAACAGCTGACTGGCTCAGATGCAGTTGCGGAGCGACTACACGTTGGCTATGCCCTTTCTTGTAATAGGGCAATGACTTGTCCGGTTTCTTCCGGAGTGTTATCCATTTTTCGATGACGTAATTAGTGAGCAGGTATAGCAGAGATGTTGATGATTCAAGTTCCGATAAAGGAATGATAGAAAAATGCAATTACATGTGTTTTATAGGGATGAATAGCGCGCAGCGAGTACGTTGCTGAGCGAACAAAAACGTTTCAACCAGTAAAACGTTTTTGAAAATCCAAATATTTTTGGTATTATTAGAAAGAGTAGAAAATCAGCATTCTAATAATACCAAAAATGATACCACTGTTGGAAAATTAAATTCAAGGGTCGGTGTTAAATGAAGCAAAATCGTTTGAGTCGATTGCCAGTGGATATGTGCGTGTATATACATTTATATATATATATATATATATATATATATATATATATATATATATATATATATATATATATATATATTATATATATTCTATGATAGTAATAACTTCTTAATTCGGAAATTATGAAGCTACGACCAACTTTATCTAATGCGTTGCTGAAATAAATGTATACTGTCAGTTACTCTCGGTATATCATCAGAACTCGGTGCTTTCTTAGGTATTTCTTACATATAATCGTAATAGACGATATTATTTTTATATTTATTTGCTCGTGGACAAAGTAAAAATATGAAGCAAAAAATTCAGTTACATTTTCTTTTAAGTCTAAAAGCTGTTTTTTTTTTAACGTCGCTGTGTGAGGAGGCGCGTGTGATAAAAAAAGTTAATTACCATAAATTGTGTTGTAAGAGAAAAGACAATTACTTATGAGTGAGTTCTGTTCCTTGTAATCCTGGTAAATTAAGAGCACCAGGAGCAGCTGATATTAAAATCGCAAGAAATGGTAATAACAGATTAGCTATTAATCTCAGCACGGCTGATCAAACAAAACTATAGAAAATGAAAATCTTAAAGCCTATATACCGACGTCATTGGCTTTATGCAAGGTCATCATAATGGAAGAATTTATGATGGAAGTAGAATTTACCATCAATGTATTGGAAACACGAAAAATAAAAAAAGACGATCCACAATGAGTCTTTAATAGACCCGGAAAATATTACCAGTTTACCAAAATACATTAAAATTGATTACCACCTGGAATTGCCTAAAGTACGGACATGCTACGAAACAATGTCGAAGCAAGATCAGATGCGCGATGTGTGGGAATGAACGAACCACAGACAATTATGAAGTTGAGGAGACAGAAATGTTGCATTTACTGCAAAAAGGGGCATAAAGCTCCAGATAGAAGGAATTGCGAGGAATATTTAAGGCAAACTGGCGGAAGGAAATATGTCATACTAGAAAACTACACCCCAAAACGCGAGACCCTGATTCGGCTAATACAGGAAATCACTCATCTAGGCAAAATTGGTTTAGAATGCACCACAGCGTTTTTCCAAATTAAGGGAAAAGGAGCAAAACACTAAAAGTATCTAAAGAACTTTCGGTATCGCCGGCAATTCAGGGATATGACAGAACAGAGCATAATAAATGTTTATTAACGTCTATAAGAGGAGCAAATAATTTAAAAAATGAATTTGGAACCGAATATGAAATCTCTCATCAATACGTTGGGTAACAGGCCCTCACCACACAATCAAAAGGCAAGAATGGACGATCAAGTCCCAGTTCAATATGTTCTACTCCAAGAATAGGATCCATAAGACATAAAAATTTTACAATGGAACACTAGAAACATAAATGCGAAAGACGTTAAATGAATATTATCCATAAAGAAAATTGGGGCATCCACACAAGCTAAATGAACGTCATATAATTTATACATATAAAACTATATAATCAGAAGACAAGACAGAAAGGATGAAAGGGGAACAAACATTCATTTCAAAAATGTAGAGATAACCATAAAGTTACCCGATAATATTCACCTTTTAGTCATGGGGCTCCAACATGACAAATAATAAGGGGAAAAACCTGGAGGAAGCAATCAGTTAGAAGCGATGGTTATAAACGTCAGGCACACGAAAATACAGTTACCGCGCCAGGGCAAAAGTTATGTCGCAGCTGGCAATAAAGTTTTTACATACCTAGTAAAGGAAATAAAAGAGCCCCTTAAAATACCAAACATATTTCTGCCGACAGAAGAAGCTGCATTAAACCCGGTGAAGATATTGGAGAGAATAGGGAAGAAATTATAAATAACTCATAACAGTAAAGAAACCAAATTGGAAAGGAAAATGCAAAGAAATAAGTAAACATAAGATGTCACAAGAATAACATATCCTCAATGCAAAAGTCCTTACCTCTATATCAATTCAACTAACACGAAGGAAAACCGGATTCCTCAATCTCCCTACTAGAACCTGGGAAATACAGCAGACAGTTATCAGAATAAAGGAAGGTAAGAAGGGAATTTGGCTGGATGCAGAAATGCAAGTGGCCATTGAAACACACGAACAGAAGTCTAAAAGCTAGTAAGAAATTGAAATAAGAAAAAACAGGATTTTTCAAATTACTCTTATTTTTGATGTCAACAAATTAAGGTGAAAAAAAAAAAAATTATGCAAATTGATATAAATTATATAAATATAAATACGATTGTAAATGTTAATAATGTTTTCAAAACAGAAAAAAAAAAACTATATATTTAATATCTAGTAACACACAAACAGAAACATACACTTCATACCACTGGGTCTGTCGAGATGAGTTTATTGATTTAAACATTGTTATAAAATATAATTTATGAAGAATGATGAGTATCAGGAAAACTGAAAGGGATTTAATTAGTAGCAAGAGTACCGAGTAGAATTCTGAGAATGAAACAGGAGAAATAATCAAAACAAAACTAAAAAATCTACAACTGAAAACGTCTTTACTTCTAAAAAAAGAAATTAAACACCAGGTGTAAACAAAAATATCCAAAAAGGTAAAGGGAGAAAGATCACAATCCGAAAAAGAAGCGAATAGTCAAATTATTAAATAATTATACATATTTTTCGTCTTGTTATTTAAATATTTTAATAGATATGTTATATACAATAACACTCCTTTCATAAAATGAATAATTACGTATTTATAAAAATTTCTCTCGATGAGACACTTAAATAGTTTTATACTTCCCTCAATATTATTGTACGTCCGGGACATCATATATCCTTAATAGAAAGCTTGATAAGCTGGTGCATGTAATCCCTAAATCCTTACAGAAGCGGTATGTGTGATGAAAGTCAGTTTTTTGCCAAATTTTTTGAGACTACAACTTTCTGCATATGGTGAAACCAACTTTGCACATTAGAAATTTATGTAAGTAATGGAAATTAAGAAAACTGAAATTTTACAATTTCAACTTTTTAACATGGTCAAAATAGAGAAAATCAGACACAATCTGAAAAAAATAAGACAATTTCTCATGTTAACAAACTACAAACCCTGCGTAGGTTGTTTTCTAGCAGTCTTTAAAATAAGTCAGTTTGCAAAATATAGTCTATCTAAGACTTGACTAATTAAGAAAGCCTTTTGTTACCATTAAGGCAGACTAATGAAATTTGGTATAACATTTTATAAAATGTAACATATTGTTTTTAAAATCAAATGTATATTTCAATCTGAAATGCTCAATTTACATTTAATTATATGGATATTAATATTTCTTATACTGTTAAAAGAACTAATTTTAGGTCTAACTTTTACTTTATTTTTACCAAAAAAGATATTCCCATTAGTACCCTAACTAAAGACACCGTATTGTATTTTGTATTTCTATATCTAATATGACCATGAAGGATAAACAAAAAAATGAACTCTAAGCAAACTCCCCTATTGTTTTGATAAATTTTCATAACAAAAAAAGGGCATGTTGAAGAAACAATTACATTTTAAAACAATAACAATAAGCGGGCTTTTCAGAAAAAGGGAGATTTTTAGTGTTCCGTATGGAACACTTATAAGATCACTTCGATGTCTGTCCGTCTGTCTGTCACACCCAATTTTCTCTGAAAAAAACTTTGTTGAAAAGTTATTTGGGGTGTGTTTTGTGAAATCACTGATCATTTTATACCTCCTTAACAAAAACTTTTATCTTAAAAGCAATCAACGTATGGAACACTAATTGCGCAAGTCCAACTTGTACTTGACCAGTTTTTTTTTTTTAAATAGGCTTAAAATGGCCTAATTTTAAAAAACTTACGAGAAAAAAATCAGGGAGAAGCTGTTTTTGCTACCCTGAACTAAATAATCAGTAATTACAAAATACAATAAATAATGAAAAAAAATGTTCTACCTTAATGTAATAAAAATGATATACGTGCTATATTAGTGACTGGAGACCAATAATAGAGTAACTCAAAACAAAATATTAATTTTATTTTATTTTAAAATTTTTTAAAATTTAACATCACAAACATAAATATGGCAAATTAATCAAAATTTCAGATTTTAAGCCTCACTCATTTTTGAGATACAGCAACGATTTAAAAACTCAGCGATACCATTAATACTATTTATAAGTTTATGTTAAATGTTACCATTTCTATATTTTTAATCAAAACTGAAAAGTAATAAATAAAAATTGAAATTTTGGAATTATGTCTTAATAATCAACTATAGTAAAAATAGGTAAAATATTACTTTAAAAAAGTCGACTGAAAAGAATGCTGATAGTTTTCTTGAATTTAGTGCATTTAATTATGAAATTTGATTGAAATATTTTATTCATTTTTAAAAAAAATCAACCATTCCAGTCTACTCAATCCAATATAGAGAATTTTTCTTATAAAGGAACTGGGAAAAAAAATTATTTCATTAATATTTAACAACTTCCAGTTACCTTTCTACTCCCAAGTTGATCTAAAAGCACTCGTGATCTATAAAATTTATTATTATATCCAATACTTGGATAAGTGTGTTAGGAAAAGTAAATGGAAGATGCTATTTAAATTCTTTGATTTTAAAGTAGATACAAAAAATTCTTTAATAAATTTGCTTTTTTCTATTTATTTTTACCTGAAGTGTTGATACATCAGTAAGTTGTACTGTTCTCTCATATATATTTAATTTATACTGAGTATTTATAATTTCACTTTGTGGTTTAAAGGTGGTTATTTGCATATTTTGTGCTGTAGTTGCCCAACTTTCTTCCACATTAATATCCATATTTTTAATAAAATTATGTAAATATTTCTGATAACTTTCCAATATGGGATAATCATAGCCTCTTATCTGAATATTTAGAGTGTCATATAAAGGAATCTTTGATTTCATGCCCTAGAATGGACAATGAAAAAATACAAACTTTTTTTCAGAAAAAACTTATTACCTCCAAATATTCTGGTTCATACAGAGAACCACTGTACTGTCTCATACATTTCAACCTCACATTTTTTATTTGTTTTAATATAAATGAATTAAAAAGTGTCATTTTTAACAGACTCATATTTATTTTAAATAATACAAACAAAACCACACTAAAAAACAGGTTAGGTCTTTGTCGTTCTGTTTCGTAACTTCCTACCACGGAATTATAAAGCAGAGGAGTGTCAGCTGATACGGAGCAGTGGTCTCGAACGTCAAAATACGAAATGGGTAGAGATGCCCACTAATACCGGTATATTTGTACTCAAAATCGATATATGAAAAAAAATACAATATTCACTCAAATTTGTTTATTTTAAACTTCTTTATCTTTGTAAAATAATAAGAATTTACAGAATATACTAAGTACACAATTAAAACTAATAAGAGTAATTATTTTTATTTTACAATATTTTATATATGAGTGACTAAAAACTAGTGAATACTAGTAAAACATAATGAAATCGAAATAACAAAAATATAACGGAATAAGTAATTTGTAATTCGTTTATTACTAAAGATATCTAACATCAAATAGGCACACAAACTTAAATTTAATTAATTTTTATGATTTTTAGGATCATTCCAATATTCTTTGGTCATAGCTGCAATCATCTTTGAACTAATTTCGAAGTCATAAGAATTAGCGTCATTAAATAGTCGTTTTCTATCTAACAGACCAGTGATTGACTCAGTGGACAGTTAATCTTGTTTTCAAAAGATTAATATGCGAGAATATGCGCTCAACCTTAGCGGATGAATGGGGCAGTGTTAAAATAGTAGAGATGAAAGCAGACAACAAAGGAAACATTTGAGTGTCATCGCCATCCTTTAGTAAACTGACATTATCCCGAAATAGTTCTTTCTGTCATCAGGAAATGTTTTGATACGAGGGATTCCCCGTAAACAACATAATCGAAAAGGGTGGCCAACTTGGGAATGGAAAATCGGTAAAAGAATCGGGAGAATTTCCTTGTATTCTTAGAAATCGTGAAAAAAATCGTTAAATTTTGATATTTCGGTAGGACAGACCCCATATCGGTAGAAATACTGAAAAATCGGTAGGTTCGAGACCACTGATACGGAATTTGGCAACTGTGTTGGAACCATAGAGATATTAGAATAGAGCAGGTAAGTTCTCGCGAGCAGCGTGGCGCTCGTAGAAAGAGAAAGAAATAATATGAGTCTTCTGTCTCTCTTATTCGGCGCACGCCCACAACACTCTCGCACGGGTAGGCACTCTAACTTAGTATTGTGGACGTACGTACCCGCGAGAGAGTGTTGTGGCTTGCGCCGAGTAAGAGAGATAGAATAACTCATATTATTTCCTTCTCTTTTTAACGACTATACGCTTTCTCTTACAGCAGGCTACTTACTTTCTCTCCTCTATTCTAATGTCTCTGTGGTTAGAACTAGGACACCGGCAAAATGTATTAAAGAGACAAGGGGACGAAGCTTCTAAGGGCTTTTATTTCATAATGTTTTTAACGACTATACGCTTTCTCTTACAGCAGGCTACTTACTTTCTCTCCTCTATTCTAATGTCTCTGTAGTTAGAACTAGGGCACCGGCAGAATGTATTAAAGAGACAAGGGGGCGAGGCTTCTAAGGGCTTTTATTTCATAATGTTACTCTAGCTTTATTAATAAAACTGATGGAGTATACCATTTTTTTTTATGTTTTATTCTTCTAAAATGATCATCAATTTTTTCAAATTTATAATTGTTCATTATTTTGATTTTATTGACTAAATCGCTTAGTAACACTATATTATGTTGGTTTTGGTTACTGTTTTCTGTCATCTATGACAGTTCGTTTTCCTGGTTTTTCTGTAAGGATATTTTTGCCATTTTCGATGTTTGCCGAATTCAAAACTTGTTTTGGAACAGTTTTTACTGTTGTTTGGTAAGGTTATATGGTGTACTTCGCTTAAACTAGAATATTTTGTGAAATGTCATTTTTTCATATCTTATAGACTATAACAGGTGTCGGCAACCTTTTAAGTAAGGGGTGCCAGTTTTCATCCATACAAGATATTGCGTGCCGACATAGGTACTTACTACAACTAAAATTAACTTACAATATTGCTTTTAGAAGGTTTAATTACAAAAAAATTTTAACATTTAACAAATAATTTTATTATACTAGTCCTAGGACCTAGTGTGAACCCTGTGCTTAAAGTTCTTTAGAGAGTTTTCTTATATCCGGTTCATGTCTGGTTATTTTCAGTGTCACACATGCTTCCGATTTTTCTGTTGTCAGCCTGCTTCGGTACGGGTTTAAAATCACTCTCATATGGGAAAAAAGTTGTTCACAGATATAGGATGATCCGAAAGCTGTAAGCATGGCAAACGCTACTTTCTTAAGACAAATAAATTTCTCTGGTAAAGTCATCCAACAACCGAGTGTTGAATGGTTCTGGCAGTCACCTTCTAATACCCTTCTTAATTCTACAATTTCGTGTTCCATAACTCGGAGCTTTTAAATTCAATGTATTGAAGATCAAAATCATTAATGTCCATCCATGAGAAAAGAGATATGTCAAAGCAACTGCTGGAAAAATCCATTAAATCTGGTTTGATTAAAAAAGCGAACATAGAACCATGTTTATCAAAATCCTGACCCCTCTCGATAAACTCCTCTTTTAAATTAGTCATATATTTAAAAATTTCGTCTATTAGTGCACCATCGTCGACACTGGATATATAAGTTTTTAAATTTGGAAAATATTTATATGTGTTTGTAGTAATATCGCTGATAAATAAATCTATTTTTAATTTGAATGATTTCCAGGATTCGTATAAATCCAGAACTGTTTTGCCTGAACCTTGTAACTTTAAGTTGAGTTCACTGAGATGGTTTGTAATATCAGTAAGAAACATAAACATACAGATCCAGTTCTTATCTTCTAGTTCAGGATAAGCATCCACTTGATTTTTTTCCAACAAGAACGATTTAATTTCGCCCAGACATTGCACAAATCTAGAGAGCACTTTACCACGGCTGAGTCAGCGCACATTATTGTGCAATGGTATATCTGAATATGCACTTTCTAATTCCTGCAGAAACGCCTTAAATTGTCTATGGATCAGTGAAGAACGACCGACAATGTAGTTAACTATTTTAACCACCCTATCCATCACGGATTTTAAACTTCCAGCGGAGATTTTAGCGCACAAACCCTCTTGGTGAATTATGCAATGAAAATTCAAAACTGATCGACCTATGCGTTCAATAAGAAGAGAAACAAATCCTTTATGTCTCTCAATCATAGCATGAGCGCCATCTGTCGTTACGCAAAAAATTTTATTTAAATCAATGTTCCGCTTTTCAAACTGTTTAACAAATTCTGAAAATATATCTTCTCCTCTTGTAGTTCCCTGCAATGGGAACAGACAAATTAGCTCTTCATACACACTGCCATCATCGAAGTATCGCGCAACGATTGCCAGACGGGCAATGTCATTAATATCGACACTTTCATCCAATGCTACACTAAATACAAAACTCCGTTTGATAGCGTCTCTCTGCTGTTTTTGGACATTTTGTGTCATTTTGGTAATTCGTCTCTCGATGATCCGCGCTGATGCCGGTATATCCCTAATCCTGGCCAATATTGTATCCTTATTGGGCACGTCGTCGAATAAAATCTCGCCAGTACTCAAAAAACGTTTGCTTCATAAATTCTCCGTCAGTGGACGGCCTACCCTTTTGTGCCAACGATTGTGCAATTTTGAAACTGCATTCAATTACCTGATTTTTTCTTTGGAAAACTTTGCTAAAGAATGTTGACTGTTTCTCGTATTGTTTACTTGCTCTTTGTATTGCCTCCCTTTTATCAGCGTTATCTTTAAATGACGATTCATGTTTTATCTGAAAATGTCGTTGAACACTAGATGTCCGGAAAACTACGCTTTCCCGACATAGGACACAAATGGCCCGATCGTTTTGCTATACAAAACCGTAATCTGTGGTCCATGAAGTTTGAAATGCGGCCATAACGCAACTTAATTTTAATTTTTAACCTTTTCGACGACTATTGACTGGAACGGATGTTACTTCTATACTAAATGATCCAAACGTGTAGCCGCTTGTTATATATAGAAAAATAATGTTTCCAGAAAATTCCAATAATTACGTTTATTAAATTTCTTAGAACAAAAATTACTATCTACAACGCGCCCATTGCAATCAAAGGGCCGCCTAGAAGTTAAATCTAACAAAAACTAAAGTTCGGCAATATAAAAAGAGTTGCGGCGCGCGTCGGAACGATTGAAGTCAAGTCAAACAAAAACCGCCTTATAGCGGCTCTTTTGATCTGAATTGAGGACGTTTATTTGTGTTTTTGCCTAGGCTCATATTTTGAGGCTTGCCGTTTTTAATACTTGCCGAAATTAAAGCCAAACCAATGCATTCAGTAAAATTATAAATTACAAAATATATATTTTGTAGTTTTTGGTGACCTATATAATATATCGTTTTTGTTTGTATCGTTAAAGTAATACTGTCTTCGATTATTTACTTAATTTCGAAACATGTCACAGATTACAGAATTAATGTGTAAACTTTGAATAGGTACGCGTACCATTCAAAATTGCTTGGCGTGCCAGAGATGGCACGCGTGCCATAGGTTGCCGACCCCTGGACTATAACTTTTGGAACTGTGAGAAGCAGCTTCAAAAATTAAGGTCCTTGAACAGGTATTGTAAGTAAAGTCATGTATTTTCAGACAGTTTTTGTTTGCAAAATGTCAAAAAAAAATTAACTTAGTTGAATTTATATATCAATAGCTAAATTTAGCAAAATTAGATTCTACGTCCGTTTGAAATCAAGAAAAAGCCCCATTTTACAACACTATAAAAGATACTTAATTAAAAGTCCATTTTAAAACATTTTTTTTATGGGTCTAGCACATGTGCTACAGGGAAATTCCTAAAACGCTACAGGAGCGACACGTGTGCGGAAAAAGCAATTGACGTTGGTCTAGAATCGCTGTAAATTATACTTGGTCGGAAACACAGTTCTGGGCAAATTATTTCAAAGACTGCTTGAAAAGGATTGCACGGGGAATAACAAGCTAATTATCATACCTATGTGAAGTATTAGCGCGACGTGTATTTCTAGTATGCACCGGTCTGGGAGGAATTAAGCGGTGGATATCCATCAAACACTTTCCATTAAAATATTTGTAGAATAGACTCAAGTCGTCAACCGTTCTTCGATGTTTCATTAAATCAAGGTTGCAGACCAGTTACAGGTCTCCAATCAGGCGAACAGCTCTCTTCTGAATAGAATCCAACAAATGCAGTGTACATTTGGAAGCAAAACCCCAAGCATGGGTGCATAATTCCATCATTGGTCGAATTTCAACTTTGTACAGAAATAATATGGAGTGTTAAGCTTTCTAGTTCGAAATAATATTCCCAGCTTTTGAGAAGCTTTCTTTGCTATGGTTGCAACATGTCCATGCCAAGACATATTTGCTCCCAAATTAACTCCCAGCAAATTGAGTAACGATGCTGGAGAAATGGAGTGCCCCGACATACCATGTCGGGTTCAGCGACGTTAACTTTTTTCAGAAAAAAACTGCCGTCTGGGTTTTTGTAGCGTTAAATTCTACTTGATTACTGTCACCCCAAGATAGAATTTCTTCCAAGTCTTTGTTTAGGTCAACGTCTTCAGGCTGTCTGCGGATATTTACTTGAGTAACCGATATTCGAGCGTTCAAAGTGAATGAAGAGATAAGCCTACTGTCATCTGCAAAGCTGTAGATTGGATTCCTGGTCTTTTCCAGCAGATCATTAATGTAAATAGCAGAAAACAATATGATGCCCGGGGGCACACCGGCGTTGATAGTGAAGGTATTAGAAAGAAATCCGCCGACTGCCATTCGTAAAGAACGCTCTTTGAGGAAACATGAGAGCCATAAACAAAACTTCTCAGACATATCAGAAGATCGTATCTTAGCCAACAATCCAATGTGCCAAACACGG
The DNA here is from genome assembly GCA_019049505.1 of Pachyrhynchus sulphureomaculatus. NCBI lineage: Eukaryota > Metazoa > Arthropoda > Insecta > Coleoptera > Curculionidae > Pachyrhynchus > Pachyrhynchus sulphureomaculatus. Next base: position 94,590,511 of record CM032449.1, on the reverse strand, counting down.
TTTAATGCCCGGATACATCAAGAGCAAGCGCTCAAAACTCTCCAAAGTGTTCACTCGCGCTACTCCAAACATGTGTTACACAAGCCAGAAGTTCTCCTGCTGATCTATGTTTTCATTTTACAACAATATTTGATACGTTTACTAAATAAATGATTATAATTCAAAAAATATTCAAGTTAGGTATAGGAACGTTATACATGAAAAAATAGTAGCTTCCAGCAACTTGAAATGAAAATAATATAGAGGGTGTTCCATTTAAAAAATGGGACTTTGGCAATTTTAGTAATGAATCAACATAAGGTTATTTTTGAACCACCCTATATGCTCTCAATAGGATTTGTTCGTAGGATGTTATACCTTAACAAATCCCAATCTGGAGTTAAGTTTCTGGAAGCATAGGTTTTTTTAATATTTAATTAGGTAATATTTTATCACTAAAAAATACGAAATAATAAAAATCTCAAAAAGTGTAAAGAGATAGGTATAGGATGGTATAAAGAAAAGAGATAGGCAGTTCAAAAAAGATAGATATAGGATGTTGCTAGTTTCCGATAAAAGCGGCAACATTCTATGTCTGAAAATATTTTAGATAAATAGAGGATGTTCGCTAACCTATACGACCAAAATTTCAAATCGATATGTTTAGTACTTCTCCAGAAAAGTCTAAAAGGCTCTCCACCCAAGGCTCACCATGTATATTTATTACAATTTTAATTGTATCTAGAATTATTGTTCTTTACCACCTTTTTAAGCGAAATTTCGTATATTTATTTAAAATTAACATTATATAACATACAGTTAAGTATAACGAACCCGTTTATAGCGACTTTCCGGTTAAAATGAACTATTTTATAATGCACGAAAAAACTTCCATAAGACCAATGCAAATTTGTATCGGCTATAACGAACTTCCGGATAAAGCGAACCAAATATGGATGTTTTGTGTCTGTTTATAACGAACTTTCCACTCCCTGTGCTCGATGTCGCGCGACTTGAGTAGTGTATTTTTGTCTCCCAGAGGCACAAATTTTACCTCTGGGAGGCCCCCTCCGCCTCCTATTGACATTTTTTTTTATGGGTCTAGCACACGTGCTGCAGGAAGGTCTCTAAAGCACTACTTTTGAGAAGCTATCTTTGCTAAGCCTGCTACATGTTCATACCAGGACATATTTACTCTCAATTAACACTCAACAAATTGAGGGATGATGTTAGAGAAATGAAGTGCCCCGCCATAACTATGTCGGGTTCAGCAACGTTAACTTTTTTAGAAAAAACTGCCGCCTGGGTTTTTGTAGCGTTAAATTCCACTTGGTTACTGTCACCACCCCAAGATAGAATTTCGTCCAGGTCTTTGTTAAGTTGAATGACTTCCTGCTGTGTGCGGACATTCGTCTGAGTAAACGATGTTCGAGCGTTTAAAGTGAATGAAGAGATAAGTGTACTTTCATCTGCAAAGCTGTAGATTGGATTCCCGGTCTTTTCCAGCAGATCGGTAATATAAATGAGAAAGAGAGTAGGAGACAGTACGAAGCCTTGGGATACACCGGCATTGATAGTGAAGGTGTTAAAAAGAAATCCGTCGACTGCCACTCGTAAAGAACGCTCTCTGAGGAAACATGAGAGCCACAAACAGAATTTTTCAGATATACCATAAGAACGTAGCTTAGCCAACAGCCCGTCGTGCCAAACACGGTCGAATGCCTTGGATATGTCAAGAGCAACCGCTCGAGTGTGTTCAATTACGTTGTTTCAAACATGTGTTACATAAGTCAGAAGATCTCCTATTGATCTATTTTTACGAAAGCCATATTGATGATCGCTAATAATGTTGAATCCTTCAAGATATTTTAGAAGATGCTGATTGATAGCCTTTTCCATGCCTTTCGATATTATTGAAAGCAGTGCGATTGGTCGGTAGTAATTTGGCAAGGTCTTCTTGCCTTTTTTAGGTATCAGCTGAACTGTGGCACATTTCCAGCAGGAAGGAAATATTCCCTTTCTGTAGGATATGTTGAAAAGTCTACAGAAAACTGGTGTCAGTTCTCTCGCACAGTTTTTGAGAACTGTGGCAGGTATTCCGTCAGCGCCAGAAGCTTCCCACAAACCCTTTGATTAGATGATTATAAAAATAAAATTTGCAAATCCTCTCTGTAAATCCACCTACCAAGAAGCAAAAATTTTTCCTCCCAAGAGGTGAAATATGATGGAAGTAGGGGAATAGAATTTCGAGCTATAAGAAGAACTAGAACTTAAAATTATATTCACTTTTCTTCAACAACACATTCAAATAATATCTACAGAGAAATCTGTTAATACATTTTGTGATTTGGTTGATGAACAGATTTTTTTATGCTATGCATAATCGTCTAGAACAAATCCGTTTATATAATGATATGACTGATTATTATTCACAAGGTATAGACGCTTGTGCAAAATATTTCAAAACTCTAAATATTTTAGAATTTGTGAAGGAATTGGACAAAGGTGGTTGTCATAAAAAAATTGTAAGTTTAAAAGACTATGTACAAGATCCTACAACACTAAATCATATTAGAGAAGCAGAAGAAGAACTTTGTGAAATTGAATTAAGTTTTCAAAATGGAGGAAATAGTGCAAGAAATATATGAAGAGTTTATTATGTCAGAGGCTTGTTCTCGTTACTATCGAGATGTAGTAGGTGATCATGAAGCACAAGATTGGAAATTATATTTTGAACTTACAGATCATATTAAGTTTTGTCAAAATGCCGCTCAAATATGGCTTAACTTCCTGAAAACAAAAGGCTTAAAAAAATTATTAATTAAATAGAATTTAGATTATTAGAATTTTATGAAAATATTATGTTAATTGATTATCATTTAAATGAATAGGAGAGGGGACTAGGGTTATAAAATACCCCAAATCATTAAACATGTTTAGTTATATCAAAATTACTATGGAAAAAACAACTAAATCAAATCATTTGTCTGAAACAGCAGAAGAGATGGAGAAAGCATCTGAATTGGAAAAAATAGTTAGAAATATATGTGGGATATGGTTATAAAATTTAAAATTTGGTTATTCAACATATTATTTATTAATGATTGTTGCTAGAAGAGAACCTATAGTTCAAGAATTCAACATTAATTTAAGTGAATATATTAGGAACATGGAAAGTGTGATTGAAGCATCTAGAGACTTTTTAAAAACAAATGATGCAAGTAAACTAATTTCTATGTTAAAAATGTTAAAATTAAATAAAACAGTTGCAGCTATCAAAAAATGTTTAGAAAAATAAAATATAACAGTGTATACTGTAATTTAAATAAAACAATATTTGTATTATATTTAAGTTGTTTTATTCATTCATAAAAAAATTGTTATACAAAAAAACACATTTGATAAAGCGTAGATAGATGATGATTTTGAGTGATAAAACATTTTGGTGTTAAAGCTTGAATAAAGGGTTCGTCGTATATTTCAATTACTGGATTGGATGAATATTTCTTAATGTATTTTGCTTTTTCGTTCCTTTAACATAAATAAATTGGGCGTCCTTAGTAAGTTGCTTGATAATATTAACGAAACAATAAAGAGGGGTGTATCCTTCATTCCGGTTAATGCAGTGATGAAATTTCATTAACCAAACAGCTTGTTTATGTGATTCTGGAGAAAACAAATTTAATTCAAATGGTTGTTTAAATATGTAGTGGCTTATCTTATTTTCATCATAAGCTGCTAATTCTTTAGGAATAAATTTATTTTTTCACATCTTTGAATTCTTGTATGTCTAGCCCAGTCTTCCAACCACAATTTTAAGAATTTTAATTAATTTTTAAATTAGAAAATATTCTGAATACAAATTTTTTTTGAATATTCATCTATCAGTTTCTTAAGTTCTTCTAAATCCTTAAAGAAAGATTGTAATCTTTGTTGTTGTTGTAAAATTTTAACAAGGTCTTCGGAATTAACGGGATATATCAAAGACATAATCAAAATTGAATTATATTAAAATACACGTGAAATAAATATCTGAATTATTTGAGTTGGTGGTGGTTAAATTTAAAATTGTTTAACTATTTTTGTTAAAAGATTATAGCTAAATATTTTATCATGTATTATGAGACAATATGCCGTTGTTTTAGCTGAAATTTTTTCCTTTGTTTCGAATTCAATCCTTAGAGTTACTGATCCCGTCTGCAGTAAATCTCTTTGATGTGAACAGTTAATATACAAAAAAGGCGCACGTTCCTTAAATTCCATGGAATTAAAAATTGGTTCTGTCGGCAAATTATAATATAACTGACTAAATTCAGAAAACATTTCATATGATGTAGCAAATTTGTTATTATTAAAATCAAGTTGAAGATCGTTATAAGGATATCTTTCCGAATTTAAAAACAGATATATATTTCTTAGTTGACAATGATCAAATTTGCTCATATCAGATTTTATGTTTCCTCGCCTATTGGTTTGGAAGGCAACTAAAACATGACGCGGTGTTTCAACCTTAGTTGAAATTTTTACAGGCCAGTTGTGTCTTATAGTTTCCAATAGTCCTGGATATTCAACCAATTCCCAACTTCGGAAAGTAATAAGTATGTCATTATTTTTATCGATAAGTTTCGTAAGTGCGGGATGGCTAAGATGAGGTACACGCCAACATAGCTTTGTTATTGTAATTTTGGGTTTTTCATTCCTTGTAGTTGATACTAGAGCATTAGTATCATCATTACTCCTTATTAAAATAAGTTCTTGTTGTGAATTAAAAATGATTTTATTATAATCTTAAAAAAATCCTGAGTACATCTTTAAAGGAATACATAGAGAAACATTTCCTTTACCATCGGTCATAATTTTTTCTCCTGTTTTCATATTTGGTTACCACCCGGCATTTTCTAATTTTGTGCTTTCATTTTTATTGTAAGATATATAACCCTGAACTGTCGAAGTTGTACCAACATCCCGAACAGATCGAAAAAATATAACGAAGCTCTTTAAATAAGAAAGCAGAAGCACTATTGATTAAAACTGTGTTCGTTAGGGGAGTTTTTCCATCAAATAAAATATTTTCTTTTACATTAAGATTTCCCATTACTGTTTTAGTTTAAAACCCAAACTTTTCAAAAATTTTCTATTAGAAGGTGTTATCCTTTGTGTGTTTGATCTATTACTAAATAAAATATGTTTGTTTCCTTTCTTTTTAAGCTTTTTTATATTAGACTTTGTAAGCATATTAATGTTGGATGATTTTTTGTGATAGAAGATTACCATTGTTCAATTTTTTTAAGATGTAGCCTTAACGTTAGTACTTCTCCTCTAAAATTAACAAGTTCACCTCCTGACTCTATTATTTTAATAGTAATTTTATCTAAGGTTTTTACAGTTACTGGAAAATATATGACGTTTTGTGGTGATTCTATTATTTTAAAACCGGGAGCGACACTGGGAAAAAAATTGATGTATTATATGAACAGGTTTACCGTTAAGATGTGATCCTTCAATACTACAATCGATATTTATAGAATTTATTTTAATAATCTCCGCAGGATTGTCTGATATGTGTTCTACATTCGGCTCTAAACGTTTATTTGTAAAAGCTAATAATTTACCAATTGTCGCATCATTAAATATTACACCCACTGATGACACAAGATGTGTGTGTGTGTGTAAAGTGTTATTATTTCCAAACATGTTAAATTGAATACCTTTTTTAATACACCTATCACGTATATATTTATGTAGGCCATCCAATTCATAACTTCCTTCAGGTATCAAAAACACATAATTATTATCAAAATTCATTCTATTATTAAACGTGTCAATATTTGGTACTGCATTAAATGTGTTTCAAAATTTACTAGTCACAACAACAACAATTAGGTTTAACACAAGTACCTGTTCAGATTATTGGTAAAGATATACAAGTGGCTAGAGTAAAATATCCTGGAACGCCGGATTATATGAATTGTTATTTAAAAAAGAACTTAGAGGCTACACTCAAAAAGATCTTCATTATTATATGGATATTTTAAAAAGAACTAACGCATATCGTAGAAATTACAATCCTGATGAGCAAGTTCAAGGAAACGCTTCACACAAGTATATTACAATAATAGGACCATATTTACAATGAAAAGGCATCACAAAAATTAGAACTATTAATCCTCTTCAGAATTTGTTTCAAGGTGTGCTTGCAACTAATCCTAGACAAACCAGATCTAATAAAGCAACCACACAAAGTGGTAGTTTAAGTTTAAAAATTAATAAACCTAATTCAGACTACGTATATTGGAATGATGTTAAAGAATTGGTTGATAGATTGCATTTATTAGTATCATTTATGTTTGCAGGTCACACGGGACACTATAATGAAATTATTTCCATTATAGAATAACTCAAAGAAGCATATAAATACACGTTTCACATTAATTAATACATTTATAACATGGCGGTTAATAAGTTTGGATCTCACAGTTCAAAACATTACATTTACTCTTTTATTCCTTCCATTGAAAAATCAATAAGTTCAAATATTGAAAATAAAATATTTAAAGATTTTAAGAGCGATACAAAATATTTTGAAAATAAAATAATTGAAAATATGCAATCTGATATAAAAACAGACGTCAAAAATCTTGATAGGAGAGTTAGCGACAATAATGAGGATATACAGAATGTTGCAAAAAAGAGAAAAATATTCGAAGATAAAATTATTCCTGAACATCTAGAACAAATTATAAAAATTTCAAAACATGAAGACGACATAAAAATAATTAAACAGAAATATGAGGCGTTGGATAGTTTAGGACATGAATTGAAAAATGAAATAATTAGGGTTACATCAGAAAAAAAGTAGAAAATGATATTAATAAAAATATGGTTAAGAAATTTCAAACTTTTACTAATACGCTTAATAATAGAGTTTCCCAGGAAGTTGAAAATTTTACGAAGCTGCATGATGATATGAATATATGAATATATTGGGAAAGTTGATAGATCTTTAAAACTTCATTTTATTGTTCATAAAAATAATAGTGAAAATATCGTTGAAACAAAAATTTAACAAAACTTATAAAAAAAAAATGATGTTGACGGATCAAATCAGAAATATAGTAAATTTTAAATAACCAACAATTTGATAATATCACAAAAAATAGTGAAAAAAATTGAAGTTTTGACAAAATTACATAATTTAGAATTAGAATAAAAAACCAATTTAGATGGTAAAGAGTCAACAGAGATACAAAATTTAAGTGTGAACTTGCAAACTATAGTTGAGGAACGCAAAAAAGAAAATTTGAATATTGAAAAAATCAATGATATATTAAACCAGTTAAAAATGATGATCTGGTAGAAACAATAACCAATACTGTAACCAATGCAGACGAGAAGTTTAAGGTTTTTGAAAATAAAATCAAAGAACTTGACAAAGCTGTTAAAGCTCTTGTAGACTATAAGTTCAAGGAATTTTACAAAACAAAGATGAGTTCGCTGCTATGAAATATGTTGTTAATGATTTACAAGTAAAGGTTTCAGAAAATTCGACAGCTTTAAAAAAATTAGAGAGGATTTCGCAAAGGTTGACGATAATGTTAAAAAAATCAAAGACATAGTGGATAAAACTAAAAGTTGAAAAAAGAATTAATTGTTATTTAAGTAAGACATTTAGCATTAGGATTAGTATGAACAAAGTAACATGAAGGAACCTATAAAAAAAACTATTGTTTGAAGAATTACATAAATCTGCTAGAGAAAATTATCAGAGAAGAAGAACGATTGCAAAGGGTTTAGACGATTTGTGGCAAGGTGATTTAGTTGAAATGCAGCATTATGCTAGATTTAATAAATCAAATAGATATATTTTAGTTGTAATAAATGCTTTTACAAAAATGTTTGGGCCGAACCACTAAAAACCAAAAGTGGGAAAGATGTAACGACAGCGATGAAAAAAATGTAGATAAAATCACAAAAACTGTCAATTTGCAAACAGATCTGGGAAAAGAATTTTACAACAGAGACTTTCAAAAACTAATGAATGATTATAGTAGTTTTTTCCAATTTAAAATCTAGTATTGTGGAGCGGGTTAATCAAACTTTAAAAAACATTTTGTGGAAATATTTTAGGAATTAAGGAAATTATAAGTGGTATAATATTTTACCCATTATTGTTGAAAAGTACAATAATACCGTTCACAGAACTACACGACATAAACTTAGGATTATTTAGGATTAGGAATTAATAGGAAAAATGAAGAAAATATATTATTAAATTTGTTTACTTATAAGAAAACTATTGACTTTAAACACACCAAGCTTAAAGAAAACGACTTTGTTAGAATATCAAAGCAAAGAGAAGCATTAGATAAAGGATATTACTCCGAATTGGTCTACAGAAATCCTTCAATTGAGAAAAGTACAGCTTACAAACCCAACTGCTTACCTCCTAAAACATGCTAATAATGAGGATATTAAAGGACATTTTTATTCTGAAGAGTTGCAGAAAGTAAAGCATCCGGACGCCTATTTAGTAGAAAAAATTTTAAGAAGGAAAGGAAATAGAGTCTTTTTTAAATGGTTAGGATTTGACAAATCTCACAATTCATGGATTTTAAAAAAAGATGTGTTGTAATATATAAATAAAAAATAAAATAAAAATTCAAATATAAATATATCTTTATTATTTATAATTCACGGCAATAAATCTTTCATTATAAATTAGATTTCAATGGTTTTTACTCAAAATTGAAGAAAAAATATTTTCACAATCTTTGATCTTATTTTTAAATCTTAACATATCTAAATAAGTTTTTTTCCATCCACATTTCCTCGCATTTCGGTATGCAAAATCCTTATGCAATTAGTAAATGAATTTTATTTTGCTTCTCTTGAAAAGTTACAAATTTCTTCAAAAACTTTTCTTTTCGTTCCATTTCTTGATAATTTATTTTCCAAATCTTGTGGATAGACTCTCATTAACTCCATCATGGTACACACATTTTCACTATTTGGGTTTTGAAGAGAATTCAAAGTGTTATAGATATTTGTTAACAAATTTTGTGATTGGTTATTGAATGTATTTCTTAAAATCTTGTCTTTTATACATTTGAATTCTATAATAAATAACTTCTTGTAATACCCACAACTTGTCTATAGAATCAGAAGACAAACACATATAATAATCACCATTCTCTTAGACTTTTATAATAGGACAATTATTGTAATTTTCAAAATATTTTATTATATTATCAAATTTAATGGGACTCATATCTTCAATATATGAATAAAAATAATTCACTTCATTTAAAGCACCCTGAATCCTTTTTGTCCACCAATAACAACTTTTGATAAAAAAATCACACAAGCCGATCCCAACATTTACAAATTTTGATGAAGATTTGTTTAAATAATATATTTTAGAATTAAAAAGTGGATTACTCCTATGTTCAACATAATCATTGTTTATTGTACAGTATTCACTGTTCGTTATGCAAACAGAGGTGAAATAATTGCGATATTCGTTACTGGTTGAATATATCCAAATATATAAAAAAGTTAGAATACAATGTATATTTTCTCGGGTTTCAATAGTTTTGTAGTCTGAGGAAAAATTAAAAGAGATTTTTTAATTTTTCACGTTAAAATTATTCCATGTGTTTTTCTGTTATTTCTTGTACAGTTTATCATACGAAGATTTTCTATCCAGTTTGTGCCAAAAATGGTCTTGTTATTATAGTAATATAAAATTTTATAAAATTGTTTTCTTCTAATTTTAAAATTTTATATGAAAATATGTAGGTCTTGTTATTGTTAATTTTTTCTAACATCATTTGAAAAACATATCATTCCACGTCTTGCATGATATGGGTTATATACATATAACACACAGTTATAAATATAATATAACACAATAAATTGTGGGACAGAGTTCATTAAAAAAATAGTATTACCATAATCAAGAGTTTAATAATAATAAAAATATTTACAAATTGTTATATTATTTATATATTAAGGTATGTACATACAGTTTGGACAAAAATCATAAAAATATACAATTAAAATGTATTATTATAATAATTTGTAATTTGTAATACTTTGATATCAATATTTTTATTTTTTAATTTAATTGCAAATAAATTACTAAGTCACAATGTTTATAAAGTTTATAATATTCATCAATAGAAGAATCGTCATACCTCCATTGAAATATTTCAACACTATAATAATAACATTTACAAATATCTTCTTTCATTAAATAATAAAAGCCTGAGGCAGCTAATATTTCAGGACTCAACTTCCATTCCAAATTTTAAAAGAAGTTAATCTTTTTTCATACGTTCTATAAGTTATATTATCAATTTCCTTTTCAAAAGATTCTAAACACGATTCTAAGTTATAAACATGCAATGCAAGTTAAAATTGAAAAGTGAAATACTTTCCGATGTTATATATGTCAACCAGGTAAGGCTGAAGGACTACAGTAAGTATCAACAAATTCGTCATTTTCTCCAACCCATTGATAAAGAGGAATGACGCAATGTCTCCAAGCAAGTGTATCATGAGAATTTGGAATTTTGAATCTTTTATCATCTACCGAGGATAAAGCTAACTTATTAATTAATTCTGTGTACATATTATGCATCCTAGATCGAAACACATACATGGAACAAAAGGTTTTAGAATTACGTTCTACAACATCTTTATAATCGATAACATCCAATCGTTTATTTATAAAGTTTTGTTAATTCCCTTAGCCTTTTTAAGTAAATTATTTTTGGTTTTTACACAATAAGCTTTGGCTCGAGTTCCATAGAAACATTCTATGGGTTCGCCAGCAAATTCATCTTTAAATTTACCTACTACAGACTTAGTTATTGGCATATTGTGAACATTATTCATTTAATAATTAGAAGTGTCAAAATAATCAATATAATTTTTCATATCTTCATAAACATTATCTATTTCTATTTAAAAAATCAAAGAGTCAGTATCTGTGTATAATAATTTTACCTTGTCTTGATATAAGGGTTTTAAGAAATCATAAAAGAAACCATACATAATACAGGTTTGTCATATTCAATTAGTATTTTATTCATTTGAATAGCAAGTAAATTTTGCAATTAAATTTTCAGCACCGTCTTTTCTACCATTTTTTTCAAATTAGGTAACTAACCTGATATCTGATCGATTTTCAACATTTTCCTAAGCTTACTAAGCTTATAATTGTTTCTATTAAACTCGTGTTTAGATTCATTCCTTAAATTAGCGTTTAAATCTATATAGTTCTTTAACCATGGAGATTGTGTAAACTGCAAGATTCTATGAATTTTGTCTATTTTGAGTCCATTTAGAACACATTGTTTTTAATAAAGTATAATGAACAACATATGGTTGTTTATTTAATAAATTTGGAATTAATTTTACATGTTTAGAATTAGGAGGCTTATAATTTTCCGGACAAAAAGAAAATTCATTGTGAAAGTCATGCATATCATTAGGATATATTAAATCGACTTCTAAAACGTAACCCTTTTCAGATGTGTCTGAAATGTCTGTGACATTAAAACTATCAATTTGTTTTTAAGAGAGCCAAACAAAATCCTTCTGTGGAAAATATTAAGACATCGCATAACCATATAAGTTAGTCGCGTCTACATATAATAAATATTTACTAGGCTTAGATGAGTCGAAACGTTCAAGAAACTTATTGTTTGCGACAGATTTTTTAGTAACACAAGTACTATCTCCTCCTCTTATATCCTATAATCCTACATCTGTGAATTTTAAACAAGCGTCAAAACTTAACCCTGGAAAAGTATAATAATGTGGAGGATCTAGCTTACAGATACTTAAACAAGTTTTTCTAAAATTTTGAAAAATATCTGCTAAAAGCAATACATCTGATTTTAAATAAATATCAGAATATTCACCTATCGAATTACAATTGCACAAATTCCAAACAGCTTTTGCCCTATTAAAGTCATCTTCAGTAATATATTCCCTCCTTAAATCGTTATAAAATTGTTCCTCTTCTTGCATTGCGTTTCCATTTAATTTTGTATAATTAGTAATATAGCTATAAGGAAAAACTGCCTTTTGACGAATCAAATCGAACTTTTCCCTTTCATCGAAAAATTTTAATATTTCTTGACATTGTCGGTCTTTTAGAGTGTTAGATAATTTTGATAATGAAGATGGCAAAAACTGAAAAGAATCTATAAATCTTATGCAAACCTGTTTCTTTTTGAACTTACCAATCTTTGTTGAAATATGTATCTACATTGATATATTTTTCAAATGAAATATATTTTTCCTTGTTCTGTGCAATAACTTTCAATTGTTCATTATTTTGACATAAATTTTTGATAAATAAATGAGCATCATAATTTAGTTATGTAGTATAACTGGAATTTATATTCCATATATATATATATATATATATATATATATATATATATATATATATATATATATATATAATATCTATATTCCATATAGATTTAAAATTTAAATTACATTTGGAGTTTGCTGGTCCTCTGTAAAGACCCGTTAGGTGATCATGATCTGCAACTTTATCAGATTCGTCAATAATAATCTTATTGTAAATATGATATTCGTTCGTATAATTATGATGTATACTATCTAACTCTAATGGTTTCATTAATTTTAAATATTTATTATATATGTCCAACACATCTCGTTCTATTAATTTAATAAAAACCTGATCACAATTAGAACCCCTATAAAGTTTAAACTTAGATACATTGTCATCAAATGAACATTTTATATAATAAGCGAAAGAATATGAAATATGTTCGTATTGTTTAATAGTGTAAGGACTGTTAGGATCAAAATCATTTAAGTTACTAACTGACGAATCATACATTCAAAATCAGCATAAATAACGAAAGGAACTTCAATTTGTTTTTGAATATTAGTAAATTTTAGAATATTTCCAGGCACTATGTTGCCAAACTTAACAATTTTGGGTGTCGGCGATTGTAAATTGATTCTAACATGATCACAATCATAAGCATTATGTCTCATTAAATCGTCATTGTTTGGAAAATATTGTAAACATCCATCGCAAAGAAACTTTTTTTCATAATGTTTTGAAAGTTGATTAGGTACTAATCTAGATAAATCTTTAATGCAACAATAATGCAAATTCCCATCATCATCAGCAATCAATAGTAAATTAACATGGCGTTCTCGCCTTTGATTTGTATAATGCAATGGTCCTAAAACTTCATAACAATAGATTAGATCTGTTTTCAAATTTTCTAATCCATAAACATTTATGGAAATATTATTTAAAAGTTCAAATTTAGCTATATCTTTTAACTTAAAAAGGCTATCCAAACCAGAAATGTCATATACAGAAGAAAAATGGGGGTAAGATGAGGTGTGATATTCTAATACCTTCGGGTTATGTAGAGTTGCCGTCACGGACCATATGAAGCAGTTATTATTTTCATTGCGCATATTGATGGTGGCACACTTCCTGTCAATTTCAACAGGTAGAGAAATAAACTTTGAAGCTCTTAGGGAGTTGTGCTTATTTACGTTAACCTCCAAATATAGAAGTTTGGCCAAAGTCTAACCTGCAACAAAAGAAATAATAAACATTAAAAATTTTTAATATTAAATTGGTAAAAGTAATAAAAATAGATTTTAATATTAAGAATAGACTTTGGAGAAAATAAAAAAGATCGTTCAAAACACAGTAAAAATTAATAATAAACCTACCAGAATCCCTTTCCGCTAACTCGTCTGCTTTTCTGTCAACTGTTTCGAAAAACCGTTAGATTATATCTAGTATATCTGAACTGCTGCAAATCAGTTTGTATTGTGTATTAAAAGACTTGACGTTGTGGGTTATATTAGTACCATGTAAACACAGCCCGAAGAGTTCCACATTGGTTTTGATACAGGGATGTTATCCCACTGCTCGCTCCAATAAACCAGCAACTTTTTGTGCAAGTTTCTCAAAAAAACTTGTAACATTTACATGATATCCCTCAGGATTTACTCGATATGAAATTATACGTTCCTTAACAGCTGATTTTATCACTTTAATACCAAAATCCTTTGAAGATATTGTAACATGTTGTTTGTGACTGTTAGATTTCAAATGGCTTCCCCATGATTTTCTAATCACATCTTTTTTACAATCCTGACAGTATTTCGTCACTTCTAAAACAAACGAAAAATATAATTATACTTGGTTAATTATAACTAAAATAATTATTAATCATTTAAGTCATTCGTATATGCATAAAGAATTGGGAAAAGCAAGGGGAGTGTTTATAAGGATATAAAGTCGTTATTCCCAGGCTCGTTTTCATACATACACTTCTAGGTCGACGTGGGTCTGAAAACCTACACAAACAAGTTTGTATAGGTTTTCTAACCCAAGTCGACTTCGAAGTGTATGTATGCAAGCAAGCTTGGGAATAACAAGTTTAGCTTCGTATGCGAGAAAGTGTGGGAAAAAGTTATTTAGTAGGGTTCGCCAGAAATAGTTGATTAAAAGTATTAATGTAATTAGCTCGGTTATTATAAAAGTTTCCGAACAAGAGTTGATTTCAACGCCTTCAAAACGAGCAAGCCTGGAAATAAAAAGATATTTTGTTTTATCCTATCCCACACGATCTGTTCTTCAGAAGATACTTGTCGAAATTTTTCGTAAGAATTTAAGAAAAACACAAACTTTTTAAGCTAAACACAAATTTTCGGGACAATTTTGTATTTTTAGCCTTCACAATTAAAGAAACTTTATTTAAGAAGTAATTATTTGGAAATGTTTGTGTGCCACGGTCCGTAGAATTAACATCGGTTTGGGTGCCACAATTTGTACAATTTATTAGTTTGGGAGAAATTGAATTATTAAACAGTTCAAATGCTTGCATGCCAAAAGGTTCAATAATTAAATTTGGAGAACTAAGAGATAAGGCAGATTCTGGAGAGTTGTCTTGAGTAATACAATCGAACAGTGAATTTAGAAGTGGTGTTCGGGGGATGGGTTGGGTACAACAGATTAATATGTCAGAAATAGAACGCAAAGAAGATGTGGAAGAAGTTGGACCTTATGTGTTAGAATCAAACTGGTGTGGTGACGATGGTTTAGGTTGGGTACATGGAAATGATAGATTAGGATCGGTAGATGTTTCAACTATATCTCGTACCTTGACCGGTCAGTGCCATGGTAAATAGCTGTTTTTTATTTTTTAGTAAGTGGTTAGCGACCATCGGTTTACGACAGCGATATACGACCGCCGCCTCAATTGATGCACCAGTTGCCGCCTAGTTGAAAAACCTTCGGTCGCCGCTATCAACCGTCTACTTTTGACTACTTGCACTCCCAAAAATACACTACTGACTTGATCTAGGGAATTCACTCGCTCAACTCGCTGGGAACCCCTACTCTACTTGTTTCCGCCTCGTCGCTAGTTCAAGCAATATTATTTTCAATTCAGTTGTGTTATGCGGTTCTAATGCATATTTGATCAAAGTAGCAAAGTATATGTTTAAGTTTTTATTTTAAAATGAGTACACAAAAATGTAAACCGTTTACTTTAAAAGACGAACACGATATTATAAGGAAAACAGAAAATGGAGTTAAACAAAGTGATGTTTGCAAACAGTTGAATTTAACTAAATCTACGGTTTCTACCATATGGAAGAAGAGAAAAAAATCTTATCAATCTATGATAAAAGAAACTTTAGTTGTAAAAAAGTAAGAAAATCTACACATGACCAAGTCGATAAAGGAGTCCTTAAATGGTTTAGTCAAAAACGACATGAACATGTTCCTATTACCGGCTATACATTTTCAAGAGAAAGCTAGTGAATTGGGAAGAAAACTAGAGAACACCGAGTTTAATTGTTCTAGAAGTTGGACTGAACGATTTAAAAAGCGACATAATATTAGTGGGGGTAAGATAGTAAGAGAAACTGCCGGAGTGGATATGACTGTTTTTGAAAAGTGGTTGGCCAATGTATGGCCTGAAATTCGAGAGAGTTATAAATATGTGGACATTTTTAATGCTGATGAAACGGGTTTGTTTTACAAGATGACGCCTGATAAGACATTAAAGTTTGTCGGAGAGAATTGTGCTGGTGGAAAATTATCAAAATTATTGTGTTAGTAACTGCAAATATGTGTGGAACAGAGAAACGAAAATTGTTGGTGTTAGGAAAGTCCGCCAATCCCAGGTGTTTTAAAAACAAACATTTACCAGTAAAGTACAAATTAAACAGTAAAGTCTGGATGACATCAGAAATTTTTAAAAACGAACTAATCGAATTTGGCAAAGAATTAAAATTTACAAACAGAAAAATATTACTTTTGATTGACAACTGTCCAGCGCACCCTGAAGTTGATCTACAGCAAATAAAATTGGTTTTTATGCCTCCAAACACAAGAGCAAAGCTCAAGCCTATGAATCAAGGTGTGATACATTCTTTAAAATATCATTATAGAAAGATTTTACTTATGAAAATGGAGACCCGGAACTGACTGGCGACCTTGATTCGCTGGAACATCGAAGAAAGGTTGGCGACATGAGTCTGTTCTACAAGTATTTTCATGGAAAGTGTTCGAAGGATGTAGCCCGCTTAATTCCTCCCAGAGCGGTACATGTTAGAAATACATGGCGCGTTAATGCTTCACATCCATATGAGGTTCAGCTTGTCACTTCGCCTACAACGCTTTTCAAGCAGTGTTTTATATGGAGAACATCATCCCTTTGGAATAATTTGCCCAGCACTGCGTTTCCCACCTAGTACAATTTACAGCGATTTAAGAACGATTTGAATCGCTTTTTCCGCACACATGCCGCTCCTGGAGCGCTTTAGGGACTTCTCTGTTGCACGTGTGCTAGACCCATAAAAAAAATGGAAATGTTAGAAACGATCAATAAAGGTAGCATTTTTTCTGTAACTCTCTTAGACGCTATAACATTTATCCATATGGCTTGGCAAAGAGTCAGTAGGGAAACCATTGCAAACTGTTTTAAGCATGGCGGATTTTTAAGAAAGGAATGTAGATATGACTCAGATGATGAGTTACCGTTGACTCAGTAAATTGAAAAACAGCGAGAAGATCCTACTAATTATCTAGAATTTGTTTACGATGCTGACATTCAACAAAGTACAGTGGAAATCGAGATTAAAAATATGTTTAATTACTTTAATTTTAAAGAATATGTATGTGCTGATAATGAATTAATGACGAGAGAAATATTAACTGATGATCAAATTGTCTCATCAATGACTTCTGGAAAGATTTTAAGCGATAATGACGACGAATACAAGCTTGGAGAAGAAGATAATATTTATGTTCAGTCATTTTAAAAATGATTAAGAAAATGCCTGAAAGTCGCAATTTTTTGGAATCTCGTGAAGTTCCTGAACATATATGGAGTATTTTTGTGACCTTGACAATTATATAAACACAATTTCTTTTTCAAGTAAAATTGTACAAACGAAAATTACTGATTTTATTATATTAACTACGTATTTTAATGTTTTCGTTTATACCCGTATATGTACCAACATACATAATAATAACTTTAGTGTGATTTGTTTTAGTTTCCTTTGAACGTTTTCTTTTAATTTAATAATTAATATTATTCATTTTTTAAGCATTAGCGCCTAATCTAAAAAAAAAAAGTAGTGAAAAATGATATTAGATTTTGTTTACTGTTTGTAACGAACTTCGGATATGGTGAACCATTTTTAGTGATTTTTTGGAGTTCGTTATAAACGGACTTCACTGTATATATATATATATATATATATATATATATATATATATATATATATATATATATATATATATATATATATATATATATATATATATATATATATATATATATATATATATATATATATATATATATATATATGTATATATATATATATATATATATATATATATATATATATATATATATATATATATATATATACATGCAATGTGTGCAAATTCATTGTTAGACGAACGGATTGAAACCCGGAATTTTATTGTATTATATATATATATATATATATATATATATATATATATATATATATATATATATATAAGAAGAACAAATAAAAATAAAATAAATAAAAATATAACATATATAACTTTGTTGATTGTCATTCTGCTTTTGTTTTTCGATTTATTTTTAAGTAAACCACATTACATCTGGTCACTGCTTCTGACAAAGTATAATAAAATATATCTTATTATGTCAAGATATGTGTAATTTTTGGTAATTTTTAAATTTTAATAAATACATTGGTTAGTGGTTTTTTCTCTATTTCATATTCATGTTAGTCTAACAATTTCGTATGTCGACCTGAAAATTAGTAAGCAATGACCATTGGAAATACTTCTCAATCAATTTCTTAAAAGTTGTTGTTCTAAAAGTTTGTGCAAGGAGCATTTTAAATTTTTGTATCAAAAAAGTGTTTCTGTTACTATTTGTCTTAGACTATGTTACACAGGAAAACGAAACGCGCGTCGAGTGCAAAAATAAAGTGTTTGGTGTAGTGGTGATATATACTGAGTAGTATCATTGTGCCAAAGATTCCACATTCCCAACTTAGTCTATTAAACATGCTATTGTGAACGAACTGTTATATTTTTTTAGAATCTACTAAATAATCATTTTCTTCATTATTATGTGAAATTCCGATTATCATCTAACATTTTCTTGAAAAATAATAGACAAAAGGAATATCAATATGTATGCACTTCAACATATTGGTGTATCGATACATATTGAACATCCCTAAATCAGGGCATGTAGTTCATACATGGCCGCTCCCTCGCTTAAAATACAGGGTTATAACTCTGATCATTTATAATTCTCTGTTATAAAGGGTTAGCCTACTATCGCTTTCTAACACGAATTAGATAGATCAGGATATAAACGCCTGAGCGTTCCGTATCCCGCTGTAAAGTAAATACGGACGCAAAAGTGTGAGAGAGACAAAGCGAATGTGCGGCCAGTAGCTATCTCTCGGAATAATGCGCCTTGGTTATTACAGGCCTACAGAAAAGAGACACGTGTTGGCCGCACAATTGCTTTGCTGCTTTCTAGAGTAGTGGTAGAGAGTTCTTGTAAGGCTAATGCTCAGTCCATTCTCTATGTCTTTGGATTAGGATCACTTTAAGATCTTATGCCCTCGTAACTCTACCAAAGACTGATAGTGGAGAAAGGGAAACTAATGACAGAACGTCGAAAAGTGATTTGGATTGAACGAATTTTTCTCAATCAAATATGGCATAGAAGCACCAGTTTCTGTGGTACAAAAAAAAATAGTTTTAAACCTAAAACGGTTTAGAAATGATAAATCGCTATATTATCCTCTAAATACCATCTTCCAAAATCCCCTAAGTATTTAATAAGGCTAACTTAGCATCAGGGTGACGTTATCAAAGATAAATGAAAGAAAAGATGGGCAATTTAAATATTGAGCTTCTGTTTTCTTTTTTTATTTATCAATATATTTCTTTCAATATTATTTTTATTGCTTTATGCATTTCTCTGCTGTAAAATAATAACTCCAATAAAGTCAAAGCAACTTTACTGAATTTATTCATTAACCGTTGTTTTAAAGTAAAAAAATTGAAAATTTAAAAAGAACAAGAATATTATCTTTAAAAATTAAAATAAAAAAAGTTAATAACATAAAAGTGAAAACTGAATTTAAAAAAATCGTGATTTTTATTTTTTTATGTATGTAGATGCTCAAAACTTCGCAAGTAAAGTTTAAATCAAATTCTAAATACTTTTTACTCTTTGAGTTTCCCGACATTTTGGCAATTAACCCGACTTTTCATGATAACTAACATATGAACTGATTACCCGAAATAGAAATTTGAATACTTTAATAATAAAAAAAATTTTCCATATGTTGCGAAGTCCTTGCCGTTATATATATATATATATATATATATATATATATATATATATATATATATATATATATATATATATATATATATATATATATATGTATATATATATATATATATATATATATATATATATATATATATATATATATATATATATATATATATATATGTATATATATATATATATATATATATATATATATATATATATATATATATATATATATATATATTTTGGCAATTAACCCGACTTTTCATGATAACTAACATATGAACTGATTACCCGAAATAGAAATTTGAATACTTTAATAATAAAAAAAATTTTCCATATGTTGCGAAGTCCTTGCCGTTATATATATATATATATATATATATATATATATATATATATATATATATATATATATATATATATATATATATATACATATATATATATATATATATATATATATATATATATATACATATATATATATATATATATATATATATATATATATATATATATATATATATATACTTATATATATATATATATATATATATATATATATATATATATATATATATATATATATATATATATATATATATTATATATATATATATATATATATATATTTATATATATATATATATATATATATATATATATATATATATATATATATATATATATATATATAACGGCAAGGACTTCGCAACATATGGAAAAATTTTTTATTATTAAAGTATTCAAATTTCTATTTCGGATAATCAGTTCATATGTTAGTTATCATGAAAAGTCGGGTTAATTGCCAAAATGTCGGGAAAACTCAAAGAGTAAAAAGTATTTAGAATTTGATTTAAACTTTACTTGCGAAGTTTTGAGCATCTACATACATAAAAAAAATAAAAATCACGATTTTTTTAAATTCAGTTTTCACTTTTATATTATCAACTTTTTTTATTTTAATTTTAAAGATAATATTCTTGTTCTTTTTAAATTTTCAATTTTTTTACTTTAAAACAACGGTTAATGAATAAATTCAGTAAAGTTGCTTTGAGTTTATTGGAGTTATTATTTTACAGCAGAGAAATGCATAAAGCAATAAAAATAATATTGAAAGAAAATATATTGATAAATAAAAAAAGAAAACAAAAGCTTAATATTTAAATTGCCCATCTTTTCTTTCATTTATCTTTGATAACGTCACCCTGATGCTAAGTTAGCCTTATTAAATATTTAGGGGATTTTGGAAGATGGTATTTAGAGGATAATCTAGCGACTTATCATTTCTAAACCGTTTTAGGTTTAAAACTATTTTTTTTTTGTACCACAGAAACTGGTGCTTCTATGCCATATTTGATTGAGAAAAATTCGTTCAATCCAAATCACTTTTCGACGTTCTGTCATTAGTTTCCCTTTCTCCACTATCATTCTTTGGTAGAGTTACGGGGGCATAAGATCTTAAAGTGATCCTAATCCAAAGACATAGAGAATGGACTGAGCATTAGCCTTACAAGAACTCTCTACTACTACTCTAGAAAGCATCAAAGCAATTGTGCGGCCAACACGTGTCTCTTTTCTGTAGGCCTGTAATAACCAAGGCGCATTATTCCGAGAGATAGCTACTGGCCGCACATTCACTTTGTCTCTCTCACACTTTTGCGTCCGTATTTACTTTACAGCGGGATACGGAACGCTCAGGCGTTTATATCCTGATCTATCTAATTCGTGTTAGAAAGCGATAGTAGGCTAACCCTTTATAACAGAGAATTATAAATGATCAGAGTTATAACCCTGTATTTTAAGCGAGAGAGCGGCCATGTATGAACTACATGCCCTGATTTAGGGATGTTCAATATGTATCGATACACCAATATGTTGAAGTGCATACATATTGATATTCCTTTTATCTATTATTTTTCAAGAAAATGTTAGATGATAATCGGAATTTCACATAATAATGAAGAAAATGATTATTTAGTAGATTCTAAAAAAAAATATAACAGTTCGTTCACACTAGCATGTTTAATAGACTAAGTTGGGAATGTGGAATCTTTGGCACAATGATACTACTCAGTATATATCACCACTACACCAAACACTTTATTTTTGCACTCGACGCGCGTTTCGTTTTCCTGTGTAACATAGTCTAAGACAAATAGTAACAGAAACACTTTTTTGATACAAAAATTTAAAATGCTCCTTGCACAAACTTTTAGAACAACAACTTTTTAGAAATTGATTGAGAAGTATTTCCAATGGTCATTGCTTACTAATTTTCAGGTCGACATACGAAATTGTTAGACTAACATGAATATGAAATAGAGAAAAAACCACTAACCAATGTATTTATTAAAATTTAAAAATTACCAAAAATTACACATATCTTGATCTAATAAGATATATTTTATTATACTTCGTCAGAAGCAGTGACCAAATGTAATGTGGTTTACTTAAAAATAAATTGAAAAACAAAAGCAGAATGACAATCAACAAAGTTATATATGTTATATTTTTATTTATTTTATTTTTTTATTTGTTCTTTATATATATATATATATATATATATATATATATATATATATATATATATATATATATATATATATATATATACATAATACAATAAAATTCCGGGTTTCAATCCGTTCGTCTAACAATGAATTTGCACACATTGCATTGTTAAACGAACGGATGGAGACCCGGAATTTTTATGTATTACATTCCACAATTGTGAAAACCTCTATATTAATATATATATATATATATATATATATATATATATATATATATATATATATATATATATATATATATATATATATATATATATATGATATATATATATATATATATATATATATATATATATATATATATATATATATGATTATCGGGAATCGGTCTGGACTGTAAATAAAACTCTTTTCTTCTTTAAAACTCAATATTTCGTTATCGTTTGATAACTTCTTCAGGAGTAACTACAAAATTAATACACCTATATTAACACACTATTCTCTTTCGTCAAGGCATTAAAATATTGAAATATAAAACAAACAATTATGAAACAAACGAACAATCAATTAAAACACGTACGAAAATGCGAGTTTGTCAGGGAAACCAACATTCAACATCTCGATTTACTACAACAAACTGAGAGTAAATAGCCTCGGTACATATGCACTGCCGTGAATTCCAAACGAAACGGAAAAACAGCAACAGAAAAACGTCTTTAATTTACTTTATACTAAGAGGTGGCAAATATTTATTTGTTATTATTGCTGTAATTGTAAATGATTAAAACCTATTAATTATGTTGCTATATATAATACTAAGTTGATTAGTGTCTGATTTATAGTTAATTGCCTTTGGGTCCCTGTTGATATGGTACATTTCTTTAAAAAGTTTCCCTTTATAGTTGCTGTCATGAGCTAAGATTTTAACGTTGTTATAGTCAAAATTATGACCCGTTTTCAAATTATGTTGCACCACAGCACACGTATTCTTTCCCAATCGGGAGTCACTCCTGTGCTGTGTGAGTCTCTGTTTCAACCACTGACCTGTCTGCCCAATATAACAAGCTTCACATTGTAAACAAGATATTCTATAAACTACAGAGTTATTATATAAAATAGGTGTTCTATCCTTTATTTTTGAAAACAGGTCAGAACCTCGTATGCTGTTATATTTAGCAATTTTTATATTTGGAAAATCTCTGAATAAGGCGACAATTGAGTTTGTGATTGGCTTTATAAATTGTAGCTTCCTGTATATCCTATGCTGCGCAGGCGTCTCGTCAGTAGGGGCATCAACACTATCCGAATTATAAATTAATTTTCGTAAAATGTGTTTAGGGTAGGCATTGTTGACAAAAATGTTATACAGCTCGTCTAGGTTTCTTTTTCGAAACCTATCATCACTGATGCGTATGACAAGGTCAACAATGCCTACCCTAAACACATTTTACGAAAATTAATTTATAATTCGGATAGTGTTGATGCCCCTACTGACGAGACGCCTGCGCAGCATAGGATATACAGGAAGCTACAATTTATAAAGCCAATCACAAACTCAATTGTCGCCTTATTCAGAGATTTTCCAAATATAAAAATTGCTAAATATAACAGCATACGAGGTTCTGACCTGTTTTCAAAAATAAAGGATAGAACACCTATTTTATATAATAACTCTGTAGTTTATAGAATATCTTGTTTACAATGTGAAGCCTGTTATATTGGGCAGACAGGTCAGTGGTTGAAACAGAGACTCACACAGCACAGGAGTGACTCCCGATTGGGAAAGAATACGTGTGCTGTGGTGCAACATAATTTGAAAACGGGTCATAATTTTGACTATAACAACGTTAAAATCTTAGCTCATGACAGCAACTATAAAGGGAGACTTTTTAAAGAAATGTACCATATCAACAGGGACCCAAAGGCAATTAACTATAAATCAGACACTAATCAACTTAGTATTATATATAGCAACATAATTAATAGGTTTTAATCATTTACAATTACAGCAATAATAACAAATAAATATTTGCCACCTCTTAGTATAAAGTAAATTAAAGACGTTTTTCTGTTGCTGTTTTTCCGTTTCGTTTGGAATTCACGGCAGTGCATATGTACCGAGGCTATTTACTCTCAGTTTGTTGTAGTAAATCGAGATGTTGAATGTTGGTTTCCAGGACAAACTCGCATTTTCGTACGTGTTTTAATTGATTGTTCGTTTGTTTCATAATTGTTTGTTTTATATTTCAATATTTTAATGCCTTGACGAAAGAGAATAGTGTGTTAATATAGGTGTATTAATTTTGTAGTTACTCCTGAAGAAGTTATCAAACGATAACGAAATATTGAGTTTTAAAGAAGAAAAGAGTTTTATTTACAGTCCAGACCGATTCCCGATAATCATATATATATATATATATATATATATATATATATATATATATATATATATATATATATCAGATTGATGCACGGTCGATAACATATCACCAAATCTTATATATATATATATGTATAATATATATATATATATATATATATATATATATATATATATATATATATATATATATATATATATATATATATATACATACATACATACATACATATATATATATATATATATATATATATATATATATATATATATATATATATATATATATATATTTATATATATATATATATATGTATATATATATATATATATATATATATGTATATACATACATATATATATATATATATATATATATATATATATATATATATATATATATATATATATATATGTATATATATATATATATATATATATATATATATATATATATATATATATATACATACATATATATATATATATATATATATATATATATATATATATACAGTGAAGTCCGTTTATAACGAACTCCCAAAAAATCACTAAAAATGGTTCACCATATCCGAAGTTCGTTACAAACAGTAAACAAAATCTAATATCATTTTTCACTACTTTTTTATTTAGATTAGGCGCTAATGCTTAAAAAATGAATAATATTAATTATTAAATTAAAAGAAAACGTTCAAAGGAAACTAAAACAAGTCACACTAAAGTTATTATTATGTATGTTGGTACATATACGAGTATAAACGAAAACATTAAAATACGTAGTTTATATAATAAAATCAGTAATTTTCGTTTGTACAATTTTACTTGAAAAAGAAATTGTGTTTATATAATTGTCAAGGTCACAAAAATACTCCATATATGTTCAGGAACTTCACGAGATTCCAAAAAATTGCGACTTTCAGGCATTTTCTTAATCATTTTTAAAATGACTGAACATAAATATTATCTCCTTCTCCAAGCTTGTATTCGTCGTCATTATCGCTTAAAATCTTTCCAGAAGTCATTGATGAGACAATTTGATCATCAGTTAATATTTCTCTCGTCATTAATTCATTATCAGCACATACATATTCTTTAAAATTAAAGTAATTAAACATATTTTTAATCTCGATTTCCACTGTACTTTGTTGAATATCAGCATCGTAAACAAATTCTAGATAATTAGTAGGATCTTCTCGCTGTTTTTCAATTTACTGAGTCAACGGTAACTCATCATCTGAGTCATATCTACATTCCTTTCTTAAAAATCCGCCATGCTTAAAACAGTTTGCAATGGTTTCCCTACTGACTCTTTGCCAAGCCATATGGATAAATGTTATAACGTCTAAGAGAGTTACAGAAAAAATGCTACCTTTATTGATCGTTTCTAACATTTCCATTTTTTTTATGGGTCTAGCACACGTGCAACAGAGAAGTCCCTAAAGCGCTCCAGGAGCGGCATGTGTGCGGAAAAGCGATTCAAATCGTTCTTAAATCGCTGTAAATTGTACTAGGTGGGAAACGCAGTGCTGGGCAAATTATTCCAAAGGGATGATGTTCTCCATATAAAACACTGCTTGAAAAGCGTTGTAGGCGAAGTGACAAGCTGAACCTCATATGGATGTGAAGCATTAACGCGCCATGTATTTCTAACATGTACCGCTCTGGGAGGAATTAAGCGGGCTACATCCTTCGAACACTTTCCATGAAAATACTTGTAGAACAGACTCATGTCGCCAACCTTTCTTCGATGTTCCAGCGAATCAAGGTCGCCAGTCAGTTCCGGGTCTCCATTTTCATAAGTAAAATCTTTCTATAATGATATTTTAAAGAATGTATCACACCTTGATTCATAGGCTTGAGCTTTGCTCTTGTGTTTGGAGGCATAAAAACCAATTTTATTTGCTGTAGATCAACTTCAGGGTGCGCTGGACAGTTGTCAATCAAAAGTAATATTTTTCTGTTTGTAAATTTTAATTCTTTGCCAAATTCGATTAGTTCGTTTTTAAAAATTTCTGATGTCATCCAGACTTTACTGTTTAATTTGTACTTTACTGGTAAATGTTTGTTTTTAAAACACCTGGGATTGGCGGACTTTCCTAACACCAACAATTTTCGTTTCTCTGTTCCACACATATTTGCAGTTACTAACACAATAATTTTGATAATTTTCCACCAGCACAATTCTCTCCGACAAACTTTAATGTCTTATCAGGCGTCATCTTGTAAAACAAACCCGTTTCATCAGCATTAAAAATGTCCACATATTTATAACTTTCTCGAATTTCAGGCCATACATTGGCCAACCACTTTTCAAAAACAGTCATATCCACTCCGGCAGTTTCTCTTACTATCTTACCCCCACTAATATTATGTCGCTTTTTAAATCGTTCAGTCCAACTTCTAGAACAATTAAACTCGGTGTTCTCTAGTTTTCTTCCCAATTCACTAGCTTTCTCTTGAAAAGTATAGCCGGTAATAGGAACATGTTCATGTCGTTTTTGACTAAACCATTTAAGGACTCCTTTATCGACTTGGACATGTGTAGATTTTCTTACTTTTTTACAACTAAAGTTTCTTTTATCATAGATTGATAAGATTTTTTTCTCTTCTTCCATATGGTTAGAAACCGTAGATTTAGTTAAGTTCAACTGTTTGCAAACATCACTTTGTTTAACTCATTTTCTGTTTTCCTTATAATATCGTGTTCGTCTTTTAAAGTAAACGGTTTACATTTTTGTGTACTCATTTTAAAATAAAAACTTAAACATATACTTTGCTACTTTAATCAAATATGCATTAGAACCGCATAACACAACAACTGAATTGAAAATAATATTGCTTGAACTAGCGACGCGGCGGAAACAAGTAGAGTAGGGGTTCCCAGCGAGTTGAGCGAGTGAATTCCCTAGATCAGGTCAGTAGTGTCCTTACCGTTATATATATATATATATATATATATATATATATATATATATATATATATATATATATATATATATATATATATATATATATATATATACATATATATATATATATATATATATATATATATATATATATATATATATATATATATATATATATATATATATATTGTAAGATGTGAAAAAGTGTTCTCAGTTTGAGGCGTTTCTTTTTGTACCCTGTGAGAAGTTGTTTGTCCCACGCTTGAGCGCAATTTTATAACATTGGAACTTGCCCGCACGTTGTGGTGTCATTTTGTAGCCTATGAAAAAGTGTTTAATTGCGCCCCACGTACACTGCGTCATTTTGTACCGTTTGAATATTGGACGCCCCAAGCTTGAGCACAATTTTCTTGCAGCCCCGCTTTAGTTTCTGATAATGAATTGAGTGAAACCTGATTTTAAAGGAACTAAAGAAATTAAAGAAACACTAGCTCAGTTTTCTTTGGTAGAGAGATATGGGTAAGAGATATTTGTCTTACGTCTTTTTGGAATTGTTTTCTATTTTTTTTTAAAAAGCCTCAGTTGTACAAGTTTTTTGGGCACCACTCATTTTAAAATAGAAAGGATTTAACTTCAGCTAAAAAAATGAGAAAAAACTGAAGTGTTTTATGGATATTACTAAAAAGAATTAGTCTAGTACAACTTATCCTGAAAAGAAAAATAAGTATTCAGTGAGACACTAGCTTTAATCAACAAAAAGAAAATTTATTCATGTTTTAAAATGAAAAGTTCTAACCTTTACAGTTTTACCTAACAAATTCTAGCCTAACTAGTAGTTGTTACATTAAAATTTTAGACTATTATAACCCCCGAAGACGAGAAATCGTGCTTTACACTTCACTTTTTAGTCTGTTTTACATTGCAGTTAAGGCACTACTCTCGAATAAGTCTATTGAAGGGAGTTTTGTTGACTTACTGTTTTTTTATTCCTGCTGTGATCGACTACGCCCGATTTCACACTTTTTCTTAACCAACACTTAGAAAGCTCACTACGGCTTTTATTTAAGACACTGGTGCTTTTACTTAGCGGCTCTGATGAAAATTAGCCTACTTCGGCTAGATGGAAAATAGCCTCTCGGCTAGACGGTACTGCCTGGCTGCGGCTAGATGGAAAACAGCCTTGGTCGGCGGCTAGATGGAAACGACCACTATTTACGGTCTGCGGAGCCTTAAATAATCGTGCGACTTTTGCCGGTAATATCACGACGCTCCAATCAAAACTGCGGATCAAACATTTCACCAATCGCGGCGTAGCGAGAGGTTCGGTCAGGAACCAGCACAACACAATTTATACCGAACGTCTTGGAACTGTTTAATATACCGTTCGATACAAAAATGAAAATAAGTACAATTTGAAATGGAAAAATCAGTAACATTACATGGTCTTAAAATCTAGGAAAAAATGAATGTTACATTTACCCCCTTCCAAAAAGAAATAGACTACACTAGTCTATTAAACTAAGGCTACTTATGAAAAGGTACAAAGTGGTACACTATCACTTAATACTAAGGTCAGAACTTAAAACAAAATTACAAACTCGGACCTTCCTACTAGACTTAACTTAATTAAGCACTAATATTAAGTACAATGGAAACCAAATGAAAATCTTTGCAAGTACACAAGAATCTTATAACTAGACCTAACTTAATTAAGCACTAAGGTTAAGTACATCAAAAAGTAAATAAGAATCCTTGCATGAACATAAGAAATACCTGTTCAAAATAACAATCGCGGTCTTCTTATATAAAAGAATCAGCTCTGTTATTGTTACCAAAACAAAAAAATATAACTTTGCCTAGACTCTTGTCTAAATCAAAAAAAGTGAACTGAAACAAAATATGAACACCCCCCTTAAAATATTTTAAGGATTGTCTGAAAATTTTCTATTTCAGCAAAAGAAATTTATAAAAATTCTTAAATAAAGAAAAATAAAAAAACTGATTCTAGTGCAAACACTTACACTAAAAAGAAAAAGTCTTGTCAGACCATTTAGCACAAAGCCAAAAAAAAAATATCTGGATAAATATCCAGACAAACGCTCGGGAAAAATCGCTATCAATGCTTTAGGTCATCGCTAAGAGAACATTCCAAATCTAGTACCACTACTAGTCGCACTCGGAAAATAATCGCACTCTATCGCGCAATGTCGACGTCCTAAGACATCTAGACATGCTAAAATCGCTAGGGAAAACGCTCTGGTTGATCGCCAGATAATCGCACTCTATAACGCAATGTCGACGTCCTAAGACATCTAGACATGCTAAAATCGCTAGGAAACACGTCAGCTCATCGCCAACAAAAACACTCTGGTATATCGCCAGAAAAAACCTCGGCTCCTCGCCAAGAAAACACTCGGTAAATCGCCAGAAAAAAACCTCGGCTCCTCGCCAAGAAAACACTCTGGCATATCGCCAAAAAAAAGCTCGGCTCCTCGCCAAGAAAACACTCGGTAAATAGTCCTCGACTACACAAAGCCTGCGTTCTAAAAGAACAATCTCGCCATTAACATAGTGAGCAGCTATAAAAGCTAACAATACCACTATAGGCACAGTGAATAGCTATAAAAGCTAAAATTCACTCTAAACACAGTGAATAGCTATAAAAGCTAAAATTCACCAAACTGAATGATCCTGCTTCAAAAAGCAACGTTCACTAAGAACGGAATGATTAGTCTGCGCACAACTAACATTCAAGGAAATATTCCCAATATAACTATATGAGACAGCAAGTCTCGAAATAGGACCTCCCTAGAGTCATAATCCTATATATAGGAGTCCATAAGCAAAACGACTCAAAATCACACATTTTGAGCACATGCCCTCAGGCAACCAACATACACTGAAATATATACAGAAATATATACAGAAATATATACAGGAATACATACAGGAGTTCAAATCCCAAACTCTTGGTTATGATAACTCCATACTGAGCTTGGTGAAAGCTCTTAGCAAAAGCTAATCAAATCTTCGGCACATCGCACCAAAGTGACAAATCTGCCTAGAAACATGAGCCAGAAAAAAAAAACGCCCTCCATCATTCTTCAGGGTGGCTACACAGAGATATAAAATTTAACCAGCATTGCGCTTCTCCAAGTTGCATGAAGAACCCTCGTGTACTGGTCTAGCCCTAGAACAACAACGAAAAACATTCAATCCATCCCACATAACAGGAGACAAACACCTCACCACGATATACTGAATGGTGGAGACAATAAAATACAGAATTGGTGACCCTGGAGTCCACCAACAAAAGGGAGTAGATTATAGCATCCACTAAACTAAAACGGTGTCTACCACACCACCATAAGTCAAAAAAAAATTTAATCAATAGGGTGTTCCGAAACACACTACTGCCAACAGCCTGTCACCACTAATAGGCTAATTGGAGCTGAGGTCGACTACAGTAGCTAGGCTCTCCTTTGGTTCAAATAGAAATAACCATTGGGTAACAAAACCCCTAAAGGTCCCAAAGGTCAAACGTTCACCCCCCATAGACTACCCTTCCAATCAGTCTGTTCCTCAGGAAGACCAACTCCCTGCCAAACGTCGTAACGGCATCTGTTAGCACCCGGTGCATCACAGCCTGTAAAAACAAATCACTCATGGGATACAACCTAAAAGGTTTACAAGGTTGACTTAACCAAGCTTCTAACGAAATTTTTTAAAAAAACGAAAATGAGCTTAAAAAGCTACATGAAGCAAAAATTTCTCAAATTTTTGGTGGCAACGCAACAAAACTTTTGAAGACGACAAGAGCTTTTCCAGCTTAATCAGAAACAAGAAGAAAACATCGTTGACAGCTAAAATATTCGATCATGGTGTTAATCGTCTCCCTAGACAATAGCCTCTAGAAGAAACTGCTACAGGTATCAGGCATAACCGTTTTCTGTCAGCCCAAACTTCTAGATTACCTCTTGGAAATCTAAAAATTCGGTTAGGAATCTTCCTTCACTGCGCTTAGCCTCTCTTGACAAGGTTCTCATCTCGGTATCAGATTTTGATCATTTCTTTGTGAAACGACTGTCTTACTCTGCTCTCATCTCCTGTAAATGATCAGCCTTTAGTTCTCCTGCAGAACTTCAATTTTCTATCAATCTGATAGTAAACCGAAAAAACTCAACATACGCCTATGAGTCCATGCAAAAAAAATTTTAAAAAAATTAGTGACTCAAAGGTAACGTTTAAACGGCTCTGAAAAAAATAGAAAATACCCTTAGTTTGTCAATTCAGAAGAAGATCTAAATCAAAATAATCCAAGTCTTAGACTTACAGGATAAACCAAAATCAATTTACTCTTAATTGCACCCAACATATACCATTAAGGTAATAAAAATACACCCACTCGGGTAACAAACTTTGAAATTGCTCTTAAAAAAATTTTTGACTCAACATCATACCACGCGAGCTCCATCTTGCGCTTGTCCAAACTCAAGATCACTTTGGATTGCCTCTAATCAAAATTTCGCTTCCAAGTGTCAAGAACTGGATATTATTTGGGGTCATAAGCAAATCAAATCCCGCGACCACCGACATACCAGTCTTATGATATATCCTGAGTGTGACTCTTTCGCAAGCTCGCAACAGCTGAGTCGATGCTAAACATCAACTACAATCAACCTAAGTTTGGGATATGGCCAATACCCAAAACCTTAGTAAAAACTATAAAAGTAAGCTATCCTCAGCTCAACTTTTATAACAGTCAAAAAAACGAGGTCGTCACCTCTACAGAGCAACATCAAAAAAAAATTTAAGCAATTAAGATAATGTAAATATAAATTATTCTTCTTCTGACAAACTTTCACTAGGGTTAGGTCCGTTGAATGGTTTTAAGTCTTTAATATGCCATCGTCTTATTTTAGTCCCATCTAAATTAACTAAACCATAAACTAAATCTGAAATCTTTTCTCTAATCACGCAATGCACATACTTAGGTACCAACTTAGATGTGAATTTATCTGCTGCACTGGAAAGAATTTTATTTTTTCGCCAAACGTGATCACCTATATTAAAGGCAAAATCCCTTTTTCTAAGGTTGTAAGACTTACTGTTCCGTTCATAAGCCTTATGTATCCTACTACGCACGTCGGTGAAAATATCTTTTAAACCCTTTAAATTTTCGGCGTACGCACCCCTGTTACCCGGAATTAATTCGCTGTCAACATTGACATCCAAATCTAAATTTTTATAATACGATCCAGATAGAGGTATCTGTCTGCCGTAAACTTAAGAAAGACGGTGTAAACCCGGTTACTTCGTGTTTGAATCTTTGAAATTCCTTTATCCCGAATTATCACGTAAATCAACGAATATTATTTTGAACGAAATTATATTGTAGAGGGCACACGGGATTGAAACGTATGTTAAAACTATATGTCTCACTTAAGCTCTTAAGACACTCAGAAGTAAACTGAGTACCGTTATCGCATATCGAAAGCGATGAAAGTCCGTGGATTAGAAAAATATCGTTTTCTAAAATTTTCAAAAAGCATTCGGCTTTAGAGCTTTTCAAAGGAAATAACACGGTATACTTTGTTAACCAGCAAGAAATTACGAAAAGTCATTTATTTCCCTTTTTTGAACGTGGAAATGGGCCTACTAGATCAGCTGCCATGACTTGAAAAGGGTAATTAACCGTTTTCTCTTTTCCCATCAGCCCCATAGGTAGTGTATTTGGAGATTTCTGCGCTCCACATACTTCACAAGTCCTCACAAACTTTACGATGTCAAAACGCATTTTTGGCCAAATTAAATTAAATGTATGTTGTCTCAGCCTAATCGCCCAACGCGCTAGTTTGCCACTAGGGTTTTTAATAGAATTAAGCCACAATAAACTATAATGATCTGTTATGACCGTGAAAGGAACACCTTCTATGTAAGGTCGAAACTTTTCGATGTTAAAGAGTACTGCCAAACATTCTTTTTCAACAACCGAATAGTTACGTTCAGCCTTTGATAAAGTTCTACTGGCATACGCTATCACTCTTTCCTCACCATTGATTTTCTGTGTTAGGACGCCCCCTAAACCGGTATTAGAAGCATCACTAGAAATATAAAACTGTTGGGAAAAATCTGGTTGGGATAAAATTGGAGCTGAAACCAATAGCTCTTTAATCTTTATAAAAGATCTTTCTGCTGCCTTTGTCCAATCTATCGATTGTCCCTTTTTTTTGTCCTTTCAAAAGATCATTAATAGGCGACAACAAGGTAGAAAAATTCTCAATAAAACGTCTATACCATGAACACATTCCTACGAAGCGCTTAACTTCCGTAGTATTAGTAGGTCTCGCATAATTAACCATGCTTGCTACTTTATCCGGATTGGTACGCATGGAATTTGAACCTACAATATAGCCTAAAAACTTTAGAGAAGTTTTGAAAAAATCACATTTGCTCAAATTTATCGTCAGTCCGGCCTCTTTCAATTTATCTTTTACTTCCTTAAGTAAGCGAATATGCGATTCGAAGTCTTCCGATGTTACTAAAATATCATCTAGATAGGTAAAAATATGTGGCTCATATTTCGGACCAAATATAGCGTCTACTAACCGTTGCTGAGTTTGAGCAGCGTTCTTTAGACCAAACGGCATAGTGACGAACTGAAATAGACCTCGGCCTACTACTGCAAAAGCGGTCTTTTCCTTAGAGGATTTGTCCAAAGGAATTTGCCAGAATGCCTTTCTAAGGTCTATCGAGGATACATACTTAGCATTCCTGAGTGATGTCAAAATTCTATCGATGTTCGGTAAGGGATAGTTATCAAATTTGCTGACCTCGTTGAGCTTTCTTCCGTCAAAGCATAGACGATACTGTCCATCGGCCTTTTTCACCAATAAGATTGGAGAACACCAAGGACTGTTTTGATTCTTCAATCACTCTGAGTTTCAACATTTCGTCTAACTCTTTATTTAATACTTTTGACATATACGGAGACATGGCGAAGGGCATTGTCTTTACAGGATTGGCATCAGCCGTATCTATAGACATGGTGATTTTTTTCGTTCGGCCTAACCTATCTGTACTACTTATTTCTTCGAAAGAGCTTATTACTTTTTTCTGCCTTCAAGCGTTCCGTCCGCGAGAGATCATCTAGGGTACATAGACGCGAGAAAAGGTTTCCTAAAGAACTTTCTGAATAACAATCTTTAAAACTTGTTTGAGAGTTGACTTCTAGGGACTGTGGATACCACGAATTATTTTTAAAATTTACTAGAATTCCGAATTTTTGTGCAAAATCACATCCTAAAACCAAAGTATGTGATAGAGAAGGTACTACTAGAGCAGAGATTACTAAACAATGACCATTGTAGACTAGCGGCAACTCAACCGTACCTAAAACTTTTAGACGGCTGCCATCTGCAGTGGTAACACTTCTATTTTTGACATGGCATATTTTTATACTTAAACGACTTAAAATCTTAATACCATTCTGACCTACAACGGAGGCATTTGCACCAGAGTCAAATAAAGCCGAGAAATGGGCACCTAATAGATTTATCTTGGTATGCGGTCTGTTATCTAAATATTTATGCACGAATAAAGGAGACATGTGACCATTTGGAGAAGCAGGAGTTTTTAATTTGAGAAGGATAATTTTTTTATTAGACTTTTAAGAATC
This sequence comes from Pachyrhynchus sulphureomaculatus, assembly GCA_019049505.1. Lineage (NCBI taxonomy): Eukaryota > Metazoa > Arthropoda > Insecta > Coleoptera > Curculionidae > Pachyrhynchus > Pachyrhynchus sulphureomaculatus. Next base: position 94,555,133 of record CM032449.1, on the reverse strand, counting down.
AGAAACTTTTTGTAACTATTCAGTCCAATCTGATTTATTGGAGTATTTCTTTACTTAAGATCCTAGTTAGAATCTTTCTTTTATCCGCGACCGGACGTTCTGAGAAAGTACGACGGATTTTCAGTTCATAGTCGAATTCATTTTCCGGTAAGTGATTGACTTTAAAATTTAAAGCTTCCATGATAAATGAATACAATTTAAAAGAATTGTTTAAAAAATCATAAAAATATTTCTCCTGTGCTCCCAATAGTCTAAATAAAAAATACGTGAAGGCACTTAAAATATGTAAACTTCTTTACCAAACATTAAAAAAATCTTCGACAATTTCAAAGAAATTTCTAAGTATCGCCTTGTATTAACATTCCTTTACCAATTTATCTTAAGAATTTCCTATAAAAAATCTCTAAATACCGTTTCGTATCAGCAAAGTATTTTTAATATTCATGCAAAATATAGGCGTTTTTTCCTCGGCTATCCGCAAAATAAACAGTGTAAAATTAAAGTCGACCAGCACATCTGCTAATCTGAACTATAAAGCTAGCTTTTAAGAAAAAAGTAGGAATCGCTTATCTTAAAGTCAACAACAAAATTCAAATATCTAACTCATATCATCAGATAAATTGAAATAAAAAATTCTACAAATTTCCTGCTTTTGTCTTACTGCTATAGTGTAGTTTCTTTTAATAAATATTATGAAATAAAAATATCTGCAAAGTTAGAGCTTTTATTTTGTTCGAAAGCTAGTACACTGAACCCTTTTTTAAAAAATAAAATTCCAAAAGCCCCGCGTTGACAGCGCTATTTTGTAAGATGTGAAAAAAGTGTTCTCAGTTTGAGGCGTTTCTTTTTGTACCCTGTGAGAAGTTGTTTGTCCCACGCTTGAGCGCAATTTTATAACATTGGAACTTGCCCGCACGTTGTGGTGTCATTTTGTAGCCTATGAAAAAGTGTTTAATTGCGCCCCACGTACACTGCGTCATTTTGTACCGTTTGAATATTGGACGCCCCAAGCTTGAGCACAATTTTCTTGCAGCCCCGCTTTAGTTTCTGATAATGAATTGAGTGAAACCTGATTTTAAAGGAACTAAAGAAATTAAGAAACACTAGCTCAGTTTTCTTTGGTAGAGAGATATGGGTAAGAGATATTTGTCTTACGTCTTTTTGGAATTGTTTTCTATTTTTTTTTAAAAAGCCTCAGTTGTACAAGTTTTTTTTGGGCACCACTCATTTTAAAATAGAAAGGATTTAACTTCAGCTAAAAAAATGAGAAAAAACTGAAGTGTTTTTATGGATATTACTAAAAAGAATTAGTCTAGTACAACTTATCCTGAAAAGAAAAATAAGTATTCAGTGAGACACTAGCTTTAATCAACAAAAAGAAAATTTATTCATGTTTTAAAATGAAAAGTTCTAACCTTTACAGTTTTACCTAACAAATTCTAGCCTAACTAGTAGTTGTTACATTAAAATTTTAGACTATTATAACCCCCGAAGACGAGAAATCGTGCTTTACACTTCACTTTTTAGTCTGTTTTACATTGCAGTTAAGGCACTACTCTCGAATAAGTCTATTGAAGGGAGTTTTGTTGACTTACTGTTTTTTATTCCTGCTGTGATCGACTACGCCCGATTTCACACTTTTTCTTAACCAACACTTAGAAAGCTCACTACGGCTTTTATTTAAGACACTGGTGCTTTTACTTAGCGGCTCTGATGAAAATTAGCCTACTTCGGCTAGATGGAAAATAGCCTCTCGGCTAGACGGTACTGCCTGGCTGCGGCTAGATGGAAAACAGCCTTGGTCGGCGGCTAGATGGAAACGACCACTATTTACGGTCTGCGGAGCCTTAAATAATCGTGCGACTTTTGCCGGTAATATCACGACGCTCCAATCAAAACTGCGGATCAAACATTTCACCAATCGCGGCGTAGCGAGAGGTTCGGTCAGGAACCAGCACAACACAATTTATACCGAACGTCTTGGAACTGTTTAATATACCGTTCGATACAAAAATGAAAATAAGTACAATTTGAAATGGAAAAATCAGTAACATTACATGGTCTTAAAATCTAGGAAAAAATGAATGTTACAATATATATATATATATATATATATATATTATAAAAATATATATATATATATATATATATGTATATATATATATATATATATATATATATATATATGTATATATGTATATACAATATTATGGACTAGTTTCAGTATTATTACAATTTGTGTGCATTCAGAAATGCACAAAACTTTATTTTTCTTACATGCTCATAGTTCAGGTTAGTTAATAATTATACTGAAAACTAGCCCGTAATATTGTAGGAACTGAAGTCGATTGACAATAATCCTATATATATTTATATATATATATATATATATATATATATATATATATATATATATATATATATATATATATACATATATATATATATATATAATTTATATATATATATATATATATAATACATATATATATATATATATATATATATATATATATATATATATATATATATATATATATATATATGTATATATATATATATAACACATGGGCTGAAAAGTCCCGGGCCTAACACATAGATGGCGCTAGTTTTATTGCAGTCACCTTTTTTTCAGTTAATACTAACCTTCAAAAGACAGCTGTTAAAATTTCATGATATTCCATTCATTAGTTTGTGAGTTTTATTGTGCTAAGAGTGATGCTACTTTTGTTATTTTCAAAACAATGGATCAAAAACAATTTCGTGTTTTAATTTTTACACTGCTTCTTGATGGGAAAAAATACCGTTCAAGCGAAGCAATGGCTTGAAAAGTATTATGGGGACTCCGCTCCATCAGAAACAACAATAAAACGTTGGTTTGCTGACTTCAAACGTGGTCGTAGAGACACCGATGATGCAGAACGCAGTGGACGTCCAAATGAGGCGGTAACACCAGAAAACATCAAAAAAATCCATAAAATCGTTTTGAATGATCGAAAAGTGAAGTTGCGTG
>CM032449.1:94543136-94547020 GCA_019049505.1 Pachyrhynchus sulphureomaculatus | reverse complement strand
AAATTACCTTTAATAATTTGTCTGGTATATAAAAAAAAACAAAAATTTCAAGGTCATCAGTTTTCAGTAAAGATTGGAAACAGACTTTGATGAAAACTCATTTGGGGTGTGTTTTGTGAAGTCACTGATCTCCGTAACAAAATGTTTTATTTTAAAAGCAATCAACGTACGGAACACTAATTGCGCAAGTTCAACTTGCACTTGACCGGTTATTTCTTATGATTTCTAACTAGCGATATTTATATCGTTCTTCTATCTTTTGTCGAATTTTAATTTTATATCGATTTGTCGGAGGTACGGACCGTATATATACTTAGAATTGGATCCTAATTCGGTTAGTTCTAAAACGAACCCTTGTAAAGGGTGTTTTTTATAGAGGTATAAAACTTTAAGTTGGCAAACACTTTTTTAACTGGCGGTCATTTTTTTGTCAGCTGTCAAGTGATTTATGTTTAGTTTGGTTTGGCATTTCAACATGAATAGACTGACGCCTGAACAACGCTTCCAAATTGTGCAAATTTATTTTGAAAATCATGGTTTTGTTCGAAATACGTATCGCGCACTACGTCCATTTTACGGTCAACATAATCGTCCAAATGATAATACGCATCCACAGAGACATCGTACAGTGCGTACAGAAGAAGTCATTGCTGCTGTAGAGCGTAGCGTAGAGGAAGACCCGAATCAGTTTATCCGTCATCGTGCACAGGAATTGGATATGTGTCCATCCACTTTATGGAAGATTTTGCAGAAAGATCTTGGTTTGCGTGCTTACAAAATCCAACTCGAGCAACAATTGAAGCCACACGATCACCTAGCAAGGCGTAGATTCGGTGAATGGGCCCAAAACAATATTGCCGTTGATCCCGTTTTTCATAAGCGAATTTTGTTTAGCGATGAAGCTTACTTTTGTTTGAATGGATACGTCAATAAACAAAACTGCCGTATTTGGAGTGATGATAATCCTCAAGTGTATGTTGAGACACCGTTACATCCAGAAAAACTGACTGTTTGGTGTGCTTTATGGGCTGGTGGAATCATTGGTCCGTACTTCTTTAAAAACGATGCTGGTTAGAACGTTACAGTCAATGGTGACCTCTATAGAGCCATGATTACTGACTTTTTCGTTCATCAATTGAACAACCATGATGTGCAGGAGCTGTGGTTTCAACAAGACGGCGCAACATGTCACACAGCTCGTGCCACAATTGATTTATTGAAGGAAACGTTTGGTAACCGCATAGTTTCACACGTTTCGGACCCGTGAATTGGCCTCCAAGATCGTGCGATTTAACGCCGCTAGACTATTTTCTGTGGGGATATGTGAAGTCGCTAGTCTACGCCGATAAGCCCGAAACGATTGACCACTTGGAGAACAACATTCGCCGCGTTATTGCCGATATACGGCCACAAATGTTGGAAAAAGTCATCGAAAATTGGACCTCCAGATTAGACTACGTCCGAGCCAGCCGTGGCGGTCATTATGCCAGAAGTCATATTTAAATTATAATGCCAGAAGATTATCTTTCGTATAAAGTAAATTTCATGTCAATTTAAAAAATTCATCTTTGTTTTATTCCATTTCAAAGTTCTATACCTCTATAAAAAAACACCCTTTACAAGAGTTATAAAGTATAGTTGCTAGCTATTTAAGATTTGTAATTGATAAAACTTTCAAAATATTATTTTTTAGCTGCCAGTTTTACTTAGAATTATTGAAGCTAGTACGCCAGCTGGAGTAACAGTCCACGTAGTACCTCACGAAGAATATCTTGAAGAAATTCGTTATGTACCCGATACTGAATTGGCAGCCCTCAAGCAAGAATTAGATGAAATGGGTGGCCCTTCCAAGAAAAAGTAGAGGTTGCTTTTAAGCATAAGCTAATGTATTTTTAATGTTATTTTTTAAAGTAAGAAAGAAATAGATTTATTATTTATTTTAAATGGAGTCTTATTATTATGTTACCTTGGTATAATTTGATTAAAATTTTAATATTTTATTAATAACCTAGAGTGTCACAATATAGCTTTCTTAATGATACATAAAAATTGATAAAAACAGAAAGAAATTGGTAAAGTACTTCCTTGCAATTACGAAATTCTTAAATAAGTATTGAATTTGACTTTCTCATACTAAACAATAACTTAGTCCAAGCACTACAGGTCGATATTTTAAATGAGCGGAAACCTTAAGGTAAGATATTAATCACGAAAAAAATAGTGCACAGAAAGGGTTTCAGACATATTTACAACTGAAACTTAATATATTTCCCTTTGCATTCTATTTCTATAAATTAAAATTAATGAAAAAATAATTTCAGATTGCTTGACCCCAAAGAACCCCGAAAAAGACATATAACACGGGATTTACGGAGCAACCCCCGCTAACCGCCTCTCTCATCCGTCTATACCTTATATGTTTGACCACAAATAATTGAAAATAATGAAAGAATATCAAAATTTTCAGACTCTGAATCCAGAAACCCCAAAAATTTAACACGATATATACGAGGGCTGATTGTCTCGGCAACACTGACCTATGCCCCCACTCTCCATCCCCAGCCTTGCCCGGCTTCGCTACGCCGCGCAGTGTTGGTTCAGCAGCTGCCTGTGATGCAGATCCCGATCGCCGCTACCGCGAAGTGCGAAATTCGCTCAGTAATTCGTTTTTTTAAACACGAAAGGGATTCCACCTATCGACAACTGACGGACGCGTATGGGAGTGTAGAGAGTTTACAGGCGTCGTACGGACATTCATGATGAATAAAGGCGCGGAAAGTCTGTCGGTTTCCGACGAGAGGTTGGGGGAATATTGCTCGAAGATCGGAGGATGATTATCCGTGAACTCGTTCTTCGGGTTACCGAGGTTTCTTGTACCACAATTCAGAATATACGAGTATCGACTGAAAAGTTGGGGTATCGAAAGGTGTGTGCGCAGTGGGTCCCGCGAATGCTCAGAGAAAATTATCGAACAGTTGTTGTCCGTAAACTAGTGGTAATATCACTCTAGTTCGTCGGCGGCGGCTCGTTCGGTCACTCGGTCGTAAATGTCTAAGGACAAGTGACTCACAGACTTACGTTAGACTAACTCATGACACAACTAACTAACCTTGACTTAGTTTAGGTTAAGGCCGTAGGTTAGTTGAGCCACTCCTTCTAGAGTATTTACACACAAATTAATGCAAACACAACACTCCATCATTGAGGAAAAAATAGGTTACGTTAGGATTATGTAGATTAAGTTAGGTTAATTCTAGTGAGTGAAATTTAACATTAGTGTTAATGAGTGAATTAGCCTAGTGTTAAACCCAAACTTAAAACAATCTAGTGATTAGAAAGTTATGTAAAAGGAGTAAAGGGTCCTCACCCGGCTCACAAGGAGTTTTAGTGGGTATGCCAACCCTTCAAGTTGGGGAGCCCCACATAACTGGAGCACTCTGGGGCATCTTTATGGTGACGCAGGCTGCTCCAGAATCCATAAGGGCGGATTTCTCCTTGACAAAAAAAAAAAAAAAAAATCAGAGAAAATCACAAGCAGCCACGCGTCGACTGTCATTTTCTTCAATACTGTGGAGACAAGAAGGAGGAATTATTGAATTCCGTTGTTACCGGCGACGAAACGTGGGCGTTCCATTTTACTCTGGAAACAAAACAACGATCACGCGAGTGGCGCCATTCAACTTCGCCCAAGCCGAAAAGGTTTAAACAAACGCAGTCTGCTGGCAAAGTCATGGCAACTGTGTTTTGGAACCGAAAGGGGATATTGTTGATCGACTTCATGCCTCCTGGAACATTAAAACTCGGACAGGTATTGTGATACACTAAGAAGACTCAGACGGGCGATCCAGAACCGCCGGAGAGGAAGGCTGAACAAAGGTGTGACG
>CM032449.1:94523136-94535636 GCA_019049505.1 Pachyrhynchus sulphureomaculatus | reverse complement strand
GGCACTACAGACCTGCTAAATGGGAAGATCTCATGGAATATTTTCGAACTTTCCCTTGGACGGACGTTTGTTTTCGAACCGGTAACCCATCTGATTGCGCCAGGGAGGTCTCCGATGTTATTTTGGCTGGTATGGAAGCTTGCATTCCTTTTTCGAAGAAATGCCCCTCCAACGGCAAGCCTTCGTTTGACCGAAAATGCAAAGAAGCTGTTGCTTCTAAACATATTGCCTACCGACAATGGCGTGAAAATCCTAACACCATAAATCGTAACACCTTTGTTCGTGTCCGGAACAGATGCAAAGGAATTATATTTTCGACGAAACCAAGGAGGCATACAATCAACGAACTAGAAACAAACCTTTCGCTTGTCCCAACAATTCCAGGTCCTTTTGGGCAGTCGCTAAGGCAGTTAGTCAAAATTTCACTAAATCCATCATACCACCACTCACACGGCCAGATAATTCCATTGCAACCACACCTGTTGAGAGGGCGAACTTGTTGGCTGAACTCTTTGCTTCACATTCTACTGTCGATTTCCAAGGGAAAACACCACCTACTATTCCCATATTGCAGTCAAAGATGCCCGATGTTGTCTTCAGACAGCGTATGATAAAGCGTATTTTAATGAAGCTAGACACCAAAAAGGCTTCTGGCGCTGACGGAATACCTGCCATAGTTCTCAAAAACTGTGCAAGGGAACTAACACCAGTTTTCTGTAGACTTTTTAACCTTTTTTAAAAAACTTTTAAAAAAGAGAATATTTCCGTCCTGCTGGAAATGTGCCACGGTTCAGCCGATACCTAAAAAAGGCAAGAAGACCTTGCCAAATAACTACCGACCAGTCGCACTGCTTTCAATAATATCGAAAGTCATGGAAAAGGTTATCAATCAGCACCTTCTAAAATATCTTGAACGATTCAATATTATTAGGGATCACCAATATGGTTTTCATAAACACATATCAACAGGAGATCTTCTGACTTATGTAACACATGTTTGGAACAACGCAATTGAACACTTTGGAGAATCTCGAGCGGTTGCTCTTGACATATCCAAGGCATTCGACCGTGTTTGGCACGATGGACTGTTGGCTAAGCTACGCTCTTGTGGTATGTCTGAAAGGTTCTGTTTGTGGCTCTCATGTTTCCTCAGAGAGCGTTCATTACGATTGGCGGTCGACAGATTTCTTTCTAACACCTTCACTATCAACGCCGGTGTGCCCCAGGGCTCCATACTGTCTCCTACTCTCTTTCTCATTTACATTAACGATCTGCTGGAAAAGACCGGGAATCCAATCTACAGCTTTGCAGATGACAGTACGCTTGTCTCTTCATTCACCTTGAACGCTCGGACATCGGCTGCTCAGGCGAATATCCGCAGACAGCAGGAAGTCGTTCCACTTAACAAAGACCTGGGAGAAATTCTATCTTGGGGTGACAGTAACCAAGTGGAATTTAACGCTACAAAAACCCAGGCGGCAATTTTTTCTAAAAAAGTTAACGTTGCTGAACCCGACATAATTGTGTCGGGGCACTCCATTCCCCTAGCATCGTCGCTCATTTTGTTGGGCGTTAGTTTGGGAGCAAATATGTCCTGGCACGAACATGTTGCAGGCATAGCAAGGAGCAAACTTCTCAAAAGTTGGGAATATTATTTCGAACCAGGAAGCTTTACACCCCACAACAACTGTTAATTCTTCACAAAGCTCAAATCGACCAACTATGGAATACTGCTCTCATGTTTGGGGCTCCGCTCCCAAACATACACTGCATTTGTTGGATTCTGTTCAGAGAAGAGCTGTCCGTCTGATTGGAGACCCGGAATTGACCGGCGGCTTTGATTCGCTGGAACATCGAAGAACGGTTGGCGACTTGAGTCTGTTCTACAAGTATTTTCATCGAAAGCGTTCGAAGGATGTGGCCCGCTTAATTCCTCCCAAAGCGGTGCATGTTAGAAATACACGTCGCGCTGGTGCTTCACATCCGTATGAGGTTCAGCTTGTTACTCCCGCGTACAACGCTTTTCAAGCAGTCTTTTATATGGAAAACAACGTGAATCGCTTTTTCCGCACACATGCCGCTCTTGGAGCGCTTTAGGGACTTCCCTGCAGCACGTGTGCTAGACCCATAAAAAAAAATCGAAACTGTAAAGTAATTAAAAACTACAAAAAACTATTGTTAACAAGATAAAATACTTTAATTATCTCGATTATTAAAAAACTCTATGGAAAAAAAAACTATACGCAAGAACTTTACGTAATGAAGACGACATTTCTATCGGTGTTTCAAAAGAAAAATCTAACAATTTAACCAGGTCATAGGACTAAACAGTGACTTTATTGGCGTAAGTCGAGCTAAAACTGTTTGCAACACTCGTGAATGAGGGTTTTAATGGTTTCTTGTAACAGAGCTTTGATCAAAAAAGCCTAGCCAAATCTGTTTAGTAAAATATACAAGTAATTACGTAATCATCCGTCAAATGCTATAAGTTACATGAGAAAATCCAAACGAATATTGACATAGCCGTTATGTGTAACGCAAGCCACAATGCAAATTTTAGTTTCCGTTGTATGCCCGTAAAAATCTAATTTCCTAGAGCGGAAAGTGGTGTTTTACCGGATGAGTAAGTAAATTTTAGACTGACGTCACAGACGGAGGTCTGAAAGCTTACGAAAAAAACTGCCGTTTCCATTCATGCGTACACAAAATTGTGAATGCATTCTATAAATTATTATGGAAAGAAAATTATATATATGCTAATGCAAAACCTTTGCTTTTTGGTACAAAGTAGAAACGAAAATTTATTTCATTTTCTGTTTCCTTAGTGGTGTACTTAATATTATTATTATTATTTTTTCAGACATTACATTTAATTTTAGTACATCGTGAAATATTGTACCTATATGAAGAAATACGGACACCATTAAAGGATTATTTAAAAGGAATATTCCCAAGGAAAATTATATATTCACAATAAATCATACGATTTTTATATTTGGTTAACGAATACCTTTCTCGTTTAAAAGTTCAGTTACATTGTATAATTTATTTTATCTATTACCATACACTAAAAAGTAAATAATGTAATTTTTAAATAACCAGATAGTGGGTAGCTGGAGGCAGCAGAATTATCTCTGGGTAACCAGTAACTTCAAAAGTGGCAGGGACACAATATAAGATATAGTATGTATAATTTGGCAGATGTGTTAACAGAAGAAACTGAAAGACGTCTAATCTTTCAATTTCTTACGCATTCTAGCAATTTTTATTTCCTAGTGAGTAGCCGCCTTTTGAGTGAATAATCTATATAACAATTCTCTTTAGTTTACTTAAATATAAAGCCATGTCTTAATACACCATAATCTCAATTATAACGAAGTGGAAAGCTTTTTTAAGCGTCTAAATTATTTCCCAAAATATCGTAACATGGTTTACAGACTGGAACTGCTTTTTGTGTCGTATGTCCAGGTAAAATTACTTGTTTGGTTATGCATCTTATGCAAAAAATATCTCCACATTTTCGGCAGTAATTCTAAAATAAAATATATTCGTATTAAGTCTAGATGACAATAGTGTTAAAAGGTTCATAGTAAATTTGTTTTAAGAGAGCTATAGAAGTTAATACCATTTCATCGCATTATTAAAGATAAAACAGAATCCGTTTAAACGTATCTTCATTAAATACATATAAAAAATTATTTTTAAGGAATGAAATTCGAAGTCGGTGAATGATCTAATCTGATTAAGGAATATCAAGCACACTCTGAGTTTAGTTAAGTTGATACTAAGTTCATTTACCTATATAAACCGTGTGCGTGTGTGTGGGGAAAAAAAACGAGTAGCGTATAGATTTTAAGCATCAACAGAAAATGTTCAATATTACCAAGAGTAATTGTATAATTCTAAAAAGTGAATTGTATAGTAAAAAATAAAAGTATTAAACACGATGTGTTTAATACTTTTATTTTTGTGTGTCAAAGATTATTTAATCAGTACCTACCTATAAAAGAAACCAGAAAAAAGGTTTTTACTGGCTGTAGAACAAGCTAAACATCTTTTTTTTTTTAACTACACGTCTATTTTACACTTATAAAGATTTTACTCAAAATTCTATTTTTGAGTCACTTGAGATAAATATAAAAAGCGTATGAAAGATGACGTGTCGAATTTTTGTAGAAATATAGTCAGCAAAATTTGCACGTGAGAAATATCTTGGTTTCAAGAGGACCTAGTGTTTTTAAATCCTTTTCGTAGCGATTGTAAAAAGTATCTTTTTATCTTCTTCTTGAAGTACCACATCTGATACGGACGTAGGCGACCCTCTCGCCTTTGCCTTTGGTTGGTGCTCTTTTTAGTGTTCTACCGACAAAGGAGGCCTACAATTTATTGTCTGTTACGAACGGCTAACGTGAGAGGGCTTTACTAGGCATGTTACTACAGGTGGTTTGCCATTGCCTTCCCGAGAGAGGCGACCGTCAAGTTTTTAAGGCTCTTTTTACTCGAGTATAACTTTCCTACAGTCATTTCCTGTAAACTTGAAAGTTAACGAACTTTCCTTGCAGATAACTGTACAACAATAATTAGATTACCTTATTGTTAAGCTTGTCAGTTACAACTGCTTATTTTAAATTAGATCTATATTAAACTTAGATTTCTTGAGTGAAGTATTGTTTATAAGAGTATGTGGGAGACTGCTCCTGTTATTTTGCTCTCTAAAATAATAATAATAATTTCACGAGAGAATGTAAAAAATTTAAAGATATTTTTACATAAAGTAGAGTAGAACATTCAAGAGCTTTTATTATATTAATCTGCAGATGTATCTGTGATAAATTGCTCAGTTTTTGTTTCAAAACGATTCTTGAAGATTCATCCATTTCTTCAGAATAACATGGAAGATTACTGAAAAAATTGGACTTATAGGATACGAAGAGCTGTTTTGAAAACTGATAAATATAAAATATAAAGTTATTAATTCACAGCCGCAATTGTATTACTCGAAAGTGTAACAAACTCAAGTTGCGGGCTCACATACCCAATCTTACCAGCACGGCTATGTGAGGAACAACATGAAAACGTTTAATAATGTATATAAATAGATTGTGTATATACGTTACTAACAGTTTTTGTAGTGCAGTAGTATTTATGAGAGTCTGGCTTAGTTGAATTTAATAAGAGTTACCTTTTTGCTTAAGGGATCAAATGCTAGTGAACAGCTACATTCATTAATATTTCTTAAAGCTTTCCAATCAACTGCGACGGAATCAAATTCCTTGGAAAGCTCCTCCATTCTTGGTATGTTTTGACTCCCGTTTGACTCGGTTTTTCCATCTAAAACTATACATTTTTTTATTTACTGAGATTTAAATAATTATTTTAAAAACTAGATAATAAATACATACAATTTTCAGTAAATTTTTATAATTCCCCTTAAATGGAGGAATGCATGCACATTTATTTTTATAACCATGGTGATTGAAGAATGCAGACTTTCATGACCCGTTGAATTAATGCGGGAGTTGAGGCCGTGTTCTCCAAATATTAACTTCGTGACGTTTCGTTGACACTGCGATCAACATTTTCAAAGGCGATGTGGTAGTAATCGAAGGTTTCTTTTTGACTGTTCACTGTCAACTGTGTTCGACGATGTAGCGCTGTCTGGTTTTGTGTATTCCGGAGTAGACGTGGCCATTTGGACTCGCGGTCAATCAGGCGCCAGCGACATTTCCCTGTTTCTTAACGTTTTTGTTTATCGTAATGCGGGCGTCCAACTTTTGCTGCTTAAGCCCTTCGTCTTTTTTATTGAAATTACGTTTGTGTTTGTGGATTTCAATAGCCTCTTTATATAACCTCGGGTAGTAGTTCGATACGTTGGCTAGAACTTGAGTCTGGTCGAACAGTATTTTGTGGTCTTCTTGGGTCAACGTGTGCTCGGCTACGGCAGATCTGTCTGTATGTCCCACGGAAATGCCCCTGGCGCCTGATTGGCCGAGAGTCTAAATGGCCACGCATACTCCGAAATACACAAAACCAGACACCGCTACATCGTGGAACACAGTTAACAGTGAACAGTCAAGAAGAAACCTTCGACCACTGCCACATCGCTTTTGAAAATGTTGACCGCAGTGTCAACGAAACGTAAGGAAGTTAATACCTGGCGAACGCGGCCTTAAGAAACCCACATTAACCATGTTGATGTTCGTTTTATCTTAAGCGTTGTTTTTAAATCAAAAAATTAATCGAATAGAAATGTTGTCCAGGTAGGTACAAAAAACGAAGTGACTCCTAGTCTACTGCGGGGATGCAAACCTATTACATTCTCAGTTTTTATACTTTTAACTAGTACCGACAGGTAAAGAATAACTTTTCTGCAAGGTATAACTATTGAGGAAAACAACGAGAGAAAAATTCGTTTTCCCCTATATTTTTGAAACTCTAGGTAATACCAGAATTAAATCGAATATAACATATATAGAAATAAGGTTAGTACAACCAATAATAGTTAACTCGGTAACTAAGGGAAGATGAGGAGTCAGAATTTTAATTTTTAAAGTCAATTTTGACACCTTTAATGTGAATATTAGCAACTGAAAAAATATCTATTCCTTATTTTTCGGTCCATTACCTAGTTTTTTACCTGAAAACTGAAATGAAAGGTTGGATTTCTATTTAAATATATATAAAATTTCTGTTATAAGAAAAAAAGCTTAGAGGCTTTACGTATCTATTTCATAGGCGTTCGAAATATTACCAATTATATATGAATCGTCATCCCTGCCTATTCACATGTCTCACATTTGGTGCATTAAGTTTTCGCAATTTTTTTTTTTATTTTTTTTTTTCTTTTTCATAACTGTAACGAGTTACTCAATGATGAGACGTGTTTACGTTCTTGCGATATGTATATGATTAAAACTAGTCACCACCAAATCTGCCAAACCCCTTAGTTTGGCACTTCCGCTCAATTTTAAAAAATTCTAAACACTTTTTAAGAATATTTTCAAATTATTAAAATACCGATAGTTTATTTTGGTATTTTTAAATAATCACCTGATTTAGAAATGACTTTATGCAAGTTGCGAATCCCGGTAAAGATAGATAGCGTAATATGAGTGTTTGTAATTAAGGAAAAGCATTATTTTATGACACCGAAAACAAAAGAGCGCAGGGAAGATGTTTATAGCAACGAGAATTTGGCGGGATTAATACCAATCGAAACAGACAATTAATCCCGCCAAATTATATTGTTTATTTTGATTGGTATTGTTAATCTCGCCAAATTCTCGTTGCTATAACCATCTTCCCCGCGCCCTTTTGTTTGCGGTGTTGTAAAATGGCGTTTTTTTTCCTAATTACAAATGCCCGTATTATATCAATGAATTACACTCGGGAACAATTTGGCTGTCACACACATCAGCCAGCCATATAGGTGGCTGGCTGATATGTGACTGTTAGTTACGGTGCACAGTAGGTCAGGAATTTGACTTTTCGTTCAAAATTGCCTAGACATTTTTTTTTTTAAATACTCGTAAGTGAATTCCGGATAAACGTAAGGAAGCCGATTTGCAAGACGTAACTTCAACATTTTTTAAAATTGTAAAAAGCAGCACGGAATTGGGAGGTGAAATTTTGAAGTTCACGTGATTTCAAGTTTCTCGAGGGTTTCTGGGGCCGCTGAATCTATTTTCGGGGTCATTTTGATAACATGCATCCCTTTGAGGGGTAAAAATGGGGGTTGGAGGGGAGAAATTACAATATTCACCTAAATAAGAGTTTAGCGTTCAAAACTGGTTCCTGGAAGGTTTCTGGGGTAGCTGAATCTATTTTCAGGATCATTTTGATCATATACACCCGTTTTGAGGGATGAAATTGGGGGTTGGAGGGGGAGAAAAAATTAGAGTTTCGCGTTCAAAATTGGTTCCTGGGGAGTTTCTGGGGTCGCTGAATCTATTTTCGGGGCCATTTTGATCATATGCATTCTTTTGAGGGGTGAAAATGGGGGTTGGAGGGGAAGAAATTACGCTATTCACCTGAATTAAAGTTTTGCGTTCAAAACTGACTCCTCGGGGGTTTCTGGGGTCGCTGAATCTATTTTTGGGGCCATTTTGATCATATGCACCCTTTTGAGGAGTGAAAACGAGGGTTGAAAGGGGAAGAAATTAATGCTGATACTGAAGCATAAAATAAGGAGTATAAAATAAAAGATGAATTATCAATTTATTTTTTGATGTTTACATTAATTCCATCACGATATCAGAGAAAAATTTTCTAAACAAATTCTATATAATTTATTTAAAAAATACGTAAATTATTTATTCAATTTATATACCTACTATTATGAAATTCTATCAAATTTCTTTAAATTTTATTAAATTATTTCAGTTTCCACCAAAAACTTTCATATTTATTTTTTTATTTTTTTTTCAACTGATTTAAATAGTCAATTTAATTTATTTTTATTTAATTTTTATTGTTGTTTTTTGTAATTTACAAAAATACAGAATTGCCATATTCTAAATAGCTTTTGTACCTTTCTAGCCCTTCATATAGCTAGAAAAAATTAATTTGAATACTGCAAGTGATTTTTAGTATAGCAATGTTAAAATCTCGATTTTCCTGCATCTTGTATCTTTCTTCTCACAATATTTCTCAAATATATTCCATAGAATTGTGATTCTAAATAGCTTTAGTACCTTTTAAACCCTTCATATATATGGAAAAAACTTAAATTGAAAACTGCAAAGGATATTTACTATAGCAAAAATTAACCATTTAAATATTAAAATCTCGATTTTCCCGTATTTGTATCTTTTTTTCTTATAATAAATTTATTTTTTAAATCTGTGCCACAGAATTGTATTTTAAATAGCTTTTATACCTTTCAAGCCCTTCATATAGCTAGAAAAAAATTAATTTGAAGACGGCAAAGAACTTTTACTATAGCAAACCATAACTCTTCCAATATTAAAATCTCGATTTTCCTGAATTTTTTAATTTTTTTTTATGGAAGTTTGGTGAGCTATAGCAGCCACAATATTCAATATGGTTGATTCTGCTGGGGAGTCTTTTGTTCAGGATGACAAGGGCTACAATGTATTAAAAATCCAGACAATTTCGACGAACCCAATTTTATGGCAGGGTCCTTTATGTACTGATACCCATCAGAAATTTGTGTTGAATATTTTAATGATAAGCACAATGAAATATTTTTATTGCAGTCAATCCAAATATATTTATGAAGTGAAACTTTATTTATTATGAAGTGAAATTTTATTTATTTATGAAGAATAATTTTTAATGGAATCACAATTGACAAGGTACTTGTTATGGTTCAAATTGACCTTCAAGAAAAGTTTCTATAGGGTCGTCACTTAAGTATCTTAAAAATTATGGGACACTCATTTTCTGCTATTAAATTGTTAATATTTAAGAAAAGCCCTTTTACTCTGTTTGTTAAACAATTTCACAAAATTGATTAAAGTCTGATAAAGATAAATGGTCATTTAATTGAGTTAATTATTTAAATTAATATTATAAATATAAATACCTGATGGATTCGTTTGAAACGATTTTTCAAATGGAACTTTGTTATTGTTTACATAAATATAACCTTTCTTCTTTTGCTAAACACAATTCAATTATTACCATTAAACGGTAAGGAACTTTTGATGATTTCCTTCGTAATTTTTTATGGTGGGATTAATTAGGAAAATTTCAATTTCTTAAATAAAATTTTACATATTTTTCTATTTGAATAAACAAAGGTAATTTGACAAACTGAAGACAGAGGAAAGTCAAACGTCTGACAGTTTTGGAAGTGTTTACTGAATTTAGACGCTTCTTCAGCCAATTTGGTGCCAGCGTAGTAAGGTGTTCAGTTTTAAATGTGCACATGTTTTGTCTCCAGGAAGCGGCAATAAACTCCCGTCATGAGGCAATTTTATTTAAGGGAAAACGACGTTAGTTGTTCCTCTATCTGCTACTAAACTTTGGGTGAAATGTTCAGTATTTCCGATACAGTTTTTAAAAGGGCAAAGTGCCGATTGATGTAAGACTGAAGTTTCGGTACGGTATCACTGGTAAATTTTGGATAAGATACCGCGAACCAGCCATTTAGAGGCGATATATCTTCTTTTCAAAGTTGTAAATACTCGGGGTGAGTAATTATCTAATGGTATTTAATTTTTTTTTGTGACTGAGTTAATCAGATTCTCTTCGAGAATTTTCACACACGTGCTGGAATATAATATCCTAAACCAGGATATTTCTTTGTCCAGGGATTTTTGTTATATACGTATTTTAGGTGTCGTCTATTTCAGTTTTTCCTTCTGGTTACCTTATGGTCTGGAGGTAATTCTGGACTTACTACCAAAAAACTTTAGCTTCGTGCAATCCAAGTGCCAACCGAGTATTCCTCTACAGGGTAACTCACCACGTGCTGGAATCAGGTTAGAGCCATCAGTCCTTGCACCGATTATTCAGTAGGACATAGTCTTGTCCCAGCCATCGTCTTCGGTGTTTTATTAGTACTTTCACCTGTACCATCCACTTAGGGACAGAGGAAGCAATCTCAGATAAGAGTTACAGTACAGTTTATTGTTTCAGTATTCGTAAAGCTACGAACCACAAGGGAAACTTTATACTCTTAACTTGTGTCAGTAGTACCAGATTACCTGTGGTTCGCAATCTTTACAAATTTAATTTCCAGCACCATTTGTGATCGTTTATGTTTTACCCGTATATTTAGTTATAAGAACATTACTTTGTTAACATTATAACTTTAAGTTTTAGAATTGGGAGGACCCCTGGCACAGTAAGTAGGGAATCTTGCTGTGAATCAGAGGGTCGGAGGTTCGATTCCTACTGTCTGCCTGGGTGTTGTGTCGTCACTTGAATAGATTTTCAAATAGTAAAATAAAAATAGGTCTGGCAAATGGACTTTGATCGGAGCCAAGGATGAAGAAAAAAAAAGTTTTAGAATTTAGTATCGTTAGTAAATTTGCGGTTGAGTAACCAACAATTCAAATCAACTACACCATTCAATAGTTTAATCAATTTTTATTTTGCAAGTGAGACATTATTTTCTACTCCATTAGAATTTCCTTTTTTTAAACTAGCTAATGTGTATTGTACCATATTAAGTTGTTTACATATAAAATAGATACTTTATATTAGGGGTGCTCAAACTTGAAGTGCTGGCGATCTACCTCAATATTGTTAGACTACGATCGATCGACTCTGAGAGGCTGCAAGTAAGTGTGATGCAGGATTGTCGTCTAGGTAGGGTGTATCGTGGCATAGATATTAGTTTTCCGCACAATATGCATTTTTTTAGTCAAGGTAAGTGTAGATCTGCTTTAAAATGTCAATGAAAAAACTCATAATTATTCAAAAATTGCGAGTTTATTGGTTCTTACAAAACAAACGAGTTCTAGCGTGGCACTGCATGTCATCAGCATACTTTTCATAAGATGGTACGTAATTACCGAGTGCTAATCGCAAGCATGATGACATATGTTCGTCAGTTAGTCGATTGCGATATTTTGACTTAATTATCTTCATTTCAGAAAATGCAGACTCGCACAAGTAAGTTGACCCAAACATTACCGTCAGTTGAAGGGCGATTTGCCTTAGATTCGGATATTTATCTTCAGATATAAAACACCAGAATTTTGTATCAGATGCTGTGGCTTTGAGATGTATATCTGATATAATCTGCACTAACTCATTTTCAACAGAACATGAGTCCATGTTAAACTGACTTGCTGTTTCAGTAGCTAATTCCTCAATGTTTTTACACGAAAAAGGATAACTCATAAATGATGCGATATTTGCCAATTTACTGAAATCATAAAAACGTATTTCGAATTGGCCCAAAATATTTGATAATTCTGCCTCATAAATATCATAATTCAACTGAGGAATCCTTGCTTTCAAAGACGGAAAATTTTTCAGATCCTTTCTTTTCAGTTGATCTATCATAAGTTGCAATTTACTTTTGAATGCGTTTATTGCGCTAATCATCTTAATAATAGTTTTTCCTTTTACCTTGAAACTCCAAATTAATGGTGTTTAAACGCATTGTGATGTCTGTCAAAAATGCCAAATCAGTCAGCCATTTTCCGGTTTTCAGCATCTGAGTGTCGTCACCTCTTTCGTCCAGAAAAGCTGTTATTTCGGGCAATAATTCTTGAAACCTTTCTAGGAATTTTCCGCAACTCAACCACCTGACGTCGGTGTGAAGAACTAAATCAGTGTGTTCAGCTGACTCACTATCTTCCAACTGCAATTTAAAGAGCCGTCGTTGCAAGCTACGTGCACGGATAGAATTCACAATTTTTATTGCAATGCCCATAATCTCCTCCATGTTTAGAACTTTTGAACACAAAACTTGTTGATGTATAATGCAATGGAAGGAGAAAAATGAAGGGAAATCATCATTAGCTCGACACAATGCCACAAAACCGCCCCCCCCCCCCCCCCCCCCCCCCCCCCTTTTC
>CM032449.1:94503136-94518136 GCA_019049505.1 Pachyrhynchus sulphureomaculatus | reverse complement strand
GAAGAAGAGGTTTAACGGCTGCTAGATATATCGAGGAGATTTTAGCAATTTATGTGGTACCTTACGTCGACTACATTGGAGACGAATTTACCTTTATGCATGACAATGCAAGGCCGCACACCGCAAGAATCGTGCAAGATTACATTGCAGAAGTCGGTTTTCGGGTTATGGAGTGGCCAGCATACAGTCCTGATCTAAATCCGATCGAACATTTATGGGATGAGTTAAAACGAAGAATTCGAGCTAGACTTCATACCCCAAACTCGATCGCAGAGCTTATTGTTGCAGTAGAAGAGTGGTTTAACATCCCTCAAGAAACAATAGCAAACTTGATTAGATCTTTACCTAATCGTATGAGAGATGTTATTAGGGCAAGAGGAGGTCATACCCATTATTAAAAAATTAAGTTTTAAGTTTTAAATTTTCAATAACCCTATTTATGTTAATAATAAAAAAGCTTAATTTGCTTAATGCATTAATTTCACTATGTTAAACATAGGAAGTCGAAATAAGTTTTCATAAATTTATACTCACATTAAAGCATATTAAATTGTCTTTCAAACAGCATATTTCTTTTTTTGATCTGATGAATAATTTTTTTTAAAAAATATAGTTAAAGTCAAAAGTTTACAATGGGCCGATTTCTATGCACGCAAGTTTATATATATATATATATATATATATATATATATATATATATATATTTATTTATATTTGTTAGTTATTATAATACTATAATAACCTATTATTATTATATAATTATATTATAGTTTTTGAAATGATAATTACTGGTGTTGTTATTGTATGTAATTTTTCTGTAAATACTATGTACAAAATGGGTCTGCCCGTAAATAAATAAATAAATAAATAAATATATATATATATATATATATATATATATATATATATATATATATATATATATATATATATGTATATATATATGTATGTATATATATATATATATATATATATATATATATATATATATATATATATATATATATAGGGTGCTCCATATGTATGGAATAATAATTCCACAGCATTTATTAATTAGTGTATTAAAAAAATGTTTAAATAAAAGTAAAAGGGTGCTGACATTGACAATAAAATGCTTTGAACTGTCAGTTCGAAAAAAATACAAACATTTACTGTCGACTTAAGGCGTCAAAAAATGATTTATTGACGAAAACGTTTATTGCTGCATTTTGTGAAACTGCAATTTGAGCGCAATATCATAATGATACATTTAACAGAAACGAGATGTTTGTGATCTTTTTAACGCAGAATATCCGAATCGAGAACCTATTACCTAATCCGTAGTTAGGAAAACTTAAAACGATTTAGACAATCAGGTAATGTTAAGGATTATTCTAAATCTGGACCTCCAAAAGTTAAAACAAGCGATGATAAAAAGTTAAATGTTTTATAGGAAATTACACAACATCCCCATACAGACACTTGTCAGCATTGCCTAGACCACACCATAATTAAAAGTACCTCAAGTCGTATACTGAATGAAGAAAAATTGCATCCATACAAACCGATTCTATTGCAAGAATTATCTGAAGATGACTACGATAGACGCGTTGAATTTTGCGAGGTCATGATGGAACGAATCAATAATGATCCTAACCTAATTCATAATATTGTTTTTTTCTGACGAGGCCATATTTTGTCTTAACGGAAGAATTAACAGACATAACCTCCGGGACTGGTCTACTAAGAATCCCCATTGGATAATCAACAGTCATTCTCAAAGACCACAAAAGATAAACGTGTGGGCAGGGATTTGTGGACGTCATATCATTGGTTCCTTTTTTATCGAAGGGAATCTCACAGAACAGCGGTATTTACAGTTACTCCAAGAGTAAGTTATTCCAACTTGTGCAGGTCTTTTTCCCGATGAAAATAATATGGATACCCCTAACAGGAATCTGTGGTAGCAATAGGAGGAGCACCTCCTCACTATGAAATCTATGTTCGTAGGTATTTGGATGCGATTTTTCCTAATCGATGGATAGGCAGAAGAGGTGTTGTAAAATGGCCTGCAAGGAGTCCCGACCTCACGCCACTGGATTTTTTTATGGGGACATTTGAAAACTAAAGTCGACCTAAAACTGTAGAAGATTTACAACAAAGAATTCAATATGAAGTAGCATAGATCACCCCGGATTCTCTGCAAAACTTTGTTCAGGCTCTTTATGACACATTGGGTCATTGCCTCACTGTTAACGGTAGAGACTTTGAGCAATTTGTACCTTAAAAATAAACTTAGGGTATTTAATAATAGTTTTTTTTCGTCTTTCCTTTATTTTAAATTTTAAATGACAATAATTCCAAAACAGTTCAATTTAGACATATGATATGTTAGACAAATAATATCTAAATTTTTTAATAGGCCTCAAAAATAAAATAATATAATATGCAGGGCTTTCCATTTAAAAAAATCAAGATGGCGTAATTTCGTTAAACTGACAGTTCAAAACATTTTATTGTTAACGTCAGCATGTGCGCCGTATAACACCCTATAGCTTTTATTTAAACATTTGTTTGATACACTGATTAATAAATCCTGTGGAAATATTATTCCATACATATGGGGCACCCTGTATATGTATATGTATATGTGTATATATATGTGTATATACGAGTGTATATATATATATATATATATATATATATATATATATATATATATATATATATATATATATATATATTAAAATTAGCCATTCTGACATTGAAATGTTAAAACTGTACAATAAGGCAAACTATTTTAAAGTATTTTTCATAACGTCTGACGGGTAGAATTTCAGGAAGCGTTCATAAGGCCATATTTGGTAAAAAGAAAATATTTTAGTCAATACTATGACCTGCCAAAAACATACCCTAACTTAAAAAAAGTGTCATCTGAAGCTCTATATATAATTAAAATAACACTGTAATCTCTCAATAAATAATTTAGGCATGGTTATACTTTTTTTTGTGAGTAAATATTACCTTTTAAAGGGTGATCATAATTCTCCTTTACACCATCCATCTCTTTTGTAGTGTTATACATTAATTTATTGTCTAAATGTACATTATTGCATAACCGTGGCACCTCAGATTTTGCTTTTTTCTTTTCCATACTTTTGAATATAAGGTTTCTGACTGAAGTTATTCTCTAAAATATTAAAGTTGAAATACACTAATCAAGATTTAACCTATTAAGATCGGACATGGAATCAGAAAAACTTCGACTTGTATCTTATTCATAAAAAAAGTTTTTTCTATTCCGGAAACCTTCTAAACATGTTAGTAGTTCGAAGACTACCCGTTAATATACGTATATTCACCTAACATTCCGATTTTACTACAATGTTGATAATAAGAGTATTACTATAAATTCCGCTGACTTTTAACTTAAAACTAAAAATGCCAATAACATTAAAACTAGTTTAAATGGTAAGTATTATAGATTTACAGCCTGTGTAACCGAACATTTAACGCTTTTTCTCAAAGTTTGTCTAAGTCATCCTTTCTTCCGGCAATTATTTTTCTGAAAATCTTTAATTTTTCGAGATTTTTCTATACTAAAACATACGGATTACACCATGTAATATTTATGATAAAACTATACAATATATTACATTTACGTAGTGTTTTTGGATTTTTTTCTAAGGCTGCATAATGAAAAGTTTTTACTTTCTCCGCGTACGCTTAAGTCATAAAATATATGGGGAATTAAAAAGTATCCATTTCTAATAAGTATCTTCTATAATTTAAGCATCGTGAAAGAAAATGTCAACTAGGTATTTTTTTTTTAATATTTACAGGGTATGCCAAAAGAATATAAAGATGTATGTATAAAAAAGAGGTCGATAAATTAAAAAGAAAACCAAATATAAATAAGATAATAAATATTTTTTGTATCGAGTAAACTGACACGGCTTCATTAATTTTTTATCTGAAGTCGGTAGTATTGTGGCAAAGGGTGAATGCTTTTAAGATCCTATCTACAAAGACATCCAGAAAATTGCTGTTGTTTTGCAAAATATCACTTTCCGCCCATTATTACGTTTATAGCTGTTACTACAACTGACACAGGTAAATTTATTCAAATTTCTGGCAAAACGTTAAAATAAACATGGAACGGAAGCTTTCATGGTCTTAGGTGAGAAATTGTATTTCTAACATTAGACCGTGTCAAATTAGCGTAACTTTCCGGCGTCTCGCCTACGATGGCCGGCGGCATCTTCAGAGATCTTTACAACAAATAGGACGACAAAGAAATGAATATCCTATATATCTGGGTAACTACTTGATTTAGCTATAGGGATGTTATATAAAATGTATCTAAAATACTTGTTTAATAAAAATATCCAAAATTATACAGTGAATTTCATGTACAAAAAGCAACATTGTTTCGTAACGTATTTTTTGGATACCCTGTATACATAAAAATTAATAAGAATAAAAAAATGTTTTTTAGTTACATCACTTTTTATTTTCTAAAGGAGTTAAGAAGATAGCTCATTTACAACCTAAAACCAGTATTATATGACCCAAAAACTTAAAAGTTCCTAGTTTTTCCTAGTCTCAATATTTTTTTATGGAGGAACCTGATGTAACAACACTTTCGAAAAATAATATTGTATCTCAATATTTTCAGTCTACAACAGCGAAAAATACTCAGCAAACAGACATGTACTTAATAATATAAAATATATTTTCATATCTTAAAAAATTCCTGCGATACCCTGCAGAAAAAGAACGTATTTCAACATACAGATTTGGTTACCTTTAACAAAAAATTGAAATCAGTATTAAAAATTCGCTCGCTGGCTTTCAGATTTTTAAACCGCAACCTTTTGCTGCAAAACATGTACAGGGTGGTCCAAATTGAACAGTTTTAAAGGTAAACCCCTTTACCTAAAGGAGATAGAAGAAAACTGATGTCGGTGTCTGAGGCTTAATTTTTATGATAAACTCAATGGTGAAAACAGCATATCGATATCTAGTACCGTTTCAGATATACAGGGTATTTTTCAAAAATCTGCGTTCTGGAAAAATTTTGTAATTCTTTTACTATTGAAA
This sequence comes from Pachyrhynchus sulphureomaculatus, assembly GCA_019049505.1. NCBI lineage: Eukaryota > Metazoa > Arthropoda > Insecta > Coleoptera > Curculionidae > Pachyrhynchus > Pachyrhynchus sulphureomaculatus. The sequence goes on along the minus strand of CM032449.1, from coordinate 94,513,054 downwards.
ATTTTTGATTTCTGTAAAAACATTCTTAAAGCACTTTTTCACGTGGATTTCAACAGTGTAAGTTACATTTTTTTACAACTAATATTTTAATAGTTATTAACGCAAAAATATATTTTTTCAATGGGATACCCTGTATATTTTTCCTTATTCGAATAAAGCTTTAAATTACCATTCTAAAAATATAGCATACTTTATATTTTGCTTAAATCTACTTCAAAATATAAAGGTTTTCAGTTTTTACGCGAGTTTTAAATGCACATTTTGTGAAGTAGGCTTTGGACGGAGCGGCCATATGGTTTAATTTAATTGTTTACTCGTAGTTGTCAAATTTTACTTTAGGATCAGTTATTGAATTGTCAAATAAATCGCAATGAAATTTGGAAAGTACGAATTACCAATTATAGACAAAATAAAGTATCTACCGAATACCATTACAACGGCGTTTAATAGGTGATAATAGTTAATTTACAAATCTGTATATACAGAATAATAAACTTAAAATTAATAGCACAGATTACAGAGGACTAATTCACAAGAATTTGTAATTTTTCTAAGTCTCCCACAAGAGATATTAAGAGTTGTTAAATTGTCATAAAAGTTAGAGACACTCCCTCCCCGCTAGAGTACGCGGACCCCCCACACACACCAACGCCCTAACGTGCCTATGAATGTAAGACGTCATAAATTGCCGGATTAATCTTATCAGATGATGCAGTGTTGTTTGATGCTTTCAATGACTGAAAACGGGTTTAGTTTTAAGCGTGGAATGACCATACTTACCTTGGTTAAATATTTCACATGATCATCTAGAGAAAAAGAATGGTCCGCTGTTGCCAAGAGTAACTCAGCTGTAGGTTCTCGAGGGTGTACCCCGCTTTCAAATCTATAATACATACCTCTCCAAAATCTATAAAAGAAAGCATTTTACCTTTACTTTTATTCATTATCATTCACCAATATATATATATTATAGCCACAGTAATAAATTATTAATGATAAGAATTACCTAATTATAGGTAAAGTAACTCTCAATAAAATGTTTGTAACGGGAGAGCGTCTGCTAACTTGACCTAAATGTCAAAATGTAATGTAGATTCGTATTAAAATAAATTTGAATAAAATAGTTCTAAATATCACAGGACCTTAAATGACAAGGTAAATATTTCCAAAAATAAAAAATTTAAAAAAGTAGTAAGAAATTTCTGATTACAATAAAATATAAACTGAAATTAAGTTTCACAATCGCTGTAAATTCATAAAGTTGTGTGAATTGAAATGATTTTTTTGGATAAATGGAGATTAAAATATCTCATTCAAGCGGTAATTTACTCTCTAAAGGAACACTAGTAAAATGTGGCATAACGTTTTCTAACGAATGATAAAATTGAAATTTTAAATATAATTAGAAGTTATTGTGTTTGAAAATGTGGTAAATCCACGTAACTACAGTCAAATAAGAATTAAATATTAAATTATTCAAATTTAATAAGCATGATCTATTTGCGTCTAGAATATGAATTCCTTGTGGAAGATAATTTGATGGTACAATATATGGTGTGAAGTTGCATTTATGTATTGAACTACCATTATTATTTTAAAACTAATATACTGTAATTACCATGCTTTTAGTTCTTTTTGAGACTAGTCAGATATTACTAAAAGTCTGTATACCATAAAAGAAATCTAAAGTATTTAAAATTATTTTGAATTGATCATGTCGATACCATTTAGAAATATTTTGGTTGCCATTTTGGAAATAGTTTTGATATTCATTTAAATATATGTCATATTACAAATATGTTTATTTAATTTACAATTAGTGCCGAGTACAGGGTTAAGGTATGGTTCTTTAATAACTACCCATATATTAGACGCATATTACTTACCTAATATTTTGAGGACTTAATTGAGGAATTAGAACAACTGGATTTTCATTACGCTCATAAAGAGGATTTATATATTCATCTAAATGATTAGCCATGTATCCCCAAAGAGAATATGTCCTATCCGATAGTCTAAAACAAAATGATCAATATAAAAACTTGATCATGATTTTTTATATAATATTTTAGTTTTAGCGCAAATGAGTAATTAAAGTCAAGTGGGCTAATTTTTTTACAAATGATTAGTAAAGAAACGAATTTAACCTTAAAATTGTTCAATTATGTCATGCTCTTGATCATCAAAACCAAACGCGAAATCTTTTTTAAATAACTTCCGACGAGGAAAAATATTAGTGATATATTGTTTTTTTTAGTTCTAGTTAAAATTATAGACATAGTGATATAGTATAACCTCGAGTCCAAATTTAACAGTTCCTAAGATAATCACTTAGAAACTGTTAAATTTGGACTCGTTCCTAAGATAATCACAGAGGTGGCCATAGCGTAGAAGTTAAGGTGTCTGCCTTCTACGCCAGCGACCCGAGCTCGTCTCTCGGCTCGGAAAATAATAATATAAAAAAAAGATTAAATAAATAAAATAAAATAAAAGTAAAATTTACAACGTGACGGTCGCCTCTCTCGGGAAGGCACTGGCAAACCATCCGTAGTGTTATGCCTAGTAAAGCCCTTTCACATTGGCCGTTCGGAACCGGCATTAAACTGTAGGTCCCCTATGTCTGTGGAAATACGTAAAAATGCACCAACTACAGGCAATGATGAGAGGGTCGCCTACGTCCGTATCGGATATGGCACTTCAAAGAGAAGATAATCACATTTTAAAATTGAAATTTTTACAATTCAGCACATAAACAACATGCGTCGAGAAAAATGATTTGCATATTGCTTAGTTTATTTAGTTAATTCCAGATAAACCCAACACTAGGAAAACAGATTTTGGGCACAATCGGAAATTAACCAGAAGTTAGCACCTTTGAATAAAACATAAAAAATAGGAACGTGTAAATGATTTTTGTTGTACTTTAAGGGCGTTAAAGTCTCCATAATATGTGAAACCGTCATTTTTTTGGCGTAAAGATCAATGATATAATATACAAGGTCTACCATCACATGTTAAATTTACTACTACTATTCTGCATCTTTCAAATCAATGTAACTGTTGCCAAAAAAACGTTTTATATCTTTTATAGGCCACGAAATATTCCCAATCTACGCGTTAATACAATCCTTTGTAAGCCATCATCGTTAAGCTGCCCCATCAGAGTATTTGTTTAAAGTGAAAAAGCTAGACTGATAAAAAACGCTTAACAGTTAATATCAGACATACCTACAGAGAAAAACTGATTTAAATAGAATTTTCTATATATTCATGTATACTGAACGATCCGATTCTCCAGCAATTTTCTTTCGAATTTGTTTCAGTTTCTGTACGGTTAAAATTCGTTCACGAGTAGTTTCCAAATGTCACGTACACATAGATTCACTCTCCAGACCGCCCAAAATAAGACCCTCTGCATCCGCTACACACTACCCCAACCCCACAATCAGGAATGCTTATCGCCTCCCCCCTGTTATGCCCGACGCCGTTTTCTAGAACCCTCGGACTACTACCAGTGGATTAGCTTAAGTTAGCCTTAACTAATTTTAAGTTTAATCTTAAGTTTTATGTTCATGAAATATCCTAAGTTCAAATATCTTAAGTTCTCTCAATACATTTATATAAAATTCTAGCTTAGGCTAAGTTAGTTAGGTCCCTGACCTGTATATATCTTAAAACCCAATATGTAAACTTATGTTTCTGTAATTAACCATGTAATAATAATAATAAACGATGTTAGATGAGTAGTTTTCGAGTTATAGCAATGTGTCCTAAGGGTGTTATACATGATAGATGCTCCGGGTGTAATCTATGCTAGCAAAATTCATCAAGCTTTATTTAAATAGTTAAGTCAATTATCCATATAAGGTGCTTTAAGGAGCATGATAGCTAAAATAATAGGTTTTGGAATTTTTCTCTGTATGACTATCTATATTAAACTTAATTTCATGAAAGCGTCCCGACCTATAGTAATTCTGTTTGTGAGTCATATAAGCATCTTGCGGCTAATTCCAGCTTTAGAAACCGATAGAAGGCGCTGTAAACAGGACGATAAAATTACTAAAGATTTATTAAATATTTGACGTTTTTAAAATTATTTATTGTTTGTAATTTCACTGCGTATATATTTTAGAGAAAGATTTATTTATTATCTTAATATTTGAGATAAAAAACCGGGAAAGCTTAGGAGAGGATCGCGTAACTGCTGAAATGCTGAAAGAGGGTGGAACTCCCCGGAAGACACATTATAAATCTTGCTTAATAAGTCCCTGGAGAGCGGGTAGGTATCGAAGAAGTGGCAAAATTCCGAAGTAATTATTCTGTTAAAAAAGGAAACTCAAATTTTATCGAAAACCAAAGGCCAATAAGCTTACTCAGCGTGGTATCCAAACAGTTGTAAAAATTGTGACGAAGCGCCTTATAGCACCATCGACCATCTACATGGCGTTCGATCTTTCATTGAGAAAACTACCGAATACAATATTCCCAAAGGTTTAGCTTACGTAGACTATCAAAAAGCCTTCGATCAAATTGAGATGTGGGCGATGCCCCCACAGACTCTAGGTATTCCTTCCACCTTACATGTTAAATTTAACGATGATTGGATCACCGACAAAGTACCTATGAATAGGTGAGTAAAACAGGGTGATACAATATCTTCGTTTTCACGTCAGCATTAGAATACGCCTTCAAGAAATTGGATTGGAGCCATGAACATTTGACTTTGGCGAGGTTGTTGATGGTTAATCGGCTTCACCTATGATTTTTTGAGCTTTGAATTATCGTAACGTATCCATTTTTCATCACCAGGTACAATATGATGCAAAAAGCGATTCCGATTTCAACGGTTTCAATTCGTACGGTACTCAATTTTCTTGCTTTTGAATCATTTCCACTGCATGTAAGCGCTTGGAAATGGTTGTGCGATCAACTCCTAATGATTCAGCAAATTCTTTTTCCATTTGGTACGGGTCTTCATTGAGTAATGTCTCCATAAACAAGTGATTTGGTTAATGAAATTTCATCATTGCATTAACTGGAATTTAAGATACACCCCTCTTCATTGTTTCGCTGATATTATCAAGCAACTTACTAAGGAAATCCTATTTGTTTATGTTAAAGTAAAAGAAAAGGCCTTCTATAAGAGCTTTAACCCTAAAATGTTTTTATCACTCAAAGTCACCATCTACCTGTGCTTTATCAAATGTATTTTTTTATATGACAATTTGTTTATGAATGAATAAAACAACTTAAATATAAAACTAATATTGTTTTATTTAATTTCGAGTATACATTGTTACCTAAACATTTTTCAATAGCTGCAACTGTTTTATTTAATTTTAACATTTCTTCTACAGTAATTAATTTTAGGATAATGAAACACATACAGTATTTTATAACCCATTCCCCTCTACTTTTCATTTAAATACTTTTCAATGAATATAACATTTTCATATCATTCTAATGATCTAAACTCTAACAATAATTTTGTTAGGTCTCTTGTTTTCAAGAAGCTTAGACATGTTGGTGTGACATCTTGACACAGCTCAATATGATCTGTTAGTTCAAAATATAATGACCAATTCTGTGCTTCTTGATCTCCTCCTACGTTCCGATAGTAACAAGAACATGCCTCAAACATAATAAACTCTTCATATATTTCCTTCACTAATTCTTCCGTTGTAAGAAATTAACTGAAACTCCAAAAGTTCTTTTTCAGCTTCGCTGATATAATTTAGTGACGTAGGATCATCCATATAATTTTTTTAAACTTACAATTTCTTTAAGGAAACCACTTTTGTCTAATTTCTTCACAAATTTCAGAATGTTAAAGTGTCGAAGTATTTCACACATGCATCTATACGTTGTTGATCATAATCAATCAAATCATTATAAATATGGAAATAATCTGTGCTGCTACGCATAGCATAAAAAAAAACTGTTCGTCAACCAAATCACAAAATATTTTATACAATTTTTCAACTTGCTGATTTAAATCACTAATAGATTTTTCATGTGTAGACATTTATGTTACATGTGTTATTGAAGATAACTGGATACAATACTAGTTATATTTCTTCTTATAGCTTTAAATTCTATTTCCCTACTTCCCTTAAAGATGGAATTTGATATTTATTTTTATGTGTATATAATCAGAATGATAGGAAGGAGGTATTAAATGTTGGGAGGTAATTTGTGGGATGTGGATGGGAAGAGGAGGAAAATATTTGCCTTCTCCTCCTCCTCTTTGCATTCCCACAAATACACTACTTATAGTCAAACTTCCTTTATTTCACGCTCGTACTCATGCCTGTCCCAATATCAATTTCTTTGTGAAATGCTCGTGATTCATCCGTAAACTGCAAACGATCTGACGTCTCTATATGTACTTGAATTTTACATCTGTATTGATATTGTCTGATTTACCTATAAGTTAAGATGTATAATCTATCATTTTATTTAGTTTATTGTATAGTTACGCATTGTATTAGCACTTTTTCTATTTTTTTTTTTATGATTTAACAACATATTGTGTATTTATCCGTAAAATTTAGAGCACGCCCGTGAATTAATAAATAAATAAAAAGGTAGAAAGTACTCTGAATAACAGAAAAACTTCTTTGCTATAAAATGAGCAGCAACATCTAAAGTAGCCTTGTGAAGTAGACAGAGAAAAGATAGTTTACTTAAATAGAGTCCCAACCAACAGAAAGTATGGTCCTAGTTTGATCTGTGCCATGGACCAAGGATAGATATCCTTAGTATTACCTTATAAGGACGTTGATATTTGGCATTAGTGATCCGTTTTCCTTATTTGGCATGGGTGATCCATTTTGCTTATTTGGCATGGGTGATCCGTTTTGCTTTTGGGGGGAGCATCTCAGTCTTACGACGAAAAAACGTTTAACAACGCATGATATCCCTCGAAATGCTAATTCTTATCTTATGCCAGTAATACCTTTTTAAGTTCAAAGGTATGGACAGGAGTGGGTGGTTGGTGACACTTTTGCGTACAACTTATTTCAGATAACAGATATTCTATTTTGGTAGACGAGTAATTTTGCTCTTGCTTAGTCAGAGTACAATTCAAGTAAGTTTTGATTTGTTCTGTACTATCCATATGTGGTTAAATTAAGACTGTGTTTAACTCTAATCCCAAAGTTTAGAAGTAATAGGAGCTATCCCTGTGGAGAAAAGTTTTACGAACCTTTGGTACCAAGAGACTATATTAGCAACTTTGAATTTAAGTAATATTCCGTCGAGCTTTTACATCTCACATTTCACGAACCTTGTCAGGAGTAATATGTAAGCGATTCCTCTCACCGACATATCTAGATATCTCATCTTTAACTTATGAGGAGCAAAGCTGAAACACCTCAATTTGAACTTTAAAATGGGTGTTAAAATCAGATGTTACTATGTGTGTGAATCTGGTATCATAATGGTTTGATCTAATTTTTATCTGGAACTTTCAAGGATGGTTGCACCACAGTAAAAAAGTACAAGTATTTTTCTCCCAAGATGATGGTGTCATTTGTTTTTTTGTTGCATGTTCAAACACCATCGAGTATATGTTTTACAACATCAACTGACATTTTTTTAATGCACCACTGCCAAGAGACTTGAGATAAAGAAACAGAAAAAATAGAATCTGAGTTAACTCTAGAAACGGTTCTTGTGTTACTAGTGTACATTTTCTTAATGTAAAAACACTTTGTATAATTTATTTAAAAACCATATTAGTAAAATAGATTGTGCAATATATACAAACTTTTGGTCTAAAAAAAAAAATGTTGAAAAGTAATAATAAAATGTTTTGCGATATGATGTGTAAATACTGCCTACCATGTAATGGTGAGGCAGAACAAAAAAATGGTTCGATGAAAAATTATATATCATTTTAAAGAGGTCCATCAGTACCATTCGATTATGTAGTCAAAAATTTCCGTAAAGGACTGAAAGCATAACAGTATTTTTACAAATATAATATGATTTCTCAATTTGTTACACAGATTTAATTACAACTTTAATAACTTGATGAATCCATAATTGCAATTAATAGATCTAATAAAATTTTTCTAACAGGGTTATTTAGGAAAAATTGCTATCATTAATGTAATTTTTATTACCAGTAATTGTTATTATATTTTCATGTTAAGCTTTGCATATCAGAAAACCTGAAGAGTGAGCGATCAATTATTTAGGCATCATGTAAGAAGTTGTTGAAAATGGCGAGTTTTAATACTATTTACAAAAATAACCTAACAAATACAAATGAGGACAAAAAGGATACAGAATTATATTGTCATATAACATGCATATTACAAAATGTTTCCTACCTTAAATCAAGTCTATCTTTTTCACAATTTCCCACAAAAGTTCCGAATTGGCAAGAATGTATATGATCGTGTATTGTTAAAAGAAAATTTTCGTTGAACTGGAACGAGCAAGGAAACTGTTGTGTTAACTGCCAAGTGGCGTCTAGCAGCTGAGTAAATATAGGAGAGTTTTCTTTACTGTCGGTCTGTATGTGCCCACATCGTTCTGAGAACTTATGTCCAAAAGCGAGCCAATCTTTTTCTATAAGTACCTAATAAAACATATATTTAAATTTAAAATTACTATCTCTACTCTGTATACCAAGCAAAATGGTTTTAAGCTAGATTTTTTAGAAAAGTTGAATAAAAATTTGGCTGCTCTGTAAGCTACTGCTCACAGCATGATTTTAGCTTCAAATTATCTAAGGCATATTAGCTATAAATTTACAAGTTTCTATGATGAGACAAAAATATCATAAGAATTTAATCTTATTCGAGGAAATAAATTCTTGATTCCATATTAACTGGTTCTACGGAGATTCCTGTCCAGTGAGATAAAAATTTCGTGGATTCGAACCTTAATGTTTTTAGTAGTAAAAAGAAAAAATAAAAATTCCAGATTAAAGGTTTAGTCAAAGCTTACTTTACTAACTAGATAATTTGAACTTAAAACCGTTTTGCCATACAATGCCTATAGAAATTATTTTTTTTTACTAAATTCTAACGATAAATTAAAACTTCGAGAAATTCGCAATATGCGAGTTATGTATCCTTTGATGATGGCTTTTCAATTTAAATAAGACGCGTCAAAATAGATCTTTTTTTAAAATATGTTATATATATATATATATATATATATATATATATATATATATATATATATATATATATATGTATATATATATATATATATATATATATATATATATATATATGTATATATATGTATATATATATATATATATATATATATATATATATAAGTAGTGTTTGTCTGTCTGCTCGTCTGTTACACCTGATTTTCTCCGAAATTATTTGACATAAAAAGTTGAAATTTGTCACTTAAATAGGAATTGAAGCCTTATCAGAGTCGTGTCGTTTTGAGAGTTAAATTTTGACTTAAGAGGTTAGTTTTGGGGGGTAAAGTGAAAAAAAAAAATTGCCAGGTCATTGAATGGGGTATCGAATGAAAGCTTTTAAAAAGAAGAGTTAAAAACTATATATAATGTAATACTTGCGTACACTTTTCTTTATATTATTTTTAAAAAAATTGCGAAAAATCGCTGTCCCCATTTATCTCAAAAACTACTGCACTACCTTTAACAATTTAGTTGCTATATAAAAAAACAAAAATTTCAAGGTCACCAGGTTTCAGTAAAGATCAGAAAAAAAACTCCGTAAAAAAAAGTTTTTATTTTAAAAGCAATCCACGTACGGAACACTAATTGCACCTTAATGCATTTTATAAAGAGCATTATATTTAAACGTTATTAAATACATTAAAATATAAACAACACTACTGGTTCATTGGCAGAAACTCTAAGCTATCAATACATAAGGAATTATTAATTTACAATAAGATTCTAAAACCGGTATGGCT
>CM032449.1:94481170-94503036 GCA_019049505.1 Pachyrhynchus sulphureomaculatus | reverse complement strand
TTAAAACTAAAAATGCTATTAACATTAAAACTAGTTTAAAAGGTAAGTATTATATATTTACAACCTGTGGAACCGAACATTTAACGCTTTTTCTCAAAGTTTGTCTAAACCATCCTTTCTTCCGGCAGTTTTTTTTCTGAATATCTTTAATTTTTCGAGATTTTTCTATACTTAAAAAATACGGATTACATTTACGTAGTGTTTTTGGATTTTTTTTCTAAGGCTGCATAATGAAAAGTTTCTACTTTTTCCGCGTACGCTCAAGTCATAAAATATATGGGGACTTAAAAAGTATTCATTTCTAATAAGTATCTTCTATAATTTAAGTATCGTGAAAGAAAATGTCGATTAGGCAATTTTTTTTTAATATAAATATTTTTTGTATTGAGTAAATTGACACTGCTTAATTAATTTTTTATCTGGAGTCGGCACGCCAAAATTTGGTATGCATCATAAGCTCGAAAGTGGTAGTATTGTGGCAAGATTAAGATCCTATCTAGAAAATTGCTGTTATTTTGCAAAATATCACTTTCCGCCCATTATTACGTTTATAGCTGTTACTACAACTGACACAGTAAGTTTATTTAAATTTCTGGCAAAACGTTAAAATAAACATGGAACGGAAGCTTTCATGGTCTTAGATGAGAAATCGTATTTCTAAGATTAGACCGTGTCAAATTAGAGTAACTTTCCGGCGTCTCGCCTACGATGGCAGGAGGTATCTTCAGAGATCTTTACTCTTCGATTCGAACACGTTCAGTGTGAAGAAGAGAACCATGATTTTTCAATATAAAATAAAATTTTGTGCCATATAACAATTGCTTGTGTTAAAACAAATTTAACTAGTAATTGTAAACAAGAAGACAAATGTTAAATATTTCTTAATGCAGATATTAAAATCAGTTTCAAAATTTGCTTGGTATGTGACGTATAGTTGACCTATTGATATATTATATTTTAATTAGTTGAGATAAATAATTGTCTTTATAACCGGTTAATACTGCCAATAAAAAATGACTAACCTAAAAAAAACTGTTGAAAGATGATACCAACCAAATGATGTAGCCTTGTTCGTTTTACTTTTTTTTTATATATCTAAATATCTATTTGTCATGATTTAACTTTGCATGTTTACTTAAATATGTTAAGCACTCATTTGTAATTGTAAGTTGGAGTAATACCAACCTGGGCAATTTGCAGAGAAGAATTAGAACACTCATTACCAAAACACAGGAATATCACCCTTGGAGCGTCACTGAAAGGATAACACTCACTCGACATCAAGGGCGCAGACGACTGGTGGATGTAAATACGCAACTAGACTAAGAAATAATAAATCTAATTACATATTTCCGAAGAACTATCCAATCTTCCGTACTAGACCGGGTAAAATACGAAGCGAATGATTCAACACCATTACGGCTAAAATTAACAGAACCTACAAGTGTCTTCAGAGATGATATGTCAGGAAAGTTACTTAGAAAAATATTAGCAAATCTACGTTGGGGTGGGGTGTTTTCCAGAGACAGATAGTAGTTAGACAGATTATCTTTATACAGACCAGGTTATTTAAAGCCAAAAATATCTGATACACATCCTCCGTGACTCCTCTGTACAGAATAATCAATGTACCTATGGATATCAAACATCGGAGGTAATATAACATGTGACGAGAGATTGCCAAGCATTTGTAGCGCCAGGGTATAGGGAAATAGATTGAAGTTTATGATACTGTATTACAAATACGCTCCGGAACTAGTTCTTGAAAACAACTATAAACCCTATTGTGATCGAACGGTCTTAACTGGCCAAACAGTCGCTCACAATACACCAGACATTGTATTAGTGAATACATCTTCAAGATACTAAACCTACGAGGCAAATACAACGAGAAGATTGATAAATATAGGGTATAAGAAAGACAAATAGGAAGACAATTAGAAATGAATATCCTATATATCTGGGTAACTACTTGATTTAGCTTTAGGGATGTTATATAAAATGTATCTAAAACACTTGTTTAATTAAAATATCCAAAATTATACAGTGCATTTCATGTACAAAAAGCAACATTGTTTCGTAACGTATTTTTCGGATACCCTGTATACATAAAAAATAATAAGAAAAAAAAATGTTTTTTAGTTACATTACTTACATTAAAATTTATTTTCTAAAGGAGTTAAGAAGATAGCTCATTTACGGCCAAAAACCAGTATTATATGACCCAAAAACTTAAAGTTCCTAGTTTTCCCTAGTCTTAATATTTTTTATGGAGGAACCTGATGTAACAACACCCTCGTAAAATAATATTGTATCTCAATATTTTCAGTCGACAACAGCGAAAAAATACTCAGCAAACAGACATGTACTTAATAATATAAAATATATTTTCATATCTTAAAAAATTCCTGCGATACCCTGGAGAAAAAGAACGTATTTCAACATACACATTTGGTTACCTTTAACAAAAAATTGAAATCAATATTAACAATTCGCTCGCTGGCTCTCAGATTTTTAAACCGCAACCTTTTGCTGCAAAAACATGTACAGGGTGGTTCAAATTGGACACACTTTATCTAAAGGAGATAGACGAAAACTGATGTCGGTGTCTGAGGCTGAATTTTTATGATAAACTCAATGGTGAAAACCGCATATCGATATCTAGTACCGTTTCAGATATACAGGGTATTTTTCAAAAATCTGCATTTTGGAAAAAATGTTTGTAATTCTTTCCCTATTGAAAATTTTGATTTCTGTAAAAACATTCTCAAAGCACTTTTTCACGTGGATGTCAACAGTATAAGTTACATTTTTTACAACTAATATTTTAATAGTTTTAACGCAAACCTATATTTTTTAAATGGGATACCCTGTATATTTTTCCTTATTCGAATAGAGCTTTAAATTACCATTCTAAAAATATAGCACACTTTATATTTTGCTTAAATCTACTTCAAAATATAAAGGTTTTTAGTTTTTACGCGAGTTTTAAATGCACATTTTGTGAAGTAGGCTTTGGACGGAGCGGCCATATGGTTTAATTCAATTGTTTACTCGTAGTTGTCAAATTTTACTTCAGGATTGAATTGTCAAATAAATCGCAATGAAGTTTGGAAATTACGAATTACCAATTATAGACAAAATAAAGTATCTACCGAATACCATTACAACGGCGTTTAATAGGTGATAATAGTTAATTTACAAATCTGTATATATACTCGTAGAATAATAAACTTAAAATTAATAGCACAGATTACAGAGGACTCTAATTCACGAGAATTTCTAATTCTCCCACAAGAGATATTAAGAGTTGTTAAATTGTCATAAATGTTAGAGACACTCCCTCCCCGCTGGAGTACGCGGACGCTTACACCCACACACATCAACGTCCTGACGTGCCTATGAATGTAAGACGTCATAAATTGCCAGATTAATCTTATCAGATTGTGCAGTGTTGTTTGATGCTTTCAATTACTGAAAACGGGTTTAGTTTTAAGCGTCGAATGACCATACTTACCTTGGTTAAATATTTCACATGATCATCTAGAGAAAAAGAATGGTCCGCTGTTGCCAAGAGTAACTCAGCTGTTGGTTCTCGAGGGTGTACCCCGCTCTCAAATCTATAATACATACCTCTCCAAAAATCTATAAAAGAAAGCATTTTACCTTTACTTTTATTCATTATCATTCATCATTAAGTATATATTATAGCCACTGTACCAAATTATTAATGATAAGAATTACCTAATTATAGTTAAAATAACTCTCAAAAAAATGTTTGTAACGGGAGAGCGTCTGCTAACTTGACCTAAATGTCAAAATGTAATGTAGATTCGCATTAAAGTAAATGTAAATAAAATATTTCTAAATATCACAGGACCTTAAATGACAAGGTAAATATTTCCAAAAATAAAAAATTTAAAAAAGTCGGTAAGAAATTTTTGATTTCAATAAATATAAACTGAAGTTAAGTTTCACAATCGCTGTAAATTCATAAAGTTGTGTGAATTGAAATGATTTTTTTGGATAAATGGAGATTAAAATATATATATAAAATTCAAATTTAAAATAAAATTAGAAGTTTGTGTTTGAAAATGTGGTAAATCCGCGTAACTACAGTCAAGTAGGAATTAAATATTGAATTATTCAATTTAATAAGCATGATCTATTTGGGTCTAGAATATAAATTCTTTGTGGAAGATAATTTGATGGTACAATATATGGTGTGAAGTTGCACTTATGTATTGGACTACCATTATTATTTGAAAACTAATATACTGTAATTACCATGCTTTTAGTTCTTTTTGAGACTAGTCAGATATTACTACAAGTTTGTATACCATAATAAAAGTCTAAAATATTTAAAATTATTTTGAATTGATCATGTTGATACCATTTAGAGATATTTTGGTTGCCATTTTGGAAATAGTTTTGATATTCATTTAAATATATGTCATATTACAAATATGTTTGCTTAATTTACAATTAGTGATGAATATAGGTTCAATGTATGGTTCTTTAATAACTACCCATATATTAGACGCATATTACTTACCTAATATTTTGAGGACTTAATTGAGGGATTAAAACAACTGGATTTTCATTACGCTCATAAAGAGGATTTATATATTCATCTAAATGATTAGCCATGTATCCCCAAAGAGAATATGTCCTATCCGATAGTCTAAAACAAAAATGATCAATATAAAAACTTGATCATAATCTATAACATATATAAAATGCAACGTCTCTCTGTCTGTCTGTCTGTCCGTTAGTGCGCTTATCACTGGAAAACACTTATCTGATTTACTTTTTTTTTTTTAAAACATACATATATTCTCTGGCCAGGTTATAGGCTATATTTTATTACGATAGGTAGCATAAGGAATGAGCAGTGACGATAGTAGGAATGAAGTCGGAAAAAAGTTTGCCACTAGCGCGTTCCCTTGCAAAACACAGTCTAAACCATTAAATATAGAACAATATTATGTAGCAGAGAATATCTACAATCTATAATATATAAAAATGCAATGTCTCTCTGTCTATCTGTCTGTCCATTAGTGCGTTTATCAGGCGAGAGCCACTTATCCGATTTACGTGTCTTTTTTTAAATTCATACATATATTCTTTGGCTAGGCTATATAATAATAATAATAATAATAATCTATATCTACAATAAATATATATATATATATATATATATATATTTATATATATATATATATATATATATATATATATATATATATATATAAATGCAACGCCTCTCTGTCTGTCTGTCTGTCCGTTAGTGCGCTTATCCCTCGAGAACCACTTATCCGATTTACGTGATTTTTTAAATTCATACATATGTTCTCTGACCAGGTTTAGATATATATTTTATTACATCTATAATATATATAAAATGCAACGTATCTCTGTCTGTCTGTCCGTTAGCGCGCTTATCACTCGAGAACCACTTATCGATTTACGTGTTTTTTTTTTTTAATTCGTACATTTGTTCTCTGGCCAGGTTATCTATAATCTTCTATCTATAATATATATAAAATGCAACGTCTCTCTGCCTATCTGTCTGCCTGTCTCTCTTGCGTGTCTGTCTGTCCGTCCGTTAGTGCGCTTATCCTCGAGAACCACTTATCCGATTTACGTGATTTTTTAAATTCATACATATGTTCTCTGACCAGGTTTAGATATATATTTTATTACATCTATAATATATATAAAATGCAACGTATCTCTGTCTGTCTGTCCGTTAGCGCGCTTATCACTCGAGAACCACTTATCCGATTTACGTGTTTTTTTTTTTAATTCGTACATTTGTTCTCTGGCCAGGTTATCTATAATCTTCTATCTATAATATATAAAATGCAACGTCTCTCTGCCTATCTGTCTGCCTGTCTCTCTTGCGTGTCTGTCTGTCCGTCCGTTAGTGCGCTTATCACTGGAGAACCACTTATCCGATTTACGTGCTTTTTTTTTAAAATATAAATATTTTATCTGGCCAGGTTATAGGATATATTTTTATTGCGTTAGGTAACATAAAGAATAAGCAGTGACGATAATAGTGAATCAAGTCGGAAAAAGGTTACCGTTAGCGCGTTGCAATACACTGCCTTAACCTTTAAATATGAAACAATATCATGTTGCAAAGAATATAATATATATAAAATGCAACGTCTCTCTGTCTGTCTGTCTGTCTGTCCGTTAGTGCGCTTATCACTTCAGAATCGCTTATCCGATTTACGTGTTTTTATAAATTTATACATATATTTTATATAAATCGATATAAGCCTAGATAATGGGAGATAAGGTGAGATAATGGGAGATAAGTATAAATAATGGGAGATAAGGAGAACTAATGGGAGATAAGCAGAGATAAGATAATCGGAGTTATGGTGAGATAATGGGAGATAAGGAGAAATAATGGGAGATAAGGAGAAATATTGCGAGATAAGTCGAGATAAACCTAGATAATGGGAGATAAGGCAAGATAATAGGAGATAAGGAGAAATAATGGGAGATAAGGAGAAATAATGGGAGATGAGCAGAGAGAAGCCTAGATAATGGAAATTATGTAGAAATAATAATATATATAGAAATGCAACGTTTCTCTGTCTGTCTGTCTATCCGTTAGTGCGCTTATCACTTGAGAAGCGCTTATCCGATTTATGTGTTGTTATAAATTTATACATATGTTTTATATAATTCGATATAAGCCTAGATAATGGGAGATAAGGTGAGATAATAGGAGATAAGTATAAATGATTGGAGATAAGGAGAACTAATGGGAGATAAGCAGAGATAAGATATTGGGAGTTATGGTGAGATAATGGGAGATAAGGAGAACTAATGGGAGATAAGTAGAAATATTGCGAGATAAGTCGAGATAAACCTAGATAATGGGAGATAAGGAGAAATAATGGGAGATAAGGAGAAATAATTGGAGATAAGGATAAATAATGGGAGATGAGCAGAAATAAGCCTAGATTATGTAGAGATAATGGGAGATAAGAAGAAATAATGGAAGATAAGGGGAAATAATGGCAGATATTTTATTACGTTAGGTAACATAAGGAATAAGCAGTGACGATATTAGTGAATCAAGTCCACGCGAGCGGAGCCGCGGGCACAGCTAGTTTTTTATATAATATTTTAGTTTTAGCGCAACTACGTAATTTAAGTCAAGTGGGCTAATTTTTTTACAAATGATTAGTAAAGAAATGAATTTAACCTTAAAATTGTTCAATTATGTCATGTTCATGATCATCAAAACCAAACGCGAAATCTTTTTTAAATAACTTTCGACAGGGAAAAATATTAGTGATACATTATTTTTTTTAGTTCTAGTTAAAATTATAGACATAGTAATATATGATAACCTCGAGTCCAAATTTAACAGTTCCTAAGATAACACTGGTCAACAAAAAAAAGAAAATTGCTTGTTTCCCGTGATTTTTTTGTTTCTATCTCAAATTGACGCGTATTTTTTAAATATGGCAACAACTTTTCTCTAACAGCTTTTGTTTTTAAATTATAGCTAACTACCCTCATTTACTATTTTTACTTAGATTTTCGTTTTTTATTGGACACTAAAATATATTTTGTTGTTGTTTTAGATATGGCTTCGTCAAGAAGATGTTGTGTGCTTAATCCCGATTGTTTTTGCTATATTTGTGGTGAACATATATTTGCAAAATATCGAAAACCTATATCGGACTTTGTGAAAACGTATCATCAATACTTTAAAATCAAATTGCCAAATGCCAGAAATGTGTGGTATGTCTACGGTTATGGTCCAGTGGAAAAAGAGATGCAATAATGTTCGTAACACCCATGATTTGGCGAGAACCTCGAAACCATCATGACGATTGCTACTTCTGCGTTGTGAAAATAAACGGAATTAACCCTGGAAATCGAAGTAAGTGGTCATATCCTAACTTATCTTCTGCTCAACGACCTCAATTAAAATCACAAGAGGTACAACCCAGCACATCTAAATCTTCTGATGATCCAAATCTCTGTGAACCCGAACGAAATACATCAAGTGAAGACTGATTCAGACTACAAATGTAGCCTTTCAGAACCTCAACCATTTAATCAGAAAGGACTAAATGACTTAGTAAGAGATCTGACCTTACCAAAAGAAGCTTCTGAAATTTTAGCATCTCGTTTAAAGGAAAAAAATTTGTTTACTCCGGAAACCAACATTACATTTTATCGTACCCGAGAAAAAAATCTGTTACCGTATTTTTCTCAAGAGAAGGATTTAGTTTTTTGTAACGATGTTGGTGGTATTTTGCAGCAGATGGGATTAAAACAGTACCAACCTAGTGATTGGCGTCTTTTCATAGACAGCAGCAAAAGAAGTTTAAAGTGTGTTTTGCTTCATAACGGTAACAAGTACGGATCTATACCTATTGCACATTTGACGACTTTAAAAGAAGAATACGTAAATGTTTCTAAGGTTATGGAAAAAATTAAGTATCAAGACCACAAATGGGTCATTAGTGTTGATCTGAAAATGGTTAACTTTCTTTTAGGTCAACAAGGGGGGTACACAAAGTTCCCTTGTTTCATGTGTCTCTGGGATAGTCGTGACAAACAACACCATTGGTCACAAAAAGTTTGGCCAGTGCCGGAAGAGCTAAAAGTTGGTACAAAAAATGTTATAAACGTGCCTTTAGTTAGCCGAGACCGCATCATACTTCCACCACTTCATATTAAACTCGGCATAATGAAACAGTTTGTGAAGGCGCTTGACAAAAGTGGCGAATGTTTTAATTTTCTTTCACGCAAGTTTCCAGGATTAAGTTTAGAAAAATTGAAAGCTGGTATTTTTGATGGGCCACAGATTAGGCAACTCGTGAAAGATCCTAATTTTGTCAAATCAATGACTGAAGTCGAATCCAAAGCTTGGAATTCATTTGTTTTGGTTATGAGTAGCTTCCTAGGCAAAAAGAAATCTGACGACCATGTCGAGCTTGTTGAGTCCATGCTTTCGAACTTGCAAGAGCTAGGGTGCAACATGAGCATAAAAATCCACTTCCTGCACTCGCATTTAGACCGATTTCCACAAAATCTGAGTGATTTTAGTGAGGAGCAGGGTGAAAGATTTCATCAGGATCTTCGGACAATGGAAGAGCGTTATCAGGGGCGGTGGGACTCACATATGATGGCAGACTACTGCTGGAGTTTGCAACGAGATCTACCTAAAGTCGTTCATTCAAGGAAATCTTATAAAAGATCATTTGCTAGTGTTCAATAGAAATTTTGTTAACATAATGTATTATTTTTTTGTATTTTTTTTTTGGCAAAATAATTAAACTGTATATTTCAAAAGGTAAAGCTGTTAGCAATCTCCCAGTATTTTTTTCATAGTCAGGGCCATAGAAATACCCAATACCAGAAAAAAAAATAAAGGAAACAATACTTGTGTTGACCAGTGTAATCACTTAGGAACTGTTAAATTTGGACTCGTTCCTAAGATAATCACAGAGGTGACCATAGCGTAGAAGTTAAGGTGTCTGCCTTCTACGCCAGCGACCTGAGTTCGTATCTCGGCTCGGGAAATAATAATATATATAAAAAGATTAAATAAAATAAAATAAAAATAAAAGTAAAATTTACAACGTGACGGTCGCCTCTCTCGGGAAGGCACTGGCAAACCATCCGTAGTGTTATGCCTAGTAAAGCCCTTTCACATTGGCCGTTCGGAACCGGCATTAAACTGTAGGTCCCCTATCTCTGTGGAAATACTTAAAAATGCACCAACCATAGGCAAAGATGAGAGGATCGCCTACGTCCGTATCGGATATGGCACTTCAAAGAGAAGATAATCACATGAAAATGTTATATTCATTGAAAAGTATTTACATGAAAAGTGGAGGGGAATGGGTTATAAAATATTGTATATGTTTCATTATCCTAAAATTAATTACCGTAGAAGAAATGTTAAAATTAAATAAAACAGTTGTAGCTATTGAAAAATGTTTAGGTAACAATGTATAACAATATTAGTTTTATATTTAAGTTGTTTTATTTATTCATAAACAAATTGTCATATAAAGCACAGATAGATGGTGACTTTGAGTGATAAAAACATTTTGGTGGTAAAGCTCTTATAGAAGGCCTTTTCTTTTACTTTAACATAAACAAATGGGATCTCCTTAGTAAGTTGCTTGAAAATATTAGCGAAACAATGAAGAGGGGTGTATCTTAAATTCCAGTTAATGCAATGATGAAATTTCATTAACCATATCATTCTAATAATTTAAACTCTAACAATAATTTTGTTAGGTCTCTTGTTTTCAAGAAGCTTAGACATGCTTGTGCAACATCTTAACACAGCTCAATATGATCTGTTAGTTCAAAATATAATGACCAATCTTGTGCTTCTTGATCTCCTCCTACGTCCCGATAGTAACAAGAACATGCCTCAAACATAATAAACTCTTCATATATTTCCTTCACTAATTCTTCCATTGTAAGAAATTAACTGAAACTCTAAAAGTTCTTTTTCAGCTTCACTGATATAATTTTGTGAAGTAGGATCATCCATATAATTTTTTTAAACTTACAATTTTTTTAAGGAAACCACTTTTGTCCAATTTCTTCACAAATTTTAGAATGTTTAAAGTGTCGAAGTATTTCACACATGCATCTATACCTTGTTGATCAATCAAATCATTATAAATATGGAAATATTCTGTGCTGCTACGCATAGCATAAAAAAACCAAATCACAAAATATTTTATACAATTTTTCAACTTGCTGATTTAAATCACTAATAGATTTTTCATGTGTAGACATTTATGTTACATGTGTTATTGAAGATAACTGGATAGAATACTAGTTATGTTTCTTCTTATAGCTTTAAATTGTATTCCCTACTTCCCCTACGGATGGAATTTGATATTTATTTTTATGTGAATATAATCAGAATGAGAGGAAGGAGGTATTTAATGTTGGGAGGTAATTTGTGGGATGCTGATGGGAAGAGGAGGAAAATATTGGCCTCCTCCTCTTTGCATTCCCACAAATACACTACTCATAGTCAAACTTCCTTTATTTCACGCTCGTGCTCATGCCTGTCCCAATATCAATTTCTTTGCGAAATGCTCGTCATTCATCCGTAAACTGCAAACGATCTGACGTCTCCATATGCACTTGAATTTTACATTTGTATTGATATTGTCTGATTTACCTATAACTTAAGATGTACAATCTATCATTTTTTTTAGTTTATTGTATAGTTACGCACTTTTTATTTTTTTTATGATTTAACGAAATATTGTGTATTTATCCGTAAAATTTAGAGCATGCCCGTGAATTAATAGATAAATAAAAAGGTAAAAGGGGGGGGGGGTCTGAATAACAGAAAAACTTCTTTGCTATAAAATGAGCAGCAGCTTCTAAAGTAGCCTTGTGAAGTAGACAGAGAAAAGATAGTTTACTTAAATAGAGTCCCAACCAACAGAAAGTATGGTCCTAGTTTGATCTGTGCAATGGACCAAGGATAGATATCCTTAGTATTACCTTATAAGGACGTTGATATTTGGCATGGGTAATCCGTTTTCCTTTGTGATCCATTTTGCTTATTTGGCATGGGTGATCCGTGTTGCTTTTGGAGGGAGCATCTCAGTCTTACGACGAAAAAACGTTTAACAACGCCAGATATCCCTCGAAATGCAAATTCTTATCTTTTGCCAGTAATACTTTTTTAAGTTCAAAGGTATGAACAGCAGTGGGTGGTTTCGTGACACTTTTGCGTACAACTTATTTCAGATATTTTTTCTCAGATAACAGATATTCTATTTTGGTAGACGAGTAATTTTGCTCTTGCTTAGTCAGAATACAATTCAAGTAAGTTTTGATTTGTTCTGTACTATCCATATGTGGTTAAATTAAGCCTGTGTTTAACTCTAATCCCAAAGTTTAGAAGTAATAGGAGCTATCCCTGTGGAGAAAAGTTTTATGAACCTTTGGTACCAAGAGACTATACTAGCAACTTTGAATTTAAGTAATATTCCGTCGAGCTTTTACATCTCACATTTCACGAATCTTGTCAGGAGTAATATGTAAGCGATTCCTCTCACCGACATATCTAGATACCTCATTTTTAACTTATGAGGAACAAAGCTGAAACACCTCAATTAGAACCTTAAAATGGGTGTTAAAATCAGATGTTACTATATGTGTGATTCCGGTATCATAATGGTTTGCTCTAATTTTTATCTGGAACTTTCAAGGATAGTTGCACCACAGTAAAAAAGTACAAGTATTTTTCTCCCAAGATGATGGTGTCATTTGTTCTTTTGTTGCATGTTCAAACACGATCGAGTATATGTTTTACACCATCAAGTGACATTATTTAATGCACTACTGCCAAGAGACTTTATATAAAGAAACAGAAAAAATACAATCTGAGTTAACTCGAGAAACGGTATACTTCAGAAAATACTTGCCTTCGTCTAGCCAGTACTTTATTTTGTTTGTGACGAAAATTTTAAAGTTTTTTGTATTACTACTGTACATTTTCTTAATGTAAAAACACTTTGTATAATTTATTTAAAAACCATATTAGTAAAATAGATTGGGCAATATATACTAACTTTCGGTCTAACAAAAAAATGTCGAAAAAGTAATAATAAAATGTTTTGCGATGTATAAATACTGCCTACCATGTAACAGTGAGGCAGACCAAAAAATGGTTCAATGAAAAATTATATATCATTTTAAAGAGGTCAATTAGTACCATTCGATTATGTAGTCAAAAATTTCCGTAAAGGATTGAAAGCGTAACAGTATGATTTCTCAATTTGTTACACAGATTTAATTACAACTTTAATAATTTGATGAATCCATAATTGAAATTAATAGATCTAATGAAATTTTTCTAACAGAGTGTTATTTAGGAAAAATTGCTATCATTAATGTAATTTTTATTACCAGTAATTGTTACTATATTTTCATGTTAAGCTTTGCATATCAGAAAACCTGAAGAGTGAGTGATCAATTATTTAGGCATCATGTGAGAAGTTGTTGAAAATGGTGAGTTTTTAATACCATTTACAAAAATAACCTAACAAATACAAATGAGGACAAGAAGGATACAGAATTATATTGTCATATAACATGCATAATACAAAATGTTTCCTACCTTAAATCAAGTCTATCTTTTTCACAATTTCCCACAAAAGTTCCGAATTGGCAAGAATGTATATGATCGTGTATTGTTAAAAGAAAATTTTCATTGAACTGGAACGAGCAAGGAAACTGTTGTGTTAACTGCCAAGTGGCGTCTAGCAGCTGAGTAAATATAGGAGAGTTTTCTTTACTGTCGGTCTGTATGTGCCCACATCGTTCTGAGAACTTATGTCCAAAAGCGAGCCAATCTTTTTCTATAAGTACCTAAACAATTTAAAAATCATAAAACATATTTAAATTTAAAATTACTATCTCTACCCTATATACAAAGCAAAATGGTTGTAAGAGATTTTTTTAGAAAAGTTGAATAAAAATTTGGCTGCTCTGTAAGCTACCGAGATTCATAAACTGCTCACAGCATGATTTTGGTTTTAAATTATCTAAGGCATATTAGCTATACATTTACAAGTTTCTATGATAACACAAAAATATCATAAGAATTTAATCTTATTACGAGGAGATAAGTTCTTGACTCCATATTAACTGTTTCTACGGAGATTCCTGTCCAGTGAGATAAAAATTGCGTGGATTCGAACCTTAATGTTTTTAGTAAAAAGAAAAATAAAAAAATTCCAGATTAAAGGTTTAGTCAAAGCTTACTTTACTAACTAGACAATTTGAACTTAAAACCGTTTTGCCATACACTGTCTATAGAAATTAATTTTTTTACTAAATTCGCAATATGCGAGTTATGTATCCTTTGATGAAGATGCGTCAAAATAGATTTTTTTCAAAATATGTTATAAATATACCATATGTATGTATATATATATATATATATATATATATATATATATAAATACATATATATATATATATATATATATATATATATATATATATATATATATAAATACATATGGTATATATATATAACATATTTTGAAAAAAATCTATTTTGACGCATCTTCATCAAAGGATACATAACTCGCATATTGCGAATTTCTCGAAGTTTATATATATATATATATATATATATATATATATATATATATATATATATACATATATACATATATACATATATACATATATACATATATACATATATATATATATATATATATATATATATATATATATATATATATATATATATATACATATATATATATATATATATATATATATATATATATATATATATATATATATATATATACACATATATATATATATACATATATATATATATATATATATATATATATATATATATATATATATATATTAATATATATATATATATATATATATTACACAGTGCCACCTCGATAATCCGGATCTCCATTAAACCGGATTCTTTAATAATCCGGACGAACATTTCTATTGCATTGTGTACTTTATAATCCGGATTTGATAGTACTAGGTAATCTGGACGTGCGTTTTTAGACATCTACTTAATTTAAATTACATGGGAAAACTCAAATCGATAGTGAGGGGATTGCCCTAACTTCCAGTCTAATACATCTGGGATTCACACAAACTGTAGCTGCCTTTGATTTGCCTATAACGCATCGTGTCTAAAAGGACTTTGTAGTTGTTTGTTTATTGTCACAAGTACAACATACCTACGTTCTATTTTACTTTATGTGGTTCATATAAGTATGTAACGTACCTACATATTAAAATGCCTTCTAAAAGAAAACATATTACTAACAATAAAACAAAAGTCCGATATATTAGAAACACTAGTTCTTGGTGAAAGCGGAAAAGTGTTGGCAAATGAATATGGAGTAGGAACATCCACAATTTCGGATATAAAAAAGAAGCAAGGGAAAATCAAAAGGTATGTATGATTTATTTTAAAGATAATTTTGGACACTCACTATGGACGTGTAACTTCTTTTAGATTTATTTCCAAATGTGATTCCGGTTCTAGCGTCAGAAAAACCTTACGAAAAGCCGAATATGCAGAAATGGAAATATACATGGTTTTGTACGCAACGATCAAGGCACGTCCCAATTTCCTATGAAATTTTATCAGGAAAGGCAAAACAGTTTTACATTGAAACCTACGGGAATGATAATTTTAGAGCTAGCAGAGGCTGGATTTCTAACTTCAGAAAAAGACATGTTCTGCGTGCTTTAAAAGTTTGTGGCGAAAAACTATCCAATGATGAAAGTGCCGTCGATCCTTTCCTAACTTTATTCGCAGATAAGATAAAAGAATTAAACCTTGGACCTACTCAAATATACAATGCAGATGAATCAGCTCTGTATTGAAAAATGTTGCCTGAAAAAATGCTGGCTCGTTCTCAGGAAAAGACCGCGCCAGGCCGAAAAAATAAACAAAGAACGCGTTACCTTTCTAGCATGTTGCAATGCTGATGAATCACAAAAATTAAAGTTGTTAGTGATAGTAAAGGCAAAAAATCCGAGGGCTTTTAAAAATGTGAACATACCTGTTGAGTACAAATCATCTGCCAATGCATGGATGACTACAGCAATTTTCTTAGACTGGTTTCATCATTCTTTTATTCGTCAAGTCAAAAGTCATTTAAGACGTCTCAACTTGTCTGAAAGAGCCCTGCTAATCGTTGATAACGCTTTGAGCCATGGAACTATAGAAGAGTTGACTAGTGACGATGGACAGTTTACAACATTATTTCTTCCACCAAATTGTACTGCACTTTTGCAGCCTATGGACCATAATGCAATCAGACTGACAAAATTATTTTATCGGAAAAGTCTTTTAGCCCCATATTTTATTAAATAATGAAGAGAATCTTGTTAGGTTATTAAAAAGCATTAACCTAAAACATGCTGTATGTCTACTATGCAATTCATGGGAAAAAGTCTCCCCTGAAGTCTTGAAAAAGTGCTGGCACAAAATTATTGCTTATGTGGCAGATACCAACCCAGACACTGAATATGATGCTGAAGATCTGATTCCTCTGAGTGAATTGCTGCACAATTTGCTTTCCACGAATGAAGAAATGAAAGGTAAAGCCTGAAATTTTTCTTTTAGTATTTTTTTGGTTAATTCGTAAATATTTAACAGATGTTTCAGATATGCTGAATGTTCTCACTGAGCAGAATCTCACGAACGTGGAAATATGTAATTGGCTTGAAAATGATGAAGATTTGTTACCACTGGAAGACATAGATGATACAGATGAACAACACGAGAGTGATAATGAAGGTTCAGAGTTAAATATTAATACAAACCAGACTGTTAAGAACACTGTGAAGAATGATGAGGCAGTTAAAAGTTTCAATGTGTGCATGAGATGGGCAGAAGAAAATGATATCCCTCTAAGTGATGTTCTTGTACTCCAAAGATTAAAAAAAATTGGTTTTATGATGAACCAGAGAAGGGTCAAGCTAACAAAAATTACAAAATAAGATAAAACTTGATAAGATATGCTTCTATTTTTAAATATTATTCTATGTATGTACTATTTTTTAGTTGCTTCGTATTAAATGATTCGTTTTTAATATAAATAATGTCCTGCTTCAGTAATTCGAATTATTTACTAATTCGGATCACCGCGGTTTTTAATTAGTCCGGATTATCGAGGTCGCACTCTATATATATATATATATATATATATATATATATATATATATATATATATATATATATATATATATATATATATATATATGTATATATATGTATATATATATATATATATATATATATATATATGTATATATATATATATATATATATATATATATATATATATATATATATATATATATATATATATATATATATATATATATATATATATATATATATATTATATATATATATATATATATATGTATATATATGTGTATATATATATATATATATATATATATATATATATATATATATATGTATATATATATATATATATATATATATATATATATATATATATATATATATTTATATGTTTGTTTGTCTGCCCGTCTGTCACACCCGATTTTCTCCGAAATTATTTCACGTAAAAAGTTGAAATTTGGCACTTAAATAGGAATAGATGCCTTATCAGAGCCGTGTAATTTTGAAAGTTAAATTTTGACTTAAGGGGGTTACTTTTGGGGGTAAAGTGGAAAAAAAAAAATTACCAGGTCATCGAGTGGGATGTCAAATGAAAGCTTGTAAAAACAAGAGTTAAAAGATATATAATGTAATATTTGCGCACACTTTTCGTTATATTATGTTTAAAAAATTGCGAAAAAAATCGCTGTACCCATTTATCTCAAAAATTACTGCATTAGCTTTAACAGTTTATTTGGTATATAAAAAAAAAACAAAAATTTCAAGGTCACCAGGTTTCAGTAAAGATAAGAAAAAAAAACAACTCGGTAAAAAAAAGTTTTTATTTTAAAAGCAATCAACGTACGGAACACTAATTGCATCTTGATGTATTTTATAAAGTGCATTATGATTAAACGTTATTAAATACATTAAAATATAAACAACACTACTGGTTCATTGGCAGAAACTCTAAGCTCTCAATACATAAGGAATTATTAATTTACAATAAGATTCTAAAACCGGTATGGCTTTACAGTATTCAGTTATGGGAATGCTCTAGCGATGACAACAATAAGTTTATTCAAATATTTCAAAATAAAGTATTGCGCAACATAGTAAACGCTTCTTGGTATGTGCGTAATGCAGATCTTCATCGAGACCTTGACGTACCAACAGTGAAGGAAGAGAACAAAAGATTTGCCGGCATGTATGAAGCCAGGCTCCATTTTCATGAAAACGTTGAAGCTCTCCAGCTACTGGATAATTAGCGCCATATCCGCCGATTAAAGAGAACAAAGCCACAGAACGATTTAAAGGACATCAATGGATTCACGTTAGTAGCTACGTACTTAGCTTAAAATTATATTAGATCAAAATGAATGGTTAGTCCAGGAGACTAGTTTTAATAACAGGCACTAATAGATGCATAAAAAAATCTAAAATTCTGTACGAAACACAGAAAATGTATTTCCCTTGGCCTGTCCCTTCAACGATTTCTGTTAGACATGCAAACAGCCTGTACGACCTTTATCACAAATGGCTATTAGAACACTACTAGCAGTTAATTGTATAAGTATACAAAACTTATGTAGAAGCAAATACAGTAATACCCCGCTTTACGCGAGGGATACGTTCCGAAAAAAATCGCGTTAACTGAAATTCGCGTATATCGAGGTTTATGATTAAACATAGTCAAAATTTAATACAAAAAAATACAAATCATTTTAATCAATCACTTTAATTCTAAGAACACTTTATGCAATACATACTCTTATTTTTTACGGAAAAATACATCTATTGTCTTTTGGGTAACGTTTTGTTTACGTTCTTGTAAAATACGTTCATAACACCCAACACTGTTTTTAATTGTTTGACACACGGTCAAGACACGGTCATCATTATTGTCTATACTCTGCAATATGTCCAAACCTGAATAAATTTTTGAAAGTGCATTTTGTATTTCCCCTGAAGATAAAACTTTCTCTTCTACTTGTTCTTCCTCATCGTAGATAGGATTATTCTGTAACTCGATCAGATCTTCATTGCTAATAGGATCGTCGTGCGTTGCTACAAGTTCTACGAGATCTTCTACCGTGACATCTTCAAGTTCAGACCCCTCAATCATTGCAGCAATGTCTTCAAGCACTTGTCTCTGCATCTGGACAATTCTTCTAGGTGCTTCCACTACATCTGGCCAAAGATTACGCCACACCCCATTCATACAACTCATTTTAACTTCCTTCCAAGCCTCTTCTATGTTGTGAATAGACTTCATAATGTTGTATGACTTCACCACTCTCGCATAGACTGTCTTCCTTCCCCGTCAGTTTCATGAATTAGTTGGCTAAAAGTGCGGCGATGGTAATAAGCTTTGAAGTTTGCTATTGCTCCCTGGTCCATAGGTTGTAATATTGACGTTAGTGTTTGGTGGAAGGAACTTTACGTACACTTTTAAGTCTCTGGGCGTATATCAAGTGAGGTTGGATGTCCTGGGGCATTGTCTAAGAGTAATATAACTTTAGGTTCAAGCCCATTTCTGTCACAGTATGATTTGACTGATGGGCAAAAACTATTAGAATACAATTCTTGAAAAATTTCCCGTGTAACCCACGCCTTTCTGTTTGATCGCCACACAACTGGTAGACTTGTCTTGTCTGTGCCTCGCATTGCACGGGGTGTTTCTGAATGGTACACTAGTAAAGGTTTCAGTTTGAAATCACCAGTGGCATTACCACCCAGCAGAAGTGTTAGTCGATCTTTCGCAGCTTTGAAACCACTGGCTTGACGTTCTTCCTTAGAAATGAATGTTCGAGATGGCATTTTTTTCCAGTAAAGTGCGGTCTCATCAACATTGAAGATGAGACAAGCAGGAATTTTCTCTCGTCTAACGAAGTCTTGAAACTTGTCTGGAAAACTCAGCTGCAGCTTGAATGTCCGCGCTGGCCGCCTCGCCTGTTATGTGGATATTGTGAAGATTAGAACGCTGCTTGAACCGATGGAACCAGCCTCTGCTGGCAGCAAAAGTCGGAGTGGCACTCCCTTCTCCTTCTTTTGTTTTCAGCATTCTCATACAAAGATTTTGCTTTTGTGCATATGAGATCTTGACTTAGTGGTGTGTTCTTCTTATTCAAATCTTCGATCCAGACTGACAGTAATTTCTCCATTCTTTCTAAGATAGATGATCTCGAACGAGAAAGTTTTGTTGCACTTATAGGTGTTGAACCTTCGCTGGAGATTTTTAATTTTTTCCCGATTTTTATAAATCGTTCTCACAGTCGATTCTCAAGAGTCCAAAATCTCTCCCAACAAATTGTTGCTTTGCCTCCGTTTTCCATTCTTCTTAACACTTTCATCTTCAATTCCAAAGTGACGCTTTTACGCTCTTTTTTCTTTTACAGGCGGCATTTTTAACGTAGGGTTAAATTATGTATGTATGTATCTCCAATAAATATTAAAAAAAAAACTGCCAGCCGACCGAACTAACATTACGGAACAAATGAACACACGAAACGAACGAGGAAATCCCCATAGAACAAAGTCGAAGGACAGGGAATTCCCAATTCTTCAAAGAGAATATTCAGAGAAAGCGGGGATCCCCCCGCGACCATAGAGAAGTTAATGACTACATGAGCGCGAAATTTGAAATTCGCGTTATAGTGAAACCGCGCGTAACGGGGTCGCGCTAAGCGGGGTATTACTGTACTTATTAATTTGTTGTCAAATATTTCCGAACTCTTATTTGGTCCTGCACATTTTGCATATCTAGACTGGTGAATTTCAGTCCGTTACTAGGAGTTCAAATATTTAACGCACATATCCTAAATTGTTTCGAAATACTTTCAACGTAAAGTTAGTAACACGCCTCGCGTGAGTCATCCGATAGCTTTCATTGGTCAGTTGAAGCGACACGACGCAGTGGTGCTGTGGTTTGTCAAGGTGATTGTGTCTCTTCACTGGTAAGTCGCAAAATTCGTATATAATTCACGTAATTTATTTGCTTTTATTCCTACTTCCTATAAAAGTGTAATGGTTGAGGTGTGGCGTATTATTAAATCAGTATAAACATAATTTCTTTGAAAAATTAAAAAGTTTTTCGTGAAAACATCTGTGCCACCGTAACTGCCACGGAAGCTACTAATTGACCAGGGGAGATACACGGATTATTTTTTGCTTGTTCATAATAGTTAACCCAGTTATAGCTAACTTATACTGATGAACTTATAAGTGATAAATGATTATGATATCTGAATGAAGGTGGAGTAAACTTTCGAACTCTGGCGTCGCCTAAAAAAAAAGTTAATATGAGAAGAACGGTAGGAGAATAAGCGTAAAGCTGAGAGATTGTAATATCAATGCAATAAAAAATGACCTAGAAAAGTATGCGTTACAGAAAGAAAAAAGAAAATATGTAAAGAAGAAAGAAAAAGGCATTATAGATTGTCGACAAAATGACTTCTAGAGAGTAACATCAGACAAAAAAGATATCGGAAGAAAAAAAGCAAGAAAGCGTCGTGGGGGCGACGTCTTGGACTTCAAGCTGTTTCTAATGCTCAGAGCACACCGCCTATTTTCGGATGATGAGGCTCTAGTGATAGAAGAGTTCAAGCTGCGAAAGTAAAATCAGATCGTGCCAAAAGACAAAGATATAAAATAATAAGAAAAAAAAATGAAACAATAAAATAAACTGAAAATCGATTTCGTGCGTTACAAAAAAAGATTATACAGATTAAGCCCAAAAAACTTACACTTAGAAACAAAGCAGAATAAGAGATAATTCTCCAACTGCTAAAGAAACAATAAAGAAAAAGTTACTATTCGGCGAAGTACTTAATGAACAATTAAAAGAAAATTATTTTTCAAATATTATACACAGCAAATTATAAAAGTAATGTAAAACTTGAAAAGAAAACGCGAGAGTAATTAGGTAGTAATGGTCAATATCTGCAAAGGTGTTTGACATATTTTAATAACTGACTTATAACTAAAAATAAACATATAAAAAAATAACAATTTTAATAGTTACTAAAGAAATATGCTTACTGCTTATTATACATTTCACCATATACACATGTAAATAAATCTGCTCTCTCTAGTCAAATCATTCTTTAAGACAAAAGACGCCTTAATCTTATACTAAGTTCTACAGAATATGATTAAATAGAACAAAACTTGTAATTAC
>CM032449.1:94475648-94481070 GCA_019049505.1 Pachyrhynchus sulphureomaculatus | reverse complement strand
CTATTTATAACCTCAATGCCTCCTTGTGCGCCATTGCAATTTCATCCCACACAATAATTTTATTAGTCTTTCTTCGGCCAAAATTGCTTTGTTTTGATATACTGCATGTAGGCGTTTCTGTATGTGTCAGATCGAGTGGCAACTTAAAGGTTGCATGCGCAGTTCGACCACCATCCAGCAACATGGCAGCAATTCCGGAGGAGGCGACAGCAAGGGAGATACCATGAGTGCTTCTTGTTTTTGCTAATATCAAGTTTATGAGGTAGGTTTTTCCAGTGCCCCCTGGAGCGTCTAAAAAGAAGTCGCCTCGCGTTTGTTTCGACACTGGTTAGAATTTTGTCGTACGTTAACTTTTGCTCTGTGGTTAATGTACCCTCATTGACACTGACGAATCTCCCTAAATCCTGAACATTATAGGTAGTCTCCCTCAAATAGTCTGTGCTTCCTAAATCACGTGGTCTGTTCGGTTGTGGCACATATTCTATCCACCTCGCGCTCAGTTTGTCGTTTAAAATCTTCGGATAAATAATCTTTGAACTTTTCCCATAAGCCTAATGGATCCGACAGATTGACAGAAAACCAACATAATCGTAAACAGGTCTCTAATTCTGTAGGGTGTATTGCAAAGCGCAGCCTCTTCCAAGGTCACGTGTCAGTGCTGATCGTCCTCAAGCAAGCCTAAAGTCTTGCAAGCGGATTGGAATGTAGGATGCATCACACCATTAACAGTTTTTAAAGCTTCAGATGAAGTTAGACCTCGTACTTTATAAAGAAGCAAACGGAGATGATAGCACTCTGTATTATTAGGATGCACTGTGTACGCTCTACCCAAAGCATGTTTTTTTTTGACACCTGGCCATCCATCAACATCAACTCCTCTTTTTCTTGTTTCAAATTGAGTATTTTTGTTCCAAACGTAATATACAGGTACATCAGAATACTTCAATGTTTTTGCGAAATTGTCTATTTGAGACAGCTTAAAAAAAGCTAAAAGAGTATTTGTAGATGGATGGCTACTCTATCAGCTAGATTTTGTTCATTAAAATAAATCCTTTGGCCATTCTCTAAATGAACCGCAAGATAAAACAACTGTGGGAAAATGTTCGCGAATTGGGAATCCGCCACACCACCTCTCTACTAATATATTTTCCATTTTGGTAGGTTTTTACCTCATCCTTCAAATTTTTTAGGGCAAAAGTAGGCTGGTCGAACCTTTTATTAACGTACTTAGAAAACATATTTTATGGGCTTAACCCGAATTACATTACTCGACATTGATGTGTGCGTTAAACGTCCTTAAAAGAACTGGATTATATGGGTACATCGGTTATCTAGTGTTTCACCTCTTACGTTTATAGTGTAGCCGCCATATTCTGGGGAACGCTTTCTATAAGTTGGATAGCCATCAATCAAAACGTATTTTTATATTAGTTACTTTCGAAATAGTATACAAAAAAGTTTCAAAATCGTACCTTGAAAAAATAATTAATGTTTCTCCATAGAAACTTTGCCACACCCGTTCACCCTCTTAGGAGATGATTTTTTCCAAAATAAATAAACATGTGTTATTTTATTTCTTTTGAAGAGTATATTTACAAAGTGTCATCATCGTAACTTAAAAAAAAAATGTTTCTTCATACAAACTTTACCACCCCTTTAGGAATGGAATTTCAAAAAATCCCTCCTTAGTGCACCCCTAGGGTACTCAAAGAATATTTCCTCCAAATTTCAAATCTCTAGCTTCACCAGTTTAGGCTGTGCGTTGTCGGTCAGTCAGTCACGGTACTATTATATAGGTATAGATTAACACTAACGAATTCTTTCGGCAATAGACTTATTGCAGAATTTTGTATGTTGTAAAGGCGGCAATGTATTAACTTATTTTGTTTTCGTAGTGTAGTAAATAGAAAAACGCTTTAACAATTCTTACGACGGGAAAGTTACGACGTTTCAATCTAATTTAAACGGCTATATATCAGGATTGGTATATAAGTGATGTAGACAAATTATATTGCGGCCGATTAGCGGTTTCTCAAGTCCTCAAAAATACTTTATTAGATCCGAATAAAAAAAAACACTTGAAAAACTCATTAATTTACTTAATATATATTTAACAGGAAAAGTATACACCAGAACAAAATGTTTAAGATTTTTTGTGAAAATATTTTTAGTGTTCCGTACGGAACACTTATAAGATGACTTCGGTGTCTGTCCGTCTGTTTGTCTGTCACACCCGATTTTTTTCCGAAACTATTTGTCATAGAAAGTTGAAATTTGGTAATAATATAGGAATTGATGGCCTCATAAGAGCTTTGTAATTTTGAAAGTTAAATTTTGACTTAAGGGGTTAGTTTTGGGCGGTGAAATCGGAAGTGAAAAAAAAAATTTTTACTAGGTCATCGAGTGTGGTGTCAAATGAAAGCTTGTGAAAACACGAGTAAAAAATATATATATAATGTAATACTTGCGCGCACTTTTCTTTGTATTATTTTTAAAAAATCGCGAAAAATCGCTGTCCACCCGCCTTATCTCGAAAAGTACTTATCAAAAAATTCTGGAATAATCTCCACGGGGTGTAGATTGTACGAAAATTATCACGAGTACATTACCTTTAATAATTTGTCTGGTATATAATAAAACAAAAATTTCAAGGTCATCAGTTTTTAGTAAAGATCGGAAACAAACTTTGATGAAAACTCATTTGGGGTGTGTTTTGTGAAGTCACTGATCTCCGTAACAAAATGTTTTATTTTAAAAGCAATCAACGTACGGAACACTAATTGTGCAACTTGCACTTGACCGGTTATTTCTTATGATTTCTAACTAGCGATATTTATATCGTTCTTCTATCTTTTGTCGAATTTTAATTTTATATCGATTTATCGGAGGTACGGACCGTATATATACTTAAAATTGGATCCTAATTCGGTTAGTTCTAAAACGAACCCTTGTACAATAGTTATAAAGTATAGTTGCTAGCTATTTAAGATTTGTAATTGATAAAACTTTCAAAATATTATTTTTTAGCTGCCAGTTTTACTTAGAATTATTGAAGCTAGTACGCCAGCTGGAGTAACAGTCCACGTAGTACCTCACGAAGAATATCTTGAAGAAATTCGTTATGTACCCGATACTGAATTGGCAGCCCTCAAGCAAGAATTAGATGAAATGGGTGGCCCTTCCAAGAAAAAGTAGAGGTTGCTTTTAAGCATAAGCTAATGTATTTTTAATGTTATTTTTGAAAGTAAGAAAGAAATAGATTTATTATTTATTTTAAATGGAGTCTTGTTATTATGTTAAGAAGCTTAAACTTACCTTGGTATAATTTGATTAAAATTTTAATATTTTATTAATAACCTAGAGTGTCACAATATAGCTTTCTTAATGATACATAAAAATTGATAAAAACAGAAAGAAATTGGTAAAGTACTTCCCTTGCAATTACGGAATTCTTAAATAAATATTGAATTCGACTTTCTCATACTAAACAATAACTTAGTCCAAGCACTACAAGTCGATATTTTAAATGAGCGGAAACCTTAAGGTAAGATATTAATCACGAAAAAAAATAGTGCACAGAAAGGGTTTCAGACATATTTACAACTGAAACTTAATATTTCCCTTTACATTCTATTTCTATAAATTAAAATTAATGAAAAAATAATTTCAGATTGCTTGACCCCAAGAACCCTGAAAAAGACATATAACACGGGATATACGGAGCAACCCCGCTAACCGCCTCTCTCATCTCGTCTATACCTTATATGTTTGACCACAAATAATTGAAAATAATGAAAGAATATCAAAATTTTCAGACTCCCAAAAGTTTAACACGAGGGCTGATTGTAAAGTAAAGTTCCCAAAGCGCTAGAGCCACAGCGAGAAGTTTTAGGTGAAATCCAGCAACACTGACGTATGCCCCCACTCTCGATCCCGCCTTGCCCGGCTTCGCTACGCCGCGCAGTGTTGGTTCAGCAGCTGCCTGTGATGCAGATCCCGATCGCCGCTACCGCCAAGTGCGAAATTCGCGCAGTAATTGATGAATGATGAATAAAGGAGCGAAAAAAGCCTGTCGGTTTCCGACGAAAGGTTGGGGGAATATTGCTCGAAGATCGGAGGATGATTATTCGTGAACTCGTTCTTCGGGTTACCGAGGTTTCTTGTACCACGATTCAAAATATACGAGTATCGACTGAAAAGTTGGGGTATCGAAAGGTGTGTGCGCAGTGGGTCCCGCGAATGCTCAGAGAAAATCACAAGCAGCAACGCGTCGACTGTCATTTTCTTTCAATATTGTGGGGACAAGAAGGAGGAATTATTGAATTCCGTTGTTACCGGCGATGAAACGTGGGCGTTCCATTTCACTCTGGAAACAAAACAACGATCACGCGAGTGGCGCCATTCAACTTCGCCCAAGCCGAAAAAGTTTAAACAAACGCAGTCTGCTGGCAAAGTCATGGCAACTGTGTTTTGGGACCGAAAGGGGATATTGTTAATCGACTTCATGCCTCCTGGAACATTAAACTCGGACAGGTATTGTGATACACTAAAAAGACTCAGACGGGCGATCCAGAACCGCCGGAGAGGAAGGCTGAGCAAAGGTGTGACGCTGCTTCACGATAAACGTTCGACTCGCATGCCTCTCGTCAAACCCAGGACCTGCTGAAACAGTTTTTGGATGGACTGTAATGCCTCCCCTACAGTTCGGACTTAGCACCTAGTGATCACCACTTGTTTCCAAAATTGAAGGAACACTTGGGTGGACAAGGCTTCAGCACCGACGACAAAGTTAAAGAAGAGGTGAATCGCTATCTCAATGATCTACAAAAATGCTTGGATCAAAATGAGGATTATGTTGAAAAATAGAACGATATTCAAGCTCTCAAATGATGTATTTGGTTTTAAAAATCGTTAGTCTATTTTTAAGAAATAAGGGAACTTTACGAACAGCCTTTGTACAAAGACAATAAGATTTATCGACCCCCACCCCTTTTAATCCCTTCTCCTTAAACAGTATCGCTCAGAAGCTATAGTTCCATTCTTTCTTCAAGTTTATGTGTGCGCCAAATTTCAACTTGATATGTTATTTTTTTGGAGAGTTATGACAAACATGACTATGTTTTTCGTGAATTATGAATTTGGGAATGTGAAGAACTGCAACTGTTATTTTTTTACGAATATATTTTCCTTTGGCAAGGGAAGTAAGTAAAAGAGGGTTCGCCTATTTCAAATTCCAATTGAAGAAGTTATTACCGCACGACATTCTCGAAAAAAAGAAGCGTTTGTTTTCTTTTACATATTTTATTGGAATTTCATAATTTCATCTGATTTATGACTGAACTAATTTCCAGTTATTTTTCATAGAAATCGCAAAAATTAGATTCTCGTTGTGTAAGCAGTAAAAGTGCACAATTTAAGCAGT
>CM032449.1:94465648-94468148 GCA_019049505.1 Pachyrhynchus sulphureomaculatus | reverse complement strand
CTCTCCAACTATAGCACCAAAATAGAACAAAGTCTAGGTATTTAGTTCGTATGTACTATCGCGTTCATAAATTGCAGCAGCCCCTACACATCTTAAATAAATATATTATTAAACATCACAGACTATTGGTTGAATGTGCATAATTTTGAAACGTTTTAACCTTTCTAAACAAGGATATTAAATTGCTGACAAAGCTACGCTAGTTTTATTTGTCTGGAATACGGAAAATGATCATAATGTACTGTATTTAACGATTACCCAGTAGAAAACATATACAAATCGTTTTTTTCCCTTATAACTTTAATAAAATATTTTTAAATTAATAAATAATATTAAATAAATAAAAATTAATAATTAAAAAAAATATTTTAACTATGGTGAATAACGACATAGTTATTTACGTATCAAAAACGAAAAGTGGTATTTTGTAGGACTAGTAAACAAAACCTGCTGCAACGGCTGCAAGCTTGCGTGTCCCCACAGCAACACTCCTACTTTCTATCAATGACGTGTATTTTGATAAGCTAATATATAAGAAATAATATGTAATTGTGAGAAATCTTGTGACAAATTAAAAATAATTATTATTTATTATTATATTTATATTAAAATCACCCCTAAAAAGAGGCTTTTTAAAAAATACTCTAAACATGTGACCCCGATAACAACTAATTAGAATTCAAAACAATTAAAAATTTTCATTAATTCTGATGACAAGGTGTTATCGTTTCTTTTTTTAAATTTTATTTTAGACAGTATAAAGAAACAAATAAGGTTTAGGTTTCAAATTTTGTTCATTCCAATATACATTTCTCAGAAAGTTCTATTTCAATTTTCTATAATATACGGAATGATGCCAATAAACGAAGAAAAAGCACTCTACAAATTTTTAAGTATTTCCTTACTCTAGTATTGTGGCAAAAAACTCTATGTTATTAAAGTTCCTAAAGAAACCTATAGAATTTAAACAACTATTACTTTTTGTATTTGGATCTATGATGAATAATTTGACATCTTGAGACAACAATTAATGTAGGCTTTTCGACACCTGATTGTCAAAGGCAGTAAATAAACCTCATGTACTCGCTCTATGTGATACTCCAAGTGATACCCAATTTTCGAACACTGTTCGCTTTTCTTGCAGACACCATCGATCATTTACAAATTAACTATCCAAGTGCCGAAATTGCCATCCTGGGCGACTTTAATGTCCACAATATCAACTGGCTTAAATATTCAAACACTACCGACGAACAAGGTCGTGAAGCCGAATCATTTTCAATCAGTTGTGGCTTAACTCAGCTTACTGACGAACCAACACGGATCCCTGATCGAGACGCAGAGTTCGCCAGTCTTCTTGATCTGTTTTTAACCACCATTCCCGGAGATTTACACGGTCACCGTAAATCCGCCGTTAGGTTCTTCCGACCATAAACTGCTTTCGACATCGAGTATCCTGCCAATCAGTGACAGGGAGGCGCCTAGGCCGCGCAAGATTTGGCACTACAGACCTGCTAAATGGGAAGATCTCATGGAATATTTTCGAACTTTCCCTTGGACGGACGTTTGTTTTCGATCCGGTAACCCATCTGATTGCGCCAGGGAGGTCTCCGATGTTATTTTGGCTGGTATGGAAGCTTGCATCCCTTTTTTCGAAGAAAAATGCTCCTCCAACGGCAAGCCTTGGTTTTGACCGAAAATGCAAAGAAGCTGTTGCTTCTAAACATATTGCCTACCGACAATGGCGTGAAAATCCTAACACCATAAATCGTAACACCTTTGTTCGTGCCCGCAACAGATGCAAAGGAATTATCGACGAAACCAAGGAGGCACACAATCAACGAACTAGAAACAAACCTTTCGCTTGTCCCAACAATTCCAGGTCCTTTTGGGCAGTCGCTAAGGCAGCTAGTCAAAATTTCACTAAATCCACCATACCACCACTCACACGGCCAGATAATTCCATTGCAACCACACCTGTTGAGAGGGCGAACTTGTTGGCTGAACTCTTTGCTTCACATTCTACTGTCGATTTCCAAGGGAAAACACACCACCTACTATTCCCATATTGCACTCAAAGATGCCCGATGTTGTCTTCAGACAGCGTATGATAAAGCGTATTTTAATGAAGCTAGACACCAAAAAGGCTTCTGGCGCTGACGGAATACCTGCCATAGTTCTCAAAAACACTGTGCAAGGGAACTAACACCAGTTTTCTGTAGACTTTTTAACCTTTTTTAAAAAACTTTTAAAAAAGATAATATTTCCGTCCTGCTGGAAATGTGCCACGGTTCAGCCGATACCTAAAAAAGGCAAGAAGACCTTGCCAAATAACTACCGACCAGTCGCACTGCTTTCAATAATATCGAAAGTCATGGAAAAGGTTATCAATCAGCATCTTCTAAAATATCTTGAACGATTCAATATTATTAGGGATCACCAATATGGTTTTCATAAACACATATCAACAGGAGATCTTCTGACTTATGTAACACATGTT
>CM032449.1:94337993-94465548 GCA_019049505.1 Pachyrhynchus sulphureomaculatus | reverse complement strand
ACTCAATTCATTATCAGAAATTAAAAGGAGGTTGCAAGAAAATTGCGCCCAAGCGTGGGAAAAACAATTTTCACACGGTACAAAATGACGCAGTCTACGTGGGGCGCAAATAAACACTTTTCCATAGGCTACAAAATGACGCCTCAAAAAGCGGGCAAGTTCACAAGTTACAATATATATATATATATATATATATATATATATATATATATATATATATATATATATATATATATATATATATATATATATTTTATTGGTCTAGCACACGTGCTGCAGGGAAGTCCCTAAAGCGCTCCAGGAGCGGCACGAGTGCGGAAAAAGCGATTCACGTTGTTCTTGAATCGCTGTAAATTGTACTCGGTGGGAAACACAGCGCTGGGCAAATTATTCCAAAGGGATGATGTTCTCCATATAAAAGATTGCTTGAAAAGCGTTGTACGCGGAGTAACAAGCTGAACCTCATAGGGATGGGAAGCACCAGCGCGACGTGTATTTCTAACATGCACCGCTTTGGGAGGAATTAAGCGGGCTACATCATTCGAACACTTTCCATAAAAATACTTGTAGAACAGACTCAAGTCGCCAACCGTTCTTCGATGTTCCAGCGAATCAAGGCCGCCGGTCAATTCCGGGTCCCCAATCAGACGGACCGCTCTTCTCTGAACAGAATCCAACAAATGCAGTGTATGTTTGGGAGCGGAGCCCCAAACGTGGGAGCAGTATTCCATAGTTGGTCGAATTTGGGCTTTGTAAAGAATTAACAGTTGTTGTGGGGTGTAAAGCTTTCTGGTTCTAAATAATATTCCCAACTTTTGAGAAGCTCTCCTTGCTATGCCTGCAACATGTTCATGCCAAGACATATTTGCTCCCAAACTAACGCCCAACAAATTGAGCGACGATGCTAGGGGAATCGAGTGCCCCGACATAACTATGTCGGGTTCAGCAACGTTAACTTTTTTAGAAAAAACTGCCGCTTGGGTTTTTGTAGCGTTAAATTCCACTTGGTTACGGTCACCCCAGGATAGAACCTCCTCCAGGTCTTTGTTAAGTTGAACGACTCCTGCTGTCTGCGGATATTCGCCTGAGCAGCCGATGTCCGAGCGTTCAAGGTGAATGAAGAGACAAGCGTACTGTCATCTGCAAAGCTATAGATTGGATTCCCGGTCTTTCCCAGCAGATCGTTAATGTAAATGAGAAAGAGAGTAGGAGACAGTATGGAGCCCTGGGGCACACCAGCGTTGATAGTGAGGGTGTTAGAAAGAAATCCGTCGACCGCCACTCGTAAAGAACGCTCTCTGAGGAAACATGAGAGCCACAAACAGAACCTTTCAGACATACCATAAGAGCGCAACTTAGCCAACAGTCCATCGTGCCAAACACGGTCGAATGCCTTGGATATGTTAAGAGCAACCGCTCGAGATTCTCCAAAGTGTTCAATTGCGTTGTTCCAAACATGTGTTACATAAGTCAGAAGATCTCCTGTTGATCTATGTTTACGAAAACCATATTGGTGATCGCTAATAATATTGAATCGTTCAAGATATTTTAGAAGATGCTCATTGATAACCTTTTCCATGACTTTCGATATTATTGAAAGCAGTGCAACTGGTCGGTAGTTATTTGGCAAGGTCTTCTTACCTTTTTTAGGTATCGGCTGAACCGTGGCACATTTCCAGCAGGACGGAAATATTCCCTTTCTGTAGGATAGGTTAAAAAGTCTACAGAAAACTGGTGTTAGTTCCCTTGCACAGTTTTTGAGAACTATGGCAGGTATTCCGTCAGCGCCAGAAGCCTTCTTGGTGTCTAGCTTCATTAAAATACGCTTTATGATGCGCTGTCTGAAGACAACATCGGGCATCCTTGACTGCAATATGGGAATAGTAGGTGGTGTTTTTCCTTGGAAATCGACAGTAGAATGTGAAGCAAAGAGTTCAGCCAACAAGTTCGCTCTCTCAACAGGTGTGGTTGCAATGGAATTATCTGGCCGTGTGAGTGGTGGTATGGTGGACTTGGTAAAATTTTGACTCACTGCCTTAGCGACTGCCCAAAAGGACCTGGAATTGTTGGGACAAGCGAGAAGTTTGTTTCTAATTCGTTGATTGTGTGCCTCCTTGGTTTCGTCGATAATTCCCTTGCATCTGTTCCGGGCTTGAACAAAGATGTTTCGATTTACGGTGTTAGGATTTTCACGCCATTGTCGGTAGGCAATATGTTTAGAAGCAACAGCTTCTTTGCATTTTCGGTCGAACCAAGGCTTGTCGTTGGAGGAGCATTTCTTCGAAAAAGGGATGTAAGCTTCCATACCAGCCAAAATAACATCGGAGACCTCTCTGGCGCAGTCAGATGGGTTATCGGATCGAAAACAAACGTCCATCCAAGGGAAAGTTCGAAAGTATTCCATGAGATCTTCCCATTTAGCAGATTTGTAGTGCCAAATCTTGCGCGGCCTAGGCGCCTCTCTGTCACTGATTGGCAGGATACTCGATGTCGAAAGCAGTTTATGGTCGGAAGAACCTAACGGCGGATTTACGGCGACCGTGTAAATCTCCGGATTGGTGGTTAAAAACAGATCAAGAACACTGGCGAACTCCCCGTCTCGATCAGGGATCCGTGTTGGTTCGTCAATAAGCTGAGTGTATATATATATATATATATATATATATATATATATATATATATATATATATATATATATATTTATTGAGAGAGAGAGAGTATATATATATATATATATATATATATATATATATATATATATATATATATATATATATATATATATATTTTGATAAGATACCTTCATTTCTAATATATTTGGTGAACTGGTCTCTGGAAAGTGGTATCTTTCTGAAAGTTTTGAAACATGCAAAAATTGTTTTTATGGAGAATTACAGGCCTATGGCTTTATTGCTAAATTGTCTCTTTCCTACAACGTTTTGACATCCTGAAACCTTCCCAACATGGTTTTTGTCGTGGACGACCATTCTGCCATCTGTCAATTTTTAAACAATGTTTATGAATCACTCAACGAACGGTCTAAATGTTTCGGCATTTTCATGGACTTAAGTAAAGGCATTTGATTTGGTGGATCATGCGTTGTTAATAAGGAAAACTGGAAAAAAATGGTCTAAGAGGAAAGATTGGTGAATGGATAGGATCTTACCTGGCTAATAGATGTCAATCTGTAGAGATCGACGACGTAAGATCGGAAAAATTGTCAATTTCTTGTGGGGTGCCCCAGGGTTCCATCCTGGGTCCTCCTCTTGTATTCTTATTATTTATAAACGATTTACCGGATATTTGTAATAACCGAAATATAGTAATGTTTGCTGATGATAGCAGTTACCTAGTCACATCTGATAATGTTTAAGGAGCAACCCACTTAGTCCAAGTAATGGTCAATAAATTCTATGAATTGGTTTTAGGTAATAAATTGTATTTAAATGTGGATAAAACTGCTTTCAAAAATTTTACACCTAGGATTCATGATTTAGATAAATCCTATCTTCTTAAATTTAAAAATCGTTCAATACGATAAGCATCAAGTACGAAATTTTTGGGTGTCTATATTGGTAATCGGCTTAGTTGGGACATATATACATATGTCGATGAACTATGCAAAAAGCTTGCAGTCACTACATATGCTTGAATTAGGTTAAAACAAGTAAGCAATATTGAAGTTCTAGTTTCGTACTACTACGCTAATATTTTTAGTCGTGTAAAATATGGATTGATTTTCTGGGGTAATACAATACTTAAATAGAGTATTTAAAATACAAAAGGGTATAATCGGAATGATTACAATTGCCATGACCTATTTTCAAGAAATGGGGAATCATGATATACCCTCGGTGTATATATTTGAAGTAATCTTATTTGTGAGAAAGAATATTCATAAGTTTAAACAACATTTTCAATATCACAATTTCAATACTAAGGGCTATAACGATATGGTGTATCAGATTCATTCACTTAGCATTGCTGAAAACAATTTATATTATGTTGGTGCCAAGCTTTACAATAAGTTATCGGATATATTCAAATATATCTCCGATGAGAGAGAATTTAAAAACACCATTAGGCCATTTCTAATATATAACAGCTTTTATAGCTTGTATGAATATTTGAATTATTTAATTGACTGAACATCTCCAAATTTTACCTTTTCACATATATTTATACATGTGAAAAGGTATATATAATACATTAATTTACGCTTGTAATAAATGTGTGTTTTCTTTTCTATTTTTTAGTTGCTTTAAGTTTACTTTTATAATTTAATTTATAATTAGGGTAGAAATACATGCATTTAATTATAGCCATAAAAGCTTTGTACACTGACCTGATCCATATAGATTTTGTACTGTCCAACGGATTTAATAAAATTTATTTATTCATAATTA
Source organism: Pachyrhynchus sulphureomaculatus (assembly GCA_019049505.1). Lineage (NCBI taxonomy): Eukaryota > Metazoa > Arthropoda > Insecta > Coleoptera > Curculionidae > Pachyrhynchus > Pachyrhynchus sulphureomaculatus. The sequence goes on along the minus strand of CM032449.1, from coordinate 94,461,142 downwards.
TTTTATATATATATATATATATATATATATATATATATATATATATATATATATATATATATATATATATATATATATATATAAAACTTCTCTAGAAGGTCATCCCAAAAAATACTGGGTTGATGTTCTTCCAACAGTGTTAGTTTGTATTGTTAAGTTTTTAAACGATTTTTGGTTTACAACAGCAGAACTTGGCTATGGTACTACCCTAAAATTGCCGGACGATTTTTTTAAACACTAATAGTGACACAAAAGTATTTGCAAAGTAAATTTAAGTCTATTATAAACAATTGTAGGTCATATGTGTCATCGTTAAGAAATTAGGATTGTATTACACCTCGAGCAAACGCGGGATTAGTGTGTAATTGTTTGTGCAGCGATATATCAAAGTATAAGATCGTTTAGTAACCTATATGGTACAGCATCTATTCGAATATACAGTACCCATATATATTGTGTGATCATATGTGCTTATTATTATTTGAATAAAATATGAACCGTTGAAAATATTAATGTGTCATTCCGCTGTCAATACTGCAACACTGCTTCAATGTGGAGATCTTTTACCTTTGGGCTTCTGTACTTTTGGACACGAGAAAACAAAACTCATTGTATTTATCACAACTGTATCTGTTAACTACGAATTTATAACAAAAAAAAAACCGGTTAAATGCATGTTGGACTGGCGCAATTAGTGATCCGTATCTGATTGCTTTTAAAATAAAATACATTCCTTATCTAGACTAAGTTACTTACGTCTCTGACTTCTTAAGATCCAGTACGTATTTTCGTGTTTTTTCTTAGCCAATAGTTATGGCATCTTAGCTACCTAATACCCAATAAATCAATCTAGACCAATCTAGAATCTAGTAATAAAAGTGTAAAATAAGTATTTACTACTTAAATATTTGTTTAATTATGAACAAATAAAATAAAATCAGTTGTCGATACAGGAACGATGCGCAACAGTAATGTACTGAAAAGTATATTAAATAACCTCCACCACATTGTCAAGGCACAGAGTTTTGATAGTTTTTTTTATACCAGATAAATAATCAAACGTAATGCACCCGTGTTAATTTTCACTGAATCTACACTTTATGGAGAATACTCTAGAATTTTTTTCAAAATTTTTTGATCAGTACTTTTCGAGATAGAAGGGAGCAGCAATTTTTTGGCCATTTTTTTAAAAATAATACAAAGGGTGCGCAAAATTACATCATGTTTTTTTTGACAAGCTTCATTTGATACCCCACCGATGATCTGGTAATTTTTTTTTTTTACTTCTGATTTCTCCCTCCAAAACTAACCCTTTAAGTCAAAATTTAACTTTCAGAACTACTTGGCTCTGATTGGGCCGTCAATTCCTATATCGGTGCCAAATTTCAACTTCCTATGTCAAATAGTTTCGAAGAAAATCGGGTGTGATAGATACACACACCGGTGATCTTATAAGTGTACCGTACGGTACATTAAATTTGTCGCCTGTCGTTTTTTTTAATGTAAGTGTACATTATTTTTATTTTTTTACTCTATGTATAGTTGGCTTATTAAAGGTAATTCATAATTGAACTTAATTTTTTAAGAAGAAACTACAAATCACTCTCTACTCACTTGTCGAATTTGATAGGTTATGAAGCCAATTATAACTTTTTTTTTTCTAATGGAAACCATTATATAAGGGAATAACCATTATGTAGCTCTTTCTAATTCGATTTCAGAAATGTAGAACGCTGTTAATTATTTTCAGTCGTCGCATTTTGACTGATGTACTGGTTGTGTATTTATTTAATCTATTTTATTTTAAAAAATTCAGAAAATATTTCCAAGATCACTATACTAAATAACCGAGATAAGAATAAAACGATCTTGTAATAGACCTTGTCATATGGTAACGATTGCCGTTACGGTTGACAGAATGATACACTTAGTACCTTTTGTCAACTGAGTGGTTGATAAGTGGCATTAAATGCGTGGTTCTTTTGTCAAATGTAATGTCATAAGTAAAAAATATCTTACAGAAAACAGGAGGCATTCTCGGAGGTACAACTCCCTGAGGATCCTAACAGATATAGATATAACACAGACTCGAGAACCCGATCCTCCACTGAATGAACTGACAAATTATCCCAGCAAGAGTAGAAGCCAAATATCCAGTCACGATAAAATAAGACGTATAAATACCTTACCAGCCGAATATAAATTTTCGGGAGTGAAGAAAAATTTTATTATATATGTAGCTGGCCAGTTCATCCTTGGTCTCACCGGGAGCCTTTTATGCTGTAATCTCTTACGTCAGAAGACGTTTGCTTACCACATTAAAGTCCTCGTTATCACACCACCCTGCTATCTGATACCTCTCAGATGCTATATGGCATCTCCCAAATATAAATTAGTAGGCGTTATGTATATAGGAGGGGCATAAAATATTAAAAAAAAAGATTAACATGAGCCAAAAAGTGTACTTTTTTGCGATGGCAATGTATAACAGACTGGATTTTTATCAGGGATGCATACCTTTAGACTCTATTAGGTGTGAAAAATTTAAAAACATGGTAACAAATGACGTTAATATTTTTTTATCTTTTGTCAAAATGCGTTGTTCTTTTATCAAAGGGTTTATATGTAAAAAACATGAGACATTCTGGGAGGTACAATCCCCTGGGGGAGTTATGATTAATCAGATTATTATATATATATATATATATATATATATATATATATATATATATATATATATATATATATATATATATATATATATATTATATATAGGGTCGTGAAATATTTCTTCCCATTTGCCTGCAACTTTCAGTGTTATATGTATCCAAAATGCCGTTTAATCCAAAATGTTGTAAAGATGTTCAGTGCGAAGTTTAGTTTCAAAATGTGCTAATACGAAAAGACTTAGTGACTCTACAGTTTACAGAGTCTTAAGGAAAGGAAACGTGAAACTGTGAGCAAGCCTAAACCATCTCCAGCAAGAAAATCACTAGATATTGATGAGTGCCGGCAAAATATAGTAAGTAGTAGCTACTTTCATATATTTTATTTCGGAAATACCTTGAAAACTCTCAATAAAGTTCTGAAAGTTGACAAGGAAGTCGAGAATCTGCCTGACTTGAGAAAAACAAGCTGAAAAGTACAGAAGGAAATGAATATCTGGTGGGAAAAGAAAATCGGCAGTCAATACTTATTGATTGTGAAGAAATAATATGTTAGAGAAAGCAGTATTTGCGGGACTTTAGAAACCGCACACGTGCCGCTCCTGGAGCGTTTGGGGACTTCCCTGCAGCACGTTTGCTAGACCCATAAAAAAAAAACCGCAGAGAATTTTTTACTGGGACAAAACCTGATGTAATGAGGGACACATAGTAAAGAAAATATAAGAACGTTATAGGTTCTCGTCAAGCATTCTTAGAGAGATTATCAAGTTTAAAACCACCACTGGGTAAGGGCCGCGGACTAATTATTACCCACATTGGAGGTGTTGATGGATTTATAGAAGGAGGTCTGCTTCAGTTTGAATCGAAATCTACGAAAGATTAATATATAATAAGGAAATGACGGCGGATGTTTGAAGAATATGTTTCTTAAAGGATAGAATTATTCCCGGAAAACTGTCATTGTTTTGGACGTCAGAAGCGTAAAAATTGCTGATTACATTACAGATTCCTTTTGCTCAAGAAGGAATTTCTAAAATTGACACTTTAAGAACCATGTTATTGACAAGTGAAAAAGACCGTGGAATAATTGTGCTTCGACTACCACTGTGAAACAAATCCCATTAAAAAATTGGTAACTTGGAAAAATTTAAACTTAAAGAAGTACGTGAACTTTTCAATATACTATTAACAAAAATTGGCGGCAAAGGTTGGGTAAACGCCAAATATTACATTATTAAATAATAAAAAATGTGGCATCTCGATAACCTTTTGGGACAAGCTGTAGAATCTTTTATAATTTCAACGGAGGGATCTTTCGATTTTACTACAAATTGATTAAGTTAATTTATATTTATCGATTTTTTATTTTAGATTTAGAATACTTGCCCATACACGTTCCTGTATTTGTTACTTATCTGTATCTGTACTGTTGACTTGTTGCTATTAAATCAAAACTAATTAATCGATTGGATTTTTTTTCCTAAAAATAACGAGTTGAAATCTGGCCAGGCATATTTCATACTGGTCGGCTCCGCACTAGTAAATGTCTCATTCCTCCATTCTTACTCTCTCTTTTCTGTTCTCCATTTTCATTTCCTTCGTAAGGTACTCGGTGGGTATTTTTTAGAATTTTAAAACTACCTGGAATGACATTGAAGATAAATCCTCCTTTGAATTTTTATAATTGTAAAAAAGCCAGACTAGCATGTAACCAACAACATCCCTTTTACACTTAAAAAGGTATTGTGCTGCCAATCATTAAAGAATAGAGTATAAAATAAAAATCTTGTTCAAATTGACCGATACTGTTCGTTGCTTATCTAGCTTTTGTATTAGTTGAGTAAAGTTCTAAAGTCTGTTTCAATTCACTTGATCTAATCTTGATAGCGTGATAGTAAAGACAGGTATGTATCCATTGTCTGATTATTCAGAAAATATCTTTGACCATATTTCGTTTATATGATATTTGATAGTTCGCATCATCGATGCGTGTTATAGGGTTCATATGGTTAACATTGTCCTATGGTTGCAGATAAAACTGTTGTTTGTATAAAAAGTTGAATTTCAACTTGTAGAATCTTGATAGCTTCATTAATAATATAATAACTTTAAAACTATCTTCTACTGGTTTCTTCTTTGTTTTATCTACTTAAAATATCAACATTTTCAAAGAATTTTAGCAAGCTCGCATACTTGTAGCATAAACTGACGGACGGAATTTAAGCATCCCTAAGGCTTAAGAACTTGAAATGCGTCTATTTTATTCGATATATTGTGGCGAAATCTATATACTATTAAAATACGATCTCTCGCCTTGTATCTCTTGAAAATAATTGACTTTTGTACGTGTTTGTAGTAATCCTCATATCGTTTGTACCAGCTATGAAAGTCACCGTAACAAAAGGCACATCTAAACATATATCTCTAAGATTTCCTTAATAAGTTCAGTCTGCAAAAATAAATAGTCGATCTTCATAAGTGCAGATATAACCAAGGCAGTCATCTAACAGTCTAATCTATTTATATACGTATAGTAAAGTTTGATCAATATTAAGGAGCAATACACCAACTAATAATATTAATAAACTGAACTAATTCTGATACCTAATAAGCGTGGTTACGCCTTCGACTGAGTTTGGCACGAAGGTTTTATTTTCAAGTTTAGCCGTTACGGTTATCCCACAAATACCACGCGACAGGACTTCTCCTTCCTCTTGAACCGCACATTCAAAGTTTGAGTCGATAAGACCACCTCCGACGTCAAGCCTATACGAGCAACATCTTTACCATTGACATACCCAAACACCAGATTTCCCTGCTCTTGTACGCTGATGACGCCGCCATTACCGCCACCACCAAGTCGACCACGACCATCATCAGCCGCCTTCAAAGCCACCTCAACATGTTAGTCCCCTTGTTCGAACATTGGGGAATATAGATCAAACCAGCCAAAATCCAAGCCATGATGTTCAGTAAATCTTCCAGCACCATGCCGGCAAGTCGCACCCTTCAAGGCACTAGACTTCAATGGACCAACGGCATCAAGTACCTGGGCTTCCACTACGACAAGCGGCTGGTATGGAAAGACCAGGTCACCACCTCCACCAACAAAGCCAATCAGCTTGGGCAAGCTATACTGGGTCAAGCAACAAATTGATAATTTACAAAATGTCATCAGCCAGCCTTACTTATTCTAGCCTTAGTGTCAAATGTCACGCACCCACAGATCACCCTCCAATTTAAAACAAGGCCCTCGCCAAAGCTCTAATCTTCCGTAAAGATTCATCAAGACCTTCAAACCCACAATTCGGGAATACATAAGCAACGCTCACTTCATTCTTGGATAAGGCCACTCACCACTCCAACCTCACAGTCAAAAACGCCTATGGACCTCCACCAACGCCACAAGTCACTACGTAAGACCCTCCACCTACCACAGGATTAACTTCAAGTTAATCTGAAATTAATTTTAAGTTTATACTCGTGAAACATCTTAAGTTTTTTCTCCCCACAATTATATGAAACCCATTACTTAGTTTAAGTTAATGAGGGTACTGACATGTATATCTTAAGATACAAATGTATAATCATGATTAGTTCACCTCATTGTATAATAATTATAGGATTAACCTCTCTAATTGCCAATAAAAGATTCTAGATTGCGGTTACAAGTAGTTTTTATAATATTAAAAAAGTTTTATTTTATACGAGGGTTGTATGGTAAGTATCTGGCCCTCGGGCAGAGATGGCGCGACTACTATTTAAAAAATTATATTTTTCATTCAAATAACCTTTCACAAGAATTCTGTCAAATTTTCAACTCGTGATTTAGTTTGTGAGTAGTAGCCATTTAAATAGAACAACTTTTGTGATTTTACAACAATGCAAAAAACAAAGCAGTGATAAAATAAAAATGAATGATGAGATAAAAGCTGAACTCAGCGAAGTTTATGGGGACTCTGCACTTTCGTTATCGACCATAAAATATTGGGCAGCTGATTTCAAACGCGGCCATACAAGTAATTTTGATGAGAAACGGTCAGCTCGTCTAAATGAGGTCACCACATCAGAAATGATTGAAAAAAAAGCCACGATATAGTGATAAATGATCGGAGAGTAAAAGTGTGTGGGACTGCTGAGACTGTGGGCATTTCAACTGAACGGGTGCAGAACATTTTAACAAATCATTTAGATATGAGAAAGTTTTGCGCAAGATGGGCGCAGCAATTGCTCACAATTGACAATAAACAAGCACGTGTGCCAACTCTAAAAGAATATTTGGCGCTGTCAAAGCGCAATCGGAATATTTTTGGCGTCGATTCATAACTGTTGACGAAACATAGATTGATCACAGCACACTAGAGACCAAAACACAGTCCAAACAGTAGGTTTTCCGTGGCAAACCACCGTCAAAGAAGGTCTAGACGACTTTATCGGCTAATCAAGTCATGGACACAGTGTTTTGGGATGCACGTGGCATAATCCAGATCGATACCTTGAAAAGGGCAAAACGATTAATGGAGAGTAATTACGTCAATTTATTGGATCGTTTCAACCATGATGTGCACACTTGTGTCATCGTTACGACAAAATTCCATGAGTTAGGATGAAACTGCTTCCGCATCCACCATATTCGCCAGACTTAGTCCCAAGCGATTATTTCCTATTTTCGAATATGGAAAAATTGCTGCGGAAAACAAATTTGGCTCAAACGATGAGGAGATTGCTGAAACAAACGCCTATTTTGAAGGGTTGAAGAAATCGTATTTTTTAGATGGGATACAAAAGATAGAAAAACGTTAGTATATAGCTAAAAGGAGACATGTTGAAAAATAAAAATAATTTTAAAATATTTTTTTTTCTTGTGGAGGCAGGTACTTACCAGATCTAAAAATAATTTAAAAAATGTATAATAGATTTTAAAATTAATTTATATATATATATATATATATATATATATATATATATATATATATATATATATGTATATATGTATAGTCTTTTAAACATTCATTCTAAAAATATCAAGATTTTTTCTTACAGAAAAAGATTTATTTACTTATTTTATACCAAGAGGTGGCAAAACTCTTTTATTAATGTTGTAATTGTAAATGATCAATAAGTATTGATTATGTTTCTGTAAATATTACTAAGTTGATTAGTGTTTAATTTGTAGTTGATTGAGTTGGGGGTCCCTGTTAATGTGGTACATTTCCTAAAAAGTCTCCCTTTATAGTTGTCGTGAGCTAAAATTTTAACATTGTTAACGTCAAAATTATGACCTATTTTCAAATGATGACTACTGCACAGGAATTTTTTCCCAATCGGCAGTCACTCCTGTGCTGTGTAAGCCTCCGTTTTAACCACTGCGATGTCGGCCAATGTAACAAGCCTCACATTGCAAGCAAGACAATCTAAAGACTACGCAGTTATTGTACAAAATAGCGTTCTATCCTTTATTTTTGAAAATAGTTCAGACCTTTTATGCTTCATCAAATTACTGTATATTGTGTATGTAAATTTTTAAAGAACAAAGGCAAAATAGATACAACTGTACAAGAGGTTGGTAATTTACAATTCTACATTTCCCAAACTCTAGTTTACCCAAAATTCATGAAACAAACACTCCTCAAGAGATCAATTATAAGTTCAGTTAATTCAACCACATACAGTCTATCAAAACTCTTAGCTAATATTTTGAGCGTTGATTTTGAGGATGACACTGATTACAGTGTTAGAGACACTTTCTTCTTTATTAATAAAGGGACTGACACTACCAAAAAACTATGTATTAATATCTTCAAAGCATAATTTCTTAATTCTTATCGAAGGCATCTTCAACAATACCTATTTTAGTTTTAACCAAAAATTTTTCAAATAAATTTTCAGAACTCCGATGAGGTCTCCTATCGGTCCAATTCTAGCCAAAATTTTGTTGGACCATCTTTTGGAAACGGTGGTTCCCCAATTGCCATTTAACCTGCTCTTTTTGTACAAATATGTTGAAGATCCGATTTAGGCTGTACTCAAGGATAATGCAAAAATCATTTTAAATCATTTAACACCCACACTCTCGAAATAGAGCAGGATCTGAGTGTTCCTTTTTTCGAACACCAGAGTAATAAGAACGAGTGACAATAGTATTACACTTGACTGGTATAGAAAACCCACAGCATCAGGCAGATTTATAAATTATTTCTCCAATCACCCAAAAAATCAAAAATTTAACACCGTGATAGCAATGAAAAATAGGGTCATACACACTAATGATGACAGGTTTCTAAAAAGAAACTTAGACGATCTGTACAACCTTTTTATCAACAATGCCTATTCTAAGCACATTTAAAAAAGTTAATTTATAACTCTAATATTGTTGACGGCCCTATTGATGAGGCGCACGCGCAGCACCTGATATATATGAAGCTACAATAAATAAACCCAATCACAAACTCAATTGTCGCCTTAATCAAAGAGTCTCCAAATATAAAAATTGCGAAATATAACAGCATACACACAATCAATACTTATTAATCATTTACAATTACAACATTAATAATCAGAGATTTGCCACCTCTTGGTATGAAATAAGTAAATAAAGTCTTTTTTTGCTGTTTTTTTTTTCGGTTGATTTGGAATTCACGTCAGTACATATGCACCGTGGCTGTTTACTCTCAATTTGTGTAGAAAATTGAGATGTTGAGTTTTAATTCCGAGGACTAATTCGCTCGTATTTATCTGTTTCATATTTCAACATTTTTAATATCGTGACGAAAAAGAACGATAACGAAATATTCAGTATTAAAAAAGAAAAGAGTTTTTTTTTACAGTCCAGACTGATTTTCGATGTATGTATATGTATGTATATATGTATATATATATATATATATATATATATATATATATATATGTATGTATATATATATATATATATATATATATATATATATATATATACATATATATATACATATATATATATATATATATATATATATATATATATATATATATATATACATATATATGCATATATATACATATCTATACATATGTATACATATGTATAAGACATATATATACATATATATACATATATACATATATACATATATATACATATATATATATATACATATATATATATACATATATATATATATATATATATACATATATATATATATATATATATATATATACATATATATATATATACATATATATATATATATATAATATATATATATATATATATATATATATATATATATATATATATATATATATATACATATATATATATATACATATACATATATATATATATATATATATATATATATATATATATATATATATATATATATATATATATATATATATATATATATATATATATATATATATATATATACATATATATACATATATATACATACATATATATATATATATATATATATATATATATATATATATATATATATATATATATATATATATATATATATATATATATAGTACAATCCGGATTATCCGAATCGCGATTATATGAAATCCGGCTTATCCGAAACAAAACTGTTAAAAAGCAAATTGTATTTCCATTAAACGAAAAAATCCCCATTATTCGAAACAGACGATGAGCGGTTACCTTAATGCGTCGGGGGCTCCCGACGTCTAGAATTTCACCGCTGTCTATGTTTTGGTTAGTCGACGAGTGTTATAAGTTACTCATTACGTCTATTATTATCGTAGAGGTAATAGTTTCGTTTTAATAGATATTTTACAAAATGGAGCGTCCTAATAATAGGCGTAAACGTGTTGTTATTACCTTAAAAGAGAGACTTGAAGCAATTCAACGTTTAGATAATGGTGAACTTCTTAAAAATATAGCGAAGGATTTAGGTGTAGCCGTGAGTACTGTTTCAGAGTGGAGAAAAAATCGCAAAAAACTTGAAAAATGGTGTAGTGTTTTGTCATCGCCCACACAGGCACGAAAAAGTATGAAAAGCGGTGAATACCAAAAAGTGGACGATTCTTTATTTTTATGGTTTACATAAAATCGAGAACGTGAAATACCAATTTCAGGAACAATTTTAAAACATAAAGGCAGTGAGTTTAAGCGAAGAGATGCCGGTTATTGAAGCGCCTGTAAATTTTTCTGCAAGTGATGGATGGCTAGACAGGTGGAAAAAAAGACATGGTATACGTTAACTGAAAGTTTGTGGAGAAAGATTGACGGCTGATGTATCTGCTGAAAAAAAATTTGCAGAGAATTTTGAGCAGCTTATGAAAGAACATGGTTTACAACCAGACCAAATCTATAATTGTGATGAAACAGGTATTGGCATTGGTAAGTCAGCAAAAACGTAGCACGAACCTTGTATGCAGTAATGTTTCTGGAAGACATAAACTCCCATTATTTAAGAATATTCTCGCAATGCTTTTTCCTGTTTTGTATAAAAATCAAAACAATGCCTGGATAAATGCGACTCTATTTAAAGACTGGTTTTTTGAAGATTTTGTTCCCAAAGGGGAACTTTTTTAAAAGAACATGGATATCCTAGAAAATGTATTCTGTTACTAGATAACGCCCCCCCACTCACCCAAGTGCGGGACAACTTGAAAGTGGGGAAATAAAAGCAATGTTTTTGCCTCCTGCTGTAACCTCTCATTCAGCCTATGGATCAGGGTGTACTGGAAAATTTAAAACGCAAGTGCAGGCATTTGTTATTGGAGCATATTTTAGAAGTAGATGAAGGTGGCAATCTTACTGATTGTCTAAAAAAGATAAATTTGAAAAATGTTATATATTGGATAGCTTCAGCCTGGAATCAAGTAAAGAGTAGTACTCTGGAAATATCTTGGTTAAAATTGATTTCACAAAAGGAGAGCATTACTCAGAGGCAAAAACAGAAGAAAATGAAAGTTTACATCAAATTATTACAAGAATATCAGGATGTAAAAATGTTACGGAAACCGATGTTTGTGAATGGTTAAACAGTGATAATGTGGAAGATGAAATGACTGACCAAGAATTAATTAAAGGTGTATGCAAAAATGCGAATAAAATAGATAGTGATGATAACGAAGTAGAAGCTACTGACAATATTCCAGTAAAAATGTCACATTCAGAAGGACTAGAGGCACTAGAAAAAGCGTTAACTTATGTAGAACAAGAAAATGCAACCGCCGCGGACGTTTTGCTTATCAAACGTTGGAGAGACATTGCAGCCAAAAACAGAACTAACGCAAAACGAGTGCAGATAAAAATTACCTCATTTTTAAGACATTAAAGTTAAGAATGAAACTGTTTTATTTTCGATTTTCCGTACATATACATAAAATAAATAAACTAATTGTTCTATTCTTTGTTTTAATAAATACCTACGTAATAGCATATCGTATAAATGCTTTTAAGTCAATCTGCAATGTTGTATTCATTCTAAACTTCTATTTTATAAAAAAAAATTCGGATTAACCCAAATTTCGATTATCTGAAATCACTTTGGTCCATATTATTTCGGATAATCGAGATTCTTTTTTTTTTTTTTTTATTGGTCTGGCACACGTGCTGCAGGGAAGTCCCTAAAGCGCTGCAAGAGCGGCACGAGTGCGGAAAAAGCGATTCACGTTGTTCTTGAATCGCTGTAAATTGTACTCGGTGGGAAACACAGCGCTGGGCAAATTATTCCAAAGGGATGACGTTCTCCATATAAACGATTGCTTGAAAAGCGTTGTACGCGGAGTAACAAGCTGAACCTCATACGGATGCGAAGCACCAGCGCGACGTGTATTTCTTACATGCACCGCTTTGGGAGGAATTAAGCGGGCTACATCCTTCGAACACTTTCCATGAAAATATTTGTAGAACAGACTCAAGTCGCCAACCGTTCTTCGATGCTCCAGCGAATCAAGGCCGCCGGTCAGTTCCGGTCTTCAATCAGACGAACAGCCCTTCTCTGAATAGAATCCAACAAATGCAGTGTATGTTTGGGAGCGGAGCCCCAAACGTGGGAGCAAGCATTCCATAGTTGGTCGAATTTGGGCTTTGTAAAGAATTAACAGTTGTTGTGGGGTGTAAAGCTTTCTGGTTCTAAATAATATTCCCAACTTTTGAGAAGCTCTCCTTGCTATGCCTGCAACGTGTTCATGCCAAGACATATTTGCTCCCAAACTAACGCCCAACAAATTGAGCGACGATGCTAGGGGAATGGAGTGCCCCGACATAACTATGTCGGGTTCAGCAACGTTAACTTTTTTAGAAAAAACTGCCGCTTGGGTTTTTGTAGCGTTAAATTCCACTTGGTTACTGTCACCCCAAGATAGAATTTCTTCCAGGTCTTTGTTAAGTTGAACGACCTCCTGCTGTCTGCGGATATTCGCCTGGGCAGCCGATGTCCGAGCGTTCAAGGTGAATGAAGAGACAAGCGTACTGTCATCTGCAAAGCTATAGATTGGATTCCCGGTCTTTTCCAGCAGATCGTTAATGTAAATGAGAAAGAGAGTAGGAGACAGTATGGAGCCCTGGGGCACACCAGCGTTGATAGTGAGGGTGTTAGAAAGAAATCCGTCGACCGCCACTCGTAAAGAACGCTCTCTGAGGAAACATGAGAGCCACAAACAGAACCTTTCAGACATACCATAAGAGCGCAACTTAGCCAACAGTCCATCGTGCCAAACACGGTCGAATGCCTTGGATATGTCAAGAGCAACCCGCTCGAGATTCTCCAAAGTGTTCAATTGCGTTGTTCCAAACATGTGTTACATAAGTCAGAAGATCTCCTGTTGATCTATGTTTACGAAAACCATATTGGTGATCGCTAATAATATTGAATCGTTCGAGATATTTTAGAAGATGCTCATTGATAACCTTTTCCATGACTTTCGATATTATTGAAAGCAGTGCAACTGGTCGGTAGTTATTTGGCAAGGTCTTCTTACCTTTTTTAGGTATCGGCTGAACCGTGGTACATTTCCAGCAGGACGGAAATATTCCCTTTCTGTAGGATAGGTTAAAAAGTCTACAGAAAACTGGTGTTAGTTCCCTTGCACAGTTTTTTTTTGAGAACTATGGCAGGTATTCCGTCAGCGCCAGAAGCCTTCTTGGTGTCTAGCTTCATTAAAATACGCTTTATGATGCGCTGTCTGAAGACAACATCGGGCATCCTTGACTGCAATATGGGAATAGTAGGTGGTGTTTTTCCTTGGAAATCGACAGTAGAATGTGAAGCAAATAGTTCAGCCAACAAGTTCGCTCTCTCAACAGGTGTGGTTGCAATGGAATTATCTGGCCGTGTGAGTGGTGATATGGTGGATTTGGTAAAATTTTGACTAACTGCCTTAGCGACTGCCCAAAAGGACATGGAATTGTTGGGACAAGCGAGAAGTTTGTTTCTAATTCGTTGATTGTATGCCTCCTTGGTTTCGTCGATAATTCCCTTGCATCTGTTCCGCGCATGAACAAAGTGTGTCGATTTACGGTGTTAGGATTTTCACGCCATTGTCGGTAGGCAATATGTTTAGAAGCAACAGCTTCTTTGCATTTTCGGTCGAACCAAGGCTTGCCGTTGGAGGAGCATTTCTTCGAAAAAGGTATGTAAGCTTCCATACCAGCCAAAATAACATCGGAGACCTCCCTGGCGCAGTCAGATGGGTTATCGGATCGAAAACAAACGTCCATCCAAGGAAAGTTCGAAAGTATTCCATGAGATCTTCCCATTTAGCAGATTTGTAGTGCCAAATCTTGCGCGGCCTAGGCGCCTCTCTGTCACTGATTGGCAGGATACTCGATGTCGAAAGCAGTTTATGGTCGGAAGAACCTAACGGTGGATTTACGGTGACCGTGTAAATCTCCGGATTGGTGGTTAAAAACAGATCAAGAAGACTGGCGAACTCCCCGTCTCGATCAGGGATCCGTGTTGGTTCGTCAATAAGCTGAGTTAAGCCACAACTGATTGAGAATGATTCAGCTTCACGACCTTGTTCGTCGGTAGTATTTGAATATTTGAGCCAGTTGATATTGTGGACATTAAAGTCGCCCAGGATGGCAATTTCGGCACTTGGATAGTTACTTTGTAAATGATCGATGGTGTCTGCAAGAGAAGCGAAAAGTGTTCGAAAATTGGTATCACTTGGTGGTCGATACAGGATACAGATAAACCTTGTGGTTTGTTGAGTCGTTATTTTTAACCACATAACATCAAAGTTTGGGGGCGGGCTCCAGAGCTTCTTCTCGTTGACAAGAGAGGTCGCTTCTGACAAAAAAACAGATTCCAAAGTTACGCCTAAATCGGGAATAGAAGTCGTACCCAGGATAAAGATAGTTGACCGTGCTGGTCGATGGACTGACCTTGGTTTCACATAGAGCGAGTACATGAGGTTTATCTGATTGCAGGTGTTGATGCACTGAATTTATGTTCGAGTTTATACCTCGTATGTTGCAAAAATCTATCTTAAAATTATGATATCTGCAGGTCGACGCCTCCGAACCAGCCCCCACCCGGAGATCCTAACGGGGGCCATTCTACCTCCGGAACTCCCTGCATCCAGGCGCCTCATCATGCTCTTTGGTCCCACGGTAGTTAATGTGGAATTTTCCTGTTCTGTCGCATGTTCATCTTTGCCTTCTTTGGCTTTGATCGATCCAGGGGGTGTTATTATTGGGTAGTTTGGGTTCTGACCAGATACTTTTCCAACGATCTGTGAGTTTCTGTTTGTTTGGTGGTTTGGTCACTGCTGTCTGTTTGCTGTGCATAGTTTTCCGGTAGAACTATGTTTGGTTTCTTCGGAAGAGGTTGTTGGTATATTTCCTCTCGTTTGGTTCTTCGTATCTACTGTATGTATATGTATATATATATATATATATATATATATATATATATATATATGTATATGTATATGTATATGTATATGTATATGTATATGTATATGTATGTATGTCTGTATGTAGGTATGTACGTATGTACGTATGTATGTATGTATGTGTATATATATATATATATATATATATATATATATATATATATATATATATATATATATATATATATATATATTTATCCATCGTTTGTCTAAGAAGTTCCCGATCTGTCTTAATAAAAATAGAAAAATCAAAAGTGAACATTTTATTACTTCAGATGTTCTATGTAATCCCGTCCGACCTTGATACAACGTTCATACAAAGATGTGAAACTGAAAGATTTTTGCAGCCTATGTTTAACTTGTGCGTCACAGTGGCTTTAATGTCCTACAAATCACCAAAGTATTGCCTCTTCATGTGGAGCTTGATTTTTGGGAATAAAAAGTCAGTAGGGGCTGAATCAGGCGAATAAGGGGGGTGATGGAGTACGGACACTTGTTTTCGTGAAACAAAGAATAAAACGGCTTAGTCCGAGCGTCGAGAAGGTTAAAGCAGTTTGAGTTTTCAATGTGTTTTATTGTTTAGTCATTAATTGAACAGTTTGAGGGCCATTTTTATTGAATAAGAGATAAAGAAACATCTTTTATATATGCGGTATTCTGCTGCCTCAGGCCCACGAAACTGTGCCAGATGTTGCAAGTCTTGATATTTCTCCTTGGAAATCGGTATTAGTTCTGCAAAATTAAGTAGTAATATTAGCTAAAGTTTACTAAGGCTGACGTTAAAACCTATCTTTGTAGGAATAATCTGGAAGTTCAAATTTGTTAGGTTTTGGTGTGGTTCTCGTGATTTTCGGTTGGTAATAACACAGCTTTCCCATGTGCATTATAGGAAGTGCGATAGAACAACAAAAAGGATGCTTTTCAACCTCTATTTCTTTAATGGGCCGTGTCTGAATGCGACTTTTCATTCTGTATATTTGTTCGAGGTGCTTCGTCCATGCTCGAAAATAGTCCTGTTTAACATCCAAAACGTCATACGGACTTGGTTTTGATCTAGCAGACTCAAAAGCTGCAATCCAATTCATAGGATGTGATAATTTTCTGATTTAGCAAGGCAAAATTTTTGATATACTCCAGGCGGTTCTTTACGTGAACAAGATGATGCAAGAAACGGAAAACAGTAAAGTTTTTATTTTGTCCGATACATGAGTCACAGAAGATATTCAAGGATTTCACTTTCTCACTCAGCAGGTTGTAGACAAAATGATAAATTAGAGAAGAGAAGCAACATCGTCACTCCCTTTTTTTGCTACAAGTTCGGGGTATATGTAGAACACACTTTGTGAGGTTGCCAAAATGTGTACGTTGAAAGCCTAAATGGATAAATGTCGTTTGTAGTAAACATCGTTTGTTGTTATGTTTGGGCCAGTTAATTTTTTTGACAAATCAAAACAGATCGCTTGCATTTCACTTAATTTCTTGGAGTTCAATCTAGCTGCCTTTTTTCGAATGTAAAATTGCTCTGCTGTATCGCAAGTACTGCAGGTATCAGTCCTTGGATACCCAAATGAGATGTTAAAATCTCTCTTCATTATTGTTCTGTATGTTTCATAGGAAACTTTTATATCTGGATGCGGTTCCTCAAATAATTTGTGCACTTTCTTCATATTCAAGTCTTCAGATAGCTAAGTCTTTGAAGAATCCTTTAAGCCATAGTGAGATACCTTATTTTGGAAACTTTTTATATGATTGTGAATCAAATTGAGCACTTCAGGATTTAATTTTTTCAGACGTGAGTTATGCTTTCCTCTTTTGTTTTTCGGAGCTACTCCGGTCTTTTTCAAAAATATCTACGAACGAGATGTTTAACTTTTGATTTAGAAATCCCATGAATTGATATAGAAGTCTTCTTACACACAGGTCATCAAAGAAGTGTGTGGTCTTGCGTTGTCATGATGGAAGACAACACCTTTCCTATTAATCAATTCGGGCCGTTTTCTTTCAATTGCCTGGCGTAATCTCTCTAGTTGTCCACAGTAGAGTTGATAATCAATTATCTGACCAACTGGAAGTAGCTCATGGTGGACGATTCCTTTCCAGTCCCACCACACACACAGCATCGTCTTTTTCGGCGTCAATCCTGGCTTCGCGAACGCTTGTGTCGGCTCACCATCCCTTGTCCACTATCTTTTACGCTTCCGATTGTCGTACGTGATCCATTTTTCATTACCGGTTATGACACGTTTCAGAAATGGCTCGATTTCATTGCGTTTTGGCAGCACATCGCAGATGTTAATTCGGTCTATCATGTTTTTCGCGCTCAACTCATGAGGAACCCATACATCGAGCTTCTTATTGTACCCAGCTTTGTGTAAATGGTTCAAAACCGTTTTGTGGTCAATGCCTAGCTCCATACCAATATCAACACTGCTGATATGCTTATCTTGCTTGACTTTTTCAAGAATTTCATCAGCTTTTTCAGTGATTGGACTACCAGAGCGTGACTCATCTTTCACATCAAAATTACCAGAACGAAAGCGAGCGAACCATTTTGCGCAGCAGATTGGATAAAGTACCTTCACCCTACACAGCACAAATTTCTTCACAAGCCTGCGCAGCGTTCTTCCATTTGTCGTAATAATATTGCAAAATATAGCGCAATTTTTCATTATTTTTTTCCTTTTTCAAACGCAAACAACTTTCCAACCACTGCACCAATTTCGATGTTTATACACTCAAAGTAACGCTCGAAGTGCCACCTTTCTAACGAGCGTTTAGTAGTGACGCTACAATCTGTGTTTCTTCTCTTGAGTTATTTGCAATTGACGCCATCAGCAAAAACGCCACGAACTTTTTCCCAGACCCAATATATATATATATATATATATATATATATATATATATATATATATATATATATATATATATATATATATATATATATATATAGTCTGCTTATAACGAACCTGTTTATAGCGAATTTTCCGATTAAAACGAATTTCTGGATAAAGCAAACCAAATTTGGATGTTTTGTGTCAGTTTATAACGAACTTACCACACCCTGTACTCGATGTCGCGCGACAAGGGAATTCACCGAAACTCGCTGGGAACTCCTATTCTACTTGTTTCCGTCGCGTCGCTAGTTCGAGCAGTATTATTTTCAATTCACTTGTGTTATGCGGTTCTAATGCATATTTGATCAAAGTAGCAAAGTGAATTAAGTTTTTATTTTAAAATGAGTACACAAAAACGTAAAGCATTTACTTTAAAAGACAAACACGATATTATAAGGAAAATAGAAAATGGAGTTAAACAAAGTGATGTTTGCAAACAGTTGAATTTAACTAAATCTACGGTTTCTACCATATGGAAGAAGAGGTAAGAAATCTTATCAACCTATGATAAAAGAAACTTTACTTGTAAAAAAGTAAGAGAATCTACACATGACCAAGTCGATAAAGGACACTCCTTAAATGGTTTAGTCAAAAACGACATGAACATGTTCCTATTACCGGCTATACTTTACAAGAGAAAGCTAGTGAATTGGAAAGGAAAATAGAGAACACCGAGTTTAACCGTTCTAGAAGTTGGATTGAACGATTTAAGGGGCGATATAATACTAGTGGGGGTATGATAGTAGGAGAAACTGCAGGAGTGGATACGACTGTTGTTGATCAGTGGTTGGCCAATGTATGGCCGGAAATTCAAGAAAGTTATGAATATGTGGACATTTTTAATGTGGATGAAAGGGGTTTGTTTTATAAGATGACGCTTGATAAGACGTTAAAGTTTGTCGGAGAGAATTCTGCTGGTGGAAAATTATCAAAAGTAAGGATTACTGTGTTGGTAACTGCAAATATGTCTGGAACAGAGAAAAGAAAATTGTTGATGATAGGAAAGTCTGCCAATCCAAGGTGTTTTAAAGCCTGGACGACATCAGAAATTTTTAAAAACGAACTGATCGAATGGGACAAAGAATTAAATTTCACAAACAGAAAAATATTACTTTTGATTGACAACTGTCCAGCGCACCCTGAAGTTGATCTACTTCAAATAAAATTGGTTTTTATGCCTCCAAATACAAGTACAAAACTTCAGCCTATGGATCAAGATGTGATTTATTCTTTAAAATGTCATTATAGAAAGATTTTACTTATGAAAATGGTTGAGACGATCGATAAAGGTAACATTTTTTCTGTAACACTTTTGGACGCTATAAACTTTATCCATATGGCTTGGCAAAGAGTCAGTAGAAAAACCATCGCAAACTTGTTTTAAGCATGGCGAATTTTTAAGGAAGAAATGTAGATATGACTCAGATGATGAGCTACCGTTGACTCAGTAGATTGAAAAACGTCGAGAAGATCCTACTGATTGTCTAGAATTTGATACTGACATTCAATAAAATATAGTGGAAATCGAGATTAAAAAAATCACTTTGAAGAATATGTATATGCTGATAATGATTTAATGACGAGAAAAATATTAACCGATGATCAAATTGTGACATCAGTGACTTCTGGAAAGATTTTAAGCGATAATGATGACGAAGACAAGCTTGGAGAAGGAGATAATATTTATGTTCCCATCCATTTCAGAAATGACTAAGAAAATGACTGAAACTAGCAATTTTTTTCGGATCTCGTGAAGTTCCTGAACATATACGGAGTAGTTTTTGTGACCTGAACAATTATATAAACACCATTTCTTTTTCAAGTAAAATTGTACAAACGAAAATTACTGATTTTATTGTATAAACTACGTATTTTAATGTTTTCGTTTATACTCGTATATGTACAACATACATAATAATAACTTTAACATTTTAATTTAATAATTATTACTACTCATTTTTCTAAGCATTAGCGCCTAATCTAAATAAAAAAGTAGTGAAAAATGATATTAGATTTCCTTTACTGTTTGTAACGAACTTCAGATATGGCGAACCATTTTTAGTGATTTTTTGGAATTCGTTATAAACGGACTTCACTATATATATATATATATATATATATATATATATATATATATATATATATATATATATATATATATATATATATACACATACACAGACTCAGAAAAGCAACTTTTTCCGTTAAGAGGACATTCCTTTCTTCCTTGCGTCAGGAAATTTAGCCTTTTAAAGCGTCCAATTCGACGTTCCAGCCGCATATGTTATACTCGATAAGACAACTGTGTGTGCTTATAGCAAATGCCGATCGCAATTCTGTGACAATACTGTTTGACCATGAGAGTGTTCGCGATTATGATAACTGGTGGCTTTTATATTACAAAAAGTCAGAAATTTTATTCGAGGCCAATGGCAGGTAGTACAATGACAAAGAGTCACTTAAAATTTCATACTTTCTGTTTCGCTCAGATGACAAAAGTTCAATTAGGACCTCCAGGTACGTTCATGCCACTCTCTTTAACTACAGCACTTTTCAGTTGCAAAAAAGTGTGTCAAGGAATTTGGTACCATGAGTTGCATATCATACAAGGACAGTGGCACTGAACAAAAACAAAAAATATGACCTAAGAAAAGTGCTGAAGTATGTTCCTGAAAAATACAAAACAATTTCTTCTTATTACATAATAGAGTTTTTTCGAAACTAATTCTGAGTCATTTTACCCTTTGTAGCGTGGAAAAGGTCTTATTTTTAGAATTTGAAGCATATATATCTCAGAAAATTACTTTTATGGCAGAAAAGTACCTAAGTCATGTGATTTAAATATCTCTCAAATTCAATAGAGGAGGGAAGGGTTGTAAGCATACTTGTCGCAATGCCCAACTGTAAAAAATACATTCTCTGATTTTTAATAGTATTGTTATTAATTTCCCAAAAGTTGGTAGCGAGTGACTTAGGTACCTTTCTGCAATAAGCCATATATACATACATACATACATACATACATATACATACATATATATATATATATATATATATATATATATATATATATATATATATATATATATATATGAATAGAATGAATATATAAAAAATAAAGAATTTTTGAAAATGCCTAAAAAAAATAAGGCGAAACGTCAAATAAACTAGTTTGTGTTTTCCAAAAGAACCTAAGTACCCAAGAAAAACCAATCAAGTTTATATATATATATATATATATATATATATATATATATATATATATATATATATGTGTGTGTGGATTATCAGGAATGGAAATATAAAATTTAAATTGTTTTAAAATAAATGTAGTTTAATGTACAATGCAAAATTTGAAAAATAAATACTACAAGGAATGACTGTTTATGTATAAACAAATTTCATAATAATCTACAACATTTGACCAAATATAAAATTTCGTTTTTAAATAATTATGAAGGCAGTAAAATGTTTATTTACAAAATGTAATTTCTGTTTTTGAAACTATACAAGTTTTACAATATTTCCATAAAAAGAGATGTTACAAAAAGCTATAAACTTACACACGGGCCAAATTTACACAAATTAATTCGGTCATTAAATCAACTACACCTATTGTAATTAGGTTTTGATGGGGATGAAGGGGAATTATGGTTGTTAAGCGAACTTATAAATTGTTTTTGAAATTCATCTTGATAACCTAGTGCGCCACTAAAATTTGTCCTTTCGTTACTAACAGCACTAGTCGTTTGACTGGAATTTGAATTTGAGTAGTTTTTATTAAAAGCTATTACTGACACTGGAGAACTAATGGTTTCATTTTTAGAGGGAGAAGATAATTTCTGAAGGGCTTTTAGACTTTCCATTACTTTTTGAACGTCGTCCTTATCATGAGTATTTGTAGACGTTACACTAATGTTGGTAAATTTATTCTTTTTAGAGTTTTCAAAGTTTGTGTTTGTTTTCGTTTCACTATGATCCTTTGAAAAATGAAACGACCGGGAAGTATCTTCTATCGATTTAGCTTTTAAAGGTTGATGATTATCAGTGAGATCAATAATTTGGCAGTGTGTAGTTTTTGATATCACAGGATCTTCTTTTGTTTTAGTTGAATTTATAACTATAACCCCGTTATCTTTATTGTCTTTTGGTTTATCTGATTTTTCTTTAATTACTTTTACTATTGTTTCACTGTGTTTTTCTACAACAGTATCTTTATTTATTGATTTTACAGATGTTTGGTGGTATTTTTCTACTGCTTTCTCTTTTACGGGTTTTATGATTGTGTCAGGTTCTGAACCAAGATTAACATTGTTATTGCT
The DNA here is from genome assembly GCA_019049505.1 of Pachyrhynchus sulphureomaculatus. Lineage (NCBI taxonomy): Eukaryota > Metazoa > Arthropoda > Insecta > Coleoptera > Curculionidae > Pachyrhynchus > Pachyrhynchus sulphureomaculatus. The sequence continues at coordinate 94,438,396 of CM032449.1, read as the reverse complement.
CATTTCGTTAAGTTTTTCAGTTAAGTTTACGGGCGTGATTGTTAAATTGTTTCCTGAACCAAAATTAATAATAGTGGAAGAAGATGTTTGTGGTATATGGGAATGTTGACTGGAGTTAAAGTTGGAGCTCAAAGATTTGGGATCAGGAGTTTTAATGGCGGTATTAGTACAAAATTTCTTTAGCACGGCCATGGACATCCAACCTTCGGGCCATAAAATAAGTATTTCCTTTTTTAGATATTCTGTTAATAAATCTTCTAAAGTATCCTTCTGCCTTCCCTCATGTAATAAACATCTCTTCTTAAAACTGACAATATCTCTAATCATACGCCTAAAAATATTACAATAGCTGAGTATGATATATTTAATTATTTACTTAACGTATATAGATTTATTGGCGCCAATTCAGTGAATTAAACTGATGGAAAAACATAGTTGATATTAAAGTATTTCTTACGAGTAACTGTTAAAAATAGTTTTGCTTGAAATTTTGAGAAATAATAGATTCTAGCCTCATGTATTCACTGCTTCAATATAAAGATTACCATGCCGTATTGCCATAATTAATCGTAAAATTTTCAGACATTTAACACGTAAAAGATAGGATAGGAAAAAGTGACAAAAAAATATATATACATTAAAAAATTACTTTGGTTTCGTTTGAACGAAGGCAGTTTACCTCCTAGTTGTTGCAAAAATATTAGATAAATATTACTTTTTCATGTATTTTATGAAGTAAATTTTCGCTGTGGCAATGTAGCTTGAAGAAGATTCCGCGTGAGGACGGGAGCATTCTTTCAAAAGGTATCTTCAGTTTTTGGGGTCGAAATGCCCTACTCCAAAAAAGTTTTTTTTATTATTATTTTAACTTGTTCTTTGGGTAAAAAAATAATTTTTGGTTTTTTTTTAGCCCCTTCCTTCTCTTCAAAAACCACATTTTTACATTTGTTTAGTTTTCTCCGGTTTTTCTTAACGAATCAATGACCGTAAAAAAACATTTTTGGTGTCACGAGACCTGACTAGCCTTCTAAAAAGATAATGAAATCGAAAATTCTGATTCTACGGAAAATTTTACAAAAGAAACTCATATCTGTATGCATCCTATTTTTTTTTTAGTGAAAGGAAAATTAATTCGAATTATTTAAGGACATTTTTAGCGGTAAATTGACTATTTTTCCCTTTTTTTGGTCATTTTAACGTACCACTGCATTCCGAAAGTATATTTAACCTCAGATTCAGAATTTTACTCAAGAAACTGATTTCTGTATGTATCGGAGTTTTTTTATGGACATAGAGGAAAATTAAATTGCAATTTGCAGGCCATTTTTAGCTCTAAATTGACTATTTATCGCTTTTTTGGCAATTTTAACGTACTATTCCTTTCAAAATTATATTTTCTGCCTCAGATTTGGATTCTAGGGAAATTTTATAAAACAACAGAATCCGAGGTTAAATGTACTTTTTGAATGCAATGGTAGGATAAAATGGCGAAAAAAGGAAAAGTAGTCAATTTAGTGCTAAAAATGTTCTTAAATAATTGAATTAATTTTTCTTTCACTAGAAAAAAAAATTTGGATGTATACAGATATGAGTCTTTTTTGTAAAATTTTCCGTAAAATTCGAATTTGATGCTAAAAAATTTTTTGAATAATGGTACGTTAAAATGGCAAAAAAAATGACAAAAAATCACGAAAATTCAATTTTTAAGGGTGTCGCACCCCAAGAGAAAAATTTAGATTAGGAAAAAAATGTGATTTTTTTTTTTTAAAAAAAAACCTAAATTTAGATATCCAATCAACAGTTCAATTTTTAAAATTTTCGATTTCTTTATTTTTTTTAGAAGGTTGGTGAGGTCACATGTTATTTAGTTGTTATCCCGAAGCTTCCCTACCATCACAATTTTTTTTGCGATGATTCGTTAAGAAAAAGCGGAGAAAACTAAATAAATGTAAAAATGTGGTTTTTGGGGGTTTTACGGGAGGGGGCTAAACAATGCCAAAAATTCTTTTTTTACCCAAAGAACAAGTTAAAAATAATAATTTTTGAAGTAGGGCATTTTGACCCCAAAAGGATACCTTTTTGAATCACATATATGCATTGGACTGATCGGATTTTCTTTTAAAAATTCTAGAATAAACGCGTGCATCGTATGCGCACTTATTCAGTTATCAATAGTTAATAATTGATATATTTTAAATAAATAATCCAAAGTATCATTTTAATTAATTATACATAATTTTTATTGTATATGATGTAAAAGTGTCAAGGTTATTATAAATAACACATTATACCCTGAAAACTAAATTATTTCGCGTCTTTCACTAACATAATGTCTTCTCGTAAGAAATACCTTAAAGTTTTTTTTAAAGGCACAGCAAGGAAATCCCTACTACTACCGGAGCGACGTGTATGCGGAAAAAGCTATTCACGTTGGTCTTGAATCGCTGGAAATTGTTTTCGGCGGGAAACACAGTCCTAGAGGCCATAAACTAGTGTCAAATTAAAGTGTTGTAATCTTGGAGAAAGTAGGCAAACCTAAACTGTAGTTGCTAAAAAATTTCTATTTGACCCTTTTATTTTGGTTGTCTGATATTTTGGGGCCGTTATAAAAGTCTTAAACGTCAAACCTGTATTATTAAACTGAGAGTGATTTTTTTTTTTTTTTTAGGGATTATTAGGTGGTAGATGGCTATTTAAGAAATCATGTATGAGTTCAGACTGAAAATTTAATCTCGTTATTGGTAATGACTTTTCATCTAAAAGTCAATTACCAATTATATTTCTGTGGTTTAAGTTCGTGATTGTCAATTGAGATTTATTGGAGTTAGGTAAATTAAAATTTAAAGTACAGAGGTCTGGATTGTTGTTTTTAATTAACGATATTGTAACCGACGGCCGATAATGTTTTTTTCTTGTTCTTAAACAATTGTGATAACATTACTGGTGCCTGGGGTTTAAACGTTCAGCAACATTTGAGTTTGTGAAATGCCTCTGTTTTTACTACCATATATCCAGTGGAGACATACATGTATTAAACTATTATTAAATATTATATTTTATTTTTCTGAAACATACTCTTTTTAATAAAAAAATATCTATATACTGAGGCGCGATGGACAAAAAACAGAGTGAATAAATTTATAAATATTATCTTCATGAACACATAGTTTTTTTACAAATAGTTTATAAAAAGTTGTATAAACGGATTAAATTGGGATCTTACCTATTCAATACGACATCTCGCGGCTCTTTCAGGAGTTAAACTTGAGGTGCTTTTTTTTATATGTCATAAGCGTCTGTGTAAATTATTATTACAAATTTTCTTAAAAATGAACACCGAAATTTTTGCTTTTCGTGAAAAATCATAACAACATTTATAGGTTAGAATCTTACCAGTAACAATACAAAAGAGTTGCAAGGATATGTTTGCATTTTTCACCTTCACCGGCTTTATAAGCGCATTTCATACATTAAATTTCCCCTGTTCTACTGTTGAATATACCATTTATCTCAAATACTACTGTTCGCAATTGGGCCGTGGATATACATGCTGCTTAAATTTTCATTATGTTTTGCGCGATAGTCTTGTCATCAATTATTCCACACCCAAGAAAAAAATTTGATTTTAAATTTTTTTTTACCGAGTGTGAAATTACTTTGGGCACGATTTGTACCGGCCCATTTGCAAATATTGCCGATTGTTAATAATATTTTTGAAAAATACTATCACACTCCCTATGCTTCACACCTTACAAATTTAAATCTGCACCCATATTTCGGCCATCTTAATAATAAATATAGTAGGCTCTGCCCACAGGTAAGAACCCAATAGTTAGTGTATTCATATTACAGGAAAATAACAAAATGAGGACAAAACAACTTTTTTCTTTTTCTAATGTCAACAAAAATGATGAAGAAATCGACGGTTTGGAAATAAAGAGTACCTTCTGTCGTAAGCTTCAGATAATGTGAACTTCTAATAGATGAATTCACTATAATTTAAAAAAATAATATGTACCTCATATCATCAGATAATGGAAATCTTCTTCTGGGAGCTTTTAAATTTTTTAGTTCTTCATTATTTGCTGCTTCTTGGGAGAATCTAAAAAAAAAGTAAAATATTTTGAGAATGTTTGATGTAGTTTATTACTGTACTTTAGTCTATAAAGTTAGTTCTCATTCATCAGTCATGTTACGTAAATTTATGGTTATGGATCAATATATTATAATAAAATAGTAATAATAATATTGATAAGTGCTCTAAAAATTAAAAACTTAATACAAGCAAATTTTATTAATTACTAATTACATGCTCATTCAATTTTGAAGATATTGGTTAGAATTCTATGCCCAAGAAAAACTATGTCAATTGTACAATCGTTTCTCGCCAAATCAATTAATCATTTAAAATTTAAATAATTGCGGTGAGTAAGTAAAAAACAGTGGTCTAAATAGCAACCCTGCCTGTCCTGTCCTCCTGTCAATATGCAAAAAGTGTCTTTATCCAACATCTATTGCAACACAGCAAGAAAAAACAATGGTTCCAGGTGTTTTGTAGTACAAATCACTCTTGATACCCAAGCCTAATGCCACTTATATTTATTAAATATATGGAATATATAATTTAATAAAACACATATTTAAAAAATAAACAGCTGTTAATGATAAATATAATAATATGTATTTTTTTTTCTCTTTGCTAAAACTAATCACTCTATTAGACTCTTAATGATATTGTGAAAACCTTAGGAATATTTTAAATTTTGGAAGGCTCACTACAAAGCTAATAGAGAAGAATATCAATAAGATTATATTTATAAATCATATAAATATTAGTATTTTAATATCCGTAGAGGATGGTTGAGTTTTTAACTGGTACTTGGTAATGCAAAAAAAAAGCGATAAACAAATCTCTGTGATAAATAAGGATTAAACTCATTTTGAGATATATTTCAACTTGATTGCCCAACCTGCGATCGCAAAATAAGAGAAAATCAACATTCAGTTGGGTGCTCGAAGTGTTGCTGCTGGATTCATAAAGGCTGCTTAGGACTCTACAAGTTTAATAAAGTTTATAGTCTGACTGAACGACCCGAGTTCCATTTGTGGAAATGCACATTTTGTGGTAAAACTGTTTGTTTAGCTCATTGGGTAAACCGGCGAACGAAAATCCCAACAAAAAAAGCAGCCCCAAGGCCAGACCACCGGAACTTGAGTAACTCCGAGCTTGGTCGTAACAGCTCGAAAGCAAATTGTTTCGGAAATGCAAAGAGCTTTATAGCACAGGTGGTCACTGATGAACCGAAGAAGAGGGAACCTGATTACGACCATGTTAAGATTAGTACGTCCGTACTACAATCCAAAACTAATGTGAGTAACAAAGACTTCTACTTATGCTGGGCCAGCTATTTGAAGTAGTTCTTGATCAAAAAAATCAATTACAACTGGTGCTCAACGAACTATTAATTGCTCATCATAAAAAAATATCAGACTTAGAAAAGGAGGTCCAAAACTTAAAGAACGATCGAGTTCATTATAAAATTGTATTGAAAGATCAAACTAACAGACAGGCAGATAACAATCAGATAAATGCACATTTAATATCGGAAATGGAAGATCGAAACTCTAAAGTAAGAAGTTGATTGTACACAATACTGGTGAATCTATCTCAAAATTAATAACCAAAAAAAATTCGATTTTGATAGGGCTCAGGTCTGTCAACTACTAGAAGAGCTGAACGTGGAGTCGAATATTGAGGGCAATGTAATCCGAATTGGTAAAGAAATGAATAAGGTGCGACCTATGAAGGTAATTTGTACTAATGCAACTATTCCATTGAAATGCTTTAAAAATAAGAGAAAGCTTCAAAACACACAAATGAACCCCAGTGCAGATTGTAAGTATATGCAACGATAAACGCTGAAAAAACTTTACGGAGAATTGAATAAGAGAAGAAATAATGGGGAAGATGGATTGATTGTCAATGGTGTTTCTACATACATTTCTTCAAAAACGATAAAATTTTAAGGGAATAAAATCAAACGTAAAAAGTCAGTCTCTAGTATCAAAACGTTAGAGCGTTGAATACAAAATTTGAAATTCTGTGTTTGACTGAAACACGGTTGTCCGTTAGAGTTAGGGATTTCGAGATTTTTAGTAATAGTTACACGGTGTACCGGAGTGACTGAAAATATTCAAGAGGTGTGGCTGTTGCAGTCCAGAATTCTCTTAAATTTTCTTTAATTATGTTACATACTTTTGCAGATGAAATGTCAGCTGAGATTAGTCTTGTTGGCTGTAAAGTTTATTTAAATAATATTCCCGTTTTAATTATACTTGTATATATTCCTCCAATCTGCAATCTCAGGAATGACAAGTGTGTGGTCGAACTTATAGAATCCTGTGAATCATAGAATGGTAAAAATTAATTAATTTTAGGGAATTCCTCAGTATATATCACCACTACAACACCAAATACTTTATTTTTGTACTCGACGCGCGATTCGCTAACCATGTTAGCTTCATCAGGAGCGATGATTGACTGTCAATATCGAAGACTCTACTAATAATGGAGGCTGAAACATTCCAAAATGCTTATCGTATGTATAATTTGAAGTATTTGACTTTTGCGAATTTTAGCTGTGTAGTAGAGAGACCTATTTGACTCGATAGAGGATGCCCACCATCCATCATTGGAAACTGGTTTGCATCTTTCTGCTACAGAGTTTGCAGTTGGTGAAAGCGCAGAAAAAATCTTATAATTTTAGAATATATAACGTATACTCTGCTCGGGACAGTGCTGATTGGAGTGAACTGGACTGCTTCACGAATGTTGATGAATTCTACGACAATTTTTTTTGTATCCTTGTCGGCCATGATTGACAGATCTGTACTATGCTATAAAAATAAAAACAGAAAATTTCCTCTCTGGTAATAAAAATACCATAAAGAAACTTAAACGTAAGCTTAATGTTCACAAAAAATTACAAAGATCTGGCAATGTCATTTATCTAAATAGATTTAAGGAATTTAGAAGGGAAGTGGATGGAATGATTAAGATTGCTTATTCTCTTTATATTTCTGATATTGAGAATAATATTGCGAGTGGAGGTGTATGTGCCGAAAAAAAGAATACTTGTAGTGTTCCAACCAGTAGTGTAAAGGCGAGGTCGTGGATACTTTTTGAAAATTGAGTTATCATTTGGGGAATATTTTGCTGGTGTTTATGATCCTGTTTAATCCGCCACTGAATATTTGGATATAAAACATGTTAATAATAATCTAATCAACTTACCGGTATTTACATACTTTTTCATAGCTGAATTTAGTAAATGTAGCAAAAATGTAAAACCTAAGATGTCAAGGGACCCGGACGGTATTCCTAGTTTTTTTTTTGTGAAAGATGTGTATACTATCTCTTATGAGTTCTGACCAAACCGTTAGCAAATATTCTTAACTTATTATTGAGTGAGGGCACTTATTCTAAGAACTGGAAGATGAGTAAAATATATCTAGTATTTAAAAAGGGGGATAAGTCTGACATATGTAATTATAAACCAATCTGGTTAAGTTGTAGTTTTTCTAAAATTTTTGAAATATTATTATGTGACTATTTAGCCATCACACTTTGGCCGTTCGGAACCGGCATTAAACCGTAGGCCTCCTTTGTCAGTGGAACACGTAAAAAATGCATCAACCACAGGCAAAAGCGAGATGGTCGCCTACTTCCGTATCGGATATGGCACTTCAAGAACAAGACTACTTAATAAGTAGAATTGAACAGCCTCGTACTCTAAAATAACACCACCACCAATCTGGCACGTTCTGTACAATTTTTATCAAATGTTATTGATAATAAAGACCAGGTTGATGTGGTTTTCACAGACTTCGCTAAGGCTTTTGACAAAGTAGACAAATCATTCTAGTCAATCTCAGAGCTTTTGGTGTGTCTGCCAGATTTGTACATTTTTTTTTCCCAGTCATATCTGATTCAGAGATCTCAATATGTGCAATATAAATGTGTTTACATATTCTCCTTTTAGAGCCTTATTTGGAGTGCCTCAGGGTTCCAATCTGCGGCCCCTACTTTTTTAAATATTTACAAATGATATCTCTGAAGTTATACATATCAATTATCAAATGTTTACCAATGTCTTAAAGCTGTACTTACTGGTCTGAACACTTGAGGAATGTAAAAAATTACAAAACGCTCTCAACAGTATGCGGTAAATAAACAAGTGCTCAATGATATAGTTTAACAAAGATGGTGTCTATGATGATTGTGTTGATGGATCGATTTTAAAGTAGAAAATACACGCTATTTGGGGATTCTATTTGACTAAGCTAAGTTTTAGAGTTCACATAGACATTCATCCTGAGAATTGTAAGTTATTTGGGACTGCAGCTGTACTTAAAAACTTGCTTACATTCTTGGTGAGAAGAAAATTGGAATATAGTTCCTGGGTATGGTCATTAATTTATAGTAAATATATATTAGCATTGCAAAAAAAAATTAAACTATCTTTCTTTAAAAGAGAATGACCTCTACTTACAGAGAGGGATAGACAATGCAATATTATTGTAGCAGTTTAATTTTGACAGACTTTTGAAACGCACAGTTTCAGTAAATAAGATTTTTGTTTAAAATCGTTAATACACATGTTATAAGGAAATCCCTAAAGCGCTATAGGAGGGACGCGTGTGCGTTAAAAGCGATTCACGTTGTTTTGACTCGCTGTAAATTATACTCTGTGGAAAATCGAGTCCTGGGCAAAACATTTCATGTTCTCCATATAAAAGATTGCTTGAAAAGTGTCTTACGGGAGTAACAAGTCGATCCCTATACGGATGTAATGGATTAGCGCGACGTGTATTAACATCATGCACCGCTCTAGGAGGAATTAAGCGGGCCACATCCATCGAATTCTTTCCATTAAAATACTAGTAGAATAGACTTCCAAGGTATCAAGGTTTCTGGTGAGTTCTGAATCTCCAATGAGGCGACCAGTTCTCTTCAGAATAAAATCCAACAAATGCAGTGCATGTTTGAGAGCAGAGCCTCAAACTTGGGAGCAGCATTGCATCGTTGATCGAATTTGAGCTCTGTACAGAATTAACAGTTTTGGTGGAGTGTAAAGCCTTCTAGTTCGAAATAATATTCCCAGCTTTTGAGAAGCTCTCTTTGCTATGCACACGACATGTTCATGCCAAGACCTATGTGCTCCCAAGTTAATGCCCAGCAACTTGAGTGACGATGCTAGAGGATTGGAGTGTCCCGACTAACTATGTTAACCGCAACGTTAACTTTTTTAGGAAAAATTGTCGCCTAGGTTTTTGCAGCGCCAAATTCCACTTGGTTGCTGTCACCTTAAGATAGATTTTCTTCCAGGTCTTTGTTAAGTATAACAACTTCCTGTTATCTGGGGAGATTTGCATGAGTAGCCGCTATTTGAGCGTCCAAAGTTAATGAAAAAATAAGCGTACTGTCATTCGCAAAGCTATGAATTAGATTTTTGGGCTTTTCCAGTAGATTGTTAATATAAATATGAGAGAGAGAGTAGGAGACAGTAGGGAGCCTTGGGGTACACCGGCGGTGGTAGTAACGGTATTAGAAAGAAATACGTCAATTGCCACTCGTAAAGAGCGCACTCTAAGGAAACCCGAGAGCCATAAACAAAACGTTTCAGACATACCATAAGAGCGTAACTTAGTCAACAATACGTCATGCCAAACACGGTAGAATGCCTTAGACATATCAAGTGCAATCGCTCGAGATTCTCCAAAATGTTCAATCGTGTTGTTCCAAACATGTGTTGGAAGATTTCCTGTTGATCGTTACTTTTTTATTTCTAATACCGTCAATATCAACCCCGGTGTGCCTCAAGGCTCTATACTGTTCTCCACTATCTTTTTTCTTTACATTAACAGTCAATCATCGCTCCTGATGAAGCTAACATGGTTAGCGAAACGCGCGTCGAGTGAAAAAATAAAGTGTTTGGTGTAGTGGTAATATATACTGAGTAGTATCATTGTGCCAAAGATTCCACATTCCCAACTTAATTTGCTGAAGGACCGAGAATTCTATCTATAGTTTTGTGGTTGACAGTATGTTTATCGCTTTATTAACTTTGAACCCTTGAAAATCAGCTACTCATGTAAATATCCGCTGACAACAGGAAGTTGCTCAACTTAGTAAAGGTCTGGAGGCAATTCTATCTTTAGGTCAGTAACCAAGTAGAATTTAACACTACAAAAAAAGTTTTTTTAAGTTAATGTCGCGGAATCAGACATGTCGGGACACTCCATTCCTCTACTAGGGTCACTAATTTTTTGGGCTTAAATTTGAGAAAAAATGTGTTTGGCATGTACATGTTGTATGCATAGCAAAGAGAGCTTCTCAAAAGCTGTGAATATTACTTCGAACTAGAAAGCTTTATACTCCACATTAATTCTGTACAAAACTTAAATTCAACCAATGATAGAATTCTGCTCCCAAATATACACGGCATTTGTTGGATTTTATTCAGGAGAGAGCTGTTCGCCTGACTGGATATCCAGAAATCAACAACAACCTCGATTCTTTGGAATGGATGGATGTAGCCCACTTAATTCCTCCCAGAACGGTGCATGCCAGGAATCCATATACCGCTAATATATTATATCTGTAAGAAGTTCAGCTTGTCACTCTTTGTACAACCCGTTTCGAGTAGTCTTTTATATGGAGAATTACATCCTTTTGGAATGATTTAACCATGACTGTGTTTCCCACCGAGTACAATTTACAGAGATTTAACTCCAATCCATTTCTTCCGCACACGCGTCGCTTTAGGATATCGCTGCAGCACGTGTGCTATGCCTATAGAAAACACGCAGCTCCTACGTGGCTTTACCCAGTTTTTATAAATGAATATCTGAAACACCATATTAACCAAATAATATAAAATACAGACATTAATTATTGTATGTATTTAAGTATTTTATTGCAGGAGTAATTTATCAATTAGCTTGTAAAAAGTCATTCTTAATTCTTAAAAAGAAAAAAGTACTAAAAAAATATTTGTGCAAGTGTATCTTTTTAACTCAACTAAGAATTATATAGGTACTTACTTCCTTTGCAATACTTTTTGACATTCTTTTTCATGACTTGTCATTAATGAAGGCATTAACAGATCAATTTGAGTTTTTAAGTTCTCTATTGTTCTCTTTAATCTTCTCTGTTCATCTTCAATTACAAGGTTTTTGGCACGTTTAATTAATGTTTCTTTTCTACATCTAACAAATGGAGCAAGATGTTCATAAACTTTTACTCTAGATGATCTTCCTAAAACTTTACATTTTCGTTCTAAACTAAAACAAAAATATCGAGTTTCAAAAACTTAACTTTTTTATGTTAACCTGTAATGTAAACCTAAAAACAACTTTTCGTAAAAAAAAAAAAAATTAACACTAATGAAAACCTCGTATTTGTAAATGTTAAACTAGAGAGTAGCTTTTAAATTCAAAGAGATTTCTTGTGTTGTTGAGCGACTGTCTAAACGGACCGAATTATGTAGCCTCCGCATATTATTCGTATCGTATAACAAAATACGTTTAAAAAATAAAAATTAAGTTTTTAATAATTAATTATGTGTGATTAATATATATCAGAAAAAACGTTCTAAATACATCAATTTGGATACAAATTCTGCGCTTTATTCCTACAACATTAGCTCACAACAATTATTGTCGACTGTATTTCAGATTTGCCGATTCTAAAAATCGAGTGAACGGTTATTGTTAGTTAACTCAAATTAGTCAATTAATTTGGTCGATGAGACGTGATCAGTGTTAACTAGCTAAATCGCTTAGCAGATATGACTAATAATAATAATAACTGATTAAAACTCAAATTTAAATAAAGTGAATACCAAACTGCGGTTAATATAAAATGATTATCTGTGTCTGTACTATAAACATGACCATTACAAGACCTTCATTAACGTGCACTCTGGATAACAATAACATTAACTAGCTCCACAGAACTAAATCTTTTTGAAAATAGTACTGTCTTTCAGAACTTAATTTACACAATTATTGATCTTTTATATATTATCTTACTTTAGTAACATAACATTAACTTCTCCACTAAAAAATTTCACTTTACCACCATCTTTGTAATCTCTAGCTGATTTCTTAACATTTTCTATAATTTCTAAAATTTCTACTGGTAGATTTTCGGGCAGTTTAACAATTTCCACTTTCGTAATCTCGCTGGTTATTTCACTTTCTACCAATGATGATTGATCACCTAAAACAATATTTTAATAGCTGTGATTAAACTTCAACTGACTAATAGGAAAAATGTGATGACAACATATTTTAGTAGTAGTTAATTCGATCAAGCACAGTATCATACACAGTCAATGTTTTTAGGATCAATGGTTATAACCGTGAATTATTTTTGGAGAATTGGTTAAGATAAATAAATGTCTGAATATAACATGCAGTTTATTTTAAAAATTAATCCGAGAGGTTCTAATGTTGGGCGACTTCAAATTTAGAGGTAGAGTGTCGACGTTCAAAACAGTGGATTTAATGTGGCTGATTTATATCAATTAAATTAAATTTTGGGTTATGGAATTTAGTGGCATATTGAATTCGCAATAGAGATATTTTGCAATGCTTATTTTGGGAGGTCACTGGCTTTAACTTTATTTGAAGCATACGCAATAGTAAAGGGAAGAAATTAAATACAAGGACTCAGCTGTTATCATTATTTGAAGCATGTGCCCACTGAAACTTTTTATTAAGGATTTCAATTTCCTTTATTAAGAAACTTATAAGAGAGGGTATTTGAAGTTTGTTATTCTTATCGCTATTGTGTGTGGGCCTGTATTATTTTCCTACTTAGGTATACAAAGCTCTAAGACAACACGGTAAAATCGAAATTATAATCTTTTATTGCAAATAACACTAACAACAGTTAATTAGTGCTCAGATTATGTTGGGATTTTACAATCTTTGGCACAATGGCATTACAGAGTAGTTATTACCACTACAACAAAACACTTTATTTTTGCACCTGATACGCGGTTCTCTAACCATGTGAGCATCATCACGAGTGATGACTGACTGTCGACTTACGAATACTGACATGGTTAGTTTAACACGTGTTCAGTGAAAAAATAAAGTGCTTGGTGCGGTGGTGATAACTGTTGTGTAGTGTTAATTTCAAATGGAATTTTATTTATCGCACATTCGTATTAACTTGGAAATATTGAAGGAAGTGATAGAAACCTGCTCGACATAACTTTAGTTTAGAAACTTGTGTTGACCCATCAAAGACTAATAACCGGTGTGCTTAACCATTCTGGTTCCACAGACATCAGTGGGTCGTGTAGACAATAGAAAAAAATATCTTCTAAGTTTATAGATGATGAATACTAACCAAACCTTCCTTTTAGTTTATTTTATTGCCATTCTGCCATAGTATGAAAGTGCAATTCCTTCGCGTTAACGTCAAAGCAATCTTAAAAATCTTTCAGACCGAGGTTTCATGGGAATTAAACCGCCTTTTATTCTTTAATCCCAAATTTCAGTTAATTGAATGCATGTAGGAAATATTAAAATAGCCATTTTCAATTTTAAAAGTCCTTTAATCATAGAATCTTTCAGAATAATAAGCCAATAATTTAGTAAATGTATTAAACCTAGTCTGTCATATTAAATTTATGAAATCTAATTAGACATTTGTTACTGAACCTCAAAAGCCTTTAATACTAAGTTTGATCGTAACCGTTCAAAGTAGGAATCGATGTCCGATACTGTCTTCAGATAACGTATTATGAAGTATTTTAATGAAGCTGGCGCCAAAAAAGCTTCTGGCACAGAGGGAATACCTGTCATAGTACTCCAAAAAATGTGCGAGCGAACACCACTTTTCTGTAGATTTTTCAACCTATCCTACAGAAAGGGAATATTTCCTTCCTCCTGGAAATTCGGTAGAATTCAGCGGATACCCAAAAAAGGCAAGAAGACCTTGCCAAAAAACTATCAACCTGTCGTACTGCTTTCAACGCAATTGAATACTATGGAGAATTTCGAGCGGTGTTGGTATTTTACTTTCTATAAGGCGCCTGTTAAATTGAGCTTAAAGAGATTGTTTTATCGATGCCCCTCTATACCTTATCATTTCTACAGTTATTTCATCGTCCTCTGGTTCTTTGTTGTCGTGCATATGTTGTATGGCGTTCATTATTTCATCCATTGTTACATTGGGAATTTCTTCAGATTCCACATTTCTTCCTATCACTCTATTTCCCTATTGTTTCCCGTGCGGTGGTGATATTTTCGTATCATATAGTGTTTGATAATATTTCTCTGTAGCTTCCTTTATGTCTTGGATTTGTGCGATCTCTTGGTTACCGTTATTTATAAGTTTTATTATTTGATGCCTCCCTTTACTTATTTATTTGTTTAGGTGTTTCAGACTTTTTCTCTCTTTCAGAGATTCTTCTATTTCTGCACTGTCTGACGTTTTTTCTGATCTTTTTCTTTATTTTTTTTGTCTCTCTGCCAATTCTAATCTGCCATTTGTAGGATCATTTCTTAATAATTCTCTGTTTAATGAGATTTTGTGCCCCTTTACTTAAGTTTTGTGTTTTTTCTTTTTTCGAGGTTACTATTTGTTTTCTAGTCATGAGTAGGCTGTTGGTTATTTGTGCATTTAGTTCATCAAGTTCTGTTTAGTAGTTGATGTGATATGATTTTCCAGTGCTTGTTGATATTCGTCTGTGTTTTGTTTTATTATTTCTGTTGGTATCTTTGTCTTTGTATGCGTTATCAATCTACGTTTCTTCTGCTTCAGATTTATCTTTATTTTTTCTCTGAGCATCCAATGGTCACTACTAATGCTTATCGTGTTCAGGACTATCGTGTGGATTACCATATTCTTGTCATCCGATAAAACAAAACCAATTTCGTTTCTTGTTATACCATCTGGGCTTTGCCATGTCCATCGTCGAAGTTCTGGCTTTTGGAAAAATGTGTTCATAACGTACAAGTTATTTTCGTTGACAAAATTTGATAATATTTTTCCTCTGCTGTTCCTCGTACCCAAACCAATGTAAAAAAACCGGTTAAAATGACTCCAAAATTTTTTTTTTTAATGGCATCGGAAAGCTGACGTCGAGACCTAAATTTTGAAAAAAGATTCGCTAAATGGCATAAAACGGTGGGCAATTCAAATTTTAAATAACAAATTCAATTGTGTCCAGTGGGTTCAATATTTTTGTAACAAAATTTTAGGGTATGTGTGCTATAATAAAAGGAAAGTTTCAAGCTGATCGGTTCACTTAGTCGACCTGTACAACAAAATGGAAAAAAAACAGATTTTTGCCAGTTTTTCAATTTTGTAAGTTATGTACACATTTCAGCGATTTAAAACCAACGAGAATTTGTTGAAAATTTCATTACGAAGAGTTTAGTTTTGATCAGACTGATATAACCAGAGTTATTCACATTTTAAGCTCAAAAAACGCGTTTTGAGAACTACAATTGTTTATAAATAAAGGAACACAAGTTTTTCGAGGTTCAAAACGCAGGACAAAACTCCTGGTGATACCCCAGAGAGGATGAAATCATAATATTGTTGGATTTAAACTATGCCTATCTATTGTTGGATTTAAACTATGCCTATCTCCTTATTATTTCGACCTTTTTTTACTGCACTAGTATTACTTTTACTATTATTACAGTGTTATTCAAAAGGTGACAACAGCTTGTGACATTACTGAAATCTCATAACATTATCTGTTGACGGTATATGTATTCGTTTTTTTTTTTTTTTATGGGTCTAGCACACGTGCTGCAGGAAAGTCCCTAAAGCGCTACAGGAGTGACGCGTGTGCGGAGAAAAACGATTCACGTTGTTCTTGAATCGCTGTAAATTGTACTCGGTGGGAAATACAGTCCTGGGCAAATTATTCCAAAGGGATGATGTTCTCAATATAAAAGACTGCCTGAAAAGCGTTGTACGAGGAGTAACAAGCTGAACCTCATACGGATGTAAAGTATTAGCGCGACGTGTACTTCTAACATGCACCGCTCTGGGAGGAATTAAGCGGGCCACATCCTTCGAACACTTTCCATGAAAATACTTATAGAATAGGCTCAAGTCGCCAACCATTCTTCGATGTTCCAGCGAATCGAGGCCGCCGGTCAGTTCCGGGTCTTCAATCAGACGAACAGCCCTTCTCTGAATAGAATCCAACAAATGCAGTGTATGTTTGGGAGCGGAGCCTCAAACATGGGAGCAGTATTGCATAGTTGGTCGAATTTGAGCTTTGTAAAGAATTAACAGTTGTGGTGGAGTATAAAGCTTTCTGGTTTGAAATAATATTCCCAACTTTTGAGAAGCTCTTCTTGCTATGCCTGCAACATGTTCATGCCAGGACATATTTGCTCCCAAATTAACGCCCACCAAATTGAGTGACGATGGGGGAATGGAGTGCCCCGACAAAACTATGTTGGGTTCAGCAACGTTAACTTTTTTAGAAAAAACTGCCGCCTGGGTTTTTGAAGCGTTGTTCCAAACGTGTGTTACATATTTTTGACGAAAGCCATATCGGTGATCGCTAATAATGTTGAATCCTTCAAGATATTTTAGAAGATGCTGATTGATAGCCTTTTCCATGACTTTCGATATTATTGAAAGCAGTGCGACTGGTCGGTAGTTATTTGGCAAGGTCTTCTTGCCTTTTTTAGGTATCGGCTGAACTGTGGCACATTTCCAGCAGGAAGAAAATATTCCCTTTCTGTAGGATAGGTTGAAAAATCTCCAGAAAACTGGTGTTAGTTCCCTCGCACAGTTTTTGAGAACTATGGCAGGTATTCCGTCAGCGCCAGAAGCTTTTTTGGTGTCTAGCTTCATTAAAATACGCTTTATGATACGCTGTCTGAAGACAATATCGGGCATCCTTGACTGCACTATGGGAATAGTATTTCCTTGGAAATCGACAGTAGAATGTGAAGCAAAGAATTCAGCCAACAAGTTCGCTTTCTCAACAGGTGTCGTTGCAATAGAATTATCTGGCTGTGTGAGTGGTGCATTTGGTGAAATTTTGACTAACTGCCTTAGCGACTGACTAAAAGGACCTGGAATTGTTGGGACAAGCGAGTAGTTTGTTTCTAATTCGTTGATTGTGTGCCTCCTTGGTTTCGTCGATAATTTCTTTGCATCTGTTCCTGGCACGAACAAAGGTGTTACGGTTTATGGTGTTAGGATTTTCACGCCATTGTCGGTAGGGAAGATGTTTACAATTAACAGCTTCTTTGCATTTTAGGTCAAACCAAGGCTTGCCGTTGGAAGGGCATTTCTTCGAAAAAGGGATGTAAACCTCCATACCGGCCAAAATAACATCAGAAACCTCCCTGGCGCAGTCAGATGGGTCGTCGGATAGAAAACAAACCTCTAACCATGGGAAAGTTCGAAAATATTCCTTGAGATCTTCCCATTTAGCAGATTTATAGTGCCAAATCTTGCGCGGCTTAGGCGCTTCTCTGTCACTGATTGGTACGATATTCGATGTCGAAAGTAGTTTATGGTCAGAAGAACCTAACGGCGGATTTATGCTGACCGTGTAAATCTCCGGATTGATGGTTAAAAACAGATCAAGAAGACTGGCGAACTCCTCGTCTCGATCAGGGACTCGTGTTGGTTCGTCAATAACTATTGCAACTATTATTTAATATATTTTAAAAATATCTGTAAAATAGAAAATAAAAGCTACGGTTGTGTCTACTAGCACATTAGAAACAGCTGGTACTATTCAACCCATAAATATAAGATAAAATGGTGAAAAATAACAAAAAATTTATAGATAACTTTGGAAAATCCAATACTTAGCACCTTTCCTACTTTTTTCATTTTAAATCGTTTTATAGTTCTCTGGAGTTAATATGTAAGAATGATTTAGTTTATGTTAAGTAGCGTAGCAATATGCACTCCAAATTTGTAAACTGATATCTGTAAAAGTTATGTTAAAAGATAATTAAGTGTTTTGGACACTTGGCATCTTGGGTATTTTAACACCTCAATAAGTATTTCCAGTTGAAGTTTTTCAGCTAATATGTTCTTCATTTTTAGTGTTCCGTACGGAACACTGATAAGATCACTTTGGTGTCCGTCCGTCCGTCTCTCACGCCCGATTTTCTTGTAAACTAGTTGACACAGAAAGTTGAAATTTTGTATTAATATAGGAATTGATGGCCTCATCAGAGCCGTGTAGTTTTGAAAGTTAAATTTTGACATAAGGGGTCAGATTTGGGGGATGAAATCGGAAGTGAAAAAATTTTTTTTTTTACTAGATCACCGAGTAGGGTGTCAAATGAAAGCTTGCAAAAACACGAGTTAAAATATATATAATGTAATACTTGCCAATACTTTTCTTTGAATTATTTTTTAAAAATCGCGAAAAATCGCGCCCCTTATCTCAAAAAGTACTGATCAAAAAACTTTGAAAAAATTCTCCACGGGGTGTAGATTGAAAGAAAATTGTCACGAGTGCATTACCTTTAATAATTTACCTGGTATATAAAAAAAACAAAAATTTCAATTTCATCAGTTTTCAGTAAACAAACTTTGTTGAGAACTCATTTGGTGTGTGTTGCTTTTATTTTAAAAGGAATCAACGTACAGAATACTAATTGCGCAAGTTCAACTTGCGCTTGACTGGTTATTAGAACATAAATTAATTTAAAAAATAAAGTTTTGGCCTTTAAGATAAACAGAATATTTTCTCTGTAATATAAAGGGATTCCTAAATTTCAAAATATACAAACCAGTTTTAGAGTTTTCCTCTTTTCTCAGCACTTCAATATTAGTTTTATTAGGTTCCTCCGATTCTTTTAACAATTCTGCCCTACTTATTACTGACTCAATAGCATCATCTACACTACTTAATTTCATGGGTTTCTTATTCTCTTTTAGCGCATCCTTATCTGTATTATCTAAAAAGTACAATAATAATTAAATTATTTTGAGTACTACTAGTAGTTTACAATCCAGCTGTTAACTCCAATAGGGATATTGTGAGTATCTGAAAGTCAATCTTATCAAAACAAACTAAAAGCAAGTAGAATAAATAAAATTTGAGTAAGTGCCTCTTTTTAAGAATTGACTTTAGAGTTAACTAAATTGATTTATTATAGAACATCATTATCATATCTGTACTTATGGGGCAGTTGACGTTGTTAAACTACAGTTACGAACCTGTCGGACAATTTTATAGAAACTAATATAATGTGATTATAGTCATAGTTGAGTCTACTTACAAGAGTAATTTGTGAAATAATTGTAGTCTTTGCTATAAATACCGTTTTGTAAAATTTAGAAATTGACAGTCTTAGATATTTGAAATTCAAAAAAAGTTAATTTTATATAAATAAGTTTTATATTGCTGACAACTAAATAGTGTTTTATTTTTAAACACGTTCACTCAAAGGATCTAAAAGTTAAACCTGATCTAGTTATCATGAAATCTACAACCTCTGTTGTCCAGTGAACTTTTGTTTTTGATAAATAAATGTTTTTATAGAATTTGACAACCAAGTTGAGTATTAAGGCCTCGAAATAGGTAGGTAATATAACAGTTTTTAAAATCTTAACATATAATTTTATTATATATAATCATGAATATAAACAAATTATCTGGTCATATACTACACAGCCCCATAACTTTAGTTGGCTTATTGGTGTTCTAGTTAATTTAAATTTTTAAAGTAAGGCCTGTTTATTGAAGGCATGTCTCATAAGAGGTGCAACAAATTGAAGTAGTAAAAAAATTGCACCTGACTGCGGGATAATGATACATCTTGCATAAGAGACTGGAAGTAAATTTAAATTATTGCCTACCCTATTCTGTTTTTATTTACTTTGTTACTTACTTGTTGTAATACAATCAGTCCTCTTTTCATCCACAAGTTGAACAGTTTTCTTCTGTTCTTCTGCCAGTCTTCTTTTTTTAACTTGAATTTTATCATGACTAAATAACTTCTTTTTAATGGCTTGTTGCATACTAATATTTGGTTTATTAACAATTTGTTTCTAAAAATAAATGAAAACTTGGTAATAAATAAGTAGTGTGTAAAACGTCTTTTTAGGGCAAAACCCGAGTTTTCTAACCACATTTCATGTATCAGTTATATTATTTTATTATTTCTACCATGCTTTTTAATAATATTGTAATATTGTGGTAATACTGAAGATGCTCTGGTGATCTATTCTTTAAATATTTGAGATGAGCTTTATCTCTTAATCGCATTAAAAGCTTTATATTATCAGTAGTCCAAGGAGCACTTTTTTTTTTCTTTGGCCTTTATATACCTTAAGGGCGGATGCTTATATATATATATATATATATATATATATATATATATATATATATATATATATATATATATATATATATGGTTGAAACGGTCCTGTAAGTTGACATAATACTCTCCATTAACCGTTTTGCGCTTTTGAAGGTAATCGACGTGTATTATGCCACGTGCATCCCAAAACACTATAGCCATGACTTTGTTGGCCGATAAAGTCGCCTTTGCCTTCTTTGGTGTCGGTTCACCACGGAAAACCCACTGTTTAGACTGTTCTTTGGCCCTTATATACCTTAAGGGCGCATGTTTATTTACTTTATATATATATATATATATATATATATATATATATATATATATATATATATATAAATAAATATATCTAAAGTAAATAAGCATGCGCCCTTAAGGTATATAAAGGCCAAAGAAAAAAATAGTGCTACTGATAACATAAAGCCTTTAAGGCGGTTAAGAGATAAAGCTCATCTCAAGTATTTAAAGAATAGATCACCAGAGCATTTTCAATATTACTGGGAGCTCAGAAATCTTGCTAAGCATGCTATTATTAGAGAAAAAATTTCATATTTTAGTCATTTTCTCGAAAAAGTTACGTCTTCTGGAGAGAAGCAGCTCAGTTAAACGTGACACATAACAAATTGGGATCTTATCTCATTAAATATTTTTTCTTCGTATGTTGAACGACTGAATAACGTCTTAGCAAATAAAATGATTTATTATAAACCTGATACTCATCCAAATGAATTGAAATTTAGTTTTAATCGAAATACTGACTCAGAGTTGTTATCCATCATAAATAAAATCTCTACTAATGCCATAGGAGAAGATGGGATTTGAGTTAAAGATCTTAGACTTTGTCTTCAGTACAGCAGGCGGCCGCTAATAAATATAATCTTGTATATTGGCAGGGTACTTTCTGTTGGGGTCGTATGATAAGTACCTGGCTTTGACAAGAAAAAAACATTTTTATGTGTAAAATTTATTTCATTTTTCAACATAATCTCCTTCTAGCTCGATACACTTAGTCCAATGTTTTTCTATCTTTTGTATCCCATCTAAAAATACGATTTCTCTAACCCTTCAAAATAGGCGTTCGTTTCAGCAATCACCTCATCGTTTGAACCAAATTTTGTTTTGCCGAGCCATTTCTTCATATTCGAAAATAGAAAATAATCGTTGGGGGTTAAATCTGGGTAATATGGTAGATATGGAAGCAATTCGTATCCTAACTCAGGGAATTTTACCATGGCGATGACACAAATGTGCACGTGTGCATTGTCTTGATGAAAGAGAATTTTTTTCTTCGCCAAATGCGGAAGTGTTCCTTTCACAGTATGGTTGAAACGATCTAATAAGTTGACATAATACTCTACATTAATCGTCTGGCGTTTTTCAAGGTAATCGACGTGGATTATGCCACGGGCATCCCAAAACACTATGGCCATGAATTTATTGGCCGATAAAGTCGCCTTTGCCTTCTTTGGCGTCGGTTTGCCACGGAAAACCCACTGTTTGGACTGTTTCGTCAACAGTTATGAATCGACACCAAAAAGTTGTTAAATGTGCGGTGTATTGTCAATTGTGAGCAATCGTGGCATCCTTCTTGCGGAAAGCTTTCTCATATCCAAATGAGTTGTTAAAATGTTCTGCACCCGTTCAGTTGAGATGCTCAGTCTTAGCAATCTTACGCACTTTAACTCTCCGATCATTTATCACTAAATAGTGGATTTTTGGAATCATTTCTGATGTGGTGATATTATTTGGACGTTCTTCATCAAAAATGCTTGTACGGCCGCGTTTAAATTCAGTTGTTCAATATTTTATGGTCGATAACGAAGGTGCAGAGTACCCATAAACTGCTGAATCTTTTTGTTTTTCGGGGTCTATATTTTCTTTATGCAATATTTTTCTGAAATAAAAATAATTTCCGTACACTTACGTTATTGTTATCTTTTAAACTGTGTCGAAAAAAATGTTAATGCTTGTTTTATTCTTTTTCTAATTAACTTTAAAATATGCACAGATACTTTCTAGCTACCTGCTGCTTTTAAAGTTATTCATGGGTCTATTAAGTTATAATTCACTTGATTTTAATCACAATAAAAGAGATTAAGTCCAAGTAGCGGTACATAAAAATTTAGCAAATAATAATAATAATAATATATATATATATATATATATATATATATATATATATATATATATATATATATATATATATATATATATATATATACATATACATATACATATACATATACATATATATATATATATATATATATATATATATATATATATATATATATATATATATATATATAAATTAATTCTACGAGTGTTTAAAAATCATATAATATAAAACATTTCTATTATGGCTTTTTTGGTCTTGCAGATATCAGCAATCATCATGGAGTTAAAAATTCAAATTTTGCATATTTTTCATTATATTTTTAAATTTCAGTAGCTTAGTTTTTCAAATTTATTTATTATAAAAATTTAAATTACCTTTTCTCCTTGGCCCTGTGAACTACTCTCGCTAGCAGCATCTTCTTCGTCAGTAGTTTCCAAAATTCTCTAAAAACAACAGATACTAACTATATTTATAGTTTTTATACTACTATAGCAAGGTATTTTACCATTAGATATCTAATATGAAACTCGACAACTTATTTTTAATTTAGAACTTTCCTAGCTTTAATAACACTGAATTTATTCAATTCTTTTACCTGCATCCACCTTTTCTTTTCCTTGTAATACAAAATTTAGAAATATAATCTCATTAGTTTTAACTATCTTCTTTATAATCTTCAAACAATAGGCTACATGACAGTAAAAAGAAAATAATAAAATTTCTTTTTCAAAGGATACAATAAGTTGTCAGGATAACGAAAATCACGTTGATTCATTATATCATAATAAATAATATATTATTTTTAATAAAATAAAAACATAAAAATTAAGTAATTAATCACGTAATGTCGAACACCAATCAGAGCGCGTGATGTTACTCCTCAGTAAAACAGTACTCCAATTTGTTCCCGTGCATTTAGAGTGTCTCGATCTCTCGCGTTATTATTTGTTTTTGTGGTTTTGTGTTTAGTTTTTCTAACTAATAGTTAAAACAAGGAATACTTTAAAATGGAATCTGGCTTTACCAAGACAAATAGCTCAAATTTGTCCAAAATTGATGTAGTGGTGCTAGGAATGTTTCTCGGATCAAACAGTGATTTCTGCTCATCAGAATTCCGAAATGTTAAAGCATGTAAGTATATGTGTTTTAACGAGAATAATGTAATTTTGTGCTTAAAAATAGCATTTACGTGCACTTGTCACTTTATGTCTTAGATTAAACTTTTGTTAAGTTAAACAGATCAGTTTTCAGAAAATATCTAAGACTGATAAAATTATGGTGATTACAGTGTTAATAAATTATTATTTAATTTCGGGTCTTCGCGGCCATTCTAAGGTGATGATACCATAAGCTACGTGCAGCTGAGCGTGATAGCAAGATATGCAGTTTTTTTTCTATTATCTGGTTGACATTCAGACTGTTGGAATGCGACCTGGTTTTGTAAGCACTTTTGAAACCGAGCCCATTATGTGATATATATGTAATTTTCCATATCATTTGGCAACTGTAACAAGAAAATATTTGTATAAATGATAATAAATAATTAACAAAAAACTCAAGTTGAACCTAATCTCAAAGACAGTTCATTTTAATAATGTATGGAAAAAATTAATTATTACGATACATACATATTAAATAACATGAAAAATTAAATAGAACTGACATCAAAGTGATATTCACAGAAATAAATTGAAGTATTTGTTGAAATATACGCTGGATCTGGTCCTGCAAGTTTTAGCCACTTCTTCAGCTGTTTGGGATTTAAATAAACAATTTACTAGGGGTTTTTGTTGATAAATTTACACATTGAGGTACTGAACATCACTTATAAACTTTAGAATTCATTATATTCAAAGAAATTACCGAACTACTTGTTTGTTTATAAAAGTGTTTAACTAAGGACTGACGTCATAGACGCTGCTCTGAGAGTTATCAGCGTTTTGGCGGTAAAATTTATATTTAAATTTAAAAGAATGCGAAATTTGCATTAATATATTTTGTTTCGCTAAAATAATATATTTTCGAGCTATAATAGACGGATACGTACAATAACTCATTTTACAAAACTTGTCATGTAGCCTATTAAGGTTTATGTACTGTAGCAGCCAAGTTTTTAGAAACTCCAAACAGAACTTCGGTTATCTCTATACACTGAGAAGTTAAAATAAATATTTTTTATTGCTTCATTACATAAATATTATCACATTATACACAGTGAGCAGCAGAATTCATAAAGCAAATAAGAATTAAAACTTACGTTCTGTCATGTTCTGCCTCTTAGTGCGACCGTGTTGGAAGGCAAATTTTTAAAAACAAGGTTTTTTTTCAAATAAAAATATAACGAAACATTCTAAAACTTATTTTTAAACTAATCAGTAATTTCTTGGCAGTAATCTGTTCAACTGTCGAGATGCAAAAGATGTGTGACATAGATTAAGAGATTTTCTGTTGATTTTTCCTTATAAAAACTAAATTGCTGCCAATACTAGATCTTTTGAGATATCTTAAAAAATGTTAATTGAAAATCTTTTTCATAATTTTCGATATTACTAAAAACAACGCGACTCGTCAAGAGTTGTTTGGCGTGGTCTTTTTGGCTTTTTATGTATCGGTAGAACTTCAACAGAATTCCAACATAAAAAAATATTGTTTTTCCGTTGAAAAGACTACAAAAAAAGTGGTGTTAGTTTGTTGACCTATTTCATTAGTACGATGATAGGTATTTTATTAGCACCAGAAGCTTTGTTGGTTGCCTAGCTTCATTAAGATACATTTATGACACATTGTTTGAAAAAAAGCTGGCATTCTTGATTGCACATCGGGGTGGTGTTTTTTCCTGGAAATTGATAATGGAGTGTGGGGAACAAGAGCTAGTAAGTTCACTTTTGAACAGAGGTATTGGCTGAACGTGTATGTGGTGGTAGAGTTGATTTAGTGAAATTCTGATAGGCAAGAAGTTTTTTAATTCTCTCGCTGTGGTTACACAGACTATTTGTTTGTATTACTAACAACAATTTCACGTTATGATTTTCACGCTACTCTCTTGTAATTTCGATTGGACCAGGGTAAGCCGTTAAGATACTTTTTCAAAAAAGGGATGTAAGCTTCCATGCATTCAGAAACCACTTCAGCTTATTCAGATGGATTGTTAGAGCTAAAACAAATGCTTAGCGAAGTGCAGGATCAGGTTAGTTCAGGTTAGTGCGTACGAGCTTCAGCCAATGGGACTGTATTACAAGGGGTGATGCCGGATAGGATGAGTATCTATCATCTGATTTACCATTTTAGTTACATTCTACTAAAGGATGAATGTACCATGTTCTGTCCTACCCTCACACAGTTAAGTGTTTTTAAATTATTTTAAATAATATAATTTTATTAATATGCTGATTACTGAAGATTACTTAGGAAAATAAAGTTAGGTTAAGTATATACATTGTTAGTTGCATACATAGGGTGGTCTAAGCTATATAAACGTTTCTATTACTCTGAGCAGATTATTTTAAACATGGGTTATCTAGCTAGCTAGATTTCAGATCCATCTTAGAAATTCTCATAACTTAGAGACCAAGAATGCTATGGTATGGGTATATAACTGAAGATGTTTTCGTTTATTCCATCAATCAATTTACTCTTTGTTTTGCACTGTATAACAATAAAATTCAGAAAACATCTGATGGAAAATGAAAATGTTCATAACTACTTAATAAAATAAAGAAGCCATGTTAGATGAGAACAATTCCATCTAGTGAACAATGTATGGTATTTTCAACAAACATTTTTTAATGGGGGAGTCATAAAAACCAAATAAGAAATGTTCCTCATTTAGTTGGAACGCAGGAATTGTCGTAATCGGGGAACGATTGAACAACATGAGATAGGCTGTCGATACAGTTATTATGGCCGATTGTCTGGAAGGTTTACAACAACTTATGATTCGGATGACGAAAGCGAGTGCAGAATATGGACTTGATATAAATGTCAAAAAAAAACAAATTTATGGTTATAAAGAAAAAAATTACATTCCACACCAACATCTCATAATAAATTAACAGCAAATTGAGAGAGTCACTAAATACACTTACTTGTACTGTACTAAATGATCAATGGGACCATTCGCAATAGATCCATTGCCGGATAGAAAAAGTAAGAGCCATATTCTTTAAAATGTTATCAGTTTTCAAAAGTCGATCCACCAAATTAACAACGAAAGTAAGACGCCTCCGCTGCTACGTCCTCTCGGTCTTGCTTTATGGAGTAGAATCATGGACCTTGACCGATACAACTAGCAAAAAGCTTACTATTTTCGAAATGTGGCTTTAACGTAGAATTCTAAGAATTTCATGGAGAGAATATGTCTAACGAAGAAGTACTCCAAAGATACCGAAATAATAAACACTCGCAAACTCGAATACCTCGGTCATATAAAGAGAAACTAAAATAGATACGGCCTGTTACAGCGAATCCTGCACGGGAAGATCCTAGGGTAATGTAGCCCAAGCCGACTGAGAATACTTCGGCTGAAGAATCTCAGCATGTAGTTTTTAGTAACAACAGCAGGACTATTCCGTGCCGTAGCAAACAAGGTCATAGTTGCCAGAGAATTTACAAAAATTTTTAAATTACTTAAAATTTGTATTAAGAGACATCTCGATAGACATACTTTTCTTTTTGGTTTGGTTTCACTTTCTTCCAGTTCACTTTCACTGTTTTCTTCTGAACTGCTAGATGATACCTCCGAAGTTGCTTCATTATTCATATTGAATTCTAATGCGCCACTATTGATATAAAACCCACCACGTGCTGTGGTTACATTGGGAGGTATAATTTCATCATATCCATCTGTATTATCAATAAAGGAATCTGTTTCATCATATCCAGCGCCAATATCTGCATAA
The DNA here is from genome assembly GCA_019049505.1 of Pachyrhynchus sulphureomaculatus. NCBI lineage: Eukaryota > Metazoa > Arthropoda > Insecta > Coleoptera > Curculionidae > Pachyrhynchus > Pachyrhynchus sulphureomaculatus. The sequence goes on along the minus strand of CM032449.1, from coordinate 94,410,988 downwards.
TCATCTCTGCGGCCCTTTCGTTTTTTTCTTGTTTTCTCCGCTCACTCCTCACTACTCCGGAGCCCTAAAAATGAATAACAAATAAAAAATCTACAGATTTTAAATTATGTTTATATGAGTGCCTTTATATATATATATATATATATATATATATATATATATATATATATATATATATATATATATATATATATAAAGGCACTGGCCAAATTATTAGACGCACTGTATTTTTTTTTTTAATTTTATGTTTCTTAAGAGTTTTTATGCAATATTGGTATATTTAAACTACAATATTATTGATTTTTATTTAAAAGAATTGTTGTAGACTACATATTCGCATTTATTTTTAACATATCGCAACACTGTGTTGACAAAGTGATACATGAACGTAAATAAGTACAAACCTGTATCAGTCGCGATCGGAATCGAGTCAGGTACGGACGTGTTTCTGTGGCTTTATGAACTGTGATTGTTTGTTTAACAGTTTTATACTACTCAGTTATTAGTTTATTTTGTATGCAGTGTTTTAAAAAAGTAATTGGACTATTTTCATTATGGGTAGAAAAGGCGATCTTTCACCACGTAAAAAAGCTGAAGTGAAGGCCCTGTGATTGCGAAAACATTTACAAACCGAGAAATATCACGAAGATTGGAGGTTTCTGAAGCTAGTGTACGATGCATAAAAAAGAAAATTGAGTCAGGGAAGGAATTAAGCCCGAAAAGAAAGAAAAGATGCGGTAGAAAACCAATTTTCACTCCACGGTCAGAGAGATGTTTGAAGAAAATTTGTGTAGAAAACAGATTTGCTACCACAAAGGTAATAAAATCACAACTCCAGGATGCTAGCGTAAATGCTTCTGAGCGCACTGTTCGAAGAAAATTGAAAGAATTAGATTTTAAGGCCTGTCGCCCCGCCAGGAAGCCCAAGTTAACAGCTGCAATGAAAGCAAAGCGCCTGAAGACAAAGATGTGGACTTCTGGAGATCGGTAAGATACAGCAATTTAATCAATAATTGATACATTATTATCATTTTCAGTTAAATAAAGCAAATAAACATGGAAGTTTATATATTTTTCCTATTTTTGACAGGTCTGCTTCAGTGACGAAAGCACATTCGAAATTTTGCAGAATAAAGCTCAGTATGTGCGTTGTCGTCATGGAGAAAAGTTTCATCCTGATTGTGTCGTCCCGACGGTTAAACATCCCACAAAAGTGATGATTTGGTCAGTCATCAGCGGCAAGGGCACTGGACGTCTGTACGTCGTCAAAGGAATAATGAGGCAAGATCAGTACAAAGAAGTATTACAAAATCGGTTGATTCCGCAGCTCAGAGAATGGTTTCCAAATGGGGAACCATTCACTTTCATGCAAGATGGAGCTCCCTGCCACACTGCTCGGTCTGTTAAAGCTTTTTTGGCAGAAAAAAATATCCCTCTGTTGGATTGGCCCTGATATGAACCCCATTGAAAATGTGTGGGAGCTGATGAAAAGAGAAGTGGCTAAAGATGTGATTACCAACAAAACCCAGCTCCTAGAAAAGATTATTCATGTGTGGAATCATCATCCTCAAATGCAGGAGACAGTACAATCCTGCATTGATAGCATGCCGCGCAGAATTAAAGCTTTGATAGCGGCTAAAGGTGGCTCAACTAAATATTGACTTTTACTAACATTAATTTCACTTTTCTTTAAAACTTAATAAACTTATGCTTTTCTAAATTATGTGTTTTAAAAATAAATAGGTAATTGATTGGATAATATAAAAATAAAAAACAAATCAATTTAAAATAATAAAACGGTACAATATCACTCGGTAATTAATATTTTACATGAAATCTTGCAGTGCGTCTAATAATTTGGCCAGGGACTGTATAGTAGAATTTCGATTATCCGAAATAATATGGACCAAAGTGATTTCAGATAATCGAAATTTCGGTTAATCCGAATTTTTTTACAAAATAGAAGTTTAGAATGAATACAATATTGCAGATTGACTTAAAAGCATTTATACGATATGCTATTACGTACATAGGTATTTATTAAAACAAAGAATAGAACAACTAGTTTACTTATTTTATGTATATGTACGAAAAATCGAAAATAAAACAGTTTCATTCTTAACTTTAATGTCTTAAAAATGAGGTAATTTTTAACTGCACTCGTTTTGCGTTAGTTCTGTTTTTGGCTGCAATGTCTTTCCAACGTTTGATAAGTAAAACGTCTGCGGCGGTTGCATTTTCTTGTTGTTCTACATAAGTTAACGCTTTTTCTGGGGCCTCTAGTCTTTCTGAATGTGACATTTTTACTGGAATATTGTCAGTGGCTTCTACTTCGTTATCATCATCGACATCACTGTCTATTTTATTAGCATTTTTGCATACACTAATAATTAATTCTTGGTCAGTCATTTCATCTTCCACACTAACCATTTTAACCATTCACAAACATCGGTTTCCGTAACATTTCCACATCCTGATATTCTTGTAATAATTTGATGTAAACTTTCATTATCTTTTGTTTCTGCCTCTGAGTAATGTCTCTCCTCTTGTGGAATCAATTTTGACCAAGATTTTTCCAGAGTACTACGCTTTACTTGATTCCAGCCTGAAGCTATCCAATATATTACATTTTTCAAATTTATCTTTTTTAGATAATCAGCAAGATTGCCACCTTTATCTACTTCTAAAATATGCTCCAATAATAAACGCCTGTAACTGCGTTTTAAATTTTCCAATACACCCTGATCCATAGGCTGAATGAGAGAAGTTACAGCAGGAGGCAGGACATTGCTTTTATTTCCCCACTTTCAAGTTGCTCCGCACTTGGGTGAGTGGGGGCGTTATCTAGTAGCAGAATACATTTTCTAGGATATCCATATTCTTTTAAAAAAAAGTTCCACTCTGGGAACAAAATCTCCAAAAAACCAGTCTTTAAATAGAGTCGCGTTTATCCAGGCATTTTTTTTTATACAAAACAGGAAAAGCATTGCGACAAATATTCTTAAAGGTTCGTGGATTTGCTGACTTACCAACACATAATAATGAGAGTTTGTGTCTTCCAGAAGCATTACTGCATGCAAGAACAGTAATACGTTCTTTGCTACGTTTGTAACCAGGTGCTACAGCTTCCGTTTTTGAAGCTAAGGTATTGACAGCAACATTTTGTAGTTCAAGCCTGTTTCATCACAATTATAGATTTGGTCTGGTTGTAAACCATGTTCTTTCATAAGCTGCTCAAAATTCTCTGCAAATTTTTTTGCAGCAGATACATCAGCCGACAAACTTTCTCCACAAACTTTCAGTTGACGTACACCATGTCTTTTTTTCCACCTGTCTAGCCATCCATCACTTTTAGAAAAATTTACAGGCGTTTCAATAACCGGCAACTCTTCGCTTAAACACACTTTACTGTTTTAAAATTATTCCTGAAATTGGTATTGGTATTAATACCAATGTATTCCACGCTCTGGGTTCTGTGTAAACCATAAAATCATCCACTCTTTGGTCTTCACTGCTTTTCATACTTTTTTGTGCTTGTGTGGGCGATGACAAAACACTACACCATTTTTCAAGTTTTTCGCGATTTTTTCTCCACTTTGAAACAGTACTCACGGCTACACCTAAACTCTTCGCTATATTTTTAAGAAGTTCACCATTATCTAAACGTTAAATTGCTTCAAGTTTCTCTTTTAAGGTAATAACAACACGTTTACGCTTATTATTATGACGCTCCATTTTCTAAAATATCTATTAAAACGAAACTATTACCTCTGCCATAATAATAGACGTAATGAGTAACTTATAACACTCGTCGACTAACCAAAACATAGACAGCGGTGAAATTCTAAACGTCGGGGAGTCCCCGACGCGTTAAGGAAACCATTCATCGTCTGTTTCGAATAATGGGAATTTTGTCGTTTAATGGAAATACAATTTGCTATGTAACAGTTTGTTTCGGATAAGCCGGATTTCAGATAATCGCGATTCGGATAATCGGGATTTATTTTGTACTGTATATATATATATATATATATATATATATATATATATATATATATATATATATATATATATATCTATATATATATCTATATATATATATATATATATATATATATATATATATATATATATATATATATATATATATATATATATATATATATATAATATTTATATATATACAAAATTGTCATATTGAAGTGGTGAGAGATGCTTCCTTTGGACAATTGCACACTGAATTACTAGTGAAGAGACAAGGATCTACTAATATGACTCGAGCACAGCACAATAACCATGTGACTAACGTGCAAAAGGGAACTAAAAACCCACAAAATCACGTTAAAGTCAGACAAAAATTAAGGTTAAGTTCCGTCCAACTGGTCAAACAGTCAATGAGGAGTATTATTTAAGAGTTATACATCTCTTAAGCGAGTCAATTTGTAAAAAAAGACCTGAATTATGTCAAAAGAATGTATGAATTTTGAATCACGATAATGACCATCATAAAATGCAGTAATTATTTGTAACTTTTAAAGTTAGAATGAAACCATAACTATCCTACAAGCACTGTATTCGCCAGATATAGCATCATGTGACTTTTTAATGTTTTTCATGCTGACATCAACCACCTCGTGAATACCGTTTAGAATCTATAGAAGCTATAAAATTTTTTAAAATAGTACTTAGTGTTCATAATGCTGAAACCTTTTGGATGGATTGAAAAGTTCGCGGCCTCACCAAAAAAATAATTATAATATTTTTATTATAGTACCCTCAATAAGTTCATACTTTCTTTGGTTGTTGCAGTGTAAAATTTTGTTGTTGTAGAATTTGTGGTTTTTAGGTTAGAACGACTTTAGTGAGACCAAGTGCAGCGTTTTTGGAAAAATGGAAAAAATTGAACAACGTGCGGTCATCAAGTACCTGTTTAAAAAAAGATTAACACCAAAGGAGATCCACGATGAAATGAAAATAACATTAGGGGAATCTGCTCCGTCATATACCACCATGAAAAAATGGGTTGCAGAATTTAAACGTGGACGAGAGTGTATCGAAGATGACCCTTGCTCCGGCCGGCCCACGACGTCTACTACTGAAGAAAACATCGGCAAAGTGTGTGATTTCATATTGAAAGACAGTAAATTAACTATCAGGGAGATTGCAGATATAATAGGCATCTCGTATGAACGAACAAAAAACGAACTCGGATTTTCTAAGGTGGGTCCCCAGATTGCTTTCAGTCGAACAAAAACGGTGAACCGACCCCAAAGAAAGCGAAGACAATTCTGTCAGCTGGAAAAGTGATGTCGTCAGTTTGTTGGGATGCTAAAGGTATTATTATGGTGGACTACCTTCCGAAAGGCGAAACAATAAATTCGACTTACTATTGCACCCTTTTGCGTCGTGTACGTCAAGAAATTAAAGAAAAACGCCTAGGATTACTGAGAAAGAAAGTTTTGTTCCATCAGGACAACGCTCGCGTTCATACGTCTGTTGAGTCTGTGGCTCAAATTCGTGATTGTGGTTTCGAATTGCTGCCCCACCCGGCTTATTCTCCTGATTTGGCACCTTCGGACTTTCATCTGTTTACAAACCTAAAAAAAAAAAAAACCTCGGTGGCCAGAAATTTTCATCAAATGAAGAAGTCGAAGCTGTAGTTAAGCAGTATTTTGAAGACTTTGAGGTATCTTTTTTTCAAACAGGTGTGAAAGCTTTGGAAAGCAGGTGGAAGAAGTGCATAGAGCTAGATGGAGATTACATCGAAAAATAAAAATATTTTTGTACGTATTTTATTTTGTTTTCTTGACTAGGCCACGAACTTTTTAATACATCCTCGTATTAATACTAATAATAAGGTATCATTTCATTCATTTAAATGTAAGGAAGTTATAGAATAGACCAAGAGGGCGACCCGAAATTTTAACCTGTCGACTAATCGTTTTCCTAGTTGTTCATTCTACCGGGCGAGTCGCATAAAAGCCTTTAACGTTGATTTTGTGGCTCCCGTGACCTGGAATGCCCACAATGGAATGTCGTTTAACCACATGAATCAAGTACCATAACAATTGTTGACATTAAAAAAAGTCAAGCGCCCCAAAGGGCAGACGCCGCTGAGACCGGATCTAACCTTAGGGCCTAAAAAACGTCGATCCAAAAATGGACTGTCATTTAACCATATAAAATCAACAAATTTATTTTGTTCTTGACAAAATAAGAGGGAACCTACAAAAGGCGGACGCCTCCAATACCGGAGGACGAAGCTGGACCCGCTTTTTCCAGCAAAAAGCGGTTGTTTTTCGACTTTTTGCCCTTTGGGGCGCTCGACTTTTTTAGTGTCAACAAATGTTATGGTCTTGATTCAAGTGGTTAAACGACAGTCAATTTTTGGAAGTATCATTTTGGGCCTTATCTGCGCATTCGAGGGCACGGAGACCGCAAAATCAAAGTTAAAGGCTTTTATTCGACTAGCCCGATAGAATGAAAAACCAGGCAGTCGGTTAGTCGACAGGTCAAAATTTTGGGTCGCCCTCTTGGTCTACTAGAACATTTGTATTAGAGAGGGGGGTACCGAGTAAATCACTTTTTTTTAGGTTGTGTAACTTTTTCATGAACTTAAACATTTTTGTTGAGAGCTCGTAGTATAATTACATTTTGTCCTTGACAAGTGTTATTTCTATATTTTTGAAAATATTAAAATAATCTAAATATCATATCTTAGCTATCATCAATCATATCTCTAAACTGATCAAACTAAAAAATAACCAAATGTTCCGTTTTCTTAATATTATTTATTATAATAATTTAATTACTTTTTATATAAGGAGTCGCTTACAACCACATGGTATTTTATTTGGTAATAATTTTTAGTATTCTGAAGGTAAATTTGACTTGAAGTGGGAAAGCAAAAAGGAACCAAATATTTCCGTTTTACTTTTTTGACTAACGTAAAATTTTGTTTTAATTTATCTTATCAGTAGGTTATGAAATCGCTTACAGTGAGTTTTATTTAGAGACTTTGATAATAATAAAGTAATATTTTAAACATAAATTGCCATTCAACCAAACAATACTTTAGTTAGTTGGTTTCTTACACTTCCACGTCGGGATCCGAATAAAAACGGCTTTGTAGAGGTATATCAACTTAATGCTACACAAAAAATAGTTAATTTTTTCTAATGTTTATATTTTTACTTCCACTGCCAAAGGGAAGTAGTGTATTAGTAGTGTTTTAGGGTCTCTACATCATGGAAAACATAGTCTTCCATTTCCACCGGTCTGTCGGTTGGTACGATAATTTTCAAACGAAAAAAGACATCGATTCAAATTTAGCACACATGTAATACCTGAAGTAGGAATGGAATCTATAATTTTTGAGTAATATCGCTTTAGAGAAAAGGGTGAAAGAGGTGGAGATTTTGATATATTTTGTATATTTCCAATATCAAGAATCTTTTTGGTTTGGTGGAACCAATCAGCTCACGTAAGTTTTGACGAATGCGCCAGTCGAAATATTAAACGACGGCAACATTGTAAGTGTAACATAAGTTGTCTAATCTAAGTATAAGTAGTAGCAAATAAAATGATATTTAAATTGATACATTACAAGTTTATTAGAACTAACCTGAACTAAATAAAGGTGAAACTTTTCATCTGATTGAAAATAAGACGCGTTATCTAATGTCTTAATATGTTAAAGCACTCATTTTTTTTTTTCGGTAAAGAATGTTCTTTGTGCATTCAACTTTACCATCCACCATAAAAAACTAAAGGGTTGTTAATTGTTGCTAAGCAACCTTGACTCCCATCAAAACAAAAAATTCTTAACCGACTCTCATTAATTTATACTATAAATTTAAATAAATTAGAGGTAGAGATTATAAGTTGAGTTATATTTTAATAGAACGATTGTTATTAAAATTTGTTCATGTTACTAACAACACATTCTTTGTTACTTGAAGTTTTCAAATATAGTATTAAAAAGCAACTGGAAATATTTTATTCTACAGCCTTGGCCAAAAGTATTAGGCACCCCTAATAAACACGTGAAACTCATAAAATATTAAAAAGACTAATTGTTCTAACAATACTATAGGCGGCGCTGTCAAAAGCTAACTTAACTTTTACAGGTCCATAAAACACCTGGCTCACAAAATTGCGATAATGAGGTTTTTTGAAAAATATTTTTAATGGTTTATCAGTCTCTTTTTACTACTTGTAGTGTCAAGAAGTTTTCGTGCGTATTTTATTTGTGAACTGGACATTCTTATAATTGAGAAATGCCTAAGAAAAGTGAGCTTGGTATCGAAAAACGAATTAAAATTCAAACCCTATATGAACAAGGCAAGTCCCAAGTAGAAATAGCCAAGTTAGTGAAATATTCTCGGTGCGCAGTGCAATGTGCTATTAAAAGGTTTGTGGAGACTGGCTCCCATACCAACAAAATGAGAATGGGCAGAAAACGAGCGGCAGGACAGAAAACTCATCCGCGAGTCTATTAAAAATCGAAAAAAAAAAAAAACATCATCTGAGTTCGCTGCAACTCTGTCGGAAGAGATTAGGTTGCCGATTAGTTCTCGAACGGCAAGAAGAAGACTGACAGAAGCTGGATTAAGAGGGTGCAAAGCTAGAAAGAAGCCTTGGCTTTCAGAGACCAATAGGAAGAAACGTTTAGAGTGGGCTCTGAAGCACTAACATTTTAGCGAAGAGGATTGGTCTAATGTTGTATGGTCCGACTAATCCAACTTTGAGGTAAGTTTTTATATGATTTATATTAATAAATAACTACATACAATTACTCTTGATTTAATTAACTGAGTATTTTTTCTATTCTTACAGCTATTCGAAACGTCAGGTGTGACATTCGTGAGGTGGCGTGTGGGCGAGGAATACCATCCAGATTGCGTGGTACCTACTATAAAACACGGAGGAGGCAGCATTATGACCTGGGGCTGCATGGCTGCGAAAGGTGTCGGCGAAATGTTCGTTTGTGAAGGCCGCATGAACAGCCAAAAGTACATAAATGTACTAGAAACTGTACTGATGCCTTCGCTAACGCGCATTTTTGGCGACACTAATTTAGACGACATCAAATTCCAGCAAGATAATGCACCTTGTCATAAATCAGCGGCTACGATGCGCTGGTTTAGAGACAATAACATTGTCTTATTGCATTGGCCGGCGCAGTCTCCAGATCTAAACCCTATCGAGCATCTTTGGGGTATTCTGAAGCGCAAGATATGGGAGTAGCGTTAAAAAGCGTTTTGATGGATGAGTGGGATGCCATAAGTACAACTGAATGTACTAGGCTTGTACACAGCATGCCCCAAAGAATTGTTGCTGTAATTAAAGCTAAGGGCGGACACACCAAATATTAATTTATTTCATAATTTTACCTCAATATACCATTTTACAAAACATACGAATTTAATTTTTTACCCTAACTAAATGAATAATAAAGAAATCAAGAAAAGAGTTAGGGGCAAATATGCTTATTATTAGAGACCGGATTATATGCAACATAAAAATCTTGAAATATGCATGCAAATATGCATGAAAAATGCTTAAAATATGCATGAAAAGGGTCAAAATATGCAATATTAAATAATAATAAAAGTAGTAATTTTTAGTTTTTTATTTCAAAATCAGCATAAAATTAACAAGTTATCAACGATGTTTAAATTTAATTAACAATTATTTAACATTTTTTAAAATTATTTAACATTTGTATTCTTGTACACATAAACAATAAGGTATTGTTCCAAATGTTGGGTAGTAAGATTGTGTCTTCGATCACTTAAAATATAGTGGGAAAAGACCGTTCCACATCCACTGAGGTAACTGGGCAGTATTTGAATTTGGGTGCTATGTTAGCACTTATTGTTTCTGGCAAAAGTTCAATTTGACACAAAGGTTCAAAGCCTGGGTTATTGCACAAAATGTTTTCAAACTTTTCTTTAACTCTACGCGGAAATACATCTGGCAATGTGGAGTTTATTTGACGGATTTTATTCATTAACTGAATTGATTCGGTCAACGCCAAAACTCGAGTTTCAAGCTTTTTAATACCCACAGGTACGAGGCTGGTTTGAAAAGTCCGTGCAAAAATAAAAACTACTTATGTGTTTGGGGTAAACCTTTTTTATTTTTCGACATAGTCTCCTTTTAGGGTTATACACTTCGTCCAACGATGTTCTAGTTTGTTGATCCCTTCCGAATAATAGGATTTGTTCAAGTCTGCAAAATATCCATTAGTGTCTGCAATCACCTCCTCGTTTGAATAAAATCTTTGTCCCGCCAGCCATTTCTTCATATTGGGGAACAAATAGTAGTCCGAGGGAGCCAAGTCTGGAGAATAGGAGGGATGTGAAACGAGTTGGAATCCTATTTCCATTAATTTTGTGACCACAACTGCTGAGGTGTGTGCTGGTGCGTTGTCGTGATGGAAAAGGACTTTCTTGTGGGCCAATCGCGGGCGTTTTTCTTGCAGCTCGGTTTTCAAACGGTCCAATAACGATGAATAATATTCACCTGTAATAGTTTTACCCTTTTCCAGATAGTCGATGAGGATTATGCCTTGCGAATCCCAAAATACAGTCGCCATAACCTTTCCGGCCGAAGGAACGGTCTTCGCCTTTTTTGGTGCAGATTCCCCCTTGGTAACCCATTGTTTAGATTGTTGTTTGGTCTCAGGAGTATAGTAATGTATCCATGTTTCATCCACAGTGACGAAACGACGCTTAAAGTCCTCCGGATTCTTCTGGAACAGCTGCAAACCATCCTTGCAACACTTCACACGATTCCGTTTTTGGTCAAGCGTGAGCAATCGCGGCACCCATCTTGCGGATAGCTTTCTCATGTCCAAATGTTTATGCAAAATATTATGTACCCGTTCAGTCGAGATGCCCACAGCACTAGCAATCTCACGCACCTTAACTCTTCTGTTATCCATCACCATATCATGGATTTGATCAATGATTTCTGGAGTCGTAACCTCCACAGGCCGTCCAGAACGTTCAGCGTCACTTGTGCCCATATGGCCAGTCCGAAAATTTTGAAACCACTTATAAACTGTTCTAATCGAAGGTGCAGAGTCACCATAATGTTTATCAAGCTTCTCTTTAGTCTCCTGAGGCGTTTTGCCTTTCATAAAGTAATGTTTAATCACCACACGAAATTCTTTTTCGTCCATTTCTTGAAAATCACTCGACTTCCTTGATTCACACGAATGCCAAACACAAAGAAATAGACCAATATGGCTGAAACTTGGTGTGCGTTCATTCAAGAGATGCTACTAACTAAACATGACCTCGATACGCGCCGGTGGTGCCATCTCTCGAACTTTGCACGGACTTTTCAAACCAGCCTCGTATGTGGGAAAAGTGAGTGCTATTCAAAGCTATGTTTTTTTTAATGTCAGAATCGTTAAATGCTTCCTTGGATTGACGAACTGCCATAGCCTCTGCACTATCGAAGTCATTTACTACACCTCGCCTCGAAATGTTCATTGTAAAATAGTACAGCTTCAATCCATGTTCCCCATCGAGTTACCACTGGTTCGAGAGGTAAAGGCACATTTGGCAGTTTTTCTTTATAGGCGTTATTGCGAGCAGGTGCCTTAAGAAACACTTTCTTTGCTGATGAAATCAGTTTATTTACATTTCCAAACGTGGATCGTACTTCTTCAGCGAGTCGATGGACTCCGTGAGCAAAGCACGTCACATGAATTCAATTTGGATAAAATACTTGGAGGACTTTGGCTGCCTTGATCATATAGGGAGCAGCATCTGAGAGAAATATAAACATCCTTTCATCTGCAGAAGATTCAGGAAATATGTTTTTAATACCCTCATTCACAAATCTGGAGATCGTAGAATGATTTGTCTTGTCAAGTTCTTTGCAGGCCACCAAATAGGAAGATGAAGGCTCTAATCTTAATGCACCCACAATTAAATTCGCAATATAGCGACCACAACTGTCGGTAGTTTCATCAGCTGAAATCCAAATAATGTCATCCTTAAGTTGATTACGTATTTCTTCCAGAACATGTTGGTAAATTGATGGTATGTAATTTTTACGCAGTGTTGATTCGTCTGGTATTTTTTGATTCAAGCAATATTTTCGCAGAAAATCTTTGAATGTAGGATTTGTAAGTTTGTGGAGAGGAATATTACTTGCAAGCAATGCTTCACATAAATCCATGCTAAAGTGGTTTTTTTGCTTGCCTATAGAAGTGGAATCACTGCTACTTGCTGGTGTTATAAGTTGCTGTCGTGGGCCTTTTTTTTTGCAATCCTACGATATGAAGACTTGTCTTGATATGCTGGTCAATTTGAAACTTTTTTGTGCACGAAACATTTTTCTCGCAAACTCGACAATATAAAACATTTCCGTCGTATGTAAATGTTCCAGGATAATCAGCTACCCACGAAGAGACACTTTTTTTTTGCGGGTGGCATGGTACACGTTAAACTTTAACATAACACGTTAAAAATTGCAAAAAGACTACACTGATGCAAGCGTGTCAACAATAATGTTAAAACTGATATCTTGTTTTAAAATAAAAATTCGTCTTCGAGAAAATTGATTATTTGATCCACGCTTCAATAAATATTCTTAGAAACTAACTACTTATCACTTAATATCCCGACCAAGAAACAAAGAAATAAAATACCGTCGTAATTTTGGGTATTCCCTTGGCACTATAACCTAATCGATGTTTATGCTATTGCAGGTAATGTCCCGGCGATAAGATCGGTTCCAGGCGGCGACATTAAGAATACCCTGAGCAATTCAGTTGCCTAGTAATACCGAGAAATATTGTAGATATAGGGAAAATATCCATCATTACTAGATTTTGGGTAAAATATGCAATAATCGGTGAGAATGGTCTAAATATGCAAATGCATATAATCCGGTCTCTACTTATTATATTTTAATCAGCTTCTGTTTTTATGGGGTGCACCTTTATTAACCCCCGTCATTGAACTGAAATGGCATATTGTACTCCAAGCTACTCCTTACAAGTATGTGCTTTTCTATTCAAATTTAAGTTATGCCAAAAGAGGGAATATATAAGAATTTTGAATACTTACACACGCTCTTGAAATTTTAATATCATCAAACTAAGCATTCTGTATTATTGCATTAAATCTGTTGGTACGCAGAATGAGCTAAAAAACATTCTACGGTACTGCCTCAAAGATAACATTTATGGTAACTTTAAGACAGGAATATCTAAAATATACCATACAATGTGAAGGAAAAATATTTTGCAGGATATTATCGATAGTTGTTTACTGAAATACATATAATATTTTTAAAGATAGTGTATCCTTAAAATATACAGAATGTTCTCTAAGTTGAAAGATTATTTTTAAGAGGTTATAATACTCGCTAAAGCAATGAAAATCTGCAGGCATCTAAAATCCATAAAAAATAAATATAAAAAATATATAAAAACTTAATAATAATGTAAAACAAGTACATTAGAGAGTTTAAATACAATTTAAAATGTTTAAAGTTGATGTTAATAACCTATCAATAAATTGTATTGATTTTTTTAAATTTATGTATTGGCACCAGTTATACATTTCGCCTTAAACTGTTTGAATAAAAAGGTAGTGATTTAAACAGAAAAAATCTTGCTATAATTATTAAACTATGGTATGGATCATCTGACTGTATTACAATTTACTTACATATTTTGCTTCCATTTCGAGTGCGATCCGTCGTACGTCATCATCATTTTCATTATCAAAAGAATCCAAGCCATTCGAAACATCGTTGGTTTCCTTAGAATTCTGTTTATGTTTTTTCTGTAAAAAAAAAGTTAGGTGTGTACAAAATTCCAAAAAAAAATTAACGATGTGTCAAAAATCGAAACAGAATATATTGATATCTGAAAGGTATCGATGTTTTCATAACTTCCGAACTTAATCTAACCTCCACATCAAAACTTCTAAAAGATCACAGACGTTTAATAAATTTTAGAATGCTTTATATTGTCTGTGATAGGTATCATTGTCCCTCTCTAATCACTTCGGTCTCTGTCTGTCCGTCTGTCTGTTCGTCTGTCACACCCAATTTTCTCCGAAATTATTTGACACAGAAAGTTGAAATTTGGCCATAATATAAGAATTGATGGCCTCATCAGAGCCGTGTAGTTTTGAAAGTTAAATTTTGACTTAAGGGGTTAGATTTGGGGGATGAAATCGGAAGTGAAAAAAAAAATTACCAGGTCATCGAGCGGAGTGTCAAATGAAAGTTTGTAAAAAGACGAGTTCAAATATATATATATATAATGTAATATGCACAATTCTCTTTGTATTATTTTTAAAAACGTGCGAAAAATCGCTGTCCTCTCTTATCTTGAAAAGTACTGATAAAAAAATTTTGAAAAATTCCGGAATATTCTCTACAGGGTGTAGATTAAAGGAAAATTATCACGAGTACATTAACTTTAATAATTTGTCTGGTATATGAGAAAAAAAAAATTCTAGGTCATCAGTTTTCACTAAAGATCGGAAAAAAACTTTGGTTCAAACTCATCTGGGATGTTTTTGTGAAGTCATTGATCATTTTCTACTTCCGTAACAAAAATTTTTATTTTAAAAGCAATCAATGTACGGAACACTAATTGCGCAAGTCCAACTTGCATCTGACCGGTTTTTATCTAATCACAGATAATTAAAAATGTTCTATTTTACATCACCGCTATTTAATAAATATGGGTAAAATAAATGAATTTCAATATTGTAATATAAGAATAGATTAATAGAAACTGCTATGCTTCCTACAGAGAACTAAGTAAAATATTTGATACAAGATTTAATGTTTCCATGGAAAATATTTTTAAAAATCTAGAACCCTGTTAACCACGTTAAATATAATTATAAATGAGTAAATAATCACATAGACAAGCAAAGACAATATATAAACAATAACAAACAACACACCTTAGTCTAACAAACATAAACATGATAATCCTAATATCAGACTCATACATACACACACAAACGGTAGTTCATTCCCAGCGGCACACAGCGTGGCCATTCGAGTGGTGTTGTTTCAAAAATACCTAGAGGCTTCCGGATTCATCCATTTGAAATATTTTTTTTTTTTTTAAATAATCCTGATAAAATTTCGAAGAGATCTTCGGAGCCCGATTTAAAAAAAAACTAATCTAGCCTAACATGAAGTAAAATAATAAAAAATTCGGAAATGAAAAGTAATAGTCTCTGAATCTAAAAGTCTTAAATGTAATCCAACATAACCTAATCCAACGTAACACGACTTAACCAAACCTGATCTAACTTAACCTAATCTGAACTAGCCTAGCCTAGCACAGCCTAGCTTAACAAAATACATATATGTAAGGTAGGAAATGAAAAATAATAGTCTCTGAATCTAAAAGCCTTAAATACAACCTAACTTTACTAACCATACGTCCGGCTAGTTAGGTTAGGTTGTATTTAAAACTTTTAGATTCAGAGATTTTTCATTCCTACCTTACATATATTTTACATATATTTATTTTGTTACGCTAGGCTAGGCTAGTTCAGATTAGGTTACGTTAAGACGGGTTAGGTTGGATTAGGTTATGTTGGGTTATATTTAAGGCTTTTAGATTCAGAGACTACCACCAAAGCAAGCAAGGATATATGATTGTACAACTGAACGACTTAGTAATAATTTCTTGCTATTTTTCACCCAACGGTGAAATGGAACACTTTGAGAGGCAGCTGAGTGATATGGAAAGTGACATAAGGCATATACGAAAGGAGATAATTCTGGGTGGGGATCTGAACGCGAAGACAATACTATTCGGATCAACAGTAACAAATGCAAGAGGGGATATACTGCAAGACTGGATAGCCGCCAGCAAATTCGTAACTGAAAACTTATCGGATCATAATAATATATGCTTCGAGATTGTTAAAAAGAAGGAAACGAAAACTAGATTAAGGGAAAGCAGAGGGTGGCGAATCAACAAAGATAACTGGAAAACATTCCTTCAAGGACAAAAAACAAACTAGAAAATACGGAAACTAGCAATCCAGACCAGATGATGCAAGAGATTAAAAAGATTGGAGATGCTAACTTCCCTCGGAAAAGGAAACATACCACTCGAGATCCACCAGTTTATTGATGGTGTGAAGAGATATAAGAGAAAAGACGAGATTGCATCCAGAAAATAAGAATTTGGACTAGAGTAAGGGGCGCTACCACATGCAAACGCAGAGCACATAGAGAGGGTACATTAGTGCTATAAGAAATCAAAAAGAGAGTTAAAGTGGACAATTAGGAAAAAGAAAGAAGAACATTGGAAGAACCTAATTAGGGATCTGGAAAATAATATATTGAACCAGCATACAAGATTGCCATGGAGAGGTTAAAAAGCAGGAATAAAAGTATAATATCAGAAGAAGAAACATAAATCCAAATCAAGAATTTATTTCCTAAACATCCTATGATTAACTGGCCTAACCTAAAAATTACTGAAAACAGTATAAATTATTTCACAGAGAAGAATATAGTAAGAGCTGCGAAAAGAAATAAAATAAACAAGGCTCCAGGACCAGATGAGATCTCCCCGTAGATTGTAAAGTATTAAGGGTTATGAATAAATGTCTGAGGTCAGGCAACTTCCTACAAATGTGGAAGACGGCTAGGTTAATCTTGATTGAGAAGCCGAAGAAAGAAGGACCGTTGGAAACAAGCTATAGACCTCTGTGCTTGCTTAATCCCATGGGAAAAGTTCTGGAAAACTTAATAAACATGCAAGGAACTTGAAACTAAAAAGGTAATTCATGAAAACCAGTTTGGTTATAGCCAGGGCAAGAGCTCGGTAGATGCCATAAGGAAAGTCCAGAGCGTACAAGACAGTATTATGAACAAAGCTTACAAGAATAAGGAATTCTGTGCTATGGTCACAATAGACATAGAAAATGCTTTCAACTCGGCTCCATGGAAATAAATAGTAGAATCGTTACAAAGGATGATATAAGCGGGGTTCTTGTCAACGAGAAGAGGCTCTGGAGCCCCCAAACTTTGATGTTATGTGGTTAAAAATAACGACTCAACAAACCACAAGGTTCATCTGTATCCTGTATCGACCACCAAGTGATACCAATTTTCGAACACTTTTCGTTTCTCTTGCAGACACCATCGATCATTTACAAATTAACTATCCAAGTGCCGAAATTGCCATCCTGGGCGACTTTAACGTGCACAATATCAACTCTCTTAAATATGCAAATACTACCGACGAACAAAGTCGTGAAGCTGAATCATTCTCAATCAGTTGTGGCTTAACTCAGTTTATTCACGAACCAACACGGATCCCTGATCGAGACGGGGAGTTCGCCAGTCTTCTTGATCTATTTTTAACCACCAATCCGGAGATTTACACGGTCACCGTAAATCCGCCGTTAGGTTCTTCCGACCATAAACTGCTTTCGACATCGAGTGTCCTGCAAATCAGTGACAGAGAGGCACCTAGGCCGCGCAAGATTTGGCACTACAAATCTGTTAAATGGGAAGATCACATGGAACTTTTCCTTGGATAGACACATGTTTTCGATCCGACAACCGATCTGACTGCGCCAGGGAGGTCTCCGATGTTATTTTGGCTGGTATGGAAGCTTACATCCCTTTTTCGAAGAAATGCCCCTCCAACGGCAAGCCTTGGTTTGACCGAAAATGGAAAGAAGCTGTTGTTTCTAAATATATTGCCTACCGACAATGGCGTGAAAATGCTAACACCATAAATCGTAACACCTTTGTTCGTGCCCGGAACAGATGCAAAGGAATTATTGACGAAACCAAGAAGGCACACAATCAACGAATTAGAAACAATCTTCTCGCTTGTCCCAACAATTCCAGGTCCTTTTGGGCAGTCGCTAAGGCAGTTAGTCAAAATTTCATCAAATCCACCATACCGCCACTCCCACGGCCAGATAATTCCATTGCAACCACATCTGTTGAGAGAGCGAACTTGTTGGCTGAACTCTTTGCTTCCCATTCTACTGTCGATTTCCAAGGAAAAACACCACCTACTATTCCCATATTGTAGTCGAAGATGCCCGATGTTGTCTTCAGACAGCGTATTTTAATGAAGCTAGACACCAAAAAGGCTTCTAGCGCTGACAGAATACCTGCCATAGTTCTCAAAAACTGTGCAAGGGAACTGACACCAGTTTTCTGTAGACTTTTTAACCTATCCTACAGAAAGGGAATATTTCCGTCCTGCTGGAAATGTGCCACGGTTCAGCCGATACCTAGAAAAGGCAAGAAGACTTTGCCAAACAACTACCGACCAATGGCACTGTTTTCAATAATATCGAAAGTCATGGAAGAGGCTATCTATCAGCATCTTCTGAAATATCTATTTTTAACATTATTAGCGATCACCAATATGGAACAACGCAATTGAACACTTTGGAGAATCTCGAGCGGTTGCTCTTGACATATCCAAGGCATTCCACCGTGTTTGGCACGATGGACTGTTGGCTAAGCTACGCTCTTGTGGTATGTCTGAAAGGTTCCGTTTGTGGCTCTCATGTTTCCTCAGAGAGCGTTCTTTACGAGTGGCGTCGACGGATTTCTTTCTAATACCTTCACTATCAACGCCGGTGTGCCCTAGGGCTCCATACTGTCTTCTACTCTCTTTCTCATTTACATTAACGATCTGCTCGAAAAGACCGGGAATCCAATCTACAGCTTTGCAGACGACAGTACGCTTGTCTCTTCATTCATCTTGAACGCTCGGACATCGGCTGCTCAGGCGAATATCCTCAGACAGCAGGAGGTCGTTCAACTTAACAAAGACCTGGAAGAAATTCTATCTTGGGGTGACAGTAACCAAGTGGAATTTAACGCTACAAAAACCCAGGCGGCAGCTTTTTCTAAAAAATTAACGTTGCTGAACCCGACATAGTTATGTCAGGGCACTCCATTCCCCTAGCATCGTTGCTCAATTTGTTGGGCGTTAGTTTGGGAGCAAATATGTTCTGGCATAAACATGTTGCAGGCATAGCAAGGAGAGCTTCTTAAAAGTTGGGAATATTTTTTCGAACCAGAAAGCTTTACACCCCACAACTAATTCTTTACAAAGCTCAAATTCGACCAACTATGGAATACTGCTCCCATGTTTGGGGCTCCGCTCCCAAACAGACACTTCACTTGTTGGATTCTGTTCAGAGAAGAGCTGTCCGTCTAATTGGAGACCCGGAACTGACCGGCGGCCTTGATTCGCTGGAATATCAAAGAACGGTTGGCGACTTGAGTCTGTTCTACAGGTATTTTCATGGAAAGTGTTCGAAGGATGTAGCCCGCTTAATTCCTCCCAAAGCGGTGCATGTTAGGAATACACGTCGCGCTGGTGCTTCACATCCGTATTAGGTTCAGCTTGTTACTCCGCGTACAACGCTTTTCAAGCAGTCTTTTATATGGAGAACATTATCCCTTTGGAATAATTTGCCCAGCGCTGTGTTTCCCACCGAGTACAATTTACAGCGATTCAAGAACAACGTGAATCGCTTTTTCCGCACACCTACCGCTCCTGGAGCGCTTTAGGGACTTCCCTGCAGCACGTATGCTAGACCCATAAAAAAAAATACAAATGGTAGGTGAAAAATGATAAATATGCGTAGTTTAGGATAAGGTATGGGACATGATACATGTTCTATCATCAATTTTTTCCGAAGAACTCAAAAAAATGTATATAATATACAGGGTGTTTCGCAAGAAATAAAAATGTTGATTTCATTTCTGCCTAAACGAGAACTGATAGCCACTTGTTTTATTGTCAAATTCTGCACTGGTTTGAACTATATAAGTCCCTAAAATGTGAAGTTAATATATTTTTTTTAAGCTAAAATAAGAGCTTTATGTACATTTGTATTTTTTTCTATATATATAGAGGGTTTTCCATTTAGAGCGCCCTAACTTTAAAATTGAATAGAACAAAAAGCAAAATTCGTTATGAAACTTATTCAACAGGAAATTTTATGTCATTCAAGATTTAAACAAGATAACGTTCAAATGGTCGCCGTGGCTGCAAACACGATCCGCTTACACCAATTTTCCATCACTCCAGGCTGAAAAAGTTTTTGGTCTAGCTACTTAAAACACATTTATTTTGCAAAATTCGACTTTATTCATCAATTTAGTCCCCTTCAAGAGCGATATAATTAGTCCAACGCTTTTCTAACATTTCTATACCTTAAGTTAAAATAATTAAGCCTATGAAATATTAAGAATTTGTATAAACTCAATCACTGACCAATATTTTTACTAATACCAGAACTTACAACCAAACCTCTGTACCTTAGAAGTAAAGTGTCGTAACTACAAAATTTGTAGTAGTAAACCGGGAAAAGTAAAAAACATTGAATATAGAAATCCTGAATCTTATATAGAAATGTTCATTGGTTTATATCACATATAAAATAGTGTAATAACAATTTTGAAAATTCATTCCTGTAAAATTACACACAGGCAGTTACGATACTTTACGTCTAGGGTATAGAACTAAGAAATATTTTTATTTATTCTCAAAAATCAAGAACTTCTTCAATGAATTCAATCATAACCTATCCTAATATGTTCACATCAAAACACTTTCATAATGCTTCTTTTCTGACCTTTGATCTAACAAGCTGACACTCGTACACCTAATGCTATTTTTGCCTATATGATCAAAAACTATAGCCAACACGTGGTTTCTTACTGTCCTTGTTTAATTTATTGTTTCTATTTACACCTATCGCATTCAACACGACGCCAGATATTTCTAAACTTTACGGCTGTTGCCAGATTTCTCATGTAGCCTTTTGAAATTAATCAAATTCAAGGGAAGACCAGGGAACGGCTATTTATAAATTAAATGTTTCAAGTTTTTTATATAAAGTATGTAGTTTTTAACTGCAGTAGCATGTTATGTGCTTTACCTGACACATTTTCACTTCAGTTTTAATTTTCTTTTTGACCGTATATAGTTATTTTTATGTATCATACAAATGAATAACACAATAGTGACATAATTCGAGCTGGATCTGTTTGGAGTTGTACTTCATCACTTATGTTCATTTCTGAATACAGTTTTAAGATGTAATGGAATAAAAAAATGTTTATAATAATCTTGACCATGCACCATTAATACAAATACATTCGAATATTTGGGTATTAATAACGAGAAAAACAAAACAAAACAAAAATCGTAATGAGTGAATAAATCCTTTTTAAAACCAAACATATTGTCGTTTTATACATAATTACCACAATAGAAATGTGTAGACCTATGTTAGAAATGATCTAAAAAATTTGAAGTAATTTCAATATCCGAATTTTTCTTGAACTTAAAGATCTGTCGTATTAAGTGGCAACATGGCATTCTTAGACGAGGAACAGCTAGCTGCCGGTGTGAATGCTCAACCTCCGTGAATTTCTGTGCTCCTGATAGAATCCCGCCATTTGATTTCAACAACAATGAAAATTTGCAATGTGCCCCTTTAATCAATGTTTTTATAAAATGCAATTTGTATGTAAAATTGTCGATTTTCCAAATTCCATAATTCTATATTCTAAATTCAAATATTTTTTTATAGTGAAATCAAGCATAATCCATCTACATTGACGTGATTCTGAAACTGGTTTTCCAGGCGCAAAAACTTAACTTAGGGTACACGGTACTTAATACTTTCTATATTTCAAACATTTTTGGAAGATGATATTGCCTCTATGTTTCCCACAAAGGCTTGCCTAACAATGTTTTTTTTTTTAATAGAAATCAGGCAGTTAACATTTAATTTTATTCAACTCGGAGCATAAACTTATTACTTGTACTACAGACATGCTGGGCTGTTGCCAAGTTCCAGATTTGAAGAATTTAATTGCTGAGGTAATTATATTTTCCTAAGAACTGCATAACGGTTAATTCAAATGCGTTTTCTATAGCTGTTCAAATATAAGAATCGTAATCAAATATATTCTTGTTTTAAAAAATATAATTATCAGTGGCATAAAATTGTTGTCTATTTTCATGTGAATGTGACAACGCTGGTAGACTAATCTAATAGAAAAGGTTTTAAAAATTATTGAAAACAACTCGTGGAAGGAAAATAATTGAAAATATATGTTTTAGGGAAATAAAAATAATATTAATTTTAGGTAGTAATACTTTGTAGAGTAAAAATCCGATTTATATACACTAGCCTAAGTTGTTAGTGAAGACAGCACTAGTTTTTATTATTCAGATTTCAAATGGATAAAAGGACATAACCACAATCGATTTTTATCATCAGGGAAGTCCTGTCTGAAAGTAATTAGAATTTTTTGTAGAAAATGTAAATTTAAAATTGCACGGGTTATTTTTGTGCCAGTAAAATTTATATAATTTATCCAAATTGCGTGGCAGGAAAAACATTTTTTTTTTGTTAAATATGCTTCAAATATGGCGTCTTGAATGAAAATCAAATAATTAAAGTCTGCCCTATAAAGTTTTTCATTAAAATTTAGCATGGACCGGTTCCTGTATAAGTCACGAAAAACTTGAAAATGGCTAGGTGCACAAATGATTTCTGTAAATTCCTTTGAGATATAAGTTATGACAGTTTTAAATACTTTTTGTCGAGGGTTCCAAATTATTTACCAGACCATTTTCAGTCACAAGATTACCTTTACAGCTGCTACTTCGTCCTTATAGTTGTATTCTGGGCATTTAGCTTCATTGGATTCTGGCAATGGTACACATATCCGCACTGTTTTACACTGTTTTTTCACCACTTTTTCACACACTTTTTGGGTTTCTAATGTTGTTAAAACTACACGTTTAATGTCTGACATATTTCATCACAAAAATTTAGTAAAATAACACTGGCCGGCTTCGCTCCAACATATTTAAAATGCACTACTTGAATCTCACACTCCCAAACAAGCGATTCCGGTTGGCTTTCGCCTTTGCGCAATTTTTTGCGCAATGCATGGCATTTGAATCTCAAATGACAGTACAGGCAGGGTTCTATACATAGCTAACGAGAACAAATCTTCAATGACAGAAAAATTCATACATAAATATGTTTATATATATATATATATATATATATATATATATATATATATATATATATATATATATATATATATATATATATATACATACATATTATTTATTTCTTCAGTACATCTATTTTAAAAATTAAATCAGATTATTAATTATTGATTTTTCTGTGCTGCTATCTCGTAGCTAGTAGTTAAAAAAAAGTAGAGTTCCAAAGCAGTTTCAACTTGGACTTAATTGGGTAGAATTGGTAAAAAATTGGTTAAAATTCATTAGAAAAGGATTTATGTATAAAAAAAGTGAAACTATAATATAAAAGCTGTATTAGCTTACAATAGGCCCATCCTCACCGTCAACTAATTTCGCCAACCTTGATTTTAACAAATTTCGTTAGCATGCATATACATGTGACATGTGAATTAGCAACTTGACCCGGGATAGATCGTGATATTCTTTTTAGTTAGCTATTAATGATCAAGGTAAAAAAATGATACAAATGATAGCTAAAAAGGAGATCAATTTAACGAGCAACAAGCAAGCTATTGATAGCAAAAAAAAATATACCAAGCAAATTTTAAATAATCATGATCTTGACAATAGTATGATATAAAAATCAAGAGCATTTAACAGCATTGACTTTGACTATTGAGCAGATATTTGTATTTTTTTGAACACAATACATCTACTGTCTGCTATTAAAAAGTCGACTGATAATCATTATTGGAATGATATTCTTTAAAATAGTTTTGTTCAAACACCAAAATTTTATTCCGACTGTCGCTTATCTAGTGCTGAATCCATTCGCAAAAATTGGATCGAATTAAAATCTCTCAGTATTATTTTGTCATTATTTTTCAGATGCTTATGTGTGCAGAAAACTGATCATGATCGTTTTATTTGTTTCAACCGAATGCGGTACTGGTTACAACCGTCAAGACTGGTTAGAGTACGTAGTTCCAAATTGTTCTTGGTCAGTTTCCGAAAGTTAGGAAATTGAAACATAAAGTAAAATTTACGTTTTCCACACTTTTTTGGCGATGACTGACTTTGGAGATTCATCTTTTTCTTCAGGACTTGATTCTAAGGGAGGTGATAAAGAATTACAAGAATTTTTGATGGTTGAAAAGCAAAAGGCACAGTTTAATGCACAGGTAAGGTTATGTTTTAAGGTAGCTTTTTTTCGTTGATTTCTATTTTGCACTACGGTTAATAGTTACTGTTTTTAGTTCTGTAAGTAGTATTTTACAAAATTAATTTTTTAGTTTAAATATGTCTTGAAGTATAGATATTTTTTCTGTGTAAAAACTTCGTATCGATCTTGTACTTACATAAAGGTTATATTTAGAGTTTCCACATTTGTGAAAAAACATATAACATTAAGCAAGTTCATTCTTATAAAATTTTATAAAACCATTACCACCATGCCACTTATTATGTAGGCATAGTTGGTTTAGGACTAATAGTAACAATATACATTAGTTCTATACAGATGTTAAAAATCAGACTATATTAAAATGTAAGTACAGGGCGACGTGCATCTCTAATAAAGGTGACTGTGAAGGTGAAGGAAAGAAGAGAATCGGCACGGCCAAGACTGCACTATTGAGTTTGACAAGGATATGGAAGGATCGGCACATTGGAAAACAAACAAAAAGGTTGTTGATTCAAATCCTGATTTTTCCCATTGCTTCCTACAAATCAGAATCCTGGTCGATTAATACTACATGTCCCCAAAGAATACAGGCCTTCAAAATGACCTGCTACTGAAGGATGATGAAGATCCCATGGACAGCAAGATGAACAAATGATTCCATTTTGAAGCAATTAGGGATCAAAGTAAAGATATGCCGGCTCTCAACCATTCAGAGGCATATTTTTAAATTTTTTGATCACCTTGTCGATGAAATGGCATCAAAAAGCTCATCATCCAGGGAAAAGTAGAGGGCAAATGAAATAGAGATCAATCCCCAAATCGCTTTATCGACCCAATAAAGAAATTAACAAACATGTTGCTTAATGATAAATAAATTTTTTTATAGTCAACATCAGGGTACAAATCAATTTAAAGTTCAAGAGATTTTTAAAACTTATAACTTGTTAAAAATGATATATGACTGTCTAAGACAACATATTAATTTTGATGACTTTTTAGATTTTGAAAGCTTATTTTTTCTAGATTCATCATATCCTTTGCTCTGGTCAAATTTTTGGAATAATATACAGAGGAGACTAGGCAATGTGACAAAATTTGGAGAAGAATCATATCTTTAAATATTTTTTTTTCACAATATATGAGTTAGTGTTGTGAAATTAATTTTAAAGTATAGAATTCTACTTTGGGGAGGGCTTTATAACAATATAGAGTTGATTGATTGGTCCGTTACTTTGTGACAGTTCATTTTAACAATAAAAAGCATTTGACAATGTAGTTGTACTACGAAATCACAATAACACAATTGTAAAATCTTTACAAATATTTTTAGTGACAGTTAACAAAGCACTTAAGTAATGTTATTGTTTATAACAATAGTTTATACAAATTAAATAGAATATATAAAATATTAAAAATCACTAATAATATCCTACTATTTAATAAAGATATATTCAATATTAGATCACTGTATGTATTAACTGTGTGCTTTTACATTCACCTTCATCCTAATTTACAACCTTATTAGCCTAATTAGGTAAGATAAACACTTAATAATGGGTTGCAGTATCCATTGGTGGCATTAAATTCGTCTATTTCTGTGTTGTGTATTTCCCACCCTAAAGCAGCTTGGATGAGTATGAGTCCCATTGTAATAGTGTAGAGAGTTTATGTGACAATAGTAAAATACTTTATATCGTTGGAGATTACAACTTGCCTGATCTGCGGTTCTTAGATGATGAGAACATTGGTTCTCTTGAGTCTAAAAATAGCAGTGCTAGTGATTTTTTGGTTAGCACCATGTTATTTGCTAACTGTAGTCAAGTAAATTATATAAAAAACTGCAATAATGTTTTATTAGATTTAGTGTTCACCAACAATAATTGTGAAACAAATGTTACCTATACTGACGATATACTTTTGCCTTGTGATAAGCATCACCCAGCTCTGACGATTGATATACTTAATATTCATAATCATAAACCCATGCAATTTGAAGAATACATATTTGTTTATAAACATGCAGACTTCTATGCTATTAATAATTTGTTGACTAATGTAAACTGGGACAAAATATTAATTAATCACATTAATATTGATATTGATCTTTTCTATCAGTTAATTTACAATTGCATTGATACTTTTGTACCTAAAATGCTTATAAAGAATAATTTTCGATTTCCAATATGATTTAGCCAGGAACTTAACAATATTACACTTGAAAGAAAAGCAGCACATAGGCAATACAAGCTTACTAAATCAGCTAGCGCCTATGCGAAGGTGTCCAATTTACGCATGTAATGTAAAACTAGAGCTGAAATAGATTATAATTTGTATATTCAAGAAACACAGAATAATTTAATTACTAATGTAAATGCTTTCTGGAAATTTATCAACTCAAAAAATTACAATCAAATACCTTCAGTAATTAAATGCAATAACCAAATATTTGAAAGTGGAAATGATATTGCCGAAGCATTTGCTAATTAATTTGCTAGCGTTTATGAGAAGACAACAAATATTTCTAATACCATCACTAACAGTGAATTTGGATTTAACTTAAATGTGAGCTCATATCATGCCAAAATTTCAGACATTTATAACAAATTAGCCACTATTGATTTAACTAAGGGTCCTGGTCCTGATAAAATTTCTGGACTATTTCTTAAGAATTGTGCCTTTTCTTTGTCAAGGCCTCTATGGCTATTATTTAACAAATCTTTGTTGAATGGCTTGTTCCTGGAATATTGGAAAATCTCATATGTGGCGCCAGTTTACAAAAATAATGGTGATAGGGACAGAGTGGACAATTATAGGCCAATTTCCCTACTATCGCTAATACCTAAGTTATTTGAATCACTTGTGTCTGATTTTTTTAATAAAATATTTAAAAATATTATTATTACCCAACAACACGTCTTCTCACAGGGTAGATCTATTGCTACCAATCTTCTTGTGTACCATGAGCGTATTGATGAGGCCTGGGAGTCTCGCTATGTGATTGATTCTTTTTACACTGACCTTGCCAAGGCTTTCGATAGGCTCAACATTGATATTCTTTTAAAGAAGCTTGATGCTTATGGTATACGTGGAGATTTACTGGATTGGGTAAGGTCTTATCTCTCCAATAGGAGATAAATTGTAAAAGTCAATAACTTTCTATCTAGTCCTGTGAGGGTCAACTCTGGGGTTCCTTAGAGTGCTCATTTGGCACCAATTCTGTTCAATATTTTTGTCAATGTTGTTACACAATGTTTTAAGTTTAGTGATTTTTTAATGTATGCTGATGACATCAAGATCTTTTCACCTATTTTGGATTCTGATTCAGCCTTAAGGCTACAAAGTAATCTCAACAGATTTTTTGAGTGGTGCACAAACAATAATTTATCTCTAAACATCTCAAAATGTAAATATATTTTTTACATTTTGGTAGGTTGCACAATGTAATAAATAAATATCATCTTAATAATGTTTGTTTGGAAAATGTTGATGTGATTAGAGATCTTGGTGTAATTTTTGATAGTAAACTTTCTTTTCTCCCACACATAGAAGTTTGCAGAAACAAAGCGATGCGAATGTTAGGCTTCATTAAGAGGCATACAGTTGATATTAGTAATGTAAAAGCCATAAAAATTTTATATACCTCGCTGGTGAGACCACACTTGGAAAACTGTTCTACTGTGTGGTCACCCTACTTTTTATTGCATCAGAAAATGCTTGATGGAGTTCAGAACAAACTTCTCAAATACATAGCCTTTAAGAGTCATATAGTGGTGGATTCAGTTGATTATAATCAACTTGAAAATCGCCTTCTTATTCAATCGTTGAAAACTCGAAGGGACTCGGCAGATGTCATACTGGCCTATAAATTGTTGCGTGGGCTGTGCAACTGCCCGGAATTACTTTCTATACTCAATTTTCATGTACCACCGAGATCACTTCGAGAGCAAAGATATTTTGAGTTTTGTCAGCATAGAACCGTGCATAGTCAATATGGTGGTATTAATAGAATAATGATGAACTGCAATTTGGCAAATATAGATTTATTTCACGTATCACTATATAGTTTAAAAAAATTCTTAAAGTTGGTCAATCTTTAAGGGGTGTGGAAGTGCTACCAGCTACAATATGTGTGTTTAACTATAAGTTTTAAATGTGAATGCCTAGTTTTTTGAAATTTCTAAATTTTCTTTTTTTTTAAACGTGTTTTTTTAGCATTGTTTGTTTTTTTTTTTATGTATACTTCGGTCTACTTTTAATTTTTAGGTTATAGCTGTATACCATATTCAATTATAGGTACTACTGTAACTGATTGGGCTTTGCCCGTTTGATTTAAATAAATAAAAAATAAATAATACCTAAAAGTTGTAACAACTTACAATATATTAATTATTATAATCCCAAAGTGTACAATTTGCTTCCGAAAGAAGCGAACAATTGCCAGAATATCAAAAGTTTCTAAGCTTTGTGTAAAAACTTTGTTTTTGAAAAACATTACAGTTATTTCTTACCCAATTATGTTAGTTATATTAGTTTGTATCACATACAGACATCTAGGTGCTATTACAACATTTTAGGTGAAGTTAAAACATCAAATATTATCGTATTATAAGGGCTTTAGTATATTGAAGGCAAGAAATTTATTATCTTCTTCTTCGGGTACCATGACCGTTCAACGATCGTTAGTTATCGTGTTGGCTACCATGTTGATAATGATTGTTTTATTGATTGACGCTCGGAACAGTTGAACCATAGACTTTCCATACCATTGCCTCAAATTTTTCAACTGTGATATTATCCTTCTCCTTGGACCAGGTCTGCCTCTATAATCAGATGCAAAGTTTTATATTTTTCTGGATGTCTCATAATGTGGCCAAAATATTCTAATTTGCGTCGCTGACCACCTCCAAGTCCTAGTCCACGCGAGTGAGAACGTTGTTGTTACACCCACATCTCGAATGCCACCAGACGTTTAAGCATTGCTTCAGTTAGCGTCCATGCTGCCATGCCGTACAAGGGAACCGGAAAGACATAGCAGCCTACCATTTTCATCCGTAGTTTCAACGATAGGTCGTAACTAGTTAAGATTTTTTTGTTCTTCACAAAGGTGGCTATGGCCTTCTATATTCGAATTTTGACTTCCACAGTTGGGTCCCAGTGGGTGTCAATATTGCTATCGAGATACATCAGTTAATCAATTCTCTCTATCTTTGTGCCACTGACTGTAATACCACCATCTTCAATATTAGATTCTTTGCTTATAATCATATACTCTGTTTTATTTGCATTGAGTCTTAAACTAAACTGTGTACAAGTGTCAGTTATTTTAGCCCTACGTTTTTTTTAGATCTTTTTCGTTATTTGTGATAATTAATGGATTATCGGCGTATCTGATGGTATTTATGTTAACGCCTTTGGTGTTGATTCCTTCAGTGGTACCAATGAGTGCTTCATTGAATATCACCTCTGAATAATTGTTGAACAACAAGGGCGATAGAATACAACCCTGACGCACTCCCCGCTTGATTTTAATTTCATCCGATAGTTGATACTCCAACCGTACTTCAGCTGGCTGTTGCCATTACAAATTGACGGTGGTACGAATGTCTTTGTCGTCTATATCGATCGTTTTTAAAATATCTAGAAGTTTTTCGTAGCGTACTTTGTCAAAGGCTTTTTCAAAGTCAATTGAACAAAGGAACACATTTTGGTTGACATCGCGACATCTTACTAACTGTTTACATTTCTTTTTTCAAGTTTATTATTTATCCTGCCATGCATCACTCTCAAAAATATTTTTAAAACATGGCTCATGAGACTAATTGGTCGATGGTCATTACAATCGGTTGCTCTGTCCTTTTTTGGAATCATGGCAAATGTTGATTTCAGCCAATCAGTCGGTAGTATTTCGGTCTCATAAATGGCGTTAAAAAGTTTTGTCAGGGCTGTTATTCCTATATAACTCAAGAGTTTTAAAATTTCAGTGCTCACTTGGTCCGATACAGTTGCTTCTCCAATTTTTGCTAGCTCTATTGCTAGTGCCACTTCATTTTTAGTAATTGATGGGCCTGACGTAGCATCAGTCATGTCACATGACTCATCTTCGAACAGTTCTGTGATATAATCCTTCCATACTTTGAGCTGCTGTGTTATATCTGTTATTTTGTGGTCATTTCCATCTTTCAGATAGTGGGTTGTACTCGGGCTTTTATTGACGTTAACCTCCTTCAGTTTTTTATGAAAATTAAACAAGTCGTGCTTTGCCTCATAGTGTTAAATTTCTCTTATTATACGTTTTATTTGACAATGTATTCTCTCATATTCATCCTCGTTTCTATTCTTGTGTTTGCGTCTCTTATCCATAAGGTCTAAAATGCCATCACTCATCCAGCTCTGTTTCTTCATTCCTCTATCCTCTTTTAGCTCCCTCTCCTGTATTTTCCTGTATAATTTATTATATTTGTTGATGAAATAGTGTTATATGACATTATATATGTATGAATGACTGAAAAAAAATAAAGTAAGTGCTCAGTTGCTTGGATACCTTCAAAAAATGTGCTATTTTATTACAGTTTTTTGGCCTTACTTACGAAATATGCCTATTAAATAAGTACATTTATTTTCTGTTCTAGTAAACACAACATGACAAAAAAAGCTAAGCTGGTATTTTTAGCTTTAAATATCTAGAATAAGTTGTGATAATCAGTGAAGTTTTATTGTTATTTTTTTTAAGTATTTAAACAATTTACACCCATACTAATCCTGAGAAACTACAAAAATACATAAAAACATTTTTTTGAACAATTGGTTATTTTGTTATAATTCGGAAGTTTAAAAATGTATATATACAGTTTAAACAAAATTCCAGTTGTTTTCATTAATTGGCAATCCATAGGTCTAAAAACGATAATTTTTTTTGCCTCTTGTAGACATGAAAATTACTATCAACTGATCTACCTTTATTTTGTCTATATAATGCCTAAAAAGTACCTAAGGGAAAAATAATTTTATTACTCGGATAATGATGAAAAGATATTAGTCTTTGGTCAAATTTGACACTAATATTAATAAATTTTTTTGAAACCGGTATTATAGTTGCTTTAGACAAAGCAGCTTATTTTTTTTACAAATATACACTTTGTCTAACTTTTCCGAAGTTTTATGAAGAGTTCTATTTTATTGGGAAGGAGAATATTAAACTCACGAATATTTATTTCATCGATTACCTCAATAAATGACTTTTTATGACTTCAGCAAAAATATACTCATATTTCTTGTTATAAAAGTCACTTTTTAATTACGAAGCTTTATTTTTTTTGTATATTTTTGAAGCTTTTAGTATGTTTTTCCTATATTTCTTAAAACCCTTCTCCCATGTATTTTTTGTTTGGATAAAGGTGTGCTTTCATAACTGCCACAAAATGAAGTTTAAGGAATCATGGTATGGGTTCATGCATTACCTGGTTTTCTTCACCTGACAACTTCTTGATCGCTGAGAGGCAAGCAATTATTTTCAAAATTTTTTTACAGTTTTTATAACATTGTGAATTTTTTTTCCAATCCTTGCGTGGTGTCTTCAGCTATCTTCTCGATATATTTTTGTTTTTATAGTATCTTTTTCTTTTGCCCTTTCATACCCTTGTTATTTTTTCTTGATGGAGTTCTCTCAGGGTCATTTTTAATTTTTTTTTTTCACTCTCTTTTTCCTAACAAATCTGGCTATAAAAAGTTTAAAGTTACATTACTACTGCTCTTATACAGGACACGTACACAACTTAGATGGATTGTGGGATTTTAAAAAATTTTCCATTATCGCTGTGCGGTCTTAAAAAACTATATCACATTCATAATAAAGATTAATCAATTGATACCTTTTTTCTCGTGTAAATCGGTTCAGAATTATAAAAACTAGGAGAAAGAAATAAATACTTACACATCTTTGCACAAGTAGCTATTTGTCTGTATGTATGCATGAAATTATAATCCTTTCTTATGTTTTTTTTTTATAATCGTTTAAAAATAACAATCATTCGCGTGAACATGGGCCATTAGCGTCGATTAAAACTTCCACGCTAGTAACGAAAACAGGAAGTCATGCAAATGATGAATTGGTAGTTTTTTCTCTAAATTTTAATCTTTCAGCAGAAGCTATATTTATTATTTCCATAACACAGTATCGCAATTACAACTAAGAAAACACTGTTTTTCTTTTTGTAATTTCTTCTGTTGAAACAAATTTACATCCACTGTCATGAGGCATAGAAAATATAACATATCGACATCGAGTATCCTACAAATCAGTGACAAAGAGGTGCCTAAACTGCATAAGATTTGACACTACAAATCTGATAAGTGGGAAGAACTTACGGAATATTTTCGAACTTTCCCTTGGTTAGACGTTTGTTTTCAATTAGACGACCCATCTGACTGCGCCAAGGAGGTTTTCGATGGTATTTTGGCTGGTATGGAAGCTTACATCCCTTTTTCAAAAAAAATGCTCTTCTAACGGCAAGCCTTGGTTTCTCCTAAAATGCAAAGAAGCTTCTAAACATCTTGCTTACCGACAATGGCGTGAAAATCCTAACGCTCTAAATCGTAACATCTTTGTTCGTGCCCGGAACAGATGCAAAGAAATTATCGACGAAACCAAGGAGACATACAATCAACGAATTAGAAACAAACTTCTCGCTTGTCCCAACAATTCCAGGTCCTTTTGGTCAGTCGCTAAGGCAGTTAGCCAAAATTTCACTGAATCCACCATACCACCACTCACACGACCAGATAATTCTATTGCAACAACACCTGTTGAGAAAGCGAACTTGTTGGCTGAACTCTTTGCTTCACATTTTACTGTCGATTTCCAAGGAAAAACACCTGTGCGAGGGAACTAATACCAGTTTTCTGTAGACATTTCAACCTATCCTACAGAAAGGGAATATTTCCTTCCTGCTGGAAATGTGCCACGGTTGAGCCGATACCTAAAAAAGGCAAGAAGACTTTGCCAAGTAACTATCGACCAGTCGCACTGCTTTCAATAATATCCAAAGTCAGGAAAAAGGATCAGCATCTTCTAAAATCTCTTGAAGGATTCAACATTAATAGCGACCGTCAATATGGCTTTGGTAAACATAGATCAACAGGAGATCTTCTGGCTTATGTAATACATGTTTGGAACAACGCAATTGAACACTTTGGAGAATCTCGAGCGGTTGCTCTCGATATATCCACTGCATTCGATCGTGTTTGGCACGATGGTTGTTGGCTAAGCTACGCTTTTCTGATATGTCTGAAAAGTTCTCTTTGTGGCTCTTATGTTTTCTCAGAGAGCGTTCTTTACGAGTGATAGTCAATGGATTTCTTTCTAACACCTTCACTATCAACGCCGGTGTGCCCCAGGGCTCCACACTGTCTCCTACTATCTTTCTCATTTATGTAAATAATCTGCTGGAAAAGACCCGGAATCCAATCTACAGCTTTGCAGATGACAGTACGCTTATCTCTTCATTCACTTTGAACGCCTGGACATCGGTTACTCAGACAAATATCGGTAGACAGCAGGAAGTCGTTTAACTTAACAAAGACCTGGAAGAAATTCTATCTTGGGGTGACAGTAACCAAGTGGAATTTAACGCTACAAAAACCCAGGGGCAGTTTTTTCTAAAAAAGTTAACGTTGCTGAACCCGACATGGTTATGTCGTGGCACTTCATTCCTCTAGCATCGTCACTTAATTTGTTGGGCGTTAATTTGGGAGCAAATATGTCTTGGCATGAACATGTTGCAAGCATAGCAAAGTAGCTTCTCGAAAGCTGGGAATATTATTTCGAATCAAAAAGCTTTACACTCTACACAACTGTTAATTTTGTATAAAGCTCAAATTCGACCAACTATGGAATACTGCTCGCATGTTTGGGGCCCTGCTTCCAAACATACACTGTATTTGAAAATACTTGTAGAATAGACTCAAGTTGCCAACTGTTTTTCGATTTTCCAAGGAATCAAGGTTGTTGGTCAGTTCTGGGCCTTCAATCAAGCGAAGAACTCTGTCTGAATAGACTCCAACAAATGCAGTGTATGTTTGGGAGCAAAGCCCCAAACATGGGAGCAGTATTCCATCGTTGATCGAATTTGAGCTTTGTACAGAATTAATAGTTGTTGGGGAGTGTAAAACTTTCTAGTTCGAAATAACATTCCAAGCTTTTGGAATGTTATTTCCATCTTTCCATGAACATGTTGCACGCATAACAACTTCTTTGTTATGCGTGCAACATGTTCATACCAATACATATTTGCTCTACTGCAAACTAACGCCCAGCCAATAGACGATACGATTTTTGACTCGATATTACCTTTAGATCTTCCAGCTCTTCCCTTAGCTTGGTTATCTTTTTGCTACTCTGGTTTATGGTATAGCTGAAGCAGGGTTTCTACGAATTACCTCATCATCATTTTTTTGGCAATTTAAAATTAAAACTGTTTGGTATTACTTTGTTATGAAATGATGAGACTTATATTGTCGCCTATCTTCGTGTTTGACTTTAATATTAAATTTGGCCCTCTTGGTTTTTCTAAAGTGTTAATTTGGTCCAATAGGAAATGGGTTCATTCAAACTGATTCAACTAAGATTGACAATCTCTGTAATATTTCCTCCTATAGTTGATCTTCCACATCTATTGTCAAGCGTAGTTCTATTGAGACTTTAAAATTTCTGAAAGGCTTACTTAACATTCTCTTCTCTAAAAGTAAAATTTTTGTTTAACTATGTGAACAACACTTTTGTTATTTGGCTATATTTTGAATAACACCGAATGCCTTATTGGATCACCTGGCCAATATCTAAACATAAGATTTACAATGAAAACTGAATCAGATGGTGCCCTTCCCGATTTTAACCATGTTAAAAACCCAACTTCCAAGCCAAAACAAGGATTTTCAAGTAAATAATATAGTGTAGATAATTGCTATTGTAATTTGACCCAATATTATATATTTAATAATATGACTACGTATTATATTCTAATGACTTTTTTATTATTCTTTTTGTTTCACGTATGTCTTTCGAAAATATTCGAAGATGAACTTTTTTGTATGTATTTACCTATGTACACTCAATTTTCTGATATCTGTTGTAGTAAAAAAAGAAGAGAAGTTACGGTGTTTTTTTTTACATAAATTTTTCATGAATTTTTGGGAGGCACCAGCATGAAAGCTTTTGTACCGTGTCTTGCCTAAGATACAACAAAATTGACATTAACAAAATAGCAGCATTCAAAAAAGTTAATATAAAAAATAGCAACAGCTAATTTCTCATGTTAATTTTACTGTAATTTAGGTGATATACTGCGTAAAATTGTCAAGAATGCGTGCAGAATTTCTCTAAAAACTCTGACAGCGCCTCTAGATCTTAACATAACATAACTTGCTTGAATTAATATACAATAACTTACATTTTGTTACAGATCCATGAATTTAATGACTTCTGCTGGGACAAATGCGTAGATAAAGCATCAAATAAATTGGATAGTAAAACTGAGACATGTCTTACTAATTGTGTGGATCGATTTATAGATGTGTCATTGCTTATTACTAATAGATTTGCCCAACTGTTACAGAAAAGTGGAGGAATGTGAAAAATATTTATCAAATTATTGTTAGTTCATTTAGTATATCATTTAAATCAATAAATTTGTAAATAGTATCTTGCATTCATTTTTATTATTAAAATGTAAGTTCACTTTTTTAAATAAAATATACTACGTAATATACATTTTTCAGTAATTAGAATATATTTCAATGTTTTTTAATGTTAGAACTATTTTATGTACGCACTTTTGCAAAGACATTGTTCTGAGTGTAAATTTACCAGTGTATTACTAAATATGGATAAAATATAATTAACCGTCAAAGACATAAGATTATGTCAAGTGTGAAAGGGTGAAAATTTGTCACCACCTCTCATTTAGTGTACTTCACTTATACTTGTTACCAGTGTATTAATAATTAACTCGTTAACAATGCATATGCGAACGTGTGGAATTTCAGCAGAGGCTCGACTTCCAAAACAGGCAAAGTAACTTTGGAAGACGCCGCAAAGATTCTTTACAAAATATAAATGTATAAAAAGTATTTTTTATTGATTATATAATATTAACCCTATGTTGTTTTACTTCTCTCGATTACATGGAACTTTCTCGGACGGCGTGCTCGTTGTAACCAGCAGCTACACATTTCTCTTCTAGTATATGGTAAAAGTATTAAGTTTAGGTAACGTATAATATTTACAATGTTTGAATTATGAGACAAAAAGTTTATTAGTGTTCCGTACGGAAGGTCATTTCGGTCCGTCTCTCCGTCTGTCTGTCTGTCTGTCAGACCCGATTTTCCCCGAAACTATTTAACATAGAAAGTTGAAATTTGGCACTAATATAGGAATTGATGGCCTCATCAGAGCCGTGTAGTTGTGAAAGTTAAATTTTGTCTTAAGGGGTTAGTTTTGAGGGTTTGAAATCGGAAGTGAAAAAAAAAACGTTGTCGAGGGGGGTTTCAAATGAAGCTTGTAAAAACACGAGTTAAAAAAATATATAATGTGATATTTTCGCATACTTTTCTTTGTATTATTTTTAAAAAACTGCGAAAAATCGATGTCCCCCCCTTATCTCGAAAAGTAGTGATCAAAAAATTTGGGAATATTCTCCACAGGGTGTAGACTGAATGAAAAATTATCATGAGTGCAATACCTTTAATAATTTTGCTGGTATGTAAAGAAAAATAGTTTTCAGTAAAGATCGGAAAAAAACTGTTGAAAACTCATTTGGGGTGTTTTTTGTGACGTCACTGATCATTTTATACCTCCGTAACAAAAATTTTTTATATTTGAAATGGAACACTAATTGCGCAAATGCGACTTGCACTATTTTTAAAATTCACTAGCTGTTTTGTACAAGTTTTGAATGAAAAATATTTAAAATATATGTTATAATTGTAAAACGACAATATAATGAACTAAACTGGATGCTAATTTCATATAAATATTTTTTATTACAGAAAATTTATTGTAAAAAAAATAATAGTTAAGAAATTAACTTGACATCTTAAATTGCAACAAGTATGTTGTAGCTGACTTATTACATATAAAATTTTTATTTAATGTTCTATATAAATGCCATTTCACAAGATGAAAGCATCATTTAACGGTAAATAACGATAATAATTTGTTTAAATCGCGGTACTCACTCAGTACATTCAGTGTTTTTGTTGTAAAGGTCACTGAAGGTGTTTTTTTTTTTTTGGGGGGGGGGGGGGGCATAAGAGAAGTGTCGGAAACTCATTTAAATTTGATTTTTCAGTATGAAGTATTAACCACATTATATCAAGTATATATTCTTTCATCGAAACGTAAAATTTTAACTGCGAACGTATTTTTGAATGATGTTAGGGATTTTTTCCTGTTTTTTCTTTGAATTTCAAAATACGGATAAAAATTAAGTTGACCTGAAAGCAAAAAGCTATGTTCTAAATATATCTTTTTTTTTTTATCCCCTATCGCTTTGGTATGAACAGCCCAGGGCTCCGTTTCCTACCGAGGACAATTTGTAACCTTTCAACACCAACGTGAATCGCTTTAGGGATTTCCCTGCAATACGTGTGCTATGCCCATAAAAAAAGCCCTCTATTGGAAGCTCATATTTTTTGTATGATATCTGGAAACATTGCCTGTTGTTACGTTCCTTATGATATCGAACTTTTCGTTTAAATTAGTATAGAGGGAATTTTGAGTTTCCGCAAGTTTTCAGGAGGCCTTTTATTAATATCACATCTGTAGTTCTAGATGATACTTAAGTATCGAGTTTTTCATACCTGTCTTGTCCATTAGTGGTATTACTTACATAAAAAATGAGCTAGAAAAATGTATATACTGACAAAGAAAAAGCACGTTGAAAACCTAAAAACTACGGAAAAGAACACAATCTTCAAAACCAGATTCAATAAGACGATTATGACGGTGATAAAGTAAAATATATCTAAAACAAAGTTGATGTCTGCTTGAAATTTGATAAAATGAAAACCAGAAAGGGCCAATTCAGAAGCTGTTTTAAAGTTGATGTGCCAACTGAATTGAAAAAACTCGTTTTTTAAACATAAACATAGCTTCGTAGCCGCCTCCTGGAGATAATCATGAGGGCTTGCGCCAGACTCAGCAGCCCAATAATCCGACTGATTGGAGCATTTATTACCGATCCATACCTCGAGTTACAGGAGCGAAATGACCGCGCCAAAAACATCATCGTCTTTAACATGGAAGAGAGTGCCTTCAGAGTGTTATCGGAAAGAATTGACCATGATAGTCCATTTGCTGAATAAAATGGATGTTGGCGAGTCTACCAACTTCAAGGTTTCTAGGATTGGACGTACGTTGGACTTAAATAGGCCAATGAAAGTTATCTTCCCAGACCCTACTACTGCTTCTCATTGCTTGAAGCAGAGAACCAAACTGAAGGCCTTAGGCATTGACATTAAAAATGCCCTCACTAAGATTCAGAGGAATCATCTAAAGGGATTATACAAAGAATTGGAAAGAAGGAAGAATGAGGGTGAGACGAATCTCGCTATAAGATTTCGTAACGGGATTTCATTCATAGCTGGGCTCATTAATCGAGAGAAGCATCGACCACCAAAAAACGGGACACCCAGCGGGCGGAGTGCAATGACTAAATCTTTTATTGCCAGAATGTAGGTGGGATGTGTTCAAAGCTGCCTGATCTTTGTATATGTGTGATTATTCCGTAATAATTCTTGTAGAGATCTGGCTTCATAAGGTCATTCCCGATGGTGAAGTCTCTTTTGATGGTTACAATACTTACCGCCTGGACAGGACCAACAACCAGTGAGAAAAGTAAGGGGAGAGGTGTTTTGATTGCAGTATCAAGTAAGCTTCAGTCCAGGAAATTAGCTGTATTCTATGATAGGACCGAGCAGATTTTTGTGGAAATCAGAACAAGGTCCTAATGTGTTATCGTTGGGGGGTTTATATTACGCCTAATTCTCCGCATGATAAATATGAGCAACATTGTTTGTCTGGTCAAGAGCTAGCAGAGTCCATCCCTGTTGCTGAATTTGCGATATTTGGGGACTTCAACTTACCCAATGCCATCTGGGAAAATGAGACTTATGGTGTTACAGTGGAGTGTGCGGAAAACTCACCTGCCTTAATGCTACCAGAAACCTTATGTTTCTTAAACTTATATGAAGTGATTAAAGTGTCTAATTTTAGAAATATTTTCTTAGATTTATCTTTCTGTTTTTCACTAGATGCTGAGGCTTGTTAGGCTGAAAATATACTACATCATAGAGCATACTGCTTGAGGGTCGGGCTGTCTTTTGATACCTCCGAGTTCGATGAGCTATATCTCGATTTTCGTAATGTTAATTACCCTGCCATTAATGGTTTTTTTGATCTAGCATGACTGGGTGGAGTGTTTGTGCGGTTTGGACGTGGATGATGCAGTGGATAGATTCTGTATTACTGCGTTGACTGCTTTGTTCCGGTCGGGCTGGTAAAGAACTCAAATTCTCTTATTGACAACCCTAAATACTTCTGGAGGTTTGTCAGTAGTAAAAGAAATGCCGATAATCTCCCGAATAGCATACACCTGGATGGAATTATGGCGCATTCCAGTGTTCAACATTGTCAACTTATTTGCAAAGCACTTTTCCAGTGTGTATATGGACAATGACTGTCGGGTGCCTGACTTCGATTAGCACTGTTGTGTGTGTGGAATTTCAGTCTATCTGAGATTTTTTCCAAAGTTGAGAGGCTG
Organism: Pachyrhynchus sulphureomaculatus; assembly: GCA_019049505.1. Lineage (NCBI taxonomy): Eukaryota > Metazoa > Arthropoda > Insecta > Coleoptera > Curculionidae > Pachyrhynchus > Pachyrhynchus sulphureomaculatus. The sequence goes on along the minus strand of CM032449.1, from coordinate 94,370,958 downwards.
CCAGATGAAACTAAATGTGGTCCAGATAATATCCCCAATCTGTTTATAAAGCAGTGCATTTATTCAATCACCTTACCTCTGCAAATTGTTTTCAATAAGTCTTTGGACTCTTGTGCTTTTCCATCTAGGTGGAAGCGCACCTTCATATCTCCCATCTTCAAATCGGGTGATAGGGAGGATATCAGCAACTATAGAGGAGTGTGTACACAGTCTGCCATGCCCAAACTATTCGATAGTTTAGTGTGCGACCAGTTAAACTGGTCCTGTAGGGGAATGATCAATCCCTACCAGTTTGGCTTCTGTCCTGGGAAATCAACCACAGAAAATTTGGCACTATATGAAGTTGCTCTGCTGGAGACTTTGGAGAGGGGTGATCAGGTCGATGTTATCTACATCTATCTTGAGGACTTGAAATTCATTGGATGGTCGGCTCGATATATTTAACTGCTTTGTCTCGGAATTTAGGTCCCAGCTGCTGAGGGCTCTGTAGAGGTTGTACTTGATCAGTGTTTACTATTGTTAATACTATTATTGTTTTTATATTTTTGAGGTTAATTTTTTCATTACCTGTATCTATTTTATATATTTTGTTATTGAGGAGGTTTATGCTGAATATTTTTATTTAGATATAGTCTTTGTCACGAGTTTGTTTTTTATCTCTTTTTATAATTTTTAATATTTTTGTATCTGCATTTGTACCTGTTTTAAAATTGTACTACAATGGGGTTTCCCGTAAAATTTGTATAAATAAATAAATAAATATATAAATTTGGGGAGAGACATTTGACACTTGAGCCCAAGACTTGAAAACCTCGAGGTACTAGCAGTAGAAAATATTGCGGGAATGAGCATTGAGGGACAGATTCTTCTCTGGTGAGTTAGCAGATTATTTGTGAGAATTATTCCTCCTCGTCCCTGCAAACTTTATTCTTCCTCTTAAAAAATAAAGCTTTTGCCTCCTCCTCCTCTAGATAAACCTAAGTCACTTATTGCCTCTCTAAAATATCTGCTCATAAAAGCGTTGAGCTTAAAAGAACATTATAAATCTAAGACTAAATTCCACCTGTATAAAAAGTAGGGAGAGAAATTTAGGATTATAAAAAGACTTCAGACATTCAGCTCTATTCAGTAACATAGGAATAGAATGTCTGCGACTCAATATTTTAATAATGATATAAGCCAACAAAATACATAAACCTTTTTGTGATTTAATTAGCAAATAGTTTTATTATTCTATGCATAATGGACCATTAATTATTGCAATGATTTCCGAATTTATATACAGTTCATATAGAAGGCTGTGTGCATTACTTTGAAATTGTCAACATACTATAATTTGTGAAAGAATTAAACAAAAATGGATTTTTGGCAGAAGTTGCAACTTTACAAAACTACATTTAAGATGATAATGTATTAGAACTAATCAGTGCGGCCGAAAAAGAACTTTCAGAAATTGTGTAGTGTGAAGGTATTAGTGACAGAAATATAGGAACACATTATTTATTGGTCTTTTAAGAGTAAGAAAAAAATTGTTAACAATATTTTTTATCACAAATTATAGGTGATTTTTTAGGCCACTGTTTCAAAAACGCCGTTTCACGGTCAGCATAATTTCCTTGGTGTAGGTTGATGGATCGGAAAAATTTAAAAATATTCCTGTACAGGGTGGTCCAAATTGGACACTTTTAAAGGTAAACCCCTTTATCTAAAGAAGATAGACGAAAACTGATGTCGGTGTCTGAGGCTCAATTTTTATGATAAACTCAATGGTGAAACCGCATATCGATATCTAGTACCGTTTCAGATATACAGGGTGTTTTTCAAAAATCTGCATTTCGGAAAAATGTTTGTATTTCTTTTCCTATTGAAAATTTTTGATTTCTGTAAAAACATTCTTCAAGCACTTACCTGGATTTCAACACTGTAAGGTTTTATTTTTTTACAACTAATATTTTAATAGTTATTAACTCAAAAATATACTTTTTAAATGGGATACCCTGTATATTTTATCTTATCTTTATATTACCATTCTAAAAATATAGCACACTTTATATTTTGCTTAAATCTACTTCAAAATATAACCTAACAACTAGGAACCCTAAAACGAAAGCAAAAATCCCGGAACCTGTTTGTTGTCTTAATCCTAGTTTAAATCTTCAGAAAATTTATTTGTATTCCGACTATGATTTTATAGCTAAAATATCTTGTCTTCATTGTCTGTTACTGGGTACTTTTGCAAGTTCATCATTTCCCACCAGTAAACTTATCTCCCTAAAAAGTGGCCATAAATTCTTCTATAGAGGCAATGAAAGTAAGAAAATTGGAGGAATCGGTTTACTTATATACAAAAGAATAGCAGAAAATGTTGTTCAGTTCCAAGCCATATAGGAAAGAGTGATTTCGGTAGACATACAGCTGAACAGAAGATACAAATGTAAGATCATTCAGGTATATGCGCCAACATCAGACAGCGAGGAAGAAGAAATTGACCAATTCTACGAAGATATAAACAAAACATTGCTACATTATAAAACAAGATATATCATAATAATCGATGATTTCAATGCCAAAATAGGGAAACCAGCGAATACAAATGAGAAGAGTATCGGGAAGTTTGGTTTGGGTACGGGGAACAGCAGAGGAGAAATGTTATCAAATGGTGTAAATGAAAATAACTTGTTCGTTATGAATACATTTTTCTAAAAGCCAGAACATAGATGATGGATATGGCAGAGCCCAGGCGGTATAACAAGAAACGAAATGACAATAATATTGTAATCGACACGACAGTTTTGAACACGATAAGCATTGGCAGTGACCATCGGATGATCAAAGCACAAATAAGAATAAATCTGAAGCAGGGGAGACGTAGATTGATAACGCATACAAAGATAAAGATACCAACAGAAATAATAAAGCAAAACAGACAAATATCAACAAACACTGGGTAAGCATATAAAACACATAAACTATCAAACAGAACTTGATGAACTAAACTCACAAATAACCAACAGGAACATCGAAAAAAGAGAAAACACAAAAATTAAGTAAAGAGACACAAAATCTTACGAAACAGATAATACTGTTAAGAAATGATCCTACAAATGGCAGATTATAATTGGCAGAAATAGACAAAAAAATAAAGAAAAAGTTCAGAGAAGACGTCAGACAGCACAGAAACTCGAAAATAGAAGAAACTTTGAAAGAGGGAAAAAGTTTGAAATATCTAAACAAACAAATGAATGAACGGAGATATCAAATAATAAAACTTATAATTAATGATAACTAAGAGATCGCATAAATCAAAGTGATAATCCTTTATCACTTTGATTTATGCTATAGAGAAATATTATTAAACACTATTTGACACGAACATATCGCCACAGCCCGGGAAAGACCAAGGAAATAGAGTGATAGAAAGAAATGTGGGATCTGAAGAAATTCCCGATGTAACAACGGATGAAATAATGAACGCCCTACAATATATGCACAACAACAAAGAACCAGGGGACGATGAAATAACTATAGAAATGATAAAGTATGAAGGGGCATCGATAATACAATCTATTCAAGTTCTATTTAACAGGTGCCTAATAGAAAGTAAAATAACAACACCTTGGGTAAACGCCTGGATTGTGCTTATTTTTAAAAAAGGAAACAAATTTAAATTGGGGAATTACAGACCAATCAGCCTGTTATCGGTACTATACAAAATCCTCACTAGAATTATAACATATAAATTAACGAATAAATTAGACAGCTATCAACCACGTGAACAGGCGGGATTTAGACGGGAATACAGCATCTTCAAATAATTAGATTACTAGTGGAAAGAGCAAATGAATATAAGCTCACCTTGTAGATAGCAATGGTTGACTATGAAAAAGCATTTGATTGAGTAGAGATATAGGCAGTCTTTAACGCCTTAAGTAACAGCAGAGTCGATGAAAGATACACAATTCTTCTATACATATATAAAAATGCAACATCACAAATAATGCTTGAACAAAAAACAATTATAATCAAAATTAAAAGAGGAATTAGACAAGGCGACTCGATATCCCCAAAGCTGTTCACGTTGTCTAGTTGTCTAGTTGAACAACGAAAGTGAAGGTAATAGCCAGGAATTATTAATAGAAGGTGAAAGAATAGGAAAAGTACAAACATTCATATATTTAGGACAAAATATAGAAATATCAAAAAAATTTAAAGGCTGACTTGGACAGAAGGGTCTCGTTAGTTTAGTCTGCGTTAGGAAGGTAACATTCTAGATTTAAATTAGACATCTCAAATACAATAAAAGCCAAAGTACCCCATCAATATGTACTGCCGGTATTAACATATGACACTAAAACGTGGGTTTTAAATAAAAGTATAATAAATAAACTCTAGGTAATCCAAAAAGCCATGGAGAGGATAATGCTAAATATTAGACTCCAGGATATATATATATATATATATATATATATATATATATATATATATATATATATATATATATATATATATATATATATATATATGTTATATACATATATATATATATATATATATATATATATATATATATATATATATATATATATATATATATATATACTAGCCGTGCCCGCGGCTCCGCTCGCGTAGACTTGATTTACTGATTATTCCTTATGTTACCTAACGTAATAAAATATGTCCTATAACCTGGCCAGAGAACATATATATTTTATTAAAAAAACATATATATGAATAAAAAACACGGAAATCGGTTCTCGAGTGATAAGCGCACTAACGGATAGACAGACAGAAAGAAAGACGTTGCATTTTATATATATTACAGAGAACAAATGTATGAATTAAAAAAAAAAACAAACACGTAAATCGGATAAGTGGTTCTCGAGTGATAAGCGCACTAACGGACAAATAGACAGACAGACAGACGTTGCATTTTATATATATTAAGATAATAGATAACCTGGCCAGAGAACAAATGTATGAATTAAAAAAAAAACATGTAAATCGGATAATTAGTTCTCAAGTCATAAGCGCCCTAACGGACAGACAGACAGAGAGACGTTGCATTTTATATATTATATTCTTTGCTACATGATATTGTTCCATATTTAATGATTTAGGCAGTATATTGCAAGAGAACGCGCTAGCGGCAAACTTGATTCACTATTAACGTCATTACTTATTTCTTATGTTACCTAACGTAATAAAATATATCCTATAACCTGGTCAGAGAACATATATATGTTTTTTAAAAAAAAAAAACACGTAAATCGGATAAGTGGTTCTCGAGTGATAAGCACACTAATGGACAGACAGACATATATATATATATATATATATATATATATATATATATATATATATATATATATATATATATATATATGCATATAAATATATATATATATATATATATATATATATATATATATATATATATATATATATATATATATATATATATATATATATATATATATATATTCCTTCCTAACATCAAGATACGAAGAAGATCAAAAGTGATAGATGTAATATAATGAATACGTATATTAAGATGGAACACGCCGTATAGTTGAATGGAGGACTAGAGAACACAAAAAATGCAGAGGTAGACCACAACAAGATGGATGGACGATTTAAAAAGATTGGCAGGACACGAGTGGATGCAAAAAGCAAACAACAAAGCTCATTGGAGACAACTTGGGGAGGTTTACATCTGACTATAGATGCAATAAGCTAATGATAGTGATGATGAAACTTGTCTCAGATGTCAGTTTCGCAGATTTCCTCACTAACAATGCCAGAAATGTTTGTTTCGCTATATTCAACTATTGCTGTTACTAAAAGTGGTCAAAAACGTACATTCATCATAAGGAATGTAATTATAAATTATTATTATATTAAAGAATTATGATTATAATATTAGGTAACTTAATGTAAATTTTAGATAACCAAAACGGTGGGTATCGCGGGCAGAAAAAGGATCGTGGGGTGAATAGCAACAACAGAGGCGGCGCAGGCACCATGTATAGTATGTAGAATTTGCCAGCAGATGTGCTAATAAAATAGGCACCTTCGAAGTTCTTATGCTTTCTAGGGATTTTTAATGCCTGTTAAGTAGCGCCCATAATGGGTGAATAGTCTATAATAGCTCATTAGTTATGGTAGATGTGACCAATACAGAATAATTGTCAGTTTCCAACAAACTGCGAAAACACCTGTTGTTTTTCCAAAACATTTCATTCATTATATCTTCAATGCGAAATGCAACAAAAACGAAGACAAATCATTGACTAAGCGTTATGGAGTGCATAAATTTTAATAGACTTATGCTAATTACTAATATGTTCCAAGCGATGATTTAAATTTCTTATGAATGATAAATATTCGCTTCGCTCGCGCGGATTACATGATACGCATCGCTGAAGTAATAGAGAATATAAAAAAGGTTTAAAAAATCCAACTATCTACTTCTAACCCCAATTAACGATTTACTTATTTGCGATAAGTGTCCCTTAAGCATTTTTATATTAGTGCATCAAAACTATTGATACACTTCTTACTTGGTGTCGCATATAATAATATTTTTCTGCTTTTTTTTTTTTTTTAAATTACACCTTTTGATGGAAAATCTTTATTTTATGTACCAGGTGTACAAGTATGAAATGCGGATTTCAGACAACAGATGGTGCACCAATGCAGTTTGTGTTATAAAGATTTGACACTGCGCCATTTTGTTGTGTCATCAACAAGTGTCAGACGCGCACGAGTGATAAATTGGAAAAGTGTGTGCATAGCGTTGTGTTGTTGTGTTCAATATGTCGAAATTTATACCGAACAAAGAGCATTCGCGGACACCATTAATTTTTTGTTTTCTTTTGAAGAAAACTGCTGTTGAATCATACCGATTACTTCGAGAAATTTATGGTGAACATGCTCCATCGCAAGATACGTGTGAACGATGATTTTAAACGAGGTGACTTCGATGTTGCAGACAAGGAACGTGGAAAACCGCCAAAAAAATACGAAGATGTGGAATTACAAGCAACTCGCCGAGCAATTGGGCGTTAGTCAACAAGCTGTTTCCAATCGGCTACGAGAGATGGGAAAGATTCAGAAGCCGGTAGATGGGTACCACATCAGTTGAACGACAGGCAAATGGCAAATGGAAAAGCGCAAAAACACGTGTGACATTTTGCTCGCTCGGTACCAAAAGGAAGTCGTTTTTGCATCGTATAGTTACAGGGAATGAAAAGTGGATTTATTTTGAGAATCTCAAGCGCAAAAAATCATGGATAGACCCAGGCGCACCATCCACATCGACCGCAAGACCGAATCGCTTTGGCAGAAAGACGATGCTCTGTATTTGGTGGCACCAGAGGGGCGTGGTCTATTATGAGCTATTAAAACCTTGGGAAACGGTTAATACTAAACGTTACCAATAACAATTGACCGATTTGAACCGTTCGCTGCTTGAAAAAAGGCCAGAATACCGTAAGAGGTAACATAAAGTCATTTTTCTTTATGACTTTACTCCCAGACTTGGCTCCTTCCGATTGCATCGCTGAGCAGCGCTTTGGTTCGTACGAAGATGTGAAAAAATGGCTCGATGAATGGTTCGCAGCAAAATGGGAAGATTTTTACTGGCGTGGTATTCACAAATTGCCCGAAAGATGAGAAAAATGTATAACAAGCGATGGAGCATACTTTGAATAAAGCACTTTTTATCATTCTTCCGAATTTAACATGTTTTTTTAGAAAAAAAAATCCACATTTCATACCTGTACATTTGGTAAATACGCTCGTAGTTTTTCGGTTCAAATAGTAGTTTATCACATGAAAGTTTCAACTCAATATTGCTGCTAAAGACAAACCATTTCTGCGATTAGGGAATGAAACAAAGATTACCAAATATAATCAGGATTTCAGCCGGCTACAAATTTTGCTGGCAACCTTTAGCCAGTACGCTGTCGAAATATAACAAGCAGTTATATTATCAAAATATGAATAGTGACCTACTTTTTTCAATGGAAAAAATTATTTGTAATCAATAAAAATAGGTATTACAAAACAAAAAGGGTTTGTTTACACAACAGCCTGTGTTTCAAAATAGTATTGTATTTTAATCTATTCTAAACACTGATAAAATCATGAAAGCAAAACTATGAATAATATAGGTAAAACCAAATTTGATAAGATATAGTATTTTTGTGTATATGGTTTGACTATAAATAGAGAATAACTGACCATGGTTGAATTAAGTTACTTCTACAAATCCAAAATGAATCCAGTATATTGCGGTATATTTTTGTTAGCAACCATTATTCTTGAAGTATACGGTCATGGATATATGTATAATCCCATTAATAGAGCGTCACGTTGGAGACTTGATCCAACTAACTGGAACATACCACACGATTATGAAGACAATGAGTTTTTTTGTGGAGGCTTTACAGTAAGTAGCTATTTATTTTGTTCTTTTTCTTCAACTAACACATTGGCAACATATGTTGTAATATTGTTGTCTGACTGTATAAATGGTGGCATGGTTGATTCAGTGAAAGTTATACAGTATATATATATATATATATATATATATATATATATATATATATATATATATATATATATATATATATATATATATATATATATATATATATATATATATATATAAATATATATATATATATATATATATATACACTATATAGCTTCAGCAAGCTACTACAAAGACAGGCAGTTCCTAGATCCGATTGTTTGTTTACACCTGTTCCGAGCACTAACAAAGCTGTTATGTTTCTGCGCTCGAATTTTCACGCCATTGTCGGTAGGCAAGATGTTTAGAAGAAACAGTTTCTTTACATTACATTATAAAAGAAATAAATGGCCGTGGCAGTCAAAATCACATCATAAACGTCTGTAGCCCAGATGGGTCGTCAGAACGGAAATTAGCATCTAAAAAGTCGATGAAGAATGAATGAACAGGGTAAGATTGAAGCGATTCCTTGAGTTTTTCCCCTTTAGGACATTTATAGTGCTAAATTTCTCGCGGTTTGGGCACTTTCTTGACGTCAGCTGGTAGAACACTCCATGTTGAAATCAGATTATGGTCGGACGATCAAGTTAACAGCGGATTTACGGTGATAATATAAATCTGCGAATTAGTGGTTAAAATGAGGTCAAGACGAGTAGCAACCTCTCTAGTATTGACGCCAGTTTGCATCTATCACCATATATCCACAGATCTCTAGGTCATTTGAACTGATACTGGTATCATCGTCAACATTAGCATTAGTATCTCCAAATAGTTTTGAAAGTGCAAGTTTTTAGTCGACCGTATTTTGAAAGGAATTTGAGTGAACTCATAAATTCAGTACTTTTATAACTAATTTTTTGACCACTAAAGTCATTAATTCACTGATACACTTTTTAAGGTCATATATTTTATGCCGTCTGTTCACTCGTGTGGATGTTCTTTAATGAAATTCTATAAAAAATTTTGTAGTTTGCTAAACTTGATATTCTATACGTTTTGTGCGCCTTTGATACCTTATTTCTTTAGTTCCAATCCATAATTTTGCAAATCTTCATTGAAACCTATCTCGATATATGTTACACTTTTTCAAATATTATTTTGTGGTTTTTATTCAAAAGAAGAATTTATTAATTGTCAGTTCTTTCGGTCTTGATTAACTCATTTAACAGTTGATTAATAAAAGTGATTAGTTTTGGTTGGTAGTTAGAATATGGCCCATATGAACTTGAAGAACAAGCTGGATTCAGAGCGGGTCGCTCATGCATAACATACTTCCAATATCTCAAATCATCGAGAAAAAGACGGCGACACACAACAGTCGGAGTTATCATTTGTTTGTGGACCTTACGGGGGCCTATGACACAGTACCAATTAAAAAAATGTGGGAAGTGCTTGAGAAAAGTCCGACACTCTCCGAACAATTTGACGTATCAAAAGGCCTCAAACAAGGATGTAGCTTGTCTCCAACCCTTTTTAAAATATATCTAGCACATGTACTGAGAAATTGGCGAAGAAAGTGTTCAAAAATGGGAATGCCTATCAATGACAATCTTACACTATACATATTACACTTCGCAGACGACCAGATAGTAATAGCTCACGACAAGGAAGACCTAGAATACATGACCCGAAAGTTAATCGAAGAATATGGGGGGAGAGCCGGAAGAGTTGGAAGTTGGAAATAACATCAAAATTGAAGGCTGTGAGGAATATACGTACTTAAGGGTAAAAATAACAAGTGAAGGAAGATGTGAGAAAGAAATTAAAGACAGAATCAGCAAAGGAAGGAAAGTAATAGGAGTATTAAACTTTGTGCTTTGGTCTAAGGATATACTGGATAACAGGAAAAGGATACTATATAACACTATCCTTAAAAGCATAATGCTATACGGTTCAGAGGTGTGGCAACTGAGTGAAAGGCAAAAAAAGAAACTCTTGTCAACAGAAATGGACTTCTGGCGAAGATCGGCCCGAATCTCTCGCTTAGACAAAATTAGAAACGAGAGAATAAGAGACAAGATGAAAGCAAATAAGACCATCATTCAGGAAATTCAAGAAAAACAACTACGTTGGTATGGCCACGTACAACGTATGGCCGACGAGAGAATACCGAAGCAAGTAATGCATTGGACACCTGGGGACCGACGAAAACGAGGCCGAACCTAACTGTACCTGGAACCAAGGAGTAGAGAGGGCCATGTCTGAAAGAAACCTGCAGCCAGGAGACTGGAACGATAGACGAGAATGGCAACTGGGAACCGTAGGGCGTCGCAGAACGCTATGAAGCGGATTTATATATATATATATATATATATATATATATATATATATATATATATATATATATATATATATATTAGTTTTAGTAATACTCTAACTATGACATAGATACATGAGTAAAACATAAATGGTGATTAAGTATAGAATTTTTCACAAAAAAAGAGATACACATTGGAAGTTGTGGCGTAGCCAAGGGAGTGCTAGGAGTAGCCAGTGCCATATGCTCTTCGCCCCTGTAGATGAAGAAAATAGCCCCGTTTTTTATTGGTGAAGCTTTTGTAGTTGGATTGTTTTAAAAGGTTCTTTTTTATGAAAGTCTTTCTACCAGTTATCGATTTTTAAATTGAGACTAAGTTGGTAAAGTTTCACTGTATGAAATGGTTCTTGTCTGATGAAACGTTCCCTCCACCTTATTAATTTTTAAATTCTGTTTAGGCTTTTTAAGTTTCAGTATATGAACGAGTTCTTTTTTGTCACAAACCTCTCTTTTCCGGTCGTCCAGCATTATATTTGATATATCTTTTTAAAATTTCCGTTCTATGAAAAAGTTCTTTTTTGTGAAAAATTTTCCTCCTCCTCGATCTTCGATTTTGAGTTTACCATGTTGGGAAGAGAAACTTTTGGCATTTCAGTGTATAGAGTTTTTTCTTCCAGAAGCTCCGCCTCTGGTGATTTATTGGAACAATTCCCTCTCTATAATCAGCTTCGCCTTTAATGTTCTCTTTTTGTTTTTAAAGAAACGTCCCTTGTATTAGGTACGCGACAGAGGAGAATGCGTGATCAATTAATGTAGAACTATAAAAAGGCACTTTTCAGGACAAAAAGATTAATAAATAATAACAATCTATTGATATTCTCAGAAATACAAGTCGATTAGAAAGCAAAATAACTGGTTAGAATTTATAAACTTTAAGAAATGGTCATATAAATCTAAATATCAAAATAGTTTTGCAAAATGCTCAAGATTTTTATTTCCTCAAGTACGTTAACATAATAAAATTTTATTTTTAGATAATACTTATAATTATTTTTCCTATACCTCGTAGCATCTTTCCCAAACTAACGCTTTTAAAATTTATATTTTATTAATATTTATCAGAAAATAATATAAATTGCATTAAACTTCTATAATGTAAACAACATAATAATCTGAAATTTAATTTGATGAAAAAAATTTAGGGAATCTTTTCCACATCTCGAAATTACTTAAGCATATTTCACTTAAGATTGTGTCAGTTTAATGTGAATTTTGTTTTGTCATAATATCCAATAGTAAGAAACATTTGCATTGCGGTATTTTTTTGCATGATTCAGTTGTTTAATAGAATTTTTTTCTAAAAAATATATTAAATCTTTTAAAATAATAACGGAAATGTGTACCCTAAAAAAATTCAGAATTTTTTTAGGGTACACTCGAGTTACAACGATAGACAAGTGATAGGTCGACTTAGGTTAGACGATGATAGACGACTTAAATAAAAACATTTACTATCAATGAAGAATAGACAATTCCTTAATTAGACGGGAAATTGATTTAGTGTCAAGTATAGATATTTAGCCATCTTTCTACTATAACAATTCATTTGTTGTATAATAACTCATACCATATTAAAAGTTGTGGATCTTTCAAGTTATTTCATTGCAGTATACATCGTTCCTCGTCTATGGTTTAGCTTAAGTCTAGATACGTCATTATCGCTACTATTACCCATTTGCCTTTATAAAGTATTGTATGTATAGCTTCATTATTGTATATAGGTTCAGTATAATATTAATGAAGGCAAGTGTGGCCCATGTGGAGATGACTGGAGAGATTCTGTGCCACGAAGTAATGAAAATGGCGGGACCTATGGGAACGGTGTAATAGTTGCAAATTATTACTCTGGTAGCATTATCAAAGTAGATGTTAGAATAACAGCAAACCATAAAGGAAAAATTTCTTATCAGTAAGTTCTAAAATTTTATTTTTTTGCCATCTGTATTATACGAAAGCTATATATTTTTAAAATATTTCTTCATTTTTTTAATTTCATGTCTTAGGTATAGCGTATTCTGTAACTTACTCTTACAAAAAAATGGCTATTAAGAATTGGTGTGAAAAATCGTCATTGGGACACGTCGTGCTGCCTGGAATTAATATGATTATCTTACTTGTTAAATAAAAAAATATTTACGATTTCATATTAAAAAACAAGCCGCATACAAAAATAAGATACAAGTCTCAATGGGAGTTACTGGCATATTTTGGCCATCTTGCGCTTTTGAGTCTGATATGACGACAATACTTTGAACATCAATTTTTTTATCACTAATTTTGCTTTAAGAAGCTTATATAGATCCTTATGTTAGTCAGTGAAGTTGTTGGTGATCTTTAAAATGATAATGAATATATTTTTTTATGAATATTCTAGTTAAATCGTCGCAACACTGCATAAAACTAAAAATTCATTGTGTTTATCAAAAATTCAGTTATATGTTTATTTGTTTTGTTTACCTGTGGCAGAGTGAAAACGATCAATTTTTTTTGGAGTAAACTTTTTCAGTTATAAGATCTGCCATATTCATATTGTTCTATATTTTTCTATAACGATTCGCCATTTTCAATATGTTAAACGATTTTCACAACACATATATATATATATATATATATATATATATATATATATATATATATATATATATATGTATATATATATAATATATATATATATATATATATATATATATATATATATATATATATATATATATGTAGATATACCGGGTGTTATGGAAATCGCTTAATAGAATGAAACGGGTGACTCGTGTCACATTCAATACTTCGAACATTTAAAAAATTTAAAAAAAAAATGCAAAGTTAGATTTTACCGCCAAACTAACCCGCATCTGACTGGCGCCCATTGTTCGAAATAGCTCAGGCGCAGGCGCATTGTTATTGTGTTGCCAAAAATGCCATCTATAGATTTTCACATCTTAGGAACAATTCATCTAATAACAAATCAAAATAATTATAGCTAATCCACCGCACACCTATTAAAAATAATATTTAACATAATTATAATTAAGATTTCTTATCTATTATTTCAAGATAATTTCCTTGGTAACACGCGGCTGCAAGTGCTTTTATATTCTGGGTCATTGCCACTTGATACTTGAATTTGACGTTTAAATTAACCTTATTTAACAAGTTTTTCTAATAACAAGATTAATACGATTTTCTTGTAACAAATCTAAGGTTTTTTAGTGCTGAAGTGAAAAAACAAGGTAGGTTTAGAAAAGCATTTGGTTATTATTTTTATTTAACATCAATCTGTAGTCAGTAGAGAGGTCATGACCAGAAAACCTCTCCGTATACAATATCCTACCTTGTCGTACATCTTCAGCTGCGGTTCCGTAGCATAAAACAATGTCTGTCAGTTCTGAGGCCGTTAACTGCATTTTAACCCTTTCCAAACACTGTATGAAATAAAATAGCACCAGACCCGTATATTTAAAAACACCAACTAAAGCACTACTTTAAAGTTTAAAAAGAAAATTGCAATTCAAACTTTCACAGACTTTTCTGCTAAGTATAGATATTTTATAGTCTTAAAGAGGTAATTTACCGGCTGTCCCACTAATTTTGAAATTGACATTTGATGTTTGACTATTTAAGGTTTTTTTTTTTTTCCTTTTTCCATAAATTTATCTATGGATTTTGACTATAAGGTTCCGTTTCTTTAATAGGCAATCAGTATAATTCCGTTCCCCGTTAGGTACTCAGTTAAAGTGCAAGCAATAAACATTTATCAGAATAGAAAAAAAAAGCCCAAATAAAAAATTTGGAAATTTTCACATGATATTTTTATAGCTGCTGTAAATCTATTTATTTCTATATGTTATAAAATGTAATTTTTTTATTCATGTATAACACTGGTAGATTTTTAGTTAAACAATGTTGTATGTCTATATTCGGCTTAGTTGCCTCAGACTCTAAAACTTTTAGCTACCCAATTTACTTTTATATTTGATAATAGAATAAGAAGAAGATGAAGTAAAGGATACGTTTTATAAACAACTAGTTATGACTTTCTGCCTAAATATGATATGCGCATCATTTTGGGACACACATAACGTGACTACTTTCATGACTTATTAAATTGAAAGATGAACGAAAACCCTATTTTCACCGCAGCTACAGCGGAAGATTTAGATGTAAACTTATCCTACTAAGAAGTATGTTTAGCAATAATGAAATTTTAAGAACAATAAAGCACCAGGAAGCGATGGTAACCCTGCGGAGTGCTTAAAATATGGAGGAGAGGAATTACATAAAGCTTTATTCAACCTAATAGTGGTCATATGGCGTAAAAAAGTTATATCGGAGAAATTGAAGCAAGGAGTCATTGTTCCACTTCATAAAAAGACGGACAAGATGAAGAGTTGCAAATATCGGGGTATTGCACTTTTAAATACCGCTTATAAGCTTTTGGCTACTATATTTCTCGACATACTTAAGCCGCATCCAGTGGGAGTGTGGGTTTAGGCAAGACAGATCAACTATCGAACAGATATTTACTATGAAACAAGTTATGGAAAATTACTGGGAGTTCAACCGAGACCTACATTAGCTATTTATAGAATTTAAGCAGTCATACGATTCGATCCGAAGATTCAAGCTATGGGAAGTAATGGAGGAACTTGGATTTCAGCGAATGCTGATAAAAATAACGCAGATATGTATTGAGGGGTTACAAAGTAAAATTAGAATTGACCAGGAGCTATCAGATCTCTTTTTAATTAATATTGGCTAAAAAGAAGGTGATGTACTGTTACCGATGCTATTTAACGTCGCCCTTGAATATGTTATCAGAAATGCTGACATCCAGGTCTCTATGACCATGTTTCGTAACGACGGATCCAACCTGCTACTAGCTTCTGCCAATGACGTGAATATGATTGGAAATAACCGACTGAAAGATAGAAACACAAGCTCTAATTGGACTACGCACCAACGAAGAAAAAACAAAATATATGTATACCATCAGAAACAACCAAAACAGAGATAGGGTGTGCCAAAATACAATAATAGACGAATATAATTTCGAACAAGTAAAACAATTTAAATACTTAGAAACGACACTAACAGAAAACACAGTTGGAACAGAAGAAATAAACAATATGATTGAAGTCGGTATCCGATGCTTATATGCACTATAGGATTTATTAACATCGAAAAAAACAACTAAAATCTTTCCGTACAAAACTGTCATCAGACCTGTCGTAATGTATAGTTGTGAAACATGAGTCTTGATCGTTGTAAATGAAGAGCGTTTTAAAGTATTCGAGAGGAAGATCCTACGAAAAATGTATAGTTCTGTCATAGATGCTGTTACAGGTGTGTACCGAATCCGTACTAATAAGGAATTCGAACATCTCTACAAAACACCAAACATCATTAACAAAGTCAAAGCAAGACGCCTTCAGTGGGCTAGCCACGTAAGACGGCAACCAGACGAAAGAATTCTAAAGCTAACATGGGGAGAAGCGCCAGTTAGTAAGACATTCTTGGGATGCTCACGATTCGGTGAAAATATTAGTCGAGAATGAAATCGAAACCACGCTTGACAGAAGATAATGGAGTAAATAAATAAGTATTTAGATATATAATATACAAAATCACTAATTCCTAATACAAATTGGTGTCCTAGACAAGCTATATGAATGAAAATTGTATTTATCGCAAGTTGCAGTTAATTTTGTCAAAAGAAACATACATTGTTTAAAAGTAAAAAGAATACCTAATTACTGTTATACATGAGTAAAAAAATTACGCTTTATAACATATAGAAATAAATAGATTTACAATAGTCTTCAGGAACTGTAAGTATAAAATAATTGTAGTGACAATTAAGATAAATATTATTACACTGAAATAAAAAAATTTTTCATTTGAGCTATTCGTTTCTTTATTTTTTTTTTTACTATTTTGATAAATATTTATTGCATACAATTTAACTGGATCTTATGTGACTACCAATCTACAGCTTTGCAGATGACAGTACGCTTATCTCTTCATTCACTTTGAACGCTCGGACATCGGCTGCTCAGGCAAGTGTCCGCAGACAGCGGGAAGTTGTTCAACTTAACAAAGACCTAGAAGAAATTCTATCTTGGGGTGACAGTAACCAAAAGGAATTTAACGCTACAAAAACCCAGGTGGCAGTTTTTTCTAAAAAAGTTAATGTTGCTGAATCCGACATAGTTATGGCGGGGCACTCCATTCCTCTAACATCGTCACTCAATTTGTTGGGCGTTAATTTGGGAGCAAATATGTCGTGGCATGAGCATGTTGCAGGCATAGCAAGGAGAGCTTCTCAAAAGTTGGGAATATTATTTCGAACCAGAAAGCTTTATACTCCACAACAACTGTTAATTCTCTACAAAGCTCAAATTCGACCAACTATGGAATACTGCTCCCCGTGTTTGGGGCTCCGCTCCCAAACATACACTGCATTTGTTGGATTCTATTCAGAGAAGAGCTGTTCGTCTGATTGGAGACCCGGAACTGACCGGCTGCCTTGATTCGCTGGAACATCGAAGAACAGTTGGCGACTTGAGCCTATTCTACAAGTATTTTCATGGAAAGTGTTCGGAGGATGGGGCCCGTTTAATTCCTCCCAGAGCGGTGCATGTTAGAAATACCCGTCGCGCTGATACTTCACATCCGTATGAGGTTCAGCTTGTTACTCCTCGTACAACGCTTTTCAAGCAGTCTTTTATATGGAGAACATCATCCCTTTGGAATAATTTGCCCAGGACTGTGTTTCCCACCTAGTACAATTTACAGCGATTCAAGAACAACGTAAATCGCTTTTTCCGCACACGTGTCGTTCCTGTAGCGCTTTAGGGACCTCCCTGCAGCACGTGTGCTAGACCCATAAAAAAAAACATACACAAAATTTCGACCAACGGAAACTGCCATATCTAGGTTTAATATAGTCAAAATTAAATATTTAAGTCTACTAATTCTTTAATTAATTAATAAAAAGCTATTAAATTTAACTTTTTACAAAAAATCAATCTAGAGAAACTTTCGTTCAGAGGAAAAATTATTGTACATTGCACATTTTCTCGCCTTCGTTGTTGCATTCTTCCTTGGTTGCATTTTGCCTTAAAACCTAAAACAGTAAAAAATGTGTACAAATTCTGACAAAGAAAATTATGATTTTGGTTTCAAGCAGAGCCTTTAAATTTTGTACTACAGACAAAATAGCCAAATTACTTAGAAGATTCGACATTCGCACCATTTTTAACATTTTAAGGAAACTGGACAATGCTTGAGATCATCAAAAGACACACCTTTCCGAAGAAATGGTCTTTATAAAATTCCCTGTTCTTGTGTTACAGCAACTAGAATTAAGGAACATTTCATCAACCTAATAGAAACCAAAATTCCTGCTTCTATTTCCAATTTACATAAATCAAATTTTAGAGAATCAATCGAAATTTACAAACACCCCAACCACCTTATTAGGGTTACAGTATGCTTCAGACGTGGAAAACGATCATTACACGGGATTCATTCATGTTAATGGTTTTCCATTTAATTTATGTTATTAAAATACATATATTTACACTATAGAGTTTAAAAAGTATAGGTTCCATTCTTGCTTCAAGTAGTAATTATATGTGTTCCAAATTTAAATTATATCCTATTTGACTTGAGAGTTATGGTGCCAGCAGACAAGTAGACCTATAGACCAACGAAAACTGTCATGTCTAGACTATATTCAAGATAAAATATATTTATCTTTTTACATAAAATCAATCTAGAGAAACTTTCAGTCATAGGAAAAATGATTGCACTTCATTGCCCTTGTTAGAACGCTTCTTTGTTACGTTTTGCTTTAAAGCCTAAAATAGTAAAAAATGTGCCCAAATTCTGACAAAGAAAATTTTGATCAAGCAGATTATAATAAATACTGATACTCTCGATTAAATCTAATTTTATTATTTTGATATATAAATGTGTTGAAAGACCATATACTTAGTATAGTGTTAACATAGTATGGAAGCGTTTTTGCTCTTTCTTATACATCTACCTATTTATAGTTTAGTTTACTGACCTACAAAAATAGTTTTGTTCAAAGACTAGAACTAGAACAGAAAGTTTTTGTCAAAAAAATAATCTACAGTATTACTTATATTTTGCTTTGAGGTAGAATAGTGGAAAATTTATTGTAAAATTAAGTTCTTTTTTTTAATACTTTTGCTGTCAAAATAAATATTGTTTAAACACAGCAATGACTGATTCCTATTTTATGTTATTACATATATAATGTCATAAGTATAAAAATAAGTCGCTCTTAACATACAACTAATAAACTTTAAAATTCCATGACTAAACACTAAAAAAGAAATAAAAAATGATACCTGAACAAAATAAATTAAAATATTCACTTAAGAAACAGAATTTATTGTCAAATTGTGTAAATTCAATGATATATTAAAAACAGTATATACATCGTGGAGTAGGTAAACCACATCTGCGTTTTACTACACAAAGAATAGAAAGTATTAAGAAAATCGTTTTTATACGTTTTATTTAAATTTTAGGGTTTAAAGATCCCAGATTAATGGTAAATAAAAAATAAAAATAATAAATACCTTTCTATAACTACTTAGTTTTTTCACTTTAGCAATAAAAAACCTTATATTTCTTACAAGAAAATCGTTTAACATTTCGGTATTAATCTTGGAAATCAGAAAAATTTGTGTTCCGTACCGAAAACTTATGTGATCACCTCGGTGTTTGTCCGTCTGTCTATTTGTCACACCCAAGTTTCTCCGAAACTATTTGACATAAAAAAATTGAAATTTGGCTCAAATATTGATGGCCTATTCAGAGCCGCGTATTTTTAAAGTTAAATAATTTTGCCTTAGGGGGTTAGTTTTGGAGGTAAAATCGGAGGTGAAAAAAAAAAAAAAATTCTACGTCGTCGATTGGGGTTTCAAATGAAAGCTTGTGAAAATATGAGTTCAAAAATATATATGATGTAATACTTCCACACATTCTTCTTTGTATTATGTTATAAAAACGGGAAAAACACCTCTGGGCACCCACCTCATCTCGAAAAATACTAATCAGAAAATTTTGAAAAAATTCTGAAATATTCTCCATAAGGTGTAGTAGATTGAACGAAAATTATCACGAGTGTAGTACCTTTGATAAATTATCTGGTATATAAAAAAATAAAAATTTCAAGGTCATCAGCTTTCGACAAAGATCGGAAACAAACTTTGTTGAAAACTCATTTGGGGTGTGTTTTTTGAAGTCACTGTCATTTTTTACTTCCATAACAAAATTTTTATTTTAAAGGCAATCACCGTACGGAACACTAATTGCGCAAAACCGACTTGCACTTGACCGATTTTAATTCGGTTTTTAATTTGCCCAGACAGTGAGGTTAATTTAAAATGTCAAATCTGGTCCAATGGCAATGACCCAGATTGTAAACATCCTCTACAACTGCAAGGAGTACAGTGAGTTGCCTATCCTATCCTTTATTTAACGAATCGTTTGTTTCCATGTATCTGCCGACATTTTCCAAGAAATTAGGCATTATAAAGTGATTATAAGGTGGTTTAATAAAAGACTAGTATCATTAAAAAAGAACGGGTTAAAGTTTTTTTTAATAAGTAGAGGTTATGTATCATGAAATTTCATTTTAAGTGAATCACATTCTCCTATGACTTATTTTGGATGGGACCTAGTATTATAACAGTAGTTATTCTTCTAATTGTAACCATTCCGGGATAAATGGGTTAAAATTTTTAGTAATTTAACAAGAACTTATCTTTGGATAAAAGATTACAAACAATACAGTGGTGCTTTGATAATTAGAATATTGACATATAAAACTTCGAGTATAATTAATTATTGGGTGTCAGGAACTAATTATTTTAATTTTTCATATATTTTTATTGTTAAATTTGTTGTGAAAGGCCTAGTTAAATCTCAGTAACACTGCAAATGTAACTTTCTCGTTAACAATCGGCCATATTGTTTAGTTGTTTTGTTTACCAGTGGTGGAGCAAAAATAATATCTTTATTTCATCATTTCTACAAGGTTTAGTTTTTTTAGTTTATTACTGAGATCCTCTATTTAAGGTGAATTTTCTGCAACTGGTCTTGCTATAAGAATGTGCCAAATATATTATGTGATTTCCATTGCACTCTGTATATATATATATATATATATATATATATATATATATATATATATATATATATATATATATATATATATATGTATATATATATATATATCGTTATGGAATGAGAGATGACATACATTACATAACTGAAAAATTCCACCCTTACGAAATTAAATCTTTTTCACTCTGCCGCTGGTAAACGAAACAAATAAAGATGTAACTGAATTTTTTACAAACACGATGTTTTTGCAATGTTGCCACTGTTTAACCACGACTTTCATAACAAATTTTTACGTTTTAACGTTGTAATTACTCTAAAATTCTACCCAAGGATGAATTGTTGACATAAAACGCTATAATCAGTTCAAACCAAGTCCGGAAAAAATGCATTACCTAAGGGAGTAGTGTTAACAGTTTATTTAAAAAGTATTTATTCAAATAGAAGCAGGAAATGCCGTAAAGGGTAGATCGTTCGTTTTATTTGCTTATTGTCAAAAATGATTACAGGAAGTAGTCCGGAATAAACTGCGACTTTTAAAAAAAATTGGCCTGGCATCATACTTTTCCCGTAATAATTCAATACTAGTATTTTATTAAGCCACCTTTTAATTCTAAATCTTGAATTTCGTCATATATATATATATATATATATATATATATATATATATATATATATATATATATATATATATATATATATATATATATATATATATATATATATATATATATATATATATATATATATATATATATATATATATATATATGTATTTTGCAAAGTCTTTCAACCCCTTAAAATTTAAATAAAATCTAAAAAGATCTTTTGTTTTAATATTTTACTTCCTTTTGGCAAACGGTCACTTAAAAATGGCATGTCATATCACCGTGACATTGTTTGTTTGTGGACATACAGATGTGTTTTACTGCAACATTGATCTAGTGTTTTTAATATCTTACTGAATTTACACATATATTTATTCATTTACAAAACTCTATAGGCGCCTTTAAAAATACATACAGTACATATTTTTTTGTAAATTTGCTAGAAAATAAAAGAATACAACTTTTGTCTAAAATTACTCATGTAAAACTTTATCATTTTAGGGCTTTTAGTGAAAATACTTAATATGTACGTTACTTTCAAATTAAAAAGAAAATTCACAGGGAAATTTAAATTTAACATTAGATTTTGAGGATTTCTAATGGACAACTGTCTACAGATTATTGATCAGGTGGATTTTGTTTTGTAGAAAATAGTCTGTGCTACCACATGTCATGAGGCATTTGAGGGATCAAATAAGTTTAGCTGCAATAAGATTATTCCATTTTGTAAGTGTACAGAGCATAATTTCATACGGTGTTATGTTCTGGTACCGTTTCCCAACGAGACACGCTATCAAAGTCTTTGTACTCAGAAAAGACTATTTTGGGTTGTTCTATATCTGAAGAACAATAAGTTTTGAAGTAGATTATTGAACATTATGACGGTATCCTCACCCTTCCTATATGGCTGCTGTGTTTTTGTGTCAACAAACGACAGCCTGTTCTTTAGAAACAGATATATCTCCAAGAATATTAACAAGAGGGGTGGGAATAACTTAACTAAACCATTTGATCACATCTCCTCATTTCATAGGGTACTTTTAGTTAGTTGTATAAAATCCTTTAATGCATTTCTGGTACTTCTGAGAATTATTTAAAAGCTAAGTTCCATTAAAGCCCCAGTGAAGGCGTTTCTCATCTACATTAAATTAGATTCCTTAAGCTTTGTTAATGTATCCTTTCTCAAATTATGGTTTCATTTTGCCCAAATATTTAAGGTGCCATAATGATCCATAAAGCTGCAAGGAGTGTAAACGCACATAATGTCGCGCGTTACGAAGGGTTGTCTTTTGAAATAATAGATAAGAAATTTTCTTTATTGTGGTTAAATGTTATTTTTATTAGATGTGCGTATTATCTATTATTATTTTAATTTGTTCTTAGATGAATTGTGCCTAAAATATGAAAATTTGGATTTGTTCAAGAAAATCGTGTGTTTGGCAACACCGCAAAAATTTCATCTGCGTCTGAGCTAGTTCTTCTGCTTTAGTACAATAGCGGCCATTAATCTGATGTCAGGTGCGTGTTGGTAGGGCGGTAAAGTCTAGTTCTACCCCTTAAACAACTTTGGGGACACACCAATTTAGAAGGGAAGATTACATTTGATGACACACAACTGATACGGTTTGGATCCTAAACACAACTGTGTGATGTTAACACTGGTGAACTGTCAGGATGAACTTAATTTGATAGAAACTCGGCTTGCCTAGTCATAATTTTTTAAAACTAAACTCCTCGTTTGGCTCTAATTTGGACATATTTTACAACATTTCCAGTCCAATAAAACTAACTACAAATGTTTATTTACAAAATTGAATATTCCCATATTGATCAAGATTCTCTAAATTTTAAAAAAAATATATCATTTTTTTTTTTGTAAAATAGTGCACATTTGAAGAAAAATAGGTCTATGATCTTGTAAAAAATGTCGTCAAATCTTCAGTTTTGAACAACAAAAATATTTTTACATATATATAAAAAAGTAATAGATGTTCAGCGGTAGACCTAGGAGAAGTTACATGATCTCGTAAAGCAATAGTTAAAGTTATGTAATATCTCATCACTATAAGAAATAGAAAAAGTTTTTAACACCTTGAAAATATGAGCTCTCCATGGTCAAGTAACGAGATCAGTTACTAATATTTATTTATAGGTTCAGTTCAAAAGCTACATTAAGTTCTCAATAGATAAATTATTTTTCATTACCGGCACAGTTATTAAGTACTTAGTAACAAAACTGTTTATCTTTAAATGTCTTCGAACCTACCTCAGTTTATTAAGGTTCTAATAATAAGGCACGTCGTAATTTTAACAATCGAGCATTTTTCCTCTTTAAAATTAGGTAAAATATATCCGTACATTCATGTAGTTTTCGACATAAATTAAAACGCCAGAAACAAATTCATCATTGTATTTCAACTACTAGAATTAACTGAAACTCACCTCTCAAAAAAGAGGTTGGTAAAAGTACAATAAATATTTTGTTTTCTGAAACAGTTTTATTTTCCATTTAGTTACATTACATTTTAAGTTACAATAATATATTTCTAATTACTTTTAAATATTGTATTTTCAGTTTCAAACAACATAGAACATGTAATATAGACAAATTTCTGCAACAATCATATTATAAAAATATTATAACTCAACTTATATTTACCACTTTATTTAAAGTATAGTATAAACCTTAATACGGCACTGAAACGAAATGGCCGTTTTAAGACATTATCATTTTCAGATGAGAAGTTTCACCTTTATTTATTTTAAAATAAACAGCAATTTTCAGTGTTGCTGTTGTTTAAAATTTCTACTGGCGCATTCATCAAAACTTTTCAGCTGATTAGCTTGTTATTGCTTTTAAGAAATGTAACAATCCTTAAAAATAGCTTTTTTAGTTTGCGAAATCGTTTTTCGGGGTGTGAATAAGTTCAATAGTAATGGCGCCGTCTTATATGTGCTCTTAAAACAGTCGTGGACTCTAAAACAAACGTATATATTCTCATTATGGATAATCACACATCTGGTATAATACAAATTATGCCTAGACTCTGTACTTTTTACGAGAGCCGAGAGATAAGTGAAAGGTGAGGCTGCTACAGCTGCTTTTTCATACTCCTTTTGTAAGCCTGAGATTGGCTTCACTGATTATGTACTCTTAAATAATTTACTTATTCATTTATAGAGCAACCACTACTAATTTTTTATTAAATCATATTTATTATACTAAGCGCATGATGATCTATTTGTGCGCTCACAATTATAATTAAGAACCATTTCTGTATAATTTTAAATTCTGGAGTTTGTCATATTATTTGTATACGTACGTAAGGCGCTATTTGTATCTCTTCACGTCGTTTGGTCTATTATCAAAATATTTTAATTAGTAGCCTGATAGTAGTGCTTTTTTTACCTTGGTCTTTAGACAGTGGTTCTATTACTATAAGAATATTACATATATATTAAAACTGCTTATTGTATCCGCTTAGTGCTAAAACTACTTTAGTGGCTTATAACGGACTACAAAAAGAAGTTCCTCGATTCTTCTGAAGTAGTGGGCATAAAATGGCGGATTAACTTCCACATTTGATATTGAGTTATTTTTTAGGTTATAAATTACAAATAAATTGTTCATTCAAAATGATGGATCCAATATGACATATTAAAACCAATAAATTTCCAGTTTCATCCGATTTTTATCAAAATTGGTAATGGAGTGTTTTCGACGTAATGGATTGCAACTAATTAACTGATTATTAATTCTAATTGTCGGATCCAAAAAGGCGGAGTAAAAGTTTAATAGTTACTTATTTTCAATCAATTTTTACTAAAATTGTTGTCGGGAAGTTTCTGAGGTTGTAGTTAAGTGACTTTTAGAAATTCAAGTTGTAGATACAATATAGTGGACTAAAAGTTCTGATTTAGTCCGATTTTGATCAAAATTAGTATTATACATTTTTGAAGGATACTAATATATGATGTATTTGTATGAAATGATAATCCAATATAGGGGTTCAAAAATTTCATAATTTCTTATTTTCAAATTTACTAGAGGTATTTTTGGGGGCATAGGTTACTAATGTGTCATTTATTTGCACAAATAAAAAATGATGAAGTTGAGTGTTCCCTAAAAAAATTTTTGGTTCTATTTTTAAATTTAATATCCATTATGAAATAAATGGAATCGAAATTTTAAAAAAGCAATTTTAGAAAATTTTCAAATTTAATTTTTTTCTTTGTTTCAAGGCACCACTATAATCTATTGTAGAATGCATATTAACTAAATAGGCTTAGGCAAGTCTTTTAGCTTATTTTGCCTACCTTATATTTATTGTAGTTTAGTTTATTTACTACTACTCGTAACTTT
Organism: Pachyrhynchus sulphureomaculatus; assembly: GCA_019049505.1. NCBI lineage: Eukaryota > Metazoa > Arthropoda > Insecta > Coleoptera > Curculionidae > Pachyrhynchus > Pachyrhynchus sulphureomaculatus. Next base: position 94,344,973 of record CM032449.1, on the reverse strand, counting down.
ACATTCAAAATGGACATTGTTCATTTATATTACCTGAAAATAAACCGTTATAAAACATTTAAAATCAATATTAATTTAGTTGTGAGTGGGCATCGAACTTACGACTGAGCACATAATAGAGTCTATTATTTATATTTTAGGTTGTGTCAACTGCTGGATATAAATATGCCTGAAAAAGAGGATTGTTTTAAATACTTACAATTACAAGATGGTACATATTTTCAAAATATTGAAAGTACCGACTTTAACGTCACAAGTTATATTAAACTGCCCGAAAATTTTATCTGTGATAGATGTGTTTTGAGATGGCATTATACTGCAGGTAAGGCGCTGCAATCAAAACTAACATAGGACCAAAAAATTTTATTATCCATTTACTCGGACGGCACTCTTTTTTTCTAGTAGATCTTGAGCTGCTAACTCTAGTTTATAGCCCAAAGAATAAAAAATTATATACAATATTCAGTAACTCAGAAGTGCTTTTGAAAAATCTGAATACAAACTTTTTTAAATATATATATATATATATAACACATGGGCTGAAAAGTCCCGGGCCTAACAAAGAAAACACGGTTTTTTTGGTTCAAAATTAGCTTTATTCATCAACGTAATCTCCATTAAGAGCAACGCAATCATTCCAGCGCCGCTCTAACATTTCAATACCACTTTTGTAGAACGATTTATCTTTTGCCTCAAAATAGGCCTCAGTTTCAGCGATAACCTCTTCATTCGTGCGAAATTTCTTACCGGCGAGCATTTTTTTCAGGTCTGCGAACAGCCAGTAGTCGCTGGGAGCCAAATCTGGTGAATACGGTGGATGTGGGAGCAATTCGAAGTTCAATTCATGTAGTTTTTGCCATTGTTTTGATTCATATATTGTTTTTTTTTGATAATTGTGATGCGTTTGTCTTGATTTTTTTTTTTGCCATATATTTCGGCCTTCAAACGCTCCAATAACGCTATATATATATATATATATTTGTAGAAACGATTAGCTTGTCTTCATCACGTAATTCATATTAGAGAACGCAAATCATTCCAGCACTGTTGATATATTTCCTTTCTCAAGATAGTCGATGAATATTACACCACGCACATCCCAAAATACCGAGGCCATATAGCCGATTGTTGTGCTTTTGGGCGCTTTGGACGAGGTTCACCAGTTGCTGTATCAGATGACGATCGTTTTGATATATGACGATCCCGGAGTAATATGGATCCATGTTTCATCCATTGTCACATATCGACGCAAAAATTCCGGTTTGTTACGTTTAAACATGGCCAAACACTGCTCAGAATCATCAACACGTTCTTGTTTTTGATCAACAGTGAGCAAACGCGGCACCCACTTTGAACAGAGCTTTCTCATAGTCAAATGCTCATGCAATATAAAGCCAACACGTTCTTTTGATATCTTTACGATGTCAGCTAACTCACGCAACTTCACTTTTCGATCATTCAAAACGACTGTATGGATTTTTTTGATGTTTTCTGGTGTTACCGCCTCATTTGGACGTCCACTGCGTTCTGCATCATCGGTGTCTCTACGACCACGTTTGAAGTCAGCAAACCAACGTTTTATATTGTTGTTTCTGATGGAGCGGAGTCCCCATAACACTTTTCAAGCCATTGCTTCGCTTGAACAGTATTTTTTTATCCCATCAAGAAGCAGTGTAAAATTAAAACACGAAATTGTTTTTGATCCATTGTTTTGAAAATAACAAAAGTAGCGTCACTCTTAGCACAATAACTCACAAAACTAATGAAGAGAAAATCATGAAACAGCTGTGTTTTGAAGGTTAGTATTAACTGAAAAAAAGGTGACTGCAATAAAACTAGCGCCATCTATGTGTTAGGCCCAGGACTTTTCAGCCCAAAGTGTTATATATATATATATATATATATATATATATATATATATATATATATATATATATATATACATATGTATATATATATATATATATATATATATATATATATATATATATATATATATATATATATATATATATATATATATATATATATATATATATATATATATATATATATATATATATTAGGTTGAGCAACTAGTTATAGCAAATTGATTTAAAAAGTCTTTTACAACTAAATATTATTTTTAATTCATTCAATAGTTATTGCGATTTCTCTGAATTTATATCCCAAATTTCGTTTTTCTAACAAAATAACCGGTCAAGTGCACGTTGAACTTGCGCAATTAGTGTTCCGTACGTTGATTGCTTCTAAAATAAAAAAAAAAATTGTAATGGATGTACAAAATGATCCGTGATTTCAGAAAATGAGTTTTCAGCAAAGATTGTTTCCGATTTTTAATGAAAACTGATGACCTTGAAATTTTTTTTTTATTACCAGATAAATTATTAAAGGTAATGCACTCGTGAAAGGGGCTGGTCTTTGTTATTAATATTTGATTAGTAATGCAGATACACTTTTTGTACAAATACTCTGTTAATCTTTTTTTCATCATCCTAACCCGCTCAAATTTTGGCACTAAAAATATGTCACATGAGAAAAAGTCGAGAAACATTTTCTGTCTTCTCCCTAGCTAAATATTTGTTTCAGTTTTGAGGCACATCTGGTTGTGTTAAAGAGGTCCTTGAAAACATTTATCTCCATGTGGATATTGATAGTAACGTGAAAACCTAACGTTATAACCTCTAACATATTTGTTAGCGCTCAAAAGAGATGCCAATAAATAATAATAAAGAATAAAGGAACTAATTTCTCGTCTATTTCAATAAAACAAATATTCGTCACTTACACAAACATACAGTACTACTGCAGCTGAACTCTACTTGCTTCGTACTCTACTACCTGTATTAATTTCCACGGAAATACAGTACCTACCATTCTCATTGCAGTAAAAAAATGTCATATTAGGTTGCCAATTAATTGTGTCCTAATGAAGTTATATATCAAACAATCGGCTATCCTTAATAAAATATCTTTCATGCAGTGCGCTAACACCAGCTGTGTAGGTTTTGCAACTTATTTTCCAGAAAAGGGCTATTTCTGTCCTGTTATAGACACTTAAGAAAACCACAAAGACCTAGCCAAACAATTATCGTAATACTTTCAGTAACAGCGGAGGTCATTAAAAAGCCTATTAATCAAAATTTCCTAAATTATCTAGGATAATTTAATGTGACGATATTATTAGTGTTCCGTACGGAACACTTATAAGATCACTTCGGTGTCTGTCTGTCTGTCCTCTGTCTGTCTGTAACACCCGATTTTCTCATTTTCTCCGAAACTATTTCACGTAGAAAGTTAAAATTTGGCACGAATATAGGAATTGATGGCCTCATCAAAGCCGTGTAGTTTTGAAAGTTAAATTTTGACTTAAGGGGTTAGTCTTAGGGGGTGAAATCGTATATTTTTTTACCAGGTCATCGAGTGGGGTGTCAAATGAAAGCTTGTAAAAACACGAGTACAAGAATATATATAATGTAATACTTGCGCGCTGCTTTTTTTGCATTACTTTTAAAAAATTGCGAAAAATCGCTGTCCCCCCATTATCTCGAAAAGTACTGAACAAAAAATTTTGAAAAAATCCTGGAATATTCTCCACAGCTTGTAGATTGAACGAAAATTATCACGAGTGCCTCACCTTTAATAATATATCTGGTATATAAAAAAATTTCAAGGTTATCAATTTTCAGTAAAGAAACTATGTTAAAAACTCATTTGGGGTGTGTTTTTGAAGTCATTGATCATTTTATATCTCCGTAACAAAAAATTTTATTTTAAAAGCAATTAACTTACGGAACATTAATTGCGCAAGTCCGACTTGCTCTTGGCCAGTTATTTTTGTACTCAAAGATTAATAGAGGATTTCGTAATTTACGGTATAAATATTTCGAACAATTATTCAATGTACTTGACTGGGCTTAGTATGACATACCGTTAGCTAAACTTTGTCGATGACAGGGTCGTTCTTGGCACGTGACAATTCCTTCCGAGATCTTGACTACTAAACCAGTGTACCCCGGATCTGTGTATTGTCACCTACTGTTTCTTTTTCGTGTATACTAAGATCGACGCAAAAGACAAAAATGTCAATCACTAGCTTTGCCGTTTTCATTTGTTACCTGGTTAAACACCAGTTGCCGATGCAAAAAAACGCAGGCACGAAAAAAAAGTTGTATAATTGAACAGGAGACAGACCCGGAACTGACCGGCGGCCTTGATTCGCTGGAACATCGAAGAACGGGTGGCGACTTGAGTTTGTGCTACAAGTGTTTTCATGGAAAGTGTTCGAAGGATGTAGCCCGCTTTATTCCTCCCAGAGCGGTGCATGTTAGAAATACATGTCGTGCTAATACTTTACATCCGTATGAGGTTCAGCTTGTCACTCCGCGTACAACGCTTTTCAAGCAGTCTTTTATATGGAGAACATCATCCCTTTGGAATTGTGTTTCCCACCGAGTACAATTTACACCGATTCAAGAACAACGTGAATCGCTTTTTTCGAACACATGCCGCTCCTGGAACGCTTTAGGGACTTCCCTGTAGCAAATTATTGATAATTTATTTGGTATATAAAAAAACTAAAAATTTCAAAGTCATCAGTTTTCAACAAAGATCGGAAACAATCTTTGCTGAAAACTCATTTGTGAATTCCGTGATCATTTTACACTCCCGTAACAAAAATTTTTATTTTATAGGCAATCACAGTACGGAACATCAATTGAGTCCAACTTGCACTTAACCAGTTTTTTTAAACTAAATTGTTTATTGTAATCATATCTGCGGTCGGATCACGATAATTTGCGCGAATCAGTTACTCTATAAATCATTTTATTTCAGACAACATAACTATTACATCTTTTATAAACAACAAAATATTGGCACAATTAATAGAAATAACTCTTATTTATGGTGTACCAGACTTATCAAAAATGCCTTTTAATCCATCCACTTTTCTTTATATATTGTGTTTTAGGTAACAATTGGGGACAATGTCAAAACGGAACGTCAGCTGTAGGCTGTGGACCACAAGAAACGTTTCGTTCTTGCGCCGATATTAGAATTTTACCAAGCTTTTGGTTTAGACCATTCAGAATTTAGATTGACTGTATTATTCCACTAAAAAAGCCTGCGTGATATTGATCATGAAATTCGATGTTTAAAGATATTTGTCAATTTTGGAGAATTATTCTTCATTCTGTCCCAAAAATTAAATAGCTCAATTTTCTTGTTAAAAACTCTGAAAAAAATTGATTCGTTTTTAAATAGATCTTAAATGGAATGTTTTCAAATTAATTGAATCATCTTTCTGTTTTGTTTCCAACATTACCCTTTTTAGCATCGAGTTTTTTTGTAGTGTTGAACCATTCTTTGCCGTTACAATTTTTCTCTTAATTAGGTTGATAAATTAATTTATTTTTTGTACTATTTAATAAATGTCATTGTATTTTATACATTTTATAATAAAAATTAATGCAAAAGACTTGGAGAGTTATTTTGTTTTTAAATATGAACTGCCAGCTGATAAGAAAATTTGCGTTTTAATATATATATATATATATATATATATATATATATATATATATATATATATATATATATATATATGTATATATATATGTATATATATATATATATATATATATATATATATATATATATATATATATATATATATATATATATATATATATATATATATATATATATATATATACTACTATGATCAAAAAATAGTAAGACTTTTGAAATAAAATGCAAACGGGTTATTTCTTTTTCCAAATTTATTTCGTCCCCTTCAAAGTAATCCCCTTGGATACAATGCATTTATATCAACGTTTATTCCAGCTTTCGAAACAGTTGTTGAATTCGATTTCTGGAATGGCCTTTAAAGCCTTCTTCGATTCGGTTTTAATCTCCTCGATCGACTCAAAACGATGTCCTCGAAGCGGTTTTTTGAGTTTAGGGAATAGCTAGAAGTCCGACGGAGCTAAATCAGGCGAATAGGGCGATTGATGAAAAAGTCGTGAAGAATCAATGGTGTGTGAGAAGGCGCACTATAGTGATGAAAAAAACCAAGAGATATTACCCCATAATTCCGGCCTCTTGAGACGTTTGGGAAGCCAAAAAACCATTTTTAAAACAAAATTTAATGCAACTTCTTTGCCGAATTTTTTCACTCATGTTAAAAATCGAAAAAACGCACTTTTGTTGTTGAACGAATGCAAGCGAATCTTATTAACTACTGACGCTATGATCCTAAAATTTGACACAGATGGCACTTAAGGTCCTACCAATGCCCGGGCAGTTTAAATTTAAAAGTCTTACTATTCTTTGATCACAGTAGTATATATATATATATATATATATATATATATATATATATATATATATATATATATATATATATATATATATATATATATATATATATATATATATATATATATATATATATATTTTAATCGATTCTTACAATATCACAAATATAAATAGACCGGACTACAGCAACCAAAATATATATATATTCCTCAGTGAAGCTGCTCTAAAGTTTTAAGTGCATATTAGATTACGGTAAAGTGCAAACGTGACCTGTTAGAACTATTCTCCAAGAACAAAAAAGTTGAACTACGATGGGTTTCAAGACATTCAAGGATAAAAGGTAATGAAAAACGAATGAGCAAGATTCGGAGTTACAAAACCATTCTGGGGTCCAGAATCAGCATTTAATATACCAAGACAGATGGTAAAAACGACAACGAGTAAAATCCGGCCGAATGCGAAACGAAACCTTCAAAATTTTTGCCGCTTGAAACTTGTCGCATGTCGCGTTTTGTTAGTAAAAATATGGCGTGGAATTTAGAACTTTCCAGCAACGGACTAAAGTACCCCAGCATAGTCTCTAGGTAAACTCTATTTTTTTATAAGTAACAAAAAAAAATTGTTTAATGAAAATAAAAATCTGAATCTGTGTTGTAGGCAGC